>OU342746.1:76301538-76901538 GCA_910589775.1 Avena eriantha
CAATGACTCTAGCTGTGGTTCATGACAAGAACACACATCCAATGACATTAGTGGATCCTTGTGTGGTTTGTGAGAACAACACAGATCCAATCACACTGGGTGTGGTTCATGAAATGAACAAACATCCAATGACACTGGTGGATCCTTATGTGGTTTGTGAGAAGAACAAACATCCAATGACACTATGTGGTTCATGAAAATAACACACATCCAATGCCACTGGTGGATCCTTATGTGGTTTGTGAGAAGAACAGACATGCAATGACAATGGGTGTGGTTCATGAGAAGAACACACATATAATGACACTAGATGTGGTTCATGAGAAGAACAGACATGCAATGACACTGGTGTATCCCTATGTGGTTTGTGAGAAGAACAGACATGCAATGACACTCGGTGTGGTTCATGAAAAGAATAGACATGCAATGATACTAGTGGATCCATGTGTGGTTTGTGAGAAGAACAAACATGCAAGGACCACATGCAATGACACTGGTAGATCCATGTGTGGTTTGTTTAGAGGAACAGACATGCAATGACTCTAGCTGTGGTTCATGAAAAGAACAGACATGCAATGACACTGGTGGATCCTTATGTGGTTTGTGAGAAGAACAAAGATGCAATGACTCTAGTTGTGGTTCATGAAAATAACAGACATGCAATGACACTGGTGTATCCTTATGTGGTTTGTGAGAAGAATAGACATGCGATGACTCTGGATGTGGTTCATGATAAGAACACACGCGCAATGACACTAGTGTATCCTTATGTGGATTGTGAGAAGAACACACATGCAATGACTCTAGCTGTGGTTCATGAAAAGAACAGACATGCAATGACACTGGTGGATCGATATGTGGTTTGTGGAAAGAACAGACATGCAAAGACTCCAGCTGTGGTTCATGAAAAGAATAGACATGCAATGACACTAGTGGATCAATGTATGGTTTGTTTGAAGAACACACATCCAATGACACTGGTGGATCCTAATTTGGTTTGTGAGAAGAAGAAACATGCAATGACTATAGCTATGGTTCATGAGAAGAACACACATGCAATGAAACTGGTGGATCCATATGTGGTTTTTAAGAAGAACAGAAATGCAATGACTCTAGTTGTGGTTCATGAAAAGAACACACATGCAATGACACTGGTGGATCCATGTGTGGCTTGTGAGAAAACACACATCCAGTTACACTAGGTGTGGTTCCTAAAAAGAACAGACATGCAATGACACTGGTGGATCCATAGGTGATTTGTGAGAGGAACAGACATGCAATCACACTGGGTGTGGTTCATGAAAAGAATAGACATGCAATGACACTGGTGGATCCTTATGTGGTTTGTGAGAAGAACAGACATGCAATGACTCTAGCTGTGGTTCATGAAAAGAACAGACACGCAATGACACTGGTGGATCCATATGTGGTTTGTGAAAAGAACCAACATGCAATCACACTGGATGGATCCATGTGTGGTTCATGAAAAGGACACACATCTAATGACACTGGTGGATCCATGTGTGGTTTGTGAGAAGAACACACATCCAATGACACTGGTTGTGGTTCATGAAAAGAACACACATCCAATGACACTGGTGGATCCTTATGTGGTTTATGAAAAGAACAGACATCCAATGACACTATGTGTGGTTCATGAAAAGAAGACACATCCAATGACACTGGTGGATCCTTATGTGGTTTGTGAGAAGAACACACATGCAATGACTCTAGTTGTGGTTCATGAAAAGAAGACACATGCAATGACACTGGTGGATCCATATGTGGTTTGTGGAAAGAACAAACATGTAATGACTGTAGCTATGGTTCATAAAATGAACACACATCCAATGACACTAGTGGATCCATGCGTGGTTTGTGAAAAGAACACACATCCAATGACACTAGGTGTGGTTCATGAAAAGAACACACATCCAATGACACTGGTGGATCCTTATGTGGTTTGTGAGAAGAACAAACATCCAATGACACTGTGTGTGGTTCATGAAAAGAACACACATCCAATAACACTCGTGGATCCTTATGTGGTTTGTGAGAAGAACAGATATGCAATGACACTGGGTGTGGTTCATGAGAAGAACACACATGCAATGACACTAGATGTCATTCATGAGAAGAACAGACATGCAATGACACTTGTGTATCCCTATGTGGTTTGTGAGAAGAACAAACATGCAATGACACAGGGTGTGGTTCACGAAAAGAACAGACATGCAATGATACTGGTGGATCCATGTGTGGTTTGTTTAGAAGAACACACATGCAATGACCACATGCAATGACACTGGTGGATCCATCTGTGGTTTGTTTAGAGGAACAAACATGCAATGACACTTGGTGTGGTTCATGAAAAGAACAGACATGCAATGAAACTGGTGGATCCTTATGTGGTTTGTGAGAAGAACATACATGAAATGACTCTAGATGTGGTTCATGAAAAGAACAGACATGCAATGACACTGGTGGATCGATGTGTGGTTTGTTTAGAAGAACACACATGCAATGACTCTACCAGTGGTTTGTGTAAAGAACACACATCCAATTACACTCGTGGATCCATGTGTGGTTTGTGAGAAGAACACACATGCAATGACACTGGGTGTGGTTCATGAAAAGAACACACATCCAATGATACCGGTGGATCCTTATGTGGTTTATGAAAAGAACAGACATCCACCAACAAAAAGACCGTATGGACTAAGAGCAGACATGCAATTACACTGGTGGATCCATGTGTGGTTTGTGAGAAGAACACACATCCAATGACACTATGTGTGGTTCATGAAAAGAACACACATCCAATGACATGGGTGGATCCTTATGTAGTATGAGAGAAGAACAGACATGCAATTAGTCTAACTATGGTTCATGAGAAGAACACACATGCAATGACACTAGTGGATCCATATGTGGTTTGTGAGAAGAACATACATGCAATGACTCTAGCAGTGGTTCATGAAAAGAACACACATGCAATGACACTGGTGGATCCATGTGTGGTTTGTGAGAAGAACACACATCCAATGACACTGGTGGATCCTTATGTGGTTTGTGAGAAGAACAGACATGCAATGACTCTAGATGTGGTTCATGAGAAGAACACACATGCAATGACACTGGTGGATCCATATGTGGTTTGTGGAAAGAATAGACATGCAATGACTCTAGGTGTGGTTCATGAAAAGAACACAAATCCAATGACACTGTTGGATCCTTATGTGGTTTATGAAAAGAACACACATCCAATGACACTATATGTGGTTAATTAAAAGAACACACATCCAATGACACTGGTGGATCCTTATGTTGTTTGTGAGAAGAACACAAATGCAATGACTCTAGGTGTGGTTCATGAAAAGAACACACATGCAAGGACACTAGTGGATCCATATGTGGTTTGTGGAAAGAACAGACATGCAATGACTCTAGCTGTGGTTCGTGACAAGAACACACATCCAATGACACTAGTGGATCCTTGTGTGGTTTGTGAGAAGAACACAGATCCAATGACACTGGGTGTGGTTCATGAAATGAACAAACATCCAATGACACTGGTGGATCCTTATGTGGTTTGTGAGAAGAACAAACATCCAATGACACTATGTGGTTCATGAAAATAACACACATCCAATGCCACTGGTGGATCCTTATGTGGATTGTGAGAAGAACAGACATGCAATGACAATGGGTGTGGTTCATGAGAAGAACACACATATAATGACACTAGATGTGGTTCATGAGAAGAACAGACATGCAATGACACTGGTGTATCCCTATGTGGTTTGTGAGAAGAACAGACATGCAATGACACTCGGTGTGGTTCATGAAAAGAATAGACATGCAATGATACTAGTGGATCCATGTCTGGTTTGTGAGAAGAACAAACATGCAATGACACTGGTAGATCCATGTGTGGTTTGTTTAGAGGAACAGACATGCAATGACTCTAGCTGTGGTTCATGAAAATAACAGACATGCAATGACACTGGTGGATCCTTATGTGGTTTGTGAGAAGAACAAACATGCAATGACTCTGGTTGTGGTTCATGAAAATAACAGACATGCAATGACACTGGTGTATCCTTATGTGGTTTGTGAGAAGAACAGACATGCGATGACTCTGGATGTGGTTCATGAGAAGAACACACGCGCAATGACACTAGTGTATCCTTATGTGGATTGTGAGAAGAACACACATGCAATGACTCTAGCTGTGGTTCATGAAAAGAACAGACATGCAATGACACTGGTGGATCGATATGTGGTTTGTGGAAAGAACAGACATGCAAAGACTCCAGCTATGGTTCATGAAAAGAACAGACATGCAGTGACACTGGTGGATCCATGTATGGTTTGTTTGAAGAACACACATCCAATGACACTTGGTGTGGTTCATGAAAAGAACACACATCCAATGACACTGGTGGATCCTAATTTGGTTTGTGAGAAGAAGAAACATGCAATGACTATAGCTATGGTTCATGAGAAGAAAACACATGCAATGACACTGGTGGATCCATATGTGGTTTGTGAGAAGAGCAGAAATGCAATGACTCTAGTTGTGGTTCATGAAAAGAACACACATGCAATGACACTGGTGGATCCATGTGTGGCTTGTGAGAAAAACACACATCCAGTTACACTAGGTGTGGTTCCTAAAAAGAACAGACATGCAATGACACTGGTGGATCCATAGGTGGTTTGTGAGAGGAACAGACATGCAATCACACTGGGTGTGGTTCATGAAAAGAATAGACATGCAATGACACTGGTGGATCCTTATGTGGTTTGTGAGAAGAACAGACATGCAATGACTCTAGCTGTGGTTCATGAAAAGAACAGACACGCAATGACACTGGTGGATCCATATGTGGTTTGTGAAAAGAACCAACATGCAATCACACTGGATGGATCCATGTGTGGTTCATGAAAAGGACACACATCTAATGACACTGGTGGATCCATGTGTGGTTTGTGAGAAGAACACACATCCAATGACACTGGTTGTGGTTCATGAAAAGAACACACATCCAATGACACTAGTGGATCCTTATGTGGTTTATGAAAAGAACAGACATCCAATGACACTATGTGTGGTTCATGAAAAGAAGACACATCCAATGACACTGGTGGATCCTTATGTGGTTTGTGAGAAGAACACACATGCAATGACTCTAGTTGTGGTTCATGAAAAGAAGACACATGCAATGACACTGGTGGATCCATATGTGGGTTGTGGAAAGAACAAACATGTAATGACTGTAGCTATGGTTCATAAAATGAACACACATCCAATGACACTAGTGGATCCATGCGTGGTTTGTGAGAAGAACACACATCCAATGACACTGGGTGTGGTTCATGAAAAGAACACACATCCAATGACACTGGTGGATCCTTATGTGGTTTGTGAGAAGAACAGACATCCAATGACACTGTGTGTGGTTCATGAAAAGAACACACATCCAATAACACTCGTGGATCCTTATGTGGTTTGTGAGAAGAACAGACATGCAATGACACTAGGTGTGGTTCATGAGAAGAACACACATGCAATGACACTAGATGTCATTCATGAGAAGAACAGACATGCAATGACACTTGTGTATCCCTATGTGGTTTGTGAGAAGAACAAACATGCAGTGACACTGGGTGTGGTTCACGAAAAGAACAGACATGCAATGATACTGGTGGATCCATGTGTGGTTTATTTAGAAGAACACACACGCAATGACCACATGCAATGACACTGGTGGATCCATCTGTGGTTTGTTTAGAGGAACAAACATGCAATGACACTTGGTGTGGTTCATGAAAAGAACAGACATGCAATGAAACTGGTGGATCCTTATGTGGTTTGTGAGAAGAACTGACATGCAATGACTCTAGATGTCGTTCATGAGAAGAACAGACATGCAATGACACTGGTGTATCCTTATGTGGTTTGTGAGAAGAACATACATGCAATGACACTGGGTGTGGTTCATGAAAAGAACAGACATGCAATGACACTGGTGGATCGATGTGTGGTTTGTTTAGAAGAACACACATGCAATGACTCTACCTGTGGTTTGTGTAAAGAACACACATCTAATTACACTCGTGGATCCATGTGTGGTTTGTGAGAAGAACACACATGCAATGACACTGGGTGTGGTTCATGAAAAGAACACACATCCAATGATACCGGTGGATCCTTATGTGGTTTATGAAAAGAACAGACATCCACCAATAAAAAGACCGTATGGACTAAGAGCAGACATGCAATGACACTGGTGGATCCATGTGTGGTTTGTAAGAAGAACACACATCCAATGACACTAGGTGTGGTTCATGAAAAGAACACACATCCAATGACACTGGTGGATCCTTATGTGGTTTGTGAGAAGAACAGACTGATGACCCATGAGTATAGGGGGTGTATCGCAGTATTTTCGAGGGAAATGAAACCCAATTTATTGATTCGACACAAGAGGAACCAAAGAACATTTATAAGCCTTAACAACTGAGTTGTCAATTCAGCTGCACCTGGAAACAATCTTGCTCATAGAAATTTATCAGTAGCAACAGTTTTGTAGTAGCAATAGTAAAGTAACAGCAAAGTAATAGCAGTAGTAAAAGCTAGACAGTAGTAATAGTAGCAGCAAATAGTAGGATTAAAGCGCGGTAGGCATAGGGATGGATGGATGGGCGTTGCATGGAGAAGATAACTCACATGGCAACCAGACATATGGCAATTGCAGATAAATAAGATAAAGCATCCAAGTACTAGATAGTCATAGGCATGTGTTCCATATATAGTCATACGTGCACGCAAGGAGAACTTGCACAACATCTTTTGTCCTGCCTGCCCGTTTGCAGCGGGGCCTCAAGGGGACCACTAGCAATTAAGGTGCTCCTTTTAATAGAGCACCGGAGCAAAGCATTAACACTCAGTGAACACATGTGATCCTCACATCAAAGCCATTCCCTCTGGTTATCCCGATTTCTATCACTTTGGGGCCATTGGTTCCGGACAACAATGTGTGTATACAACTTGCAGGTAAGACCAAAAACAATACAATCATAATGAATCAATAACATGTTTAGATCTGAAATCATGGCACTCAGTCCCTAGTGACAAGCATTAAGCATAACAAGTTGCAACAAAGTCAAAAGCACTAATAATAGATACTAGGCACCATGCCCTACCAATCTGATGCCATTACATGAACAATCTCATCCAATACCTACCATCCCCATAGCCTACAGCGGGGGATTACTCACTCATAGATGGGGGAAACATGGATGGTCGATGGAGAAGCAATGGTGATGATCTCATCCAATTCCCCGTCCCGGCAGGGTGCCAGAACGGAGTTTTTGGTGCTGTTTCACAGAATCTGGTGGTGGCGGCGAAGCGGAACTCTTTTTGGAAAAACATCGAACCCCCCTTGGTTTTTAGGTCAAGAGGCAACTTATAGGTGAAGAGGGAGGCCGAGGGGGCAGCCGAGGCGGCCACACCACCCCTAGGCGCGGCCTGGCCTAGCCCGCACGGGCAGGTGGTGTGGGCCCTCGTGGCCCTACTCTGTCTCGTCTTCTGGTGAAATAGGAATTTTGGCATATTTTCTGGGGTTTTTCCGAATAGTTGATTTTCTGCACAAAAACTAGACACCAAGGTAATTCTGCTGAAAATAGTGTCAGTCCATGTTAGTTGCATCCAATTCACACAAGTTCAGAGGAGAAACAATAGCAAAAGTGTTCGGGAAAGTAGATACATTTTGGACGTATCAACTCCCCCCAATCTTAGCTTATTGCTTGTCCTCAAGCAATTCAGTTGAAAACTGAGTGCGATAAAAGAAACTTTCACGAACACATTTGCTTCATATGATGTATATATTCTCAGCATGTGATCAACTACTTAGGCAATTCATAATAAAGAGTATGCTATTGAGTTTACTTAATAGTCATTGCAAGCTATGAAGAGATTCCAACTCAAAAATAATAAGTAGCATGAAACATAAACATAAGCAACATTGCAGTGCTCATAACAAGGTATGATAGAGTGGTATCTCGCTTGCCTTTGATTGTGAATGCCAAGGCACCTCTGAAGTTCAGGTGAAGACTAGAAGTAAAGATATCAAAGATACAAGCATCAAAATCATAACACAATTAAACAAGTTTTGAGACAAGCACATTACACTAAGAATGACAACTATGCTCTCAAGAAAGTGCACATAGAATGGGTGGTGACTCAAAAAGGAAATGAAAGAGGTTTTGAATAGTTTGAAAGGCTTCCAAATGCTGAAAGTATGGTACTCATTAGCTTTGAGCTCTCATTGCCCCTATCATAAGAATCTTTAAATGGTTAAAGTGAAAGTGAGGTCCAATCTGAGTTATATGCTTAACAGACCATAAATTGGAAATCTCATGTCCCTTGAGTACGTGGGCCGCTCCTCATGCTACTCAACTTTAGTTACCGGTAAGTTCTTGTCATAGTAAATATGTGCGTATCATAGAGAACCGCCAACGGGGTACCCCTTGCCCGATGATACGGAAGAATCCCCATATCAAAATGACAAGGCAAGCAGACAACGAGTATCTCAGCAATCTTCTTATTTACCATGAGAAAATGGTGCTTTTTTCTCTCTTTCCTCTTTTCTCATAACTCTTTTTTTTACTTTTCTCAATAGCTGTCTCTTTTTTTATAAGAAGAATGCTTCATAGATACTCATTATGGTTACGCTGCAGGTTTCCACCATGATTAGGCATGGATTAGACCGGTGGCCCAGGCATTTCTCTAACACACATACATAAGTCCATGGACTTACAAGCTCCCCTTTTATTTCACATCGACGACATCCACAAACAAAAGAACATGCTATCAACTGGGTATATATTTACAGGTGTTGAAAGTGTTTCCTGTGACAGCACGGTTCTACTAATCTCCAGCCTATAATTTGCAAGCATATAACTTTCATGGACAGTCACAATGGTTCAGATTTATTAAGTGCAGGAAATAAAGTGTGTCATCAAGTTCGTGAGAGATTTACTAACTAACTTTCTCATAACAAACAAACATTTTATTCAGAAGAAAACAAGGCATAGTTAATATGCACGGAATAGCAAATGATGCTAATAGGTAGATATGGTGGACACTTCGGCAGTATTGGTTTTGGGGAGTTGGATGCACGAGTAAAGATTATACTCAGCACAAGTGAAGGCTAGCAAAAGTAAGGGAGCGACAAACAAGAGAGCAATAACTGTCATAATCATGCTTGCAACAAAACAGGACTAATCATGGCATGAATGTGATTTAGGACCCCTGAGGCAAAATAATTCATCGAGGCTTAACTGATTGTTTCAGTCATATGCATGCGTGAGCATGTGCCAAGTCAATTCAAGTGAAACATTCAGAGGAGGATACCACAGTGTCATACCAATTTATGAATAGAGCAATGCAAGCAAAGATTCATATAACATGCTACAAACTATTAGCAAGTTGGAGCTAACCATAAAAAAGCAAGAACTACTAAGCATCCATAAATAACATACACCCTACATGAACAGATTAAGCATGCCCATAATGATGAGTATATGTAAAAAAATGAAAACAAATAGAGTTCGTTACCAGCCTCTTACCACACCTCAGGTTGTCATTAATCCTCATTATTGCCCTTCACTTGTGTGGCTTGAATAATAACATGAAACCAAATCCACTGAGGACTGTTGACCCCTGCAACAAACTTCACAAAACCAAAGAAGAACAACAAATATTTTTGGTGTTTTCGATTTTTAAAATAAGAACCAAAAAGGTAGAACAAGCAAAGCAAAATCTTTTTGGGTTTTTCAAATAATTAAGAAAAAGCTGAAAGGAAGAAGCAAACCAAGGCAAAAATAAGAAGAAGCAAACAAAGAGAAACAACAGAAATAGTTTTGGTCTTTTTGTGTTTTAGAAAGCAAAAACAAAGCAAGAACGAAAACAAAAAAGAGAACGAAAAACGGATATACAAAGTACCGACTAAACACGATATGTAGATGAGTGTCGTGTCGGTGTACCTACCACCAAGCTTAGGCTTTTGGCCTAAGTGGATATCAATCCCAAGCTGGCCAAGATGAAGTGTCTCCATGGTACGACGAGGAGGTGCCCTCGTCCTGGTACGAACTCGAAGAAGCTCCACCGTAGTGCACAGAGTAGTCGTAAGAAGGCACATCCTCCTAGCGCTTCCTATGGAAACCAAGCAAGCGGAGCTGCTCATCCACCTCCTTAGAATGCGACCACGACCTCCTGTGAACACTGAACAAAGTAGATTGCGGCAAAGGAATCTCCCTTTCATCCCCGTCAGTAAACAACATCATGTCTACTAAATTGTCCATATCAGAGTCAAAAGTGACGAAGTGATGTGTTTTCATGGTAGCAAGATCAAGCCTTTGTGGTGCCAATATAGTATCATTCGGATCCAAAGAAAGTTCTAATGCAGTAACCATACGTGAAGCAATAATGCCCCCATAAATAGGCCCCCTAGCAGCTAGGCGGCGAGCAATGAGAGACCTAGATTGTACCGAGTATCATTGTTAAGTGCATCAGCGAGGAAGGCTAAATGATAATTGGAGATATTACTTGTGTTCTCCCTATCCAGAATGCTAGTAGCAAGATAATAAGCAAAGTATCTAAGAATTGGGAGTTGGATGTTTCTTATCTTCCCGCGCTGAGCTACGCGGTCATCGTCATTGGTCACACTTCGATAGAGCTCCAGCAAATCAGCAGGTCGCCCTTGGTTTTTCTTCACGGTCCCTGTCATACCTATACCTATAATGCTGCAAAATCTTTCCAAAGTCATGGTGAACGGCAGATAATAAATTCTAAAAGAAATAGTTGACTGGTAGGGAGTGTTAGTGAAAATGAAGCTCTCAACGAAAGTTTTGGTGAGCACAGCATATTGCTCACTCTCATCTTCCATGTATGAGGTTAACCTGACCCTCTAAACCAGTAGTAAAAATTCATCGAGGGTCCCTGCAGCTTGCAAGAAGGTATAAAAAGGAAAAGTAGATGGGTGAGCATCTCCTTCATTGCCAAAGCGTGGTGCAATGAGATCTTCATTGTATGAAGGCCTAAACTGAGAGGCTGATCTTGAGGGCCTTGACCTCCTAGGTGTGTCCCTCTCAAATATTTCTCCAAATGTATGGTTGTTCATCTTTAATATTCTGAAATTTAAACATCCATTAAACAAGTAGTTGCAAAGTGAAAACATAATGAAGGGTACTACTCATAGGGACTTGTAAGAGGCCTAAACATGCATCAAAACTATATCTCTAAGCATTGAACAAGCTTACAAGCTCTATAAACCTGTCACCTACAGTAGCAAAATACTCAAGATATAGACCACCAAACACAAATCTATTTGGACAAGCGGAGGAGTCACATACTGGAGAACAGTTCTCCAAATTTCAGCAGCAAAGATGGGATGAGCAAGGAGATCGAAAAATCATGGGCAAGAACAGCAAGAACACGATTTCGAGCAAAGAACTGATGTTTTCTCGGGAAAAAGAAGGCTGAGGCAAGTGAGAGAGTGAGTGGAGGGCCAGGGGTGGCCCACACCATGGCCAGGCGCGCCCTTGGGCTGGCCGCGCCACCAGGTGGTGTGCCTGCCTGGTGGGCCTCCCTAGTACCCTCCAGGTACTCCTCTACCCCTTTTTTCACATAAAAATTTAATATGAATTTTCTGGAATTTTTCGAGACACTTTATTTTTGAGCAATTTTCAGGTATAGATGAATGATTTTTCTGCAGAAAAGTGATTTTGAAATGATGCAAAAGCAAAACAAAGCAAAAGCTACAGAAGTTCTAAGACAAACTAATATGCAAGCAACTAGCAAAAAGAAAAGTATACTAAGCAAAAGCAAAACCTAAAATAGATAAACTAAAAGTAAGCGGAGATAATTATGATGAAAACATTTTTTTGTTCATTGAAATCCTTTTGTTAACAAGGTTGATCAGGTCTTGTTACCAAAACAATTTAATATGAAACAAAACTTTGTATTCCACTAATGATTATGTTACCTCAACTTTGATAGCAATGGTCTCAATCATAATAGTTTCATATTTTCCTCTTGGTATGGGACAATATATTTCTCCAATTTGAATGCCCTCAACATGTTCAATTGAATTCTAACCATAATTACTATCAATCTTCTTGGGGAAATAGACAATGTGCTCCTTGTCATTACCATTAAAAGTCACCTTTCCTTGATTACAATTAATAACAGCTCCTGCAGTATTAAGAAAAGGTCTCCCAAGAATAATAGACATATTATCATCTTCAGGCATTTCAAGCACAACAAAATCAGTTAATATCAAGCAATTATGAGCCACTTGAATAGGTACATCCTCACATATACCAATAGGAAGAGTAGTAGATTTATCAGCCATTTGCAAAGATATATCAGTTGGTATTAGTTTTTCCAGTTGAAGTCTCTTATAGAGAGAAAAAGGCATAACACTAACTCCTGCTCCTAAATCACACAAAGTAGTTCTACATAACTATTTTTAATAGAGCAAGGAATAGTTGGAATCCCTGGGTCTCCAAGTTTCTTTGGAACCTTACCATTAAAGGAATAATTAGCAAGCAAAGTAGAAATTTCTTCATTAGGGATCTTCCTTTTATTAGAGACAATATCCTTCATATACTTTGAATAAGGAGGCAATTTAATAGCATCAGTCAAAGGAATTTGCAAAATAAAGGTTTCATCCACACACAAAACTTATTATAGTGTTCATCTTCCTTTGACTTGTGTTTCTTATCAGGGAAAGGCATAGGTTTTGGGACCCAAGGCCCTCTTTCATTACCATGTTTCTTAGCAACAAAATCTTCTTTAGTGTATTTAGTATTCTTAGTGTGCTTTTCAGGTTCTTCTTCAACTTTTTCCTTATCCGGAACATCATTTTCTTCATTACCACTTCCAATTTCAGCATCAAAGACAGATATACTATTGGGATCTATAGCAGCTTCAGGAGATTCTACAATAGTTTTACGTTTCTTTTTCCTTTTCTTAGGAGAAGTACCTGATGAGGACATCCCTACAATTACACCTACCCCAATTGATAATGAAGATGTTCCAATTGCAAAGAAGGATCAATCCAACGAGTTAAGGATTGGACCAATCACAAGAGCTCATACTAAGCTACTAGAACAACAAGTGAACTTGTTTCTTAATGAACCTGGTGTTTTAATCAATGAGAATTTTATACTACCTAAGTCTTTGAACTATTGCATGATCAGGTACTTAGGAGAAGAAGTCATAGCAAGGAGCGAGGAGCAAATGGAACAAGGCGTGTAGATCAATGAAGAATGCGCGAGGGAGGAGAGGGAGGAAGCGCAAGGAGCTGTCCAAGACGAAGATCAACAAGAGGAGGACGTTCTCTACCGCGGCAGAGAAAAGCCTCGTTTCTATGCCACGGCAGGAAAACCGACTAGTACTCTGCCACGGCAGAGCCAGTCTTGGCCGAGCTACTTGTGGCCAGTTTGTATCCAGGTTGGGTGGAACCAACTCGGGTTCCACCATAGGCCGCCACCCCTTGGACCCATAAATAGATGGGGCGCCGTAGTTAGGGTTGAGACCGCGTTAAAATATTTTGGAGTTGTTTCTTTCATAGAACCTCTGGAATTACCCTGTGTTCGAATCTACCAACTATAATTGAGTGTGATCTGTTGTTCCATTGGGAATTAGTAGATTGCATACTACCGTTCGTGGTCACGGCTGCGTGCACAAGAGTGTGGTGTTGTGAATATCCTACAAGGTTCGAGAGCCATTGCATTGGCATTAGGGATCGAGCGGGAGAGATCATAGCTACGCACTAGTTATCTATCATCCACCATCACCATCAACAAGAGCTTGCTGAGAAGATCGGGCCACCCCATATCATCTTGGTATCAGATTTCCTCATTGCCTCGGTAAGCAATCCACAATCCATCCATAGATTAGAGAGTGTTTTTCATCCTATGCAGAAAAAGCCCCACAAAAAGAGTTGCCATAGACTAGATTGCATCGTAGACGAGTAATAGTTGCTGGCCGTGTTCCTCAATTAGTCTAGATTTGTTTTTGTTCATCATTTTCGTCTTTCAAGTCGTGTTCATCACCTATTCTTCTGCGCCTCTAGCAGATCCGATCTAGGTTGAGAGTCCATGTGTCATACTCTAGGTTGAGTCGGTTTGCAATATAAAAATTGCCACCGTTTCTGCCGCGGCACGGAAACGAACTGCATTATTCCTTCCGCGACACGTTTTCCTGCCGCGACACGATTTTGCTGCCGCGCGCTGGCCGCCGCTCTGCCGCGACATGATTTCAGCCAGTTTTGCTGCCGCCGCTCTACCACAGCAGGATTTCTGCTTCGTTTGCTGCCACGGCACGATTTGTTCTACCACGACACCATAATTACAAAGTGCGATCAAATTTGCACTTTTCCATAAACCTTAGCCATAGCCAATCTACTACATAGGTGTAGGAACTTGCCCATTGAGACTAGTTTCCGCTCCTACAGGCTGCTCATAGGATTTTGGTGTTGTACTTTGTAATTGGCCGTGTGTGATCTATAAAATCAAAAAAAAAGCAAGAGAATATAGCAAAAGAAAAAGCAAAATAAAAAGAAGCTATACAAAACAAAGAGAAAAGAAAAGGAGAATTGAGCAAGAGGCCTAGTGATATCTTTGTGCACCGATAGATTGAGCAATCTTGTGCCTGTTTACTTTGAGCTTTGCTAGTGTCTCTCGAGAGTAGTGCAACACCCTTCATAGTTGCATTGCCACATTTTTCTCTACGTGTGTGTTCTTGGGTTCTTGTACGATCAACACTAGGACTTGTTTGCGGTGTAGATAGGGTACCATACCTATAGCTCCACCTTAAATAACCTGTGTGCCATGTGATCGTTCTCTATACGTTTGATATTCACTTCATCACATCAAGTGCATCAGTCTTTGATTAAGTTTGCTATAGCATCTCTATTCACTTTGGAACGGTAAGATCTCATTTCTTATTAGTTGTGAGTGAGTTGTGAGAGTTTCCACCATACAGATTTTGATTTTTGCACTAACCTACTAATCATGTCTTCTAGTGATGATGATGTTGTGTTGCAGAAAAAGAAGGATGAGGAACTTGTTAATTGGCGTGAATATGAGGCTTTGAAGTCCCACTTGACACGTGTGTTTACTAACACGACATATGCCATTGACAAGAATCTCCAGGATATGAATATGAGATTGGATTAGCATGTTGGAATGGTTGATACTATCCAAACACAAGTGGATACGCTTAATGTCAATGTCACCACTTTGCAGTGTTCCATTGAGGGTTTGACAGCCGCCTTACATAGAAGGGAAGATCCTCAATATGATGATGCCTTTGATGATTTTGATGAGGGTAGCACTGTGGATGCTGCTCCACATGTTGGCAGGGGACATGCTATTCCCCCTGTCCATGTACCTGCTCATGGTCGTGGGCTTGCTCCTCTTGGGCGTGCTCAACGTGTTGACAACCAAGCTGCTGATGATGGTTTGGGCAAGCCAAAGTTCTCGATTCCCAAGTTTGATGGTTCCATTGATCATGAAGATTACCTCACATGGGAGTTGAAGATTGAGAAACTCTAGTGCTTATTTGACTATCCAGAAGACAAGAAGGTCAAGCTTGCAGCGTCTGAATTTGATGGTTATGCTTTGCGTTGGTGGGATGCGATTGTGTAGCATAGAAGGGAGGATAATGAACTTCATGTGATGGATTGGCGCGAGATGAAGCAAATCATGAAGGCTTGTTTCGTACCAACCAACTACTTGCGATCAGTTTTTGGTAAGTTGACGCAATTGAAGCAACGCACCATGATAGTTGATGAGTACTACATGGAGATGGAGATGCTTATACAGCGTGCTAGAATTCGTGAGTCCACTGAGATGACCATGCAGCGATTCTTAAACAATTTGAAGCTACTGATCAAGAGCATTGTTCGTCATCACAAGTATGAGACCATGAATGAGTTGTTGCATCATGCTAGAGAGGCCAAATCCCAGTTGGCATAAGAGGCGAAGTCACGCGCTCATTTTCCATCATCTAGCAGATTTTCGGCCAGACCTACTCCTCCTACAGCTGCGCCACCAGCTGCTGCTCCGTTTACACCATCGGCCAAACCAGCAAGTACACCTTCGTTTGGTTCTAATGCTCGGAAACCCGCTGCTAGCTCGGGTTCCAACATGTCTATGGCATGTACTCGTGATGTGGTGTGCCATACTTGTGGAGGTAGAGGGCACTACAAGAAAGATTGTCCAAACAACAAAGTTATATTTGTTAATGAACAAGGAGAAGTAGAGAGTGGAGATGAAGCTTCTGACACTGATATTGATGATGGTGAGGATGGTGCTGATGCATATGATGAGCGTGCACCAACTATTGTCGTATCTTCACGTGTACTTAGTGTGCAACCGGTTGAAGAATCCCAGTGTTGCAACTTGTTCCAAACAAAAGCTCTAGTTGGACCTAACAAGGCTTGCAAGGTCATTATTGATGGAGGTAGCTGCAGAAATTTTGCAAGTAAGGAACTATGTGCCAAACTGAATTTGACATACTTACCTCATCCCAAGCCATACTACATACAATGGTTGAGCAACAATGGTGAGATGAAGGTAAATCATATGGTACGTGTGAATTTTCAAATAGGGCCATACAAAGATTCTATTGATTTTGATGTGGTTCCTATGAGTGTTTATCACCTACTATTGGGTCGGCCTTGGCTCTATGATCGCCATGTGCAACACAATGGCCGAGCCAATACATATCACTTGGAATTCAAAGGGAAGAAGATTACTATGCAGCCAATGACACCACAAGAAATTGTGAATGATTCTCGCTAGAAGATAGAGGTGAACTTGAACGAAGATACTGCCACTCGGCGAGACTGTGTGATAGCTGTTCCTAATGTAATTGAGCCTAAATTGAGTGATATAACGAAAAGTGAGAGAGTGACTGGGTTATTGATACTAACCACCAAGGAGGATATGAGAGAGTTTCGTGAGGATCTTACAGCCATGCCACTTGTGCTCATGTATAAGGGCGAGGTATTGGTTTCTAACGACATGACCCCTATTTCTCTTGGTGTCTCTTCTATTTTGCAGGACTTTGGGGATGTGTTTCCAGAAGACGTACCCGCAGGTTTACCTCCATTGCGTGGTATAGAACATCAAGTGGACCTGATTCCTGGCGCCACACTTCCCAACCGTGCACCCTACAGGACTAATCCCGAAGAAACGAAGGAAATTCAGAAGCAAGTACAAGCGTTGCTGGATAAAGGGTACATTCGTGTTTCTCTTAGCCCTTGTGTTGTTCCTGTTATTTTAGTTCCTAAGAAATATGGTACATGGCGCATGTGTGTAGATTGTAGAGCGATTAATAACATCACTATTCGATATCGTCATCCTATTCCACGCTTAGAGGATATGCTAGATGAATTGAATGGTGCTGCTGTTTTCTCTAAAATTGACTTGCGTAGTGGTTATCATCAAATTAGGATGAAAGAAGGGGATGAGTGGAAAACTGCTTTCAAAACTAAATTCGGTTTGTATGAGTGGTTAGTCATGTCGTTTGGTCTTACTAATGCACAGAGTACCTTCATGCGTTTGATGAATCATGTTTTGAGAGAGTTTATTGGTCGTTTTGTGGTTGTTTAGTTTGATGATATACTCATATACAACCACACTGAATCTGAACATTGCACTCATATTAGACAAGTTTTGCAAGTGTTACGTGATAATAAACTATATGCTAATCTTGAGAAGTGTACATTTACAAAAGATAAGGTCATATTCCTAGGATTTGTTGTTTCTAAGCATGGAGTAGAGGTAGATCAATCTAAAATTGAATCAATTCAGAATTGGCCTACTTCCATGAATGTAAGTCAAGTGCGTAGTTTCCACGGTTTAGCTGGTTTCTATAGGCGCTTTGTGAAAGATTTTAGCACCATTGCTGCACCTTTGAATGATTTGACAAAGAAAGGTGTTCCTTTTGTATGGGGCACGACCCAAGACATTGCATTTGATACATTGAAATGATTACTTACTTCTGCACCATTACTTGCATTACCTGATTTTTCAAAGCAATTTGAAGTTGAATGTGATGCTAGTGGTATAGGCATAGGTGGCGTTTTGATGCAAGAGGGTCGGCCTATAGCATATTTTTCTGAGAAATTGACTGGTGCTCGTTTGAATTATTCTATCTATGATAAAGAATTGTATGCACTTGTTAGAGTACTTGAGGTTTGGCAACATTATTTTTGGCCAAAGGAATTCATCATACATTATGATCATGAAGCATTGAAATACTTGAAAGATCAATCAAACTTGCATAGAAGATTAGCTAAATGGGTTGAGTTCATTGAGTCTTTTCCTTACATCATTAATTATAAGAAGGGAAAAGAGAATGTTGTTGCTGATGCTCTATCTAGGAAGAACATGCTATTAACCAATCTTGATGTTAAAATTCCTGGATTAGAAGCTATTTGTGCACTGTATGCAACTGACCATGATTTTGCTGAACCATATCGTTTGTGTGCTCTTAGAAATGCATGGGATAAGTATCATATACATGATGGATATTTGTTTCGAGCTAACAAACTATGTATTCCAGAATCGTCGTTGCGTTTGTTCTTAGTGCAGGAATCACATGCTGATGGTTTGATGGGTCACTTTGGGCGTGAGAAGATGTTGCTCATGCTTGCTGATCACTTTTATTGGCCCAATATGAGGCGTGATGTGTACATATTTGTGAGCCGATGTATTACATGCCACAAGTCAAAATCTAAGCTGAAGGCTCACGGTTTGTATAGACCTCTCTCTCTACACCTATTACTCCATGGGAAGACATTAGTATGGATTTTGTGCTAGGTCTACCTAAAACTTAGAGAGGTCCTGATTCAATATTTTTGGTAGTGGATAGGTTCTCTAAAATGGCTCATTTTATTGCCTGCCACAAAAGCGACGATGCCTCGCATGTTGCTAACATGTTTTTCAGGGACATCGTGAGTTTACATGGAGTACCTAAGATGATTGTTTCTAACCGTGATGTGAAGTCCATGAGCTACTTTTGGAAGACCTTATGGGGAAAGCTAGGAACGAAGCTGCTGTTTAGTACTATATGTCATCCCCAAACAGATGGTCAAACGGAGGTGGTGAATAGAACATTGTCACATCTGCTAAGGACCATGATTAAAAAGAATCTGTGGGAGTGGGAAGAGTGTTTGCCACATGTTGAGTTCGCTTACAACAGGGCTGTGCATTCAACTACTCAGCTTTGTCCTTTTGAGGTGGTGTATGGTTTCAAGCCATTGACGCCACTTGATATGTTGCCTCTGCTGTTACATGAGAGAGTTGATATGGAGGCATCAAAACGTGCTGATTACGTGAAGAAGATACATGAGAAGACTAGAGAGGCTGTTGAGAAGAAAGGCAAGAACATTGCTGCTGCAAGGAATCAAGCAAGAAAAGAAGTGTTGTTCGAGCTTGGAGATATGGTTTGGGTGCATCTGCGCAAGGATAGATTTCCACTACTTCGCAAGTCCAAATTGAAGCCACGTAGTGCTTGTCCTTACAAGGTGCTAGCCAAAATTAATGATAATGCCTACTCGGTTGATATGCCTATTGAGGAGTTTGGTGAAGTTAGCAACAGTTTCAACATTGCTGATTTATCACCATATGCTGGAGAAAACCTTGGAGCGTCGCGGTCGACGCCTTTTGAAGGGGGGAGATGATGAGGGCATCCCTACAGTTACACCTACCCCAATTGATAATGAAGATGTTCCAATTGCAAAGAAGGATCAATCCAATGAGATAAGGATTGGACCAATCACAAGAGCTCGTGCTAAGATACTAGAACAATAGGTGAACTTGTTTCTTAATGAACCTGGTGTTTTAATCCATGAGAATTTTATACTACCTAAGTCTTCGAACTATTGCATGATCAGGTACTTAGGAGAAGAAGGTGTACCAAGGAGCGAGGAGCAAATGGAACAAGGCGTGTTGATCAATGAAGAATGCATGAGGGAGGAGAGGCAGGAAGCGCAAGGAGCTGTCCAAAAGATCAACAAGAGGAGGATGTTCTCTGCTGCGGCAGAGAAAAGCCTCGTTTCTCTGCCACGACAGGTTGCCGCGGGAGGAAAACCGACTAGGACTCTGCCACGGCAGAGCCAGTCTTGGTCGAGCCACTTGTGGCCGGTTTGTATCCAGGTTGGC
Source organism: Avena eriantha (assembly GCA_910589775.1). Taxonomy (NCBI): domain Eukaryota; kingdom Viridiplantae; phylum Streptophyta; class Magnoliopsida; order Poales; family Poaceae; genus Avena; species Avena eriantha. Next base: position 76,321,795 of record OU342746.1, read on the forward strand.
TGGAACCAACTTGGGTTCCACCATAGGCCGCCACCCCTTGGACCCATAAATAGATGGGGGCGCCATAGTTAGGGTTGAGACCATGTTAAAATATTTTGGAGTTGTTTCTTTCATAGAACCTCTGGAATTACCCTGTGTTCGAATCTAACAACTATAATTGAGTGTGATATGTTGTTCCATTGGGAATTAGTAGATTGCATACTACCGTTCGTGGTCACGGCTGCGTGCGTAAGAGTGTGGTGTTGTGAATATCTTACAAGGTTCGAGAGCTGTTGCATTGGCATCAGGGATCGAGCGGGAGAGATCATAGCTACGCACTAGTTATCTATCATCCACCATCACCATCGACAAGAGCTTGCTGAGATGATCGGGCCACCCCATATCAGTACCACTATTTTCAACTTGTTGAGAATCCTGCTCAATTCTTTTAGGACGCCCTTCAGGATATAGAGGATCCTGGGTAGCAGCACCACTTCTAGTTCTAATTTCATAAGCATGTTTTTCTTTAGCAGCATTAACTAGCAAGTCTTTTTGCACTTTAATAAGTTGATCTATTTGAGTTTGAACCATTTGAAAATGTTTAACAAGCATTTTAACATCATTAGAGGTTCTTTCCACAATATCTTTTAACTCAACAATAGCTCTAGAGTTTTTCGTTAGATTATTTTGCACCCTTTTATTAAAATTATCTTGCTTAACAATAAAAATATCGAATTCTTATAAGCATTGATTAGGAGGTTTAGAGTAAGGAATGTCACCTTCATCAAAGTGTTGGAGAGAGTGTACCTCAATAGTGGATGAGTGGGGGATAGGCTTACATAATTCTTCTATAGGAGGTAGATTCTTCACGTGTTCAGCTTTAATACCCTTCTCCTTAAGACATTTCTTAGCTTCCTTCATCACTTCATCATTTAGTTCAATAACTCCCCTCTTCTTTGATGTTGGTATAGGCACAGGAATAGTTGATTCAGGTATAGTTGTCTCAGGTATAGCTGGTTCAGGAGGAGTCCAATCTTCATAGTTCTTGCTTATTCTAGCCATTAATTCCTCAACATCCTTGGGAGTCCTATTCCTAAAAACACAATCAGCACAACTATCCAGGTATGTCCTAGATTCTTCAGTTAGTCCATTATAAAATATATCAAGAAGGTCATTCTTAGGTAATGGGCATCCAGCTTGTGCATGAATCAAAGAACAAAACCTTGCCCATGATTCGGGCAATATCTCTTTTTCTCCCTGTTGAAAATCAAAAAGTTCTGCAAAATAGCATGTCTAGCACTAGGAGGAAATTTTTTTGCAGGAAAGTACTAATCAAGAAATCAGGGCTATCAATAGATCTAGGAGGTAAATTATTAAACCAAGTTTTAGCCTCTCCTTTCAGTGAAAAGGGGGAAATTTTAGCAACAAAGTATGTGCGCATCTTAATATCATCAGAAAATAAACCACTCATAGTAGAAAGCTCAGTTATATGTGCTACCGCACTCTCATTCTTAGTCCCACAAAAAGGTTTTTTCTCAACAATAGCTATGTAAGATAGATCAAGAGAGAAACCATAATCCTTATCTTTAATATTTATGGGAGAAGCGGCAAACTTAACCTTAGGAGACAATTTGGGTTTTATAGTACGCCTCTCAAGGAGACTCATAGCAGCACTCCTATCATGGGTGTTTTGACATTCTTCAATAAATTCATCGGTCATCTCTATATAACCATCTTCAATATCATAGCTCTCTGTATACTCAGGTGAACTAATAGGTGTAGTAGTGTCTTCATTAGGAGTTTCAGTATTTCCAGCTATAGTTGTAGCAATCGTAGCATCTAGGAAAGGACCTAATGAACCACTCTTATCAAGCACAGTAGAAGCAGCATCATAAGTATCAGAAGTTTCAGATTCAGCAGTAGTAGCAGTGTGTGTAGCTTGTGTATGTGGTGGTGTAAGGAACTTACTCATAACGGATGGTGAATCAAGAGAAACAGAGGTGTTCAGAACCATACCTCTTCTTGTACTGGATGGTAAAATAGGAACCTTGCCATCACGAGACTTACACATGATGGATGGATAGCAGCGAACAATAGTGATTCCAAGTGAACTTGATAAATAAAGCTATGCTCCCCGGCAACGACGCCATAGTCTTGATGACCCACAAGTATAGGGGGTGTATCGCACTATTTTCGAGGGAAGTGAAACCCAATTTATTGATTCGACACAAGGGGAGCCAAAGAATATTTATAAGCCTTAACAACTGAGTTGTCAATTCAGCTGCACCTGGAAACAATCTTGCTCACAGCAGTTTATCAATAGCAAAGGTTTTTTAGTAGCAATAGTAAAGTAACAGCAGAGTAATAGTAGTAGTAAAAGCTAGACAGTAGTAACAGTAGCAGCAAACAGTAGGATTAAAGCACGGTAGGCATAGGGATGGATGGACAGGCATTGCATGGACAAGACAACTCACATGGCAATCAGACATAGATCAATTGCATATAAATAAGATAAAGCATCCAAGTACTAGATAATCATAGGCATGTGTTCCATATATAGTCATACATGCTCGCAATGAGAACTTGCACAACATCTTTTGTCTTCCCAGCCAGTTTGTAGCGGGGCCTCAAGGGAACCACTAGCAATTAAGGTGCTCCTTTAATAGAGCACCGGAGCAAAGCATTAACACTCCATGAACACATGTGATCCTCACATCAAAGCCATTCCCTCCGGTTATCCTAATTTATGTCACTTTGGGGCCATTGGTTCCGGACAACAACGTGTGTATACAACTTGTAGGTAAGACCAAAAACAATACTATCATAATGAATCAATAACATGTTTAGATTTGAAATCATGGCACTCGGGCCCTAGTGACAAGCATTAAGCATAACAAGTTGCAACAAAGTCAAAAAGAACTAATAATAGATACTAGGCACCATGCCCTAACAATTCGATGCCATTACATGAACAATCTCATCCAATCCCTACCATCCCCATAGCCTACAGCTGGGGATTACTCACTCATAGATGGGGGAAACATGGATGGTTGATGGAGAAGCGATGGTGATGATGATGGCGATGATCTCCTCCAATTCCCTATCCATGCAGGGTGCCAGAACGAAGTTTCTGGTGCTGTTTCGCGGAATCTGGTGGTGGCGGCGAAGCGGAACTCTTTTTGGAAAAACGTCGAACCCCCCTTGGTTTTTAGGTCAAGAGGCAACTTATAGGCGTAGAGGGAGGCCGAGGGGGCAGCTGTGAGGCGGCCACACCACCCCGAGGCGCGGTCTGGCCTGGCCCGCGTGGCCAGGTGGTGTGAGCCCCTCGTGGCCCTACTCTGTCTCGTCTTCTGGCTCCGGGAGTCTTCTGGTGAAATAGGATTTTTGGCATATTTTCTGGGATTTTTCCTGATAGTTGATTTTCTACACAAAAACTAGACACCAAGGTAATTCTGGTGAAAGAAGCGTCAATCCGTGTTAGTTGCATCCAATTCACACAAGTTTAGAGGAGAAACAATAGAAAAAGTGTTCGGGGAAGTAGATACGTTTTGGACGTATCACAGACATGCAATGACTCTAGCTGTGGTTCATGAGAAGAACACACATGCAATTACACTGGTGTATCCTTATGTGGTTTGTCAGAAGAACACACATGCAATGACTCTATCCATGGTTCATGAAAATAACACACATGCAATGACACTAGCGGATCCATATGTGGTTTGTGAAAAGAACAAATATGCAATGACTCTAGCCGTGGTTCATGAAAAGAACACACATGCAATGACACTGGTGGATCCATGTGTGGTTTGTGAGAAGAACACACATCCAATGACACTAGGTGTGGTTCATGAAAAGAACACACATCCAATGACACTGGTGGATCCATGTGTGGTTTGTGAGAAGAACACACATCCAATGACACTAGGTGTGGTTCATGAAAAGAACACACATCCAATGACACTGGTGGATCCTTATGTGGTTTGTGAGAAGAACACACATGCAATGACTCTAGCTGTGGTTCATGAAAAGAACACACATGCAATGACACTGGTGGATCCATATGTGGTTTGTGGAAAGAACATACATGCAACAACTCTAGCTGTAGTTCATGAAAAGAACACACATGCAATGACACTGGTGGATCCATGTGTGGTTTGTGAGAAGAACACACATCCAATGACACTAGGTGGATCCATGTGTGGTTCATGAAAAGAACACACATCCAATGACACTGGTGGATCCTTATGTGGTTTGTGAGAATAACATACATCCAATGACACTATGTGTGGTTCATGAAAAGAACACACATCCAATGACACTGGTGGATCCTTATGTGGTTTGTGAGAAGAATAGACATGCAATGACTCTTGATGTGGTTCATGAGAAGAACATACATGCAATGACACTGGTGTATCCTTATGTGGTTTGTGAGAAGAACAGACATGCAATGACACTGGGTGTGGTTCATGAGAACAACAGACATGCAATGATATTGGTGGATCCTTGTGTGGTTTGTTTACAAGAACACACATGCAATGACCACATGCAATGACATTGGTGGATCAACATGTGGTTTATGAAAAGAACACACATGCAATGACACCGGTGGATCCATGTGGTTTATGACAATAACACACATGCAATGAACTCTAGTGGGTCCATGTGGTTTATGAGAAGAACACACATCCAATGAACTCTAGTGGATCTATCTTGGCATAATTTGATGTATGTCATGATGTATTTCATTATACAAGACACTCACTTCCCATTTTTATACTACTCAGTTTTGCCCTTGGTTTTTTGATACTACTCAGTTTTGCCCCCCTCTCTCTATCTTTCGTGGAAGCCCAAACCCGTGCTCACTCTGTCTGCTACTCCCTGATTAGTTGTCACAGTTGTCACGCAGATCGTGCGCACCAACCGTTGATTCTGTGCGATCCAACGATGATCGTTGCACACGTCGTGCCCTTACAATACAACGTGGGACAGCACAGACGTCTCCCTCAGCGAGACTTCTACAAGAAGGAACACGATGTCGTCCATGGAAAAAGTCGTCGAGTGGTCATGCCATGTTTAATCAAGTCTGAAAAGCCTACTACTTCTACTGCTACGCCACAACACATGCGTCATCGAGTGCACGGTTGTCGATGGATAGCTACTGTAACATCCCAATTTCAGCAACCTTGATTAGTTGTCTAGAATGCAAAAATCAGGGGGAACAAAAACTTTTTCTTGTTAAGGGTTGAAGTGTTTGCTTGCTGTTTGTTTGTGCTTATGCATCTAAATGTATAACCTATGATATACTCCTTACCTCAACATTAGTTGTCAAAAAGCTATTTAACAAAACTATCCTGGCTCATTTTACATATTCTCAAATGTTCTGGCATTTCAAAACATGAGCCAAGATGCTTATGTAACCAAAACTATTTCAGTAGCTTCTATTGACAAAACTATGGAAATCTACAATCTCCTTATGTTTTCAAGATAGAACCTTCAACTACTCCTACCTCTAGGATTTCCAAAAACTTTTATAAAGCTTTTTAATTCTACCCTTGGTAGAGATAACAAGGACTCTTACCTTATTCAAACTCTAACCTTTCAAAATTACCCATCCTTACCTCAAGCTAAGCTTGATGGTGACCCTAGTAGTAGTATATTTGCTTGTAAGATGAATTGTCTTAATCTACTATCTAACTTGTTTGCTTAGGAGCTAAAGTGAGCTACTCTAGGATCTCACCCTATAGGATCAAGATAATTTAAGATCCAAACCCTAAGCAAGATTACACGATGGATCTGATCTCTAGCCACTAGGTGATCATCTAAAACCCTTGACCAGACCAATTCTGAGGTGATCCGTTCTAGAAGTTTCCAAGTCAATGAAGACCAATATCAACCATGGATCTATTCTACTCAATATACACTTCAACATCATCCACTTGATGATGCTCTGATACCTTGCAACCCATCAAAAACATCCCCACTCATACTCTAGTCAAAAACCCTAAATCTGCTAAATATCTCCCTTTCTCAACCCCTATGCATTTTTGAAAATGCACTTGAACAATCTTGTAGACCATCATAAGGACTACCAAGGCCCACTCTTACCCTTGGTTAGATCATCCTCCAACCCACTTGTTCTTGATGGTTTTGCAGGCAAGAAAATAACTTTTCCTGCAAATCTTATCAGCATGCCTACTTTGACAGAAGCTCACACCATCATCCCACCTTCTACGCACCAACTATTTGTATGGTTGTGTTCTACTCATATATTTCTATCAATACCTACTTCACTTGTTTCCATTGGATCTTTGTGCTTCTTAAACCCACAAGGTTTTGAAGGATATCTGATAATCTGCTTTTGGCAGGCTTATTTTATTCAAAGTTTGAGATCATTCCTTGGAACCCTCAAGCCTGATCAAGCTCAAACCTCTACACCATTGTGATCTACATCACTTGGTATATCCATCCATCTATCCCATGCCCCAAGGGGAGAATTGAGCTCCAAGATCCAGCAAGGTTTTGTTAGTATGAAATTAACATTACCCTAGATCCCTTGTCCTTGTTTTCCACCAAATTCAAGTTGGATCCTCAAATCCCAAGGTTGAAAGTGCTTGTTACACCTTGTGTACACCATCTACCTTGCTTATAAAGATTTAACAAGGTTTTAGAATAATTATTTTGGACCAAGATCTATTTAATTCCTTTAATAGACAAAACCTCCAAAACTTCTTCCATACAGGAAAGTTTGGTTTTTGCCAAAACACTTCTCCAACTTTTGGCTCAATTGAGGTCCATATATAATACCCCATCTTGCCACTTCAAAAATAAATATTTTTGAACATCTTCATTATTTGTTTTTGTTCGTTTTCTTAAATGGCAGAAACAAGTAATAATAGCTCAAAAATACTTTTCCATCTCAATAAAATCCAGGAAAATTCTCCTAAGTGTGTAATCATATTTAAGATCTTCCCACATCAAAAACCAACCCTGTCCAATTCAAAAATATCAAATAAAAGCCTAAACACCATGTCTGCACCATTTGAATATTTGATATAAAGTAAACCAAAAGTCATCAAATAAATCCCACAAAATTCCTGGAAGTGTGCTTTGACCCTAACCATCAACCAGCACCCTTAACTCACCTTTACAAGATCAAACTTCAAGAGTTGCTTCATAAGCATCAAAAATGGCAAATCTTGGATAATTAACAACATTGGGATTAATACTCCCCCAAACCCTCACCAAACCCCCACCCTTGATCACCACAACACCACTACATCATCTCTGGTCGACTCTCTACTGTAGCACTCACCTCTCCCGTGTTTCTTGCCTTTGGATGTGTGTGAGAGAGAGAGATGGCATATCTTGCAAAAATCTTGGTATTAAAAGCAGCAGCAGCCACCACCACTCCCCTCTCTCTCTATGGTCGTGTACCAGGCCCCACCTCACGCCCTCCACCTCCTCCCTCGACCAATACCTAAGCAGCACCCCTCCCCTTTCCCCCAAATGGTCATAGTCCACCATGGACCTTCTCCTCCTCAAATAAATTTCCCGAGGCCACCCCAGCGCCTCCATTCACCCTCATTCACCCCCACTGCTCCCCACTCACCTTCCCCAGGTTCCACACCCCTCCTCTTGCTCTGGTTCAGCTGAGAGAGAAAGGAAAAGAGCTCTCGGCCATGATAAGGACATGAGCGTAGCTCCTCCATCCTTCCTCCTCCCCAGCTGCATGTCACACCACCAAACTCCTCCCGCTCCCCTACATCTAATGGTACCCTTGTTTTCTCTCAAGTCAGCCTCCACCGGCATCGCCATCAAGCTCCCGAAGCATGCTCACCGGCGTGGTCACGCGAGCCTCCCTCCGCAGCAGGAACCCCCACTTCCGCCCCTTCCCAAGCTCTTCCCGATGGACCGCGTCGCTCCAGGACCTCCCCGGCATCTCCCCAGTCCTCCGGTGACCTCCCCGCACCGCCTCTGCCCACGTTAGGGTTTCAGTCCATCGCTTGGGTCGCGAGGAAGCAGAAGGTCATTGGCCCGTCGATCTTTGCCTATTCGGACGGTCACAGTGACCCGATACCGCTTCAGCGCTGTGCAGCCGCTGATAGGCGGGCCCCGCCCCGCGGCCTTTTGAACCGTGCTCCTGCGCGAGCAGCTGCCGGATGGCCGGTTCTGCACAGTGTGGACCAGATCCGGTCAAACTCCGGCCCAGTAATCCCTGTACCCCCTTTTCTTTTAAATATTTCTCTAGATCTCAAAAAATAGCTGCTAGGTTTAAATGCAAAATAAATTGGAAAATGCCAGAAAACACCCATATCTAAATTTTGTCATGTTCTAAAGTGTTTTCTCAAACATTCAAAACAATCCACTTGGACAAACTCATAATTATGTTTTTCTAGGAAATATTCTTCTTAGATCTGTCCTTTTTACCAAATAGTGATTTAAGAGGGTTTGGTAATCCCAAATTGGGTGAACTCCATCTCCTTTGGATGGTTTATGAAATACCTAACCTATGGACTTGGTTCCATGCCAAATAATAGAAACAACCCATTTCTGCAATTAGGGATTTCTCTAAGTCACATCAGAATAGATATTGACCGATTTCCAACTCCCACCGAAGTGGAACATCAATACCTATCTAAAACCAGGAGATAAGGATTTATTCATCCTCTGTTGAATTTTAGTGAATTAAATACTTCTGTAGGTGGTATTATCACTAGATAAATCATTCCAGAAGTTTGCCAACTCCAAAAATAGTGATTCCAAATCCTACTTGATGGTATTCGCAATACCTATCCATTGTAAATGGTATCATCTCTTTTGGACCTATAGATTAAATATGGTTAAAAGGACAAATATACTATAGAACTGACTTTGGTAATTTCCCAAGGGCATTCTGGTAATTATTTTTACATGATTCCAGCTCTCAGTAAATCACTACATCAAACTCTACCTAACCATCCAGGGAAATAATTTTTGGACATACAGAACATTTCTGGTGAATTATTTCCTAAAACTAGAGTTTTAAGCGCTCGAAAATGCTTTATAAATCAAGGGAGATTGATAAAATAGTGAAACCACTTTTGCTACCTTCATTTTATCAATACGTATTTTATGGTACCATTTTTATACAATGAGATCATACAGGATATGGTCTTGGTCCAAAACCCATCTCTTAGGTAGTTTCTAGACTATAAATCCTAAGGGATTTTCTTCCATGTTTCCAAGACAAGGCCAATCTTATTAAATCCATTCCACCTAAGACCTACTGATTTGTAAACTTGTATTGTTCATTGCTTGGTGTATGTATTGATGTTTGTATGCCTGGTGTTGATTGTGTCAATTGTTTGGTTACATGTGATCCATAACGATGCTAGATGCGATTAAATTGGAGAAAAGACGAAGTGGTTGGTATTGGTATTCTTGGTTATCTAAAGAAGAAGTCCAGGGACATATTGCCATATTACTGATCTCAGGCAAGCCACCTTCTTGCTCATAGGCCTTGTCCTACTGTTTTACTTATGCATGTTTTATCTACTGTTGATGAAAACTGCACTGTTTTACTATACGTTGATGTATATATGTAGTGGTTTGGCTCCTCCGAACTATTACACTTTTGTACTATTAAGTACAAACCCCTTGATGACACCTACTGGCCCCTAGTAGACTAGATGGTGCATATCACCATAACCCGTTGGAGACCCTGTTTTAGCCAAAGCAAAGCTATAGGATGGGAAGACATCGGAAAAGTTTTACCAAATGTTTTATGATAAAACCTTGGTGAGGTGGGACCTCCCAAGAGATGTTGAGAGAGAAAAAGGTTTTGTTTTACAAAATGCTGAAGGAAAGTTGGAGGAAAAAGGTTTACAAAAACGCACCCGATTCTTTGTAGTTTAGCTATAACAACTTAACCTGTGCAACCACATTACTCTGGAATGGGACAGGGATGGATTTGATGTTTGTTTATTCTGGTATAAGCTGCCTCGCAACAACTACAAGGGATAAAATCCCTAGAGGGTGGTGGGCCTTCGCTGGCTGAGTCCATGTAAAACATTGACCGGGAGAATGAACAAAGGGTCTGCGGGCCTCCACGCGTTACTATGAGCCCCTCATTGAAAGCGCACACTTGGGAAGTGGAAAAAGCGCTCCGGTTGGCTTAAGTACTACATAGGGCGTCCCGGTGTTCAGGGGAACAACACTCATAGGGTAGGCACTTATATTGGAGTGGCATCCAGAGAGTCTTGATCGGTTACTCGACCCACGATTGGTGTAGATCAGGGTAGTGTACCCGGATGGTGTGGGTAAAGTGTACAACCTCTGCAGAGTGTAAATCTATTCGAATAGTCGTGTCCGCAGTTATAGATAGGTTGGACAAACTTCTGTAGAATGGTGCTGGTTTTGTTTCCAAAAAGGATTTCTGAAAAGCAATGGCTTTGGAAATGTTTTGACCATGGGATGGTCGGAAAGGATACCTGTTTTGACCATGGGATGGTCAGAAAGGAACGAAAGGAGTTTGGTCATGGGATGACCGAAGGGATGGAACAAATGGGTGATCCAGTCCTACTGTTTTCCAAACCTTTTAAAAAGGTTTCCAAAATGTTTACAAAGGTTTTCAACAAAGATATGTAGATGTTATATCTACAGGTGAAACTAATTGAGAAAAGAACCTCTTTTGGAGCCCCCTAGTACCACAGCCATATTGCATATCCTCTTGTTATTATTATTCTCTTAAGGTGGTTTGCATGTACATTCAAAGTACTCACTGGCATTGTCCCTGGCTATTAAGTTGGTCAGATATCAAGAAGAGGATGAAGTTGACGGCTATGCGAGCTAGGAAGTTCTCTCAGTCCGTCGCCTGTAGGTTAAGGCATGGCTCGGGCTCTACACTTGATGAAGTTACGTTGATGTTTATTGATGTAGCCATAATGGGATGTAAGGTATGACATGTATCCACTTAAGTAATGGATGTTTACTTTGATACTTGTCGGTTATGCGCCACGACTAACTTATCATGGGATCGTGGTGTATGCATAACAGGGATTCTCGGAGGATTAATCCGGGGGCTCCACAGCTGCAATTTATTGCCACTTGATTTTAATAAGACATATCCCATTTTTATGCAACGGCTCTCAATCTCACTTCCAACTGGGTCTCACCGCAAGAAACTTGCACGCGCTAGCCGGAGGCCGAAGAACTGAGCTTGACGAGACCTAACGTCTCCGCCTTCATCGAGTCACTCGCAGTCATCAACACATACCTCTACCTGATCTAGCACAACCCCAAAAATCTCGCCGTACAGCCACCTACCTTCCCCTCTACATTTCCACTCTTACTATCGCCAATTTTAGGGTTGTGTCAAACTTTGTACATAGAAATTGTGTATTCGCCCTTTGCATGCGGCTCAATATAGAACTTCCATGCATGGCCCGGGAAAAAACGCTACGTACCGTGCGTGTGTCGCGGTGCACGGTGTAGTAGACTACACGGCGCGTTGCACGGTGGTGCAACGAAATGTGTCTTGCTTCCATCCACCTTAACTATAGAGCCCCTCTCTACACACCCACTCTCACTCTCGCTCACTCTCCCCACGCAACCCTCTCCACAATCCCACCAGCATCTGCAAACTCCCAAGAATACCCCGTCCGCGCCGGCGATGGCAGAGTAGGATATGGTGGCCATCGTCGCCTCCGAGGCCGCCGGAGAGGAGGCCCCCGTCTCCTCGCCGGTCCCCCTTGACGCGTTGAAAGCAGCCACCATCCATGTCCAGGCCCCAGTCGAGCCATCGATGGCAGTCGCCGTTCCCGTCCCCGCTACCGACATAGCCGACGACGAGGCCCCCGTCTCCTTGCTGGTCCCCCTCAACGCATTGAAAGCAGTCGACGTCCCTGTCCAGGCCCTAGTCGAGGCATTGATGGCAGCCGCCGCTCCCGTCCAGGCCCCTGTCCCCGCTACCGACAGAGCCTCCGAAGAGGAGCCCCCCGCCGGCGAGTGCGAGACCGTTGGCGGCGACTGGGGCCTGCCAGTATGATGCCTTCTTCGCTGGCGGCGACTATAGCTGCCCCTTCTGCAAGGGGATCACCTTCTCCTGGGTGAGTCTCGCCTGCACCGACTTCAACTCCTTACTGAAGCATGCAGAGGCCCTGGGCTTCGGCATCCACAAAGGCGGCGAGTGCGAGACCGTGAACATCAACGCCTACATTGCTGAACACTGGGCTCTTGGCATTCACCTCCGAAACCTCTAGCGAGTGGCCATAAAAGAGGGTCGCATGCCTCCAATCAGGCCCAAGGCCCCCAAGATCAAGGGATTGGGCAGCATGAAGTCGAGGAAGCACCGGAGGGAGGAGGTGGAGGCGCGGGCGCGGGTGCATGAAGGAGGGGTTGAATGTGTCTGCTGCGACGGCTGCTGCTGCTAAGCAGCTTCTTTTGATTTTCTATATTTTGCTTGCATCCTATTTCTGGCTGAATGCATCGAACCTCGTTAAGCAACCTACTTTTTATCGCTATATCCTATTAAGCTGCGCACAGCTTTATCTACATTTGTTTTGTTTTCTGAATGAATATATTCTGCCTAGAGTGATTTTTTGCTCTCGATTTGCTACTTGATCGGAGGCAAAAGGAGGTCTAAAAGGGAACGAATTATCGAAGAGAGAATATTCTCTAGATTTGCTACCAATTTGGGCAAAATGAAACATATCTATTTAGCGAGAGAGGAAAAGGGTACTCTTTCAAACTACCAGTTAATGAGCTACCATCTTGACAAGCTACAAGACACATACATAAACATAACACAAAGAGGGTTAAATTTATTTTACTACTCTCACTTGAGGCGCTAGACATCTTGATAAGATAAATGAGTTCCACAAAATAGAAACATAACACTGAGAAGTAAAATTTAATTCACTTCTCATTAGCCCACTTGAGGCACTTGCCATCGTTCCTAGGCGACCAACTGCGATCATTCCAGGTGGATCTTACATTATTGGCATTCCACAACTCACGAAATGCTTCATCCCACCTAGGATCTGACTTGCCTTCCCTATCTTCAGCGTCCTGCGACACAATTAGCGGTGCATCACAGACCTGATTGTTGCCGCTAGAAGATGCTGCCTCTCTGTTTGCTGCTTCAGCTGCAGCCTCTCTATCAGATGCTTTTGCTTCAGATGCAAGCTCTCTTTCAGCTGCTTCTACAGCCTCTATGTCACCTGCTTCAGATGCAGCCATTTCCTTTGCATATTCAGCTTCAAACTCAGCTATTCTGCATTTTCTACAAAGGGCTCCCCTAAGCTCTTCTTCCCTCTTGCAAATAGGGCAAAACACGAGGTAACGTAGAAAGAAATGGATCTTTTTGTACAACTGGTAGGTCACGTAAGCATCTATGGCTGCATACTTCAGGTTTATATCAGACAACGGCCACTCGTCCTAGAAATTGTGCCTATTCGTAGGGAAATCTGCCTTCATTCTATCATACGACTCTTCGAGGATTCTAGTTGCGAGTGATGCCATTTCATCCTTCCTCGAGCCCCCTAGGATCTTGACAAGACTCTGAATATCGATCTAGTTGTGCGCAGGAATTATAATTCCCTCTCGATAAAATTTCGAAAAATCAATTGTATTGTCAACTGTGCAGAAAACAATTCCCTTTTCTACAAGGAACTGGCGCAGCGCCGGACAATACCTGTCAGTCCTGAAAGTATGTAGTTTGTCATCACCAAAATTTGTAACTACATATATTTTGTCAATGCAAGGTCATCATCTGAATATAATTTTGAAAAGTTTAGTAAATGCAAGATCAAGACTCTCAACATTGTCTTGTCATAATTTATTTGGTCCTAAATAAAATCCAGTAGTTGCAAGATGAGCAAATGGATAAAGAACAAGAGGAGAAACCCTAAAAGCGGTTAGCTATAGAGAGAAGATCTACAAATCGGGAGAGGTGGTAGACGAGGACGTGTTTCCTCATGGCCAGTTGAAAGACGGCGACTTCACTCCCTTCATATGGGTGCTCCGGGGTGTACTCGAGGTCCAATCCCACAAACTTGTCCTCGTCTTTCTCAAGCCAACCCTCGTACATCCTCAGGACTCGAACCACTGTCTCCTCCTCGTTGGTGTATACAACGTCTATCTTCTTATTATCATGGGTAGTGAAGCTTGTCTCTAGAGTGTGACGTCCTTCCATAGCAGCAAGGAGAAGACGGGAAGAAGACACATGATAGGAAGAAGAAGAGTGGTTTCTGCAAGGGAGGGGAACGGTTGAACCGTCAATACGCTATTAAGGTAGTGGTTAACGACGGGGACAGAAGTTCAAGGAGAGACGCGAGGCAGTGGCTGTTCTAGCTTTTGAGTAAACAAAAAATAATTATAACGCCGATACATGTGCCCTGTTTTGTCACGTCAATACACTAGGTAGGGGGTGTTGTCCTATCCACTATGCCAGCGCTGCAAGCCTACGTGATAGCCACCCCACCTAAGCGACGGGAGCGACATAACGACGAGAACTGACCGGGAAGGGCCCAACTTGACGGAGCGACATCCTGATATTTTGTATTGAAACGTAAAGTTGAATTTGTGCCGAAAAAACCCTCTGAGTATTTGGCATGCCAACTTTGGGCAACGCAGCTGATTGTAAGCAACTTGGGTACCGTGTTGCCTGGACACCCCAACTTTTGGGCCGGAAAATGATATTCTCATATCCATGGTAGTATAGCCAGACAAAGTATTTAATCTAAAAATATATTTTCTAACATCCCTGACATTGTGCAGATAGATAACAATTCCCCAGTCCATCTTTTCTATGATCACCATCACCAAAGAGCAAGTGATGAACACAATAATATTTTTGCTATTGACGTTTTCATCCATTTTAGATAACCATTTTAGATAACGATTCCATTTTCCATTTAATGAAGGAAGAACCTTGTTAATTTTTTTGATGTGCATTCATAAAATACATTAGACAAGTAGGCAGCACAAACATGTTAAAGAAATATTGGCATAGCAAGACTCATTCAATTGGAAGACAAGGTGTATTTCGTGATTTTGACCTTACTTTGTTAGTGCCACTATAAATTTTAGAAAAAACAAAAAACTTTGGATTCTGTCTCTGTGTGTTCGTGTTAGCAAGTGAAATGTTTTTTAGGTTATTTGGTGTAGGTCAAAAAAATCACATCCTTAGAAAAACTCGTCTAGTTGAGTCCAAACGATTCTTCTGTAATTTTAGATTTTTTTTGACCTTCGCCAAATTTGGACAAACTTTTTACACAAGCTAGAATAAAGGTAGTATTAATCAATATCTAAGTAATTTTTCAAAATTCGAACTCTGGAATACCGTCAGACATAGTATTTAGTCAAAAAATGTGTTTTCTAATATCCCTAATATTGTGTAGGTAGGTAACAATTTCCCAGTCCAGCTTTTCTATGCTCATCGTCACCAAAGAGCAAGTGATGAACACAATAACATTTTTTAACTCAAATAGTTAACCAAATGCCACTTGTCCATGTGTTTTGCAGCACATTTTGTCATGTTCCTCTAAATCCTTCCATGGATCCTGGACATCAATATCATGTGATGGTTTATAGGATGGGCTAAGAGGTTGTTTTACTATTTTTACCTTTCATGTAGTTATAGATAATTATTCATATGTCATTTTTATGCTTATAATGCTTTTTTCAAAAATAATAAGTAATAAGGCTCGACAAGATATGTAATCAAGAGATGGTCTCTCTCTCTACATGTGTGCATGTTTTAAAAGTTGCTTCTTAATGCAATATACACATATGTGAAAAAAGGCTCCCCCTCAAACACACAGACACATGACAAACACAATAGCATATGAGTAGGATAAGAAATACATACGTTTGCACAAAACCATGTGGTGAGAAAAGGAATAGAGCACAATAGAGAATATCATCACCAGACACAAAAGTAAAGCTAGACATAGATAAATCCAACCACAAAGTCTTAATCTTACATAGAGTAACACAAATAAAACGAGGTTCGCCAACACAAATAGGCCTAAATAAGTTCACAAGCATGAACACACTTCTCCCCCTGTGGCATCAAGATGCCACGAAGGTAAAAAGTAGCATAACTACGCGCCAGAACTGACGACGGGAGAGGAGGTTGGGTCGGGGTCCTCACAAGAGGCATCAGTGTAGCCAGTTGGATCAAGCTTGGTGACTTCATCTTCATCATCCGTCTACTTGCAATTCTCGGAGATCCACTTGTCCTTAGGCATGGTTTCACTGCTGTGCTCCGGAGTAACATCCATCTTCAAATGCCTCATGATGGCCTTGTCCTTTTTTGCATCCTTCCTTCCCTGAACATAGCTTTTATAACCCTAGTGTTGTTGAATACAAAAGGTCTTCTTTATCCTCCTCATCAAGGTCTTGGCCCAGGTAGGTGGCTGCTCGAGAGGTGCTTGTACCACAAATTCTGGAGTAGCACTAGAAGGACCTTACTTATCTGTCTTTTTCTTCAGCTCAGCGGCTACCCTTTCTTCATTGGTTCTTGGCTGGTTGTGGGTTTTGACACGAAAGAACTTTGGATCATGAGTAGTCATAGTGCGATGATCAAGAGGAGAGTTCCCGGTGGCATTCCACTTCTTGGTGATGAGTAACTGAATATAGGGGCCATAAGGAGCTGCCCGACGGTTAATCATAGATAACGGCATCTCGTTATAGATGAAATCCATCACATCAAGCTCCACACCATCATACTTCCTAAGATGAGTTTGGAGCAAAATATCAACCTTGTAGTAGTGTATTTCATCCAAGTTACCACTTTGAGGAGCAATGGATTCCCTATAGATCCAAAGAATAATGACATAGAGAGGGAGCAGGTCAGCACTCTTGCTAGGAACTCCCTACCTGGGTATGTATAGAGGAGCAAGAACTTTAGGAACACTAGCATTTTCTTCTTTGTGAACACGCCATACATTGGCATCCTCTCCTGGCAAAATAGGATACCCAAGCACATCAACAAACTCACTCCAAGAAGCCTCCAAAATCTCTCTGTGAGTCATCCACTTGAGTGTCATGGCATCATCAGTCCAAAGTGAACGGTAGAGTAAAACTGAGCAACCAACTTCTCATCATAGTGGATGCGAATTTGCATGATATGAAGAATACCAAAACTCTTACAAATTTCCAAGGCTTCTCCAAAAATAGTCTTCATTCTTCTTGAAGATACTTTTTGTGATATACTTTTGAGTGATTACTGGCTTCTTCAAGGCCATGTAAACATCTACAAAGATGTTTTTCTTGCTTGGCTATGTGAAAATTTGTATCACAAACACAACGAGCCCGAGGGGTAATATATGGATCAACCTCCCTCAGTGTCTCATACTCCTTATTGGACAAACTTGTAATTGACTTGAGGGGTTGTTTCTTAGTGGCCGTAGATTTCTGATTAGTGGCGGGTGTTTTATGCGACGAACTAGTTGTTGTCTTCTTGTCAGCTTGCTGATGTCTAGCTGACTTTCGATTCGGCTTGATCACTTTCTCTAGCGGTTCACTACCCAAGTACACATGTTCAGCATCTTGATCTGAGTACCTGGCTAAATAAAGACGCTTCCTATTGTTGCCCCTAGTAACACCAAGAGAGCCCACGAGATCTGAGAAGAAAGCATATTTAGTGAGGGGGTAGGGTCTAAATCATGCACGTTAGTAGCCAAGTAAATCATGTATAAAAAGGACAACTTCATGTGCAAAATAGAACAACAGTACAGCAGCTGATATTGTTGTTCATAACTAAATTTGGCTCTCTAGTACTGCAAAATTTCCTCTGTTTTTCATTATATGCACACACAATTTGATAAAATTTCACCATATCATACTATCCACAAGTATAGAAGTGGATCATATTACATGGACAGATGGGTTACAACCTGACTATATGTTCCAGCATATCTGTATTGTGCCATGTAATATGCTAAGGAAAAATATGAACAATGGTCTAGCTACAAAGTTTGAACAATGGTCTAGCTACAAAATTAATCGCAAAATGCACACTGAGTTGATTATATTTTGATTTTCTGCTATCTCATCGAGAAAAAGGAAGTACCGCTAGTCAAACACCGGTAGAACCTGGACTCAACAAACATGATCTTCTCGGTACCATGGGATTTGGCCAAAAAACTGAACCAAAGCAATTTCTTCTTCAACTGGCAAGATGACTACAACACGAGGCATGATCTCCTCACGAGTTTTGGCCAAACAAATAAGGAACCCTAACATTTGTTCTCTAGCAAGTGAAATAGCAAAAATCCAAGTCAATGTAAAGGGGATGAGGGGCAAATACTAGTGTCCGTGGAGGAGATAGAGCAGAGTAGGGATCCGGTGGAGCAGATCTGGCAGGAAACGTCTAAGAACGCGCGATCAGCAGCAGCGGGGCGGCCGTTCCTGGAGGTCAGGTGCTGGTTGAATAAGATTGCGTCGGGAGGGAGAAAAGGAATTGAATTGGGATGTTCCTAACCCAGCCAATTTATTCAGAGAGAACTCAAAGGTGACACTCCGTCTTGTCGTGTCATGACTAGGCGGTACTACCGACGTACGTCCTCCACACTTCCACCAACGACTGGACCACGTGCAGTAAAACACTAGAGGAACCACTGAGATTACCGGTAGTAGGCCGGAACTAACTCGGAAATAACACGGCTAAAGTGAGGACACCGGAGGTACTACCGTCACGTCGATGGTACTACCGACATACATAGAAAAAATAGCGGAAGTGAAAAGAACATTGGGATGTATGTGGGGTGTATATAGGTTTGTGCAAGAAAAAACAATTCGCCAAAACCTTCTGGTGTGAATCCCATCTTCATGGTAAGGGTCCCTATGACTAAAATAAATAGACAGAAAGGATAAAAACATTATCTTCGAAATCCTTCAAGTTGTCAGAATACACCAAAACAGATAGTGAAATAAATGATCTAACAGTAGTTGTTCTACAAACATGGACTCAAGCTATGGTGCACTCAAAGCAAACCCAACCGGTGCCCACATTAGACTTCACTCTCTTAGCAAATCCTCTTCAAACATTAATGTGTATAGTGGATGTATCCTATAGTTTCTTCAAACAGGAATGTGTATAATGATACTGTCGTGGCTGCTTGTTTTCCTACAACAGAAAATAGTGGTTAATGACATGCACCATCTTAATGAGTAATGCACATGTAGAAGATAAATTTACACAGATTTGCTACCTCTTTCAACTTTTCATATGTACGGATGTTGTGACCGGGCTCCCCGCAGAAGCCACATTTCCCTTTTGATCTTGGCTTCTCCATCTTTGCTTATAGCCTTTTCTTTGGTGCACATCGGCCTTGCACACGGACGGGATCCTGAACCTTTTCCAAATCGTCAATATCAATTTGCGTCGTCTGTGGTAGCACTGGACCATACCTCATGCATTCCTTGTGAGCACTCGATGATTCCTTGCTGTCATCTTCTTCATCCAGAATAGCCATAAGCTTCTCGTATTCTTTATCAGAATGAGCTGCAGAGAAACATTTCTTAAGTACTCTTTTTCACAGCTCACGGAACCTCTTCAGGCTTTTTGAATACTCATACATGCAGTTCTTTCTGGTTGAAGGAACTCCAGCCTTTGCACTCATCGTCCACTTGGCAGGAACACAACAGTTCGGAAGTTGTTTTACTTGCAATATCCCCAACATGAAGAATATGTGTGAACATGGTGTGCCTAAGCACTCCATTTTACGGCAGGAACAATAGATGACCATCCTTTCACTTACAGTGCACTTGGAACTTCTTCTCTGTTGTATCATTCTTGTACACACGAAATATACTCAAATCGTGATCATCTAGAATATGAGAGATGGCACAATTGCTGGCATCCACTGCACTATACATGACCAACACAAACACTACTAGCATGAAAACAGTTGCAGCATGTTTCTCGAGACTTGAAGCATCCACCTCTGTAAATGGAATGGACTGCATGTCCACAATGTCTAGAACCGCCTCGCTTAGGCATCGCGTCACAAGGCAACGCTCATAGTGCTCTAGCATCTTGAACAATGTCATGCTACCATCCAGATGCACGTGCAGAATAAAGTTTAGGCACTCGCTCCTTTGATTACTGTTTAGTCCTAAGAAATATTTTCCCACTAGATACGGAGCACGCAATAGCTTTCTCATCTTATACATCTGATGCAGCCACAACTCCTCGCTGGTTACTTTATACCTTTCCAAGAAGTCTAGCCATTTTATCTCATGCTCCTCTATATAAGTGGAGTCATATATAAAAGATCTAAACTCTTTCTTGACTGTATCATCGCCCAGATTACGTACAATATTTTTCTAAATATGCCACACACACAGCCTATGAAATGTGTTAGACCAGATGACCCTAATGGCTTTCTGCATTGCCAGGTCCCTGTCGATGATCACGGCTATCGGGTGCTTCTGTTCCAATTGGAAAAGGTTCGCAACATCCACTCATACGCCTCCACTGTCTCGTGGGATGTAATCCCACACCCAAGGATAATAGTGTTGTGGTGATGATTCATGCCAACAAACGGCACAAAAGGAAGATTATACGTATTGGTCATGTACGTGCTGTTGAAAACAACATCTCCAAAAGCCTGGTAATCACGCCAGGATTGACGGTCGGCCCAAAATAGTCCCTTCAGATGTCCCTCTTCATCAAGAAAGTACCTGAAGTAAAAATCTGAATCCTTCTCCTGTCGTGCCATCATGTGATGGATCACCGTTTGAGCGTCACCGTTTGCAATTGTTTCTTGCTTATAGCTATCACAAAAATTATAAATGTCCCTCTTGGTCCATCCAACTTCATCGTACCCACCATACTGCAACACCAAGACATCCACGATTTTGTGCTTGCGCATCCCAGATATCTGCATCTCTACAATGTCCGCTTTCTGCTCGTCGCTGATTCGTCTATGTGAACGCGTCAGACAAGCATGATCAGGTGGGGCCATAGGATGGGTGTGTTCATCAACAAAATCCTTCACAAACCACCGCCATGTTTCCTCGACCCTTGCAATTACCAGTTTTGCCTTACAACCAACATGGGATGCTCCGGGGCCTCCTCTTCATGTCTTCCCTCTTCCTTTTCATGTGCTTCTCTTCACGACAACCTTCGCGACTGCAGACAAGTTTTCTCGGAATTATATTCTCGTAGGCTCCATCCCACTCAATATAGCCTTTCCGAATACTAAACCCTTTCTGTAGACCATACTTGTTGTAGAACCGGTATCCATCATCCTCGTTACTAAATGTCATGTTGGCAATGTCCCGGTACTCAGCATCATCACCTACCTCTGTCATGGCTTCCTGCATACCACATACAAATAAAAAATTGTAAGTGTAATCATGTCAAAAAAACAACTAAAAACAATTTATGCTAGCTGAAACTAGAAAAAAAGAAGTAAACCAAAATCAGGAAAAATAGATGGAGATGGTCAAAGGCACACATATAAAACTATACTAGAGCTTAGTTGGGAATCAAGAATTGTCTCCCATCTTCCATTTAGGGAGTTTATTTCATATAGGTCGGTTGGTTCTCTAGTCTCATAGCAAGATCTTAATCGCATATGTGGCATATCTATGAGGCACACATACAAAACTAGACTAGAGCTTAGTTGGGAATCAAGAATTGTCACCCATCTTCCATTTATGTAGTTTGATATTTCATGTAGGTCGGTTGGTCCTCCGAGTCCCATAGCAAGAATTTAATCGCATATGCGGCATATCTATGACACAATTTTGAAAAAACATCTCAAATTAGAGGAAAGTATTTGTATTTAGAATCATTGTGTGGATAGATAGCTAATGCCGTCAGTCTAGCATTCAAGATTTCCCCTCCATATCAATCTAGGTGGCATGTGACCCGCTTGGTTTATGCATGAAAGCATACACATCCAAGACTACATATGGTAGAAGATGGCTCACCATGAACAAATTAATTACACCAAGCTACTAAAATGACCTAGCTACCAAATTTACCTCGTGAGTATAAGTACATTAAAGCAAAGACATCCAAGCATGTTTAGATTCAAAGGAAGAATATAGAGGACAAAGGGAGACTCACCCCGATGCAGTGTTGTCCGATCCCACGGCGAGGAGGACGGTGGCCGGCGACTCCGATGCTCACTGCGAGTCAAGCGGCCGCGTTCTCGCGGCCTAATCCTCTTGTTATGCTACACTGGAGTGGGCAGCGATAACCTGACCACATCGGTGGGCTACGAAGGTGAGGAGCGGGCGGTGGTGATGGCTGTGAAATATAGCCATCTACATCCACATTTAAATTGGATATTATTCATATTTTTGATGAAATATCTCTCTAAACCCTGCCACTAATTCCTAATGATCAAAGGGGTATGCAATCCTTTCTTTCTATTTTTCCTTGCGCAGATAATAACGTTTGATGATGGGAATCACAACATTAAAGTCAAAGATACGATATCCAATGACCCAAAGAAACCAGGGGTCGTGAAGTGGAGACAGAAGCTTTAACGACCAACTATATGGCGGGAATAAAGTTCTGGCTATATAGTTGCCATCGAGACCGCTAGGTCAAACATAAAAACTTTCACGAAGGGTCCCCTATATAAAGAGGCTTCGGGAGACGAGAAATAGTGCCCCCAGAACCCCAGAAACATGCATCCACAACACCGAAGAGCCGCCGGAGGAATAGACTTAGATAATCTCCAAACCCTTCTCCACTACCATAGCCATATTCCACCACTTGTAATAGTAGATCTCATCTTCGATTGGCGACATTGTAAGACTATTTTCTATCAATCTCATGGTTTCCATTGCAATGTTTATGATTGTTGATTTCATCTCTATGTGTGAGTAATTCTCTTTGGGCTAAGGGCTACGGCCTAGCCATGTAGCTTTTGTGCATGTTATTTATCATAGATGGGATCATGTATTAGTTTGTATAACATGATGATTATTGTATAATCTCTTGCCTCAATCCAAGGACTTGCCAGGTACCCAAGACCCTGAGGATTGAGCCAGGTATAGGGAGTATGAGTAATGACTAATCTGCAGGTTGGGAACCCCAGTGACAGAAGGGGTAGTATGGCTGTATGTGAGAGATTTACTTGGGGTTAATGGTGACATCATTATGCATATCATTAGTTTTCTTTCTTCTATGGATGAGACTAGCAGGTTATTGCTATAAGCGGTTGTAGAGGCAATAACAATTATGGATGCACTGCTCACACACAATTATCTTGCTCTAACAATTACATGCATACTTTATTATTATATTTTATTCCCATCAGATGTTTTACACAGCTACAGGTGAAACCGAAAGCCCTAGGCCCTCTCTCTCCATCATCGACAGCAACAAAAGACAGCAAACTCTTGGTCCGGTAAAACAGAAAAAGAATTCTAAAACTCCCAAAGGTCCGTTAAAGTAACTCCACGACGCTTTTTGCTTCCCGAGGATTCAACAACCTTGGTCTACTAGGGAAAAGAGCTATACTATATCCGTAATCCGGATCGAAGGTATCAACCCTTTTTCTGGCGCCATTGCCGGGGAAGCAATAGCTACCCTGGTGAGGTTAGTAGGAACCTTGCTAGTTTTAATTCTTGTTTTTAATTTTGTTATTTTACTTTCAGTCTTGATTTGAAAAACCAAAAAATTAATTAGTCTTTAAATTCTTGTTTTTACTATCATAAGTCTTTGTTTAAGAAAACCCAAAAAACATAAGAAATATGGCTGAAAAGAAGTTTGGGAAGTTTGCAACTCCCAACAATGATTATTTGTGTACTCCTATTACCCAGCCATCAATTATGATTAATGATTATGAAATTAAGCCCCACTATTTAAGTTTGGTTCAACAGAATCAATTTGGAGGCTCTGTTGTTGAGGACGCAGGTATGCACTTGAACACTTTCACTAAAATATGTGATATCATGCGCATTAAAGATGTTGACCCCAATGCGGTCAAATTGCGCTTATTTCCTTTCTCTCTTAGAGGAAGAGCAAAAGAATGGTTGTTATCTTTGCCTAGAAATACTATTACATCATGGGTGGAGTGTACTTCTTTATTTATGACTAAATTTTTCCCACCTGCAAAGACTATGCAACTAAGATCTAATATTACTGGGTTTAGACAGGAAGAGCATGAGCGACTAGCGCTTGCATGGGAGAGGATGAAAGAATGCATGAGAAACTGTCCCATCAAGGGATGGAAGATTGGTTAATTCTCCATTTATTTTATAGTGCTCTAGCCTGTGTCTAAGTCTATGCTTGATACTGCACCTAGAGGAACATTTATGGGTAAACATATTACTGAAGCAAAGTAGCTTCTAGATAAATGCAAGACAACCATGCCTAGTGGCATGTGGATAGATCAAACACGAAGAAGGTGAATTCTGTCTCACCACAAGAAAATGAAGAACTCAATGATAAGCTGGATGAGGTCATATTAGCCGTAAAAGGTAAGGAAAACTAGGTAATAGCTATCCCAAAATCAAATATTGAAGAAATAGACTCCATAGCTCGTAATGATTATAACCCTGCTTGGAAGAAAAATTATAATCCTAATTTTTAGAAACATTATTCTAGTCTTTCGAGTAACTCTAATAATAATATGGGATCAAGTAATGGTAGTCTCCAAGAAACACTTAAGTCTTTTATAGATTCACAAAATGAGAAAAAACAATATCCTTGTTAAAATAACGGAGAACCATGATGTTATGCTTGGTAAATTATCTAACCAAGCTGTAAGTTTGAGGAATGATTTGCAGGCCCTCCAAAAAAGAACAAGGATTGTTGAGGCACAGCTAGGTAAGATAACCGAGAGTCAAACTCTCATTCTAGCTAAATTTGCAGGTACAGCTGAGCACAATCCTGTTGAAGACCTCAAGATGATGAGAATCCAAAGGAAGGAACCTAAAGAACTGATTATAGTAATGCTCCTTCACCAAATTACACCATTGAAGATCTTGTAAAAGGATCAATATCAAGATTCCGATAAGTGAAGCAAATGAGGGAAGCTATGTATCAACACTTCGTTAATCAGGTAGCAATAAAGGTACGTGAGCTTGAGTAATAATATAAGAAAATTGCTAAAAAATTACATGTGAAGCTTGATGATATATTTGATCCTACTATTAAGATTAAAATTGGGACCAATGAGATAGGTGCACTTTGTGATCTAGGTGCAAACGTTTCAACAATTCCAAAAAAGTCTTTTTAATCAGTTAAATATTGGCTCCTTTGAAATCACCGAGTTAAAATTACATCTAGCAGATTCTACCTACAAACACGCTATAGGGATTAAAGAAAATACTTTAGTATACAATAAAAGTTGTCCTGCCCTTATTGATTTTGTTATTGTGGACATGACTGAAGATGCTACTCCTCCTATTATATTAGGTTATCCATTCTTAATAACTATTAAGGCTTTGATTAATCTACATGAAGGGAACGTGAAGCTTCAATTGCCTTTGCGGGATCCTTTTGTTATTCATTTTCCCAGGAAGAAGAAAGCCAAGCATGATGAAAACAAGGCCATCACTTTGAAGGCCAACTATTTTGGAGTGGGTGTTCCACTCATGTGGCCTAAGTGAGCAACATCGAGGTCAAGCTATTGCCCATAAAAGAGCGCTTCATGGGAGGCAATCCGTGTGAAATAAAGGTTAGAGTAAATTTTTAAGTTTTAGTTTAAGTTTTATGTTTAATAAAGAGTGCTAGAAAGCTCCAGTTGAGGAGAAGAAGTTCGGTAGTACTAAAAATCCTGCTCTATAGATGCTGATATTAGTCGACAATTTTTACTGTCATTTTTCTGTCAAAAACAAGGTATTTCGCTAAGTTTCAGGATAAGAAAGAAGTATCAAAGAAATATAATTTTTTTGATGACTATAGAAGGTTTAACGACCAACTATACAGCGGGAATAAAAATTACAGCCGTATAGTTTGGCCGTATAGATATCTTTGCCATCGAAAAATTTTCTTTCTCAAGTAATGAACGTTTAACGACCAACTATACGACGAGAATAAAAATTCCAGCCGTATAGTTATCGTTGCCTTTGTAAAATTACTTTTCCAGCATACAGAAGATTTGACGACCAACTATACAGCGGGGATAAAAATTCCGGCCGTATAGTTATGGTTGTATAGTTGTGCTGCCAGGTGAAAACTCTAAATTTTTGACACCAGACCAACTATATGGCGGGAACAAATTGTTCCGGCCGTATAGTTGCATCCGACCACAAAATCACCACGGGAAGGTACGCCCAACACCAAAACTCCAATCATTTTTCTCTCTTCTACCTCCAAACTCTCTCAAAACCTCAAGAGATCTTCATATCTACTTAATTTCGTTCGATTTCCTCGCACACAAGTGAACTACGGTATGTTTCTCCCCCGATCCTCCAATTACTTTTTGCAAATTCATTTTTGATCTATTATCATTATCAATCTAGGGTGAGGCCTACTATGAACTAATTGACATGATTCTCTTGCCTAGATTATTATTTTGAGGGGACTCTTTAGTGTGCCAAGATGAGAAATGTGTTATGCTTATTATCGTTGGATCAAAAAGTTTTATTTGCCTTTCCTTATTATTTTAGATGATGAACACAAGGAGCCAAACTCGTGCTCGTGCCACCGCTAGTTCTTCTCGGGCTGCTGCTCAAGAACGCATGGGGATACGGTTCAGGGATGAGCTCCAACGTGATCGCTTCAACAGGATCAAGGACCTAGAAGTGAAGACAACAAAGTGGCCTTGCCCCATTATATTGAATCAACTCGGTATTTCTAATGACTTCAATTTACTTTGCAATAGAGTTGGCCTACAAAACTTTGTACTCAATGATGTGCCTACTTATCGCCAGTCAGCTCTTGAATTTCTAAGTTCTTTGCAAAGCACCGTTAAAGCATGGCCTAGAGAGGACATGATTTCTTTCTGACTTATGAACAACAATTATGCTTTATCACTAGATGAATGGTGCGCATGTTTTAATTTTCCAAACAATAATGCTAATGCCCAACGCGCATCCTTTACTAGCATATACCCTTCCTCAGAACTTTATTATAATGGAATGAGTTTCACTTCTAGAGTAAGCAAGGGGAAGAATATTCAACATCCTGCAATTTTCTATTTGTTTTATGTTATTGCTAACACCTTGCAGTCACGAAATGAGTTCACTAGACTCAATGAGGAGGACATCTTAGTCCTTGCAAAAGCTGCTTTCAACAACATAGACTTGTCACTCAACTTGGGCGCAATTATTGTGCGCTACCTGGAGTACCAATCCTCCCAAAGCCAAGGACCAATCACAGGTGGAGGCGTCATCACCGTGCTTGCCATTACCCTAGGCATCGACCTAGGTGAGTTGCAACCAGTGCTAGGTGAGCGACATGTTGATTTGTCTACTTTAAAAGCTTATGGAATGCTCACTAGGAGAGGTGGTGTTTATTACTTGCATATTGCTGGAGCTAGGCGTCTCTACCCCGCTCCTTTGCCTAATGGTCTTTTCTCTATCGAGGAAGGCCATTTGCTATATGACTTGCAGGTTGAGAAACACCAACCCGAGGAGGATATTCCGGATGAGGATGAGGATCAAGAAGAGGAGCAAGAAGTTCCTTATCAAGAGGAGCAGCCACCAACCCGGTTTGCTACATACCAAGATTTTTAAGAACTTGGAGGAACTATGGAGAGGATGCATAACCTCTCCTTGAACCTCTAATAAAAAACTAGTAATTTATCAACTCAATTTGCGAACTAGAGTTACGACTTTTTCCTGCCACCACAATGATTTGAAGGGCTTTCAAAAGTCTAAGCTTGGGGAAATTTCCTCATTATCTTTATTTGGCGTTCATTTGCTTTTATTTATTTCGAGGTTATGTTTTTAATTCGAGTTTATAAGCACTCGTGTTGGTTTCTCCAACACTTTATCTTTAGTTATTTCTTTTGTTTTCAAGACTTTCTATACGAGCTTTGCCGCCAATTTTATATTCTTCAATTCCCACTCTTAAAAACAACAAAACGATTTTTTCCATTTATCTTTATTTTCCCTCTTCCTTCCTTTCTATTCTCCTTGTGGCTTTCACATATTTGCAGGAGAGTGATTGACTTCGAGTTTCCAAGAATCAAATCAAAAGGGAAGAGAGAAGTGGAACCAATCATGAGGGGTATGCCTTAAGACTCCCCACTTTTGAAGTTTGAGAAACCCATGCTAGTTAGTAGTAAATGTTAAGATATTATATTGGTGGAGTGAGTCTTTATATTGTAGTAAAATTTTGTTTGCATGGGTATTTATTTGGGTATGTTTTGTTCCAGCTCTTATAGTTAACCAAGTCTTGCCTAAAAATTAGCTAAACAATTGTAATAAGAAAAAGTCTCACAATTGAAGGCTTGGGTGTTGTAGTGTTTAGTCTTGAAGTCTTATTTCTAGAGACACTCAACACCACAGAAAATAATGATTGACTTGATAGCTCTCTTTAAAATGATTTGTTCAATTGAATTAATGTTTAGCGGTTTTTGTGAGCATGCCAAAGTTTGACTTGTGAATCATAAGAATGATATAACTTTATATGTGTCAAACTTCATGGGATGCCAATAACGATATTCATGGAGGAAACTCCTAGATTTTGGCTATGAGTTGATTAAACATATGTAGCAGGAATGCTATAATGGGTAAGATTCTTGGCATTATCGGGTATATGTGTTCATGATGTAATTATTCCTCTGGCTGATATGAGTAATCATTGTGCAAAAGGAACAAAAACCTTGGTGATTCCACGAGTGTCCATCACAACCCGATAAACTAATTAAAATTTCTAGCATGCTCTCAATTACTTAAGAACTGAAATTCTTGAAGGACAATGAATAGAAAAGTAGTGCTTTAAAAGTCTTGACTTATTGATGTGGGAGAATTGAGATACTCTAGTGTATATGTTTTTCATGATAAACTCTCATACTCTCAATTTTACATGATTATACTTTATTATTCAAAGGCAAGCCTATGAGTTGATTACATGACATGTAATAAGGTTTACTCATTTGAATCATCCATGTTAATAATAATTTTGCTGTGCTATAAGGATGCATAAAAACCTGTATGATATTCTTGCCATTACTCTATCTATGCTGAGGTTTTTCAGATTAATAAAGTGGAGGAAACATGAGACTACCAATCATGAGTAAGATCATCATCTCGTTATTTCAGTTTAAATGATGAGTTCCTTTTTGATTTTGGTTTTTTTGCTCGAGGACGATCAAGTTTAAGGTTGGGGAGGTTGATGGCTATGAAATATAGCCATCTACATCCACATTTAAACTGGAAATTATTCATATTTTTGATAAAATATCTCTCTAAACCCTACCACTAATGCCTAATGATCAAAGGGATATACAATCATTTCTTTTTATTTTTTCCTCCACAGATAATGACGTTTGATGATGGGAATCATAACATTAAATTCAAAGATACGAGATTTCCAACAACCCAAAGAAACCAGGGGTCGTGAATGGAGACAGGAGCTTTAACGACCAACTATACATCGGGAATAAAATTCCGGCCGTATTGTTCCGGCCGTATAGTTGCCATCGACACCGCTAGGTCAAACAGAACAACTTTCATGAAGGGACCCCTATAGAAAGAGGCTTCGGGCAATGAGAAACAGCACCTCCCAGAACCCCAGAAACCTGCATCCACAACACCGAAGAGCCGCCAGAGGAATAGACTTAGATCTAATCTCCAAACCCTTCTCCACCACCATAGCCATATTCCACCACTTGTAATAGTATATCTCATCTTTGATTGGCGACATTGTAAGACTATTTTCTATCAATCTCATGGTTTCCATTGCAATGTTTATGATTGTTAAGATTTCATCTCTATGCGTGAGTAATTCTCTTTGGGCTAAGGGCTTCGGCCTAGCCATGTAGCTTTTGTGTATGTTATTTATCATAGATGGGATCATGTATTAGTTTGGATGACATGATGATTATTATATCCTCTCTTGCCTCAATCCAAGAACTTGTCAGGTGTAACACCGTCGAATCGGCCCTATGCAAGTTTTAGCGCTTCCCGCCAAACACGCATAGAAACGATTCAAGGACGCCCACCAGGCACTTTCGTGCGGGTGGAAAAACGAAGTAATACCATTACACAACAGTCCTCGATGGGACCCACATAACAGATATTTATACAACAACGACTCGGCGAGTCAAGAATACAGATATACAATACAAAGATCCAAATCACCTTGAAAACGACACAGCGTCCGAGCACGGACAAGATGCAAATGGGGCTAAGAGCCCTGAAGAATAACCAATGGCATCCATAACCCTGCCCAGGCCAAGCCGGAAGGGTAACCCTGCTAACGACGTCGATCTCAAAACCTGCTAAAACAACAGGGGTGCCGACAAAGGGCAAAGGAAAAAGAGGAGCGTCAGTACTGAGGCCAATACACAGTGAGGCTAGAATTCGGCAGCTCTCGCCTACACAGGTATGGTGGGTTGAAGCGGCAGCGCAGCGATACGAAACAATCTATAGAGACTCTGTAATACTGGCGGCTATTAGAGAGGGGTAAGAAAGACCTATTCGGATCCAACATGATACTAACACCACACATACCCATCCTGGTATTCCCTCTCGAGACCAAACGAGGAAGTCAAGCCGAGGAAAACTCACACGGTTGGCAGTTTTATTTAATCTTTTCATGGCAGTTATCCAACTTACTATTCATCTCAGATACATGTCAAATTATAACAGTAAACTTTAGTTATAGTTGTCTATGATCGAGAAACTGTGCTCCAAGTCGTCCATAACCGCGGACATGGTTTTTCGAAAAGATTTAACCCTGCAGGGGTGCACCAAAGTATCCACACGCACTTCGACCCTTTTTGCCAGATCAATTAACATACACCCATTGGTATGTCGGCGGGGCCTAAGTCATGACGTTTCCCAGACCCAAAGCAAGTACATGGGGGGCCACCCCACTAAGCTACCCGCAACGAAGTCGGCCGGCTCCGAGGCGGACCCAGGGTTTACGACGACGGCGGTAAACGACTAGGAACCCGAAAAGGGGGACTGGGCTTGTCGATACCGCGAAAACGTGGCGCGATCCAAAACAGTACAGGTGCTACACGCACAAATTAAATAAAGCAGTAACATGGAATAAGTACAGAATAGTAATAAAGCCCCAAACTACTTGTGGCCCCCGGTACAGTACTTTGAAATCAGGTAGTAAGCCGATGGGGATGCCCACACACCCCACCTGTGGTTAGCGCGCTCGATCTCGGAACAGGTGTCAAGAACTTGGGTCCTAGGAGACACTAGTGAGCGGTTAAGAACCAAATATTGACTATTACCCACCGGTGCCTCTGCATTAATCTACCAACAACATTAATTAATAAACTGTAATTAGAATCATGATCAATGCCATCATTAAACATTTGCCAACTACCCAACAACTATGGAACATCGACGATGCGAAGCAACACCTGAGCAAGCAACTACGACTCGCAGGGCCCACGGTCTATCAGGCAATAGGTAATAGGAGGTGTCCAAGGCAATATAGAGGCTGCACGGGATATAACTGGTGCACAAAAACTAAAGCATCAAGACACGGATAGCAATAGATCAACATGAGGAAATAAAGACTATAAATGCAAAATAGGTAGAAGGGGGAGGGATGCTCGCCTGGGGAACACTGCCGACAGATCATCTCCGGAGAACTTGTCGTTACTCGCATCCACTCATCGGCCTAATCCGCGAAGAAGCAAACACTAGAAGAAATACCGAATGCAATATTTAATACCACGGCAGAAGATCCGGCATGCTTATGATATGATGCATGGCATGGCACAGATGCGGTGCAATTAGGCAATATTAAGCGGAACCGGGGTCCCGACAATTAATTAATAGGTTCCAGTTATTTAGAACCCCCACAATTTAAATGTTGTAATAACAGGGTGAAACATGGCATCGGTTCGCTACACCAATTTAAATGGGGCCAATATAAGACTAGAAAAGTCCGCATATAGCCTCCATATTTAATTATTAGAAGAATTGACTAAATGCCCGAAACCACAGACAGCCATGCGTGCATGAATAATTAATTATGCGATAGTTGATAATGTCATATTATAAAAATAGGGGCTTAGGATCACACATCTGGGTTCGGCAGATCTTGGGTTCCGGGGGGTCCGGGGTTCGACAGGGTTCGACGGGGATCGGTCTCGGCGGGAACATTCTCGGACAACATAGTAGATCTTGGCGTTCCGGGAAGAAGAACTTGGTTCGGCGTTGGCGGCTCATCGAATTCGTCCTGGTCGGTGTCGATCTTTGCGTGGCGAAGATCTTGTCGGGTCCGCGCCATCGAGTCGGGCTTGGCGTTCGGGAGACGATCTTGTCGCATCCGCGGTCTTCGGGTCATGTCGACGGTCTTGTCGTTTCGCGACGGAGATCTTGGCGTTCGATGTAGATCTTGGGGATCGGGTCCTTGGGGTAGATTTTGGGGTATTGCAACCACGACGGAGTTCCGGTCTTAAATTCGGGGTAGCCAAGGTAGTAGCACCACCTCATCACCCAAGTGGAAAACGGCCAAGGTACTGTGCTGGGTGTAACCTGGTCAAACCATCATGGCCAAACATGCCCGCACCGAGCAGAACATCAGCGTTAGCAGGAAAACAACCCATCACGGGGCGAGGTGGGCACAAGCGGCATCAGGGTCAGATGGCGGCGGCCACAACGCAGGTGTTGACGAGGCGGAGCAGAGCACCACGGCAGACCAGCGAAGGCATGGGAAGCCGGGGATGACGAGGCAGGGAGGCCGGAGACGAGGCCGAACCTGGCCGCGCGCAAGCAGGGACGTGCGCGCCAGCGCGATGCAGGGCTGTGGCCTGGAGGCGCGGCCTGCTCGAGAGAGGACGGCGGCAGGGAGGCCCGAGGCGAGGGCGAGCTCTAGGGAGGCAGCGAACAGCACAGACGGGAGGAGAACCGGGGCGGCCGGAGCTTGGGGCCGGAGGCGATGGCGACCGGAGCGAGGCGGCGATGTGCCCCAGGTCGAGATGGCGCAGGGGCTCGCAGCGGGGCGGCCAAGCACGGCTGAGCCGGGGAGGAGAGGGGCAGGACGAGGCAAAGGGGAGCCTCACGGCGGCTCGGGCTCGAGGGCGAGACGCGCCGGGGGGAGGTGGGAACGCCCTAGCGGCCAGAGGAGGCGCGGGAGGAGGACCTGGCGGTGGGGTCGAGCACGGCTCGGGGCGCGGACACGCGGTGGAGGGTGGCGGCGGGGCCCGGCGGAGTAGGCGGAGCGAGCCTGGCGGCGGGGAAGAAGGAGGCGAGCGGAGGGTTGCGCGGCGGCGTCCAAGGGGATGAAGCGGGGACCTCTCCCTGGCGGTGGTTGCGGGCGAGGAGAGAAACGGGGGTAGGTGGGAAGAGAGGAGAGAGAGGACGCGTGGTGGGGCCGGGGCGCGGTCGACCGCGTGATCGCGTCGGTGGGAGGGTTGCGGGATCGAGGACCGATCGGGAGAGGGACGCGGGGCGAGCGGCAGGTGGGACCGGCAGGAGGCATGGGGTGCGCTCCCAGGTGGGCTGGGGACGTGTGCGGCAGGGTGAGCGCGCGCGGGTGGTGTGCGTGTGTGCGTGTGGTGTGTGTGTTGGGTGGGCAGGTGGAGAGGAGGTGGGGCCAGGAGGTGAGGTGGCGGCATGGGAGTGGAGGGGGTGAGGTGGAGGGGTGGAGGAAGGAACTAGGTAGACTACGATTAGGTAGAAAAGGGTTTGGGGGATTCTGGTTTTTGTACTGAGGGTGGCCGACTGGGTCGGATCGGCCCGGTACGGCTGCCCCCTAAAAATAAAATAATATTTTATTATTTGAAACGGGGCTTTTGAAAACCATTGGTAGACGAAACAAAATATTCCGGAGACCCAGGTTTTGATTTGAATTAAGACGGGAATATTTAGAAAATAAAACTAGGCGTTTCGAAAATAGTTTTAGACAAACAAATGCATGATGACATGACGATGCTCAAATGCAATGTGGCATGATGACATGAGCATGCGGTCATGATGATGCAATGCACAAAAACAACGCGATTTTCTAGTAGTGGTTTTTTCGGGATGCCACAATTCGACACCACTAACAATGGATCTCGCCCTCGAGATCCGCCTCATGGTACCGGGGAGAAGACCGGCGATCTGAAACTTCGCGCTTTGTGTAGATCCTCGCGACACCACTAACAAGAGGTCGTTGTCTGTGGTCGTCGAGAGAACACTCCGGAAAACAAAGGACGAAGGTAAAGGTATCCACAAATAAAGCCACCTCTAACTTCGATAGAAAGAGAGAACCGATGCATTCTGATCCACTTCAATGTACACGAGCAAATAGAGTGAGTAGTCGGCATGGGGGCCAATCCATCACGCACCCAAACTATTACTCCGCACAATCAGTAGAAAAACATGCAACCATTCTTGGAATCAGACTAAGATCTCGACAAACAAGGTCCGGAACAACGGATGATGCAGACTCTGCATCGGATCTGGCGTAGATGATGTCGTCGCGTCGGAAAACACCGGAAGGCACAAACAAGGAACAAAGACTGGTACCACAAACAAAGGATCACTCAGATAGCATGAAGTCCGGAGGTAGAAACACCGTTGCCAAAGGAGGAAGCAAAACCCTGAAGGTACGACGGAACCCAACCACGAGAAATCCTGGACTAGAAGAAGATAAGAGAGCAGATTCAAAACACGCGGAGGTAAGAGGAGAATAGCAGAGGGGTAAGGAGTAAAAGCAGACCTAATCAGATCTATCCAACCGATTTTTCCAAAATAGTTTAGACAATCTACTTCGGCCGTTAGCTAGGTTATCCTACAGGCTGGACTTGTGGGGTATCGCAACTGCTGAGCTCTGATACCACTCTGTAACACCCTCGAATCGGCCCTATGCAAGTTTTAGTGCTTCCCGCCAAACACGCATAGAAACGATTCAAGGACGCCTACTAGGCACTTTCGTGCGGGTGGAAAACCGAAGTAATACCATTACACAACAGTCCTCGATGGGACCCACAGAACAGATATTTATACAACAACGACTCGACGAGTCAAGAATACAGATATACAATACAAAGATCCAAATCACCTTGAAAACAACACAGCGTCCCAGTACGGACAAGATGCAAATGGGGCTAAGAGCCCTGAAGAATAACCAATGGCGTCCATAACCCTGCCCAGGCCAAGCCGGAAGGGTAACCCTGCTAACGACGTCAATCTCAAAACCTGCTAAAACAACAGGGGTACCGACAAAGGGCAAAGGAAAAAGAGGAGCGTCAGTACTGAGGCCAGTACACGGCGAGGCTAGAATTCGGCGGCTCTCGCCTACATAGGTATGGTGGGCTGAAGCGGTAGCACAGCGACACGAAACAATCTATAGAGACTCTGTAATATTGGTGGCTATTAGAGAGGGGTAAGAAAGACCTATTCGGATCCAACCTGATACTAACACCACACATACCCATCCTGGTATTCCCCCTCGAGACCAAACGAGGAAGTCAAGCCTAGGAAAACTCACACGGTTGGCAGTTTTATTTAATCTTTTCATGGCAGTTATCCAACTTACTATTCATCTCAGATACATGTCAAATTATAACAGTAAACTTTAGTTATAGTTGTCTATGATCGAGAAACTGTGCTCCAAGTCGTCCATAACCGCGGACATGGCTTTTCGAAAAGATTTAACCCTGCAGGGGTGCACCAAAGTATCCACACGCGCTTCGACCCTTTTTGCCAGATCAATTAACATACACCGACCGGTATGTCGGCGGGGCCTAAGTCATGACGTTTCCCAGACCAAAAGAAAGTACATGGGGGGCCACCCCACTAAGCTATCCGCAACAAAGTCGGCCGGCTCCGAGGCGGACCCAGGGTTTGCGACGACGGCGGTAAACGACTGGGAACCCGAAAAGGGGTACTGAGCTTGTCGATACCGCGAAAACATGGCGCGATCCAAAACAGTACAGGTGCTCCACGCACAAATTAAATAAAGTAGTAACATGGCATAAGTATAGAATAGTAATAAAGCCCCAAACTACTTGTGGCCCCCGGTACAGTACTTTGAAATCAGGTAGTAAGCAGATGGGGGTGCCCACACACCCCACTTGTGGTTAGCGCGCTCGAGCTCGGAACAGGTGTCAAGAACTCGGGTCCTAGGGGACACTAGTGATCGGTTAAGAACCAAATATTGACTATTACCCACCGGTGCCTCTGCATTAATCTACCAACAACATTAATTAATAAACTGTAATTAGAATCATGATCAATGCCATCATTAAACATTTGCCAACTGCCCAACAACTGTGGAACATCGACGATGCGAAGCAACACCTGAGCAAGCAACTACGACTCGCAGGGCCCACGGTCTATCAGGCAATAGGTAATAGGAGGTGTCCAAGGCAATATAGAGGCTGCACGGGATATAACTGGTGCACAGAAACTAAAGCATCCAGACACGGATAGCAATAGATCAACAGGAGGAAATAAAGACTATAAATGCAAAATAGGTAGAAGGGGGAGGGATGCTCGCCTGGGGAACACTGCCGACAGATCATCTCCGGAGAACTTGTCGTTACTCGCATCCACTCATCGGCCTAATCCGCGAAGAAGAAAACACTAGAAGAAACACCGGATGCAATATTTAATACCACGGCAGAAGATCCGACATGCTTATGATACGATGCATGGCATGGCACAGATGCGGTGCAATTAGGCAATATTAAGCGGAACCGGGGTCCCGACAATTAATTAATAGGTTCCAGTTATTTAGAACCCCCGCAATTTAAATGTTGTAATAACAGGGTGAAACATGGCATCGGTTCGCTACACCAATTTAAATGGGGCCAATATAAGACTAGAAAAGTCCGCATATAGCCTCCATATTTAATTATTAGATGAATTGACTAAATGCCCGAAACCACAGACAGCCATGCGTGCATGAATAATTAATTATGCGATAGTTGATAATGTCATATTATAAAAATAGGGGCTTAGGATCACACATCTGGATTCGGCAGATCTTGGGTTCCGGGGGGTCCGGGGTTTGACAGGGTTCGACGGGGATCGGTCTCGGCGGGAACGTTTTCGGACAACGTAGTAGATCTTGGCGTTCCGGGAAGAAGAACTTGGTTCAGCGTCGGTGGCTCATCGGATTCGTCCTGGTCGGTGTCGATCTTGGCGTGGCGAAGATCTTGTCGGGTCCGCGCCATCGAGTCGGGCTTGGCGTTCGGGAGACGATCTTGTCGCATCCGCGGTCTTCGGGTCATGTCGACGGTCTTGTCGTTTCGCGACGGAGATCTTGGCGTTCGATGTAGATCTTGGGGATCGGGTCCTTGGGGTAGATTTTGGGGTATTGCAACCACGACGGAGTTCCGGTCTCAAATTCGAGGTAGCCGAGGTAGTAGCACCACCTCATCACCCAAGTGGAAAACGGCCAAGGTACTGTGCTAGGTGTAACCTGGTCAAACCATCATGGCCAAACATGCCCGCACCGAGCAGAACATCAACGTTAGCAGGAAAACAACCCATCACAGGGCGAGGCGGGCACAAGCGGCATCAGGGTCAGATGGCGGCGGCCAAAATGCAGGTGTTGACGAGGCGGAGCAGAGCAGCACCGTAGACCAGCGAAGGCACGGGAATCCGGGGATGACGAGGCAGGGAGGCCGGACACGAGGCCGAACCTGGCCGCGCGCAGGCGGGGACGCGCGCGCCAGCGCGATGCAGGGCTGTGGCCTGGAGGCGCGGCCTGCTCGGGAGAGGACGGCGGCGTCCAAGGGGATGAAGCGGGGACCTCTCCCTGGTGGTGGTTGCGGGCGAGGAGAGAAACGGGGGTAGGTGGGAAGAGAGGAGGGAGAGGACGCGTGGTGTGGCTGGGGCGCAGTCGACCGCGTGATCGCGTTGGTGGGAGGGTTGCGGGATCGAGGACCGATCGGGAGAGGGATGCGGGATGAGCGGCAGGTGGGACCGGTAGGAGGCGTGGGGTGCGCTCCCAGGTGGGCTGGGGACGTGTGCGGCAGGGTGAGCGTGCGCGGGTGGTGT
Source organism: Avena eriantha (assembly GCA_910589775.1). Taxonomy (NCBI): domain Eukaryota; kingdom Viridiplantae; phylum Streptophyta; class Magnoliopsida; order Poales; family Poaceae; genus Avena; species Avena eriantha. Next base: position 76,359,820 of record OU342746.1, read on the forward strand.
GCGTGTGTGCGTGTGGTGTGTGTTGGGTGGGCAGGTGGAGAGGAGGTGGGGCCAGGAGGTGAGGTGGCGGCATGGGAGTGGAGGGGTGGAGGAAGGGACTGGGTAGACTAGGATTGGGTAGAAAAGGGTTTGGGGGATTCTGGTTTTTGTACTGGGGGTGGCCGACTGGGTCGGATCGCCCGGTACGGCTGTCCCCTAAAAATTAAATAATATTTTATTATTTGAAATGGGGCTTTTGAAAACCATTGCTAGACAAAACAAAATATTCCGGAGATCCGAGTTTTTATTTGAATTAAGACGGGAATATTTAGAAAACAAAACTAGGCGTTTCGAAAATAGTTTTAGACAAACAAATGCATGATGACATGACGATACTCAAATGCAATGTGACATGATGACATGAGCATGCGGTCATGATGATGCAATGCACAAAAACAACGCGATTTTCTAGTAGTGGTTTTTGCGGGATGCCACATCAGGTACCCAAGACCCCGAGGATTGAGCCATATATAGGGAGTATGAGTAATAATTAATCTGCAGGTTGGCAACCCCAGTGACAGAAGGGGTAGTACGGCTGTATATGAGGGATTTACTTTGGATTAATTATGACATCACTATGCATATCATTAGTTCTCTTTCTTCTATGATGAGACTAGTAGGTTATTGCTATAAGCGGTTGCGGAGGCAATAGCAATTATGGATGCAGTACTCACATAAAATTATCTTGCTCTAATAATTACATACATACTATAATATTATATTTTATTCTCATCAGATGTTTTGCACAGCTACATGTAAATCTGAAAGCCCTAGGCCCTCTCTCTACATCATCGACAACAATAAAAGACAGCAAACTCTTGGTTTGGTAAAACACAAAAAGAATTCTAAAACTCTCGAAGGTCTGTTAAAGTAACTTCACTACGCTTTCTGCTTCCCGAGGATTCGATAACCTAGGTCTATTAGGGAAAAAGAGTTATACTATATCCGTAATCCGGATCGAAGGTATCAGGTGGTGGTGCTCCGGTGTCGTTGGCGGTGTTCGTGTCGATCAAACAATCGAGGAACACCTGCAGGCATGAATTGAACGAGATGAGTCAGCGATAGCATAATTCGCGAAAACCCGAAATATGAACCCTAAAATTAGCTGCCACTGGTACTCACCTAGGGGGCCGGCGTGGCACGAGTGAAGGAAGAAGGATTGGTTGGGAGTTGGACGCGGGGCTTCAAAGGTGAGGGGCGCGTGGTGGCGTCGGCAACGGGCGCTAGGTGGCGCAGGAGACGAGATGATTGCTGGGTGGCGTCAGCGACGCGACGGGCGTTTGGTGGCGTCGGCGATGGGCGCTAGGTGGCGTCGGTGATGGGCACTAGGTGGCATCAGTTACGGGCGCTAGGTGGCGTCGGTTACAAGCGCTGGGTGGCGCCGACGACGAGACGAGCGTTGGGTGGCGCTGTGAAATCAGATGGATCGATCCAAGCACACACGCAGCGCAGCGATGAGATCAGATCAGCCGATCGACTTTTTTTAATAGCCTCTTGTATCTTAATCATAGGCCAATTGATTTCTATATCAAAGCTTGATATAATCTGATCTAATGGCTAGAAAAAATCAGAGCGAACGGAACATGACGAAAACTCGTGGAACGAAAAGTTCCGTCCCAATCACCATAAAACAACTCTTAAAATTAAATCCCACGTGAATATGTTTCAACAAAAATAATTCACTCTGAAGTTAGCACTTGAAGATTTATACATTTCCACCGTGCCAATGGTAAATTGCCACACGGAACTTGTTACAAAAAAAGCTCTCAACTTATATATATTACTACACTAGTAATAAAGCAGTGCGGATTTTTTTAATCCAAATTTATAGTGACATAGGATCTTGTTTTGTAACTCTCATCGCTGCAAGCCAACATGAAAACGGTTCACAAATCAGACAGATAGTGTAAGCTACAAAACTTTTATAATTTCATTTTTTTGTTTCAAATCATCTTTAGGGCCTCCTCTCCGTGTGGCCTTAGCTCTAGGTGTACCTAGAGATTATTCTTGGAGTGGACTACGAGGCGGCGCCGCACGCTAGTTGTTCCCGTGCGGCGGCTCACTAGCCTCTTGTTCACACGCTCAACGAATTAATTTGCTTGGGCCTTTCACTTTGGGCCACATGCGGACCAGGATTTTTTCCTTTTCTTTTCTTAGACGGGTCAGACAACAACTATAATTTTGGTCCTTGATTAACAAAGCGAGCGAATTATTCTAAAAAAAGCAACTGTTTTCTTTTCACATCAACCAATCCAACTCAGGACTACACGCATATGATAAAGATCTACAAACTATCAAAAGAACAAGGTCAAAGCCAAGAACATATTACTAATTACACACTACATATGCATGTGTATAACACCACTACACACCATGTTTGCATCAGATGGTTCCAAAGCTTGTAAATTGCGTCTTCCTCCTTTAGACCTAGGACCATCGGCACCCCATTGCACTAATCTTCATCATCACATCTACAATTCTGCATAGACAACAAAATATTAAAGACCGACAACAACAATGCAACCAGAAAAGGATCAAAAGATCAAAATTGATGACGGACAACAAAAAGAACAAAATCCACAAATCTATATAAAAACAGCTGCCATGTGGTTTAGAACTACATGGCAGATTCTGAAAAGATGTACATATGTTTGTTAGGAACTACAAGGTTTTCCCAAAAAATTACCAGGTTCATGAGAAATAGCTACCATGATGTTTAGAAGTAGCTACCAGAATTCCCAAAAGAACTGCCAGGTTCATTTGGAACAGCTACCAAAGGTTTTCCGAGAAGAATTTATGACGAGTACATGTGAACCAATTACCAAAGAAATTACCAGGTTCATTAGAAACAGCTACCAGGTTGTTTAGAAGGGGCTACCAGATTCACCAAAATGAATTACCAGGTTTAAAGAAAACATCTATCAGGTTGCTCACAATTACCATATTATCCGAGTGCAACTGCCAGATTCAGTAGTCACAATTATCAGGTTATCTATGCAGTGATTTCCATGTTGCTTATAATGGAATTATCATGCAATTACCAGAATAATCACTCACAACTATCAAATTAGATACATGAGATTGTCAGATAACTTGTTCCCAGTTGCCAAATTATCAGCTACCCCAACCAACTCAAAACATGACGAGACACAAGCACACTCACATTGTGTAGCGGATGTCAGGACGACGACAGTAGGGCGCAACGAGGTGCATGCCCCGCGAGTGGGCAGCCATGCCCTAGAGCTCCCATTTGTTGCCATCGTCACTGCATCCCACAACTCCTGCTCCGCCAACAGGGCTGCCCCTAGGGGTGGGCAGGGTGTGCGGCCGCCCAGGGTCCCCAAAATCCTGGGGCCCTACTTCAGATATATTGTACGGTTTGCATATTTATCTAATGCGTAGTTATAGGCCAACAAGAAGAAGAAAAAGATCCAATGGGCCATGCAGCGATCGACTGATTGTGTATACAGAAAAAGAATTGAAGAACACGCTCGCACGGCCAAAGGAAACCCGATCGATTTGCATCTCGCGTCCAGCAAGCACGACCCCCTCCAACCTGCCTTCTTCATTTTTTCTGATCAGTGATCTTCTAGCATCACGGTAATAGTTCATTAATTTGTGATTAGGATTATTAATTTCTTCTAATTTTAATTTTTGATCGCCGGTTCATCGACTTGTCACCTCGTTGGTTTCAATTTTTGGCGCGCCTAATCACGAGAATACAAACACGCGCATCGCCGATTTGACAAATGTAAGGTATGTTGATTATTGTGATGTTCATATTAAGGGCCCCAAGAATTAGTCTCGCCCCGGGCCCCTAAAATCTCAGGACTGGCCCCTTCCGCCAAGGGCGCCGCACCATGATCATGGCTTTAGTGTGAGCACCACCACCCCTCCCATGGCACGCTGGACCCTCGGCATACAACTCCAGGCAGTGTGCGTGCCCCGATGCCTCTGCTCCCATCTGGTAAAAAAACGGTTTGTTAAGGAATAACTACAAGATTTTTCCAAAACAATTATCAAATTTTTTCCCATATAGGTAACAAATTTATTTACAAAGAGACACCAACTTGTCTGATAGAAATATCGTTACCAGGTTTATTCAAAACAACTACCAGATTTCATTCACGTAGCCACCAGATTATTTATAGAAGTGAAGATTCTTGTAGTGGGGTTTTAAATGCATTAGGCTTGTACACTATTTCTCTATGACTTCAACAAATGGAGTGCAATTAGGGTCTCAGTTTGCAATCGGGAGACAAATTTTGGTTCATGCCCAAGCATCAAAACGATAACTCCTGAACCGGACATGACATCTAGCACTCACCACTTGCATAGGCAACAAACATGTATTTCATAGCCAGCTAGGTATTTGACTGAACATAATCATGGTGCACAAACACAGTACAAGTCATAGTGAATACCTACAGAGGAGCAAAGCATTCCACGATGATGGGGATGAAGCGGCCTAATCCGACAACGTCGACAGCAACCGCACCGCTGTAGCCGTCGCACCTGCCCCCTCCTAAGAACCGCCGCCAGAGATCTTAGTTGCTTCTCCTCTAGCCAGGGCGGCAACACCGATGTCTTCTTCAGGTCTACTACCACCAGCGTGCCACAGGGATGGGGATGAAGCAACCCAGGCTGACAAACAAGAATGGTAGAGCAGTCACCCCAACATGCAGCTTCCGCTCCGCCAAAAATGCATCGCCACCAAGTTCGGAGTACCGCCACCAGCCCTTGTGCGCTTGCCCTCAAGGCGGCCTTGGCCCATCGACGACACGACAGCTACAGCGCGCGGCAGCCATCGGCCCTGATGCCGCTGCTATGAAGGCGGTGTCGTTAGGTCCCGGTGAGGTCCTTGGAGGCGGCTCTCCGCGACACGACCTCATGCGGCGTGGCGGTGCCCGCAGCCCTCAGATGGCAGCATCACGGGTGGGCGGCGTCCATAGCGTCCTGGGGCACCCGCACTAGCCGCAGGTGACGCGACATCCTCGTGTGGTGCTTCCTCTGTAGATCCCGGACCAGCCGTAAGTGGCGCAACTTCCCATCGTGGACCTGCTCCCTGAGGCGCCCCCACTGGGTGACGGCGGCGCGACCTGAAACCTCCTGACGTGGTGGCGCTTCCCCGCAACGTTCGCACCAGGTGATGGCCCGCGTGGCCTCGACGGGAACCAAATCTCCGCGCTGGAACCCCAATCTCCTCACCTCCTTCCGGTCCGTCTCCTTCTCCATCTCTCACTCAGCTCGATTTCTGGTTGAAGAAGTGGACATCGACGGGATTTGAGGAAAGGAACTCACGGCCTGAGCGGTTTGAGCGATCTAGCGAGGGAGAGATTGTGTGGTAATGGTTGACTCCAGTTGTTAGCATAAAACTATCACAATTCGAACAAAATTTCAAAAAACTATCGCTTTACGTTTTCGCAGCAAAAATCTACCAGATTTTGTATCGGTTTTCTCAAAAAAACACTAATATCGTTCTGAACACGAATTGACAGGAGATCTGACCAGTGAGGCCTATTTGTCAGGGCTGAGTTGGCATAATTAGCTGACGTGGAGTGGGTCCCACATGTCAGGCTAATTAAAAAATCTAAAAAAAAATCCCCATCTAGCCCTCTTTTCAATCTCATGTAGCCACCGGCCCGCTCCAGTCAACCAAACCAAGGTTGCCGCCGTCGTGCCCCACGCCTCCCGTCGTCGCGCCCCACGCCGCTCGCCGTCGAAACCCCAAGTCGCCCTTGCCGTCGCGCACCAGGGCGCCCGCCGTCGAAACCCCAGTTCGCCGCCGCCGTCACGCCCCAGGCCGCCACCGTCGCGTCCCTCGCCGCCCGTCGTCGCGCCCCACGCCGCTCGCCGTCGAAACCCCAGGTCGCCCCTGCCGTCACGCGCCAGGGCGCCCCCGCTAGACCCTGACGCACCGCCGAGCCAGGCCTTGCCGCGCCGCCGAGCCAGCCCTTGGCGCGCCGCCGTCGGCCATTCTCCCGGTGCCGTGGCCCTGTGCCTCCCCTCGTCTTGGAGCAGGGGGCCTTCCGGCGGTGCGCGGATGGAGTAGAGGGACACATACGAGGTGTCCATGGCCTTGGCCATGAGCAAGGGTTCTTAGATACAGACGACCCCTCGCCGGCGGCGGTTATGGAGTCGAGCTGCTCCAGCTCGTGCGAGACGGAGCGCGTGCGATTTTTTTTATTTAGCTGACATGTGGGACCCACTTCAATTCAGTAAATTTTTCCACCTCAGCCCAGACAAACGGGTCCCACCTCTCACTTTGTGTGTCAATTCGCGTTCAATTTGAGTTTAGTGTTTTTTGAGAGAACCGACTCAAAATCCGGTAGATTTTTGCTGCGAAAACGTAAAGTGGTAGTTTTTGGGAATTTTGCTCGAGTTGTGGTAGTTTTATGCTAACAACTCTGGTTGACTCGGATCAGGACGTGGAGATAAGGTGCTGATCAGGGAGCGTTCGTACAGGATCGGACGGACACAGACCCGCCGCACAAAAAGACGCGATGTGCGGCGCTTACGTATAGAATTTCCCACTATTCTTACCCGTTGAATGCTGTAGATGTATGACTTGATGTATCTCTGTGAATTGTAGCCACAGGGCGTCACGCCGGGAGTCAAAGGAAGGGAACGTGTACAATTTCCGAACGAGCGTCATCCATGAATCGGGTTCCTCACACATGACATGTGTTCATATTGTCCTTGTTCCGAACATGTCTTACAATACTTGTCGTCTTGACCTTTTTTTTTGGTGATCAGCAACCAATACTACTGTACTTGCATTCAAAAGAATTGCAGCACGCTACCTATTTCCCCTCGGTTCGTCGGTCGATCGTCGCCCGCAGCCGCGGCGGACTCGCGGCGAACTCAACTTGGCGCGAGAAAAGCAGCCACGGCACAGTACGCCACCCGAACCAACCTACCACCAGTACACCAGGTCCACGCACCCCTCTCTGACTCTCTGCCCCTGAACCATTCCCGTCCCGCGGCGGTGGTAGGTTTGTTGACCACGGCGTTGGGTGCGCCAACTCCACGAGAGCGCGCTATATAGACCCCCCCGCCATCCCCGCCCACCCACCTCAGCTAGCAAGTAGCTGCCGTTGCTGCGTCGCGCGTTTACTACTACTGCCACCGCCTCCTCCTCCTCCTCCTCCTCCTATTTCCTTCCCAACGCTCTCCCAACCAGCACGCAAGCGCCACAATCTTTACACCACCACGCGAACCACGCGCCCGCGCTCCCAGTGTACTGCTGCGCTTCCTGCTACCGCCTGCCGCGGGAGATGGATTCGGCGGCGGGGCCGATGGAGCTCGTGGCGGCACTGCTGCGGGGGGTGACGCCCGCGGAGCTGGCGGGCGGCGTGCCTAGAGGGGAGAGGGCGGAGGTCAGGGCGATCCTGGCCACGCTGGCGGCGGCCGTGCTCGGCTGCGCGCTGCTAGTGCTGTGGCGGAGGACCGCGGCGGGGAAGAAGCGGAAGGAGGAGGAGAAGGTGTCGGCCGTGGCCGGGGGCAAGGCGAGGCAGGCCAAGGAGGAGCAGTCCAATGACGACGGCAGGAAGAGGGTCGCCGTATTCTTCGGCACGCAGACCGGAACCGCAGAGGGATTCGCCAAGGTTCAACTTCAATCCTCTCTCTTAACTTTTTCTTTTTCTTTTTCCGAAACTTAGTATCGAATATACTTGTGTGGACCGCACCGTGGTGGTAGCTGGATTCCTTCGCTTGTTCTTGTTCCTGTAGTAAAATATACTACTACTATTAGTAGTTGTCTGACATCATTGACGAGTGATGATGCAGGGCAGGCCTCTAAAACATCGTTTACCTCCCGGCTTTGGGATCCAGCTTCGTGGGAACCTGCAATTTCCGGGTGCGGGGTTCAGGAGAATTGATGCCACGATTTGACGAATTCAACAGCACAAAACACCAATTTCAAGTCCTAGCAGCCATAACATGTTACATGTGTGTGAGTGTGACAGCCAAATCTTGACCAGATATAAAAATTCAAACATCCCGGTCGAGACAATTAGGGCAGGTGCTAAGGGTGGTGCTTAGCAAAATAAACCAAGCACTCACATAAGCACCAGTGCTTATTTGTACAGAAGAGGTGCCTAGTTAGGCATTTGTCTAGTATAGATAAGCACTAGTGCTTAATAAAAACCGGTTAATTTTTCTAGGCACCTCCTTAAACACCTAGCATTGTAGATGCTCTTAGGGTGTCAACTAGACCGTTGGTAGGCTAAACAACCTTTAACATTCTTTATTTATGGGCCTGGCTTGTCACATAATTGGCCCCGCCTTCTCTGATCCTGAGCCGCTGGCACTCCATCCATGGGGACTCCTTTCGGGGAAAAATAGGAGCCGTTCCCCTCGTCGCCCCCGCGAGGCGACAGGGGAACCCTAGCTTCCCTTCCGCCGCCGCCCCCCTCACCCCCTTCCCCTTCCCTCGCCGCCGCCAGGAGGGCGCGCCCGGGCGAAGCCTGGCCGGCGCCGGCGGGGGCAGGGAGTTCTCGTCTTCTTCCTCGGGGGGCTGGTCGCGGGGTCGTCCGCCCGGGGCGGTGTGTGGCGTTTGGCGCCAGACGCCATGGCGGCGCGGCTGCGGGCGGCGCGACGGGCGGCGGGGCAGGGCCGTGGCCTGGGCTGGCCGAGGTGGCCTAGGCGGCAGGTGCTGAGGGCGGCGCTGGCCGCAGCCGGCTCCCTCTGCGGCGGTGGGGGCATCCTGCGGCGTCCGCGGTGGCAGATGCTGCTGCTCCCAGTGACGGCGGCGGGGCGCGGCGGGGGGTTCGACTCGGCCCCACGGAGCTGTGGTGGCGGCGCGGTGTCGCCGGCTGGGGTCGGCAGGGTGGCGCACGGCGGGTTTGCTCCTACGGGCAGGTCCGGCTAGCCCAGATCTGGGCCCTTTTGGGCCTGATCTGGGTCTGAGACGGGCCCCGCGCAGTGCTGGCACCCTCTGGAGGCGGGGTGGCGGGGTGGGGCGTGTGGGATGGCGGCGACGGTTGCGGCTACGCTGTAGCAGCATGGCGGTGGGGACTTTACGGGCCCTTTTTTGGGCCCGGCCGGGCCCGATACCTGGTGTGCCCCTGCTACCGCGCCCCGGTGGGCAACCGCCATCGGCGGTGGAGGTCGATCTCCTTCGTGCGGCCGTGCCGCTGCCGCCATCCTGTGCCAACCAATCCTCCCCCCGCCTTGCAGGTCACGCAATGAACCTGGCCTTGTGGGTGCGAGTCGGTGGATGCCGGGGCGGCGGCCTCGGAAGGTGGTCTGCAAGTCGTCCCTTTGACGAAGGTGGCTTCGGGAGGTGACTTGCGATGGTGTTCCTCAGACCGGCGTAGGTCCGACTAGCTCGGGTGAGCTCGGTGGCGTTGGAGCTGTTACTTGACGGCTAGGACTTGCCGCAGTGGCGGTTCCCCTAGTGGACGATGGAGTTGGACCTAGTGCTGGGGTTGGCGTGTACGGTGGCACCCTTGCTGCAGTGGGGTGGCGAGACTTCACGAGCCTTCTCGGGCTCGGCCGGGCCTAGAGAGCCTGGTTTGTCTTGCTGCTACATCCGGTCGGCTACCGCCTTCTGGCGGTGGAGGTAGTTCCCTCCCGCGTGCTGAGGTCATCCCGACCCTCGCCAAAGGCCCCACTCTCTCCGTCTTACTGGCCTCGCCCCATAGCTCACGGTGTGACGACGGCGGTGACCTCAAGACCGTGCTGGCGTGTGCAGGTGGGCGGCGAGTTTGGTGGAGCATTTCTAGGGGTCTGGGAGTGTGGCTTTTGAGAGATCGGGAGAAATCCTTATTTGATCCCGACGCGGTGACGCCCATGGGTATCGCCTTCCTTCGTGAAGGGCGCCGGGTGTATCTCTCTCACACCTCCCGGGGCGTACCGGGGGAAACCCTAGGACTTGTCCGGGCAGCAGTGTCGTTGTCATCACTCCCCTTCTTGGAGGTGCTGCTTGGTACGTGGCGCTTTGGAATGCCAGGCCTGTGGTGGTACTTCTCCGGTGAGCGCAATGGTGCTGAGTTACCTTCGTTCTTGTCGCACCGCCGGTGTCGGCTTTATTTTCTTTTCCTTTCTTTTGTATTTTCTTTTGGGCTTGTCTTTGTGCTGTCTGCCCCAGCTGTGGTCCCGTCGTGGTTCCGGTTTGTTCCTTGGGCGATGTGCTGTCTGGCCCAGCAGCGGTCTCACCTGTGTGCTTTATTTATAAAGCGGGGCGAAAGCCTGTTTCGAGGAGGCTTGTCACATAATTTTCTTTGGTTTCGTGTAACCGGAGGCTCATGTCACGTGAATGTGTGAGGAACAAAACGGTAGGAGTTATTTGGTACATGGCAGGGAACAAGCAAAAGAAGCAACAGTCTTCTGTATTTCGGCACCTTGTTGTTATGTCATGTGTATGCAATCTCTTGTGTGTTATTATCTTCTAATCATTATTGTTCTCCCCATCTTGCAGGCACTCACCGAGGAGGCAAAAGCAAGATACGACAAAGCAACTTTCAAAGTTGTTGACTTGGTAAGAAACATTTACAACCAGAAAACCATACAAGGAACTTTCACTCATACGACCAATCAAACAGATGATCTTATGCACAAATGATGCCTCTGTATAGGATGATTATGCAGCGGAGGATGAGGAATACGAGGAGAAAATAAAGAAAGAGAAGCTAGCGTTGTTCTTTGTCGCGACGTAAGATGCTCATTCTTTTGACTATGCCCTTTGCATTTTAATGTTTTGAAGTTTATACTCCAGTCCAGAGAATCGCATTGAAATGTTTTTTTATCTTCAGAACAACCATCTTTCATCTAGCTAAAACTTAAAATCGAAAAACCTGATGCCATCAGGTGAAATGAAATGCCTCATATTTTCAAACAATTGGCCTAAAAATAACACTGAAGGAATATTAACTTTATTACTGCTTTCTTTCATATTATACTGATGGAACTTTAGTAATATTAATTTGGTTAATATTTCAGGTATGGAGATGGTGAGCCCACCGACAATGCTGCTAGGTTCTACAAATGGTTCACAGAGGGAAATGAGAGGGGTGTGTGGTTAAATGACCTCCAGTATGGTGTATTTGGTCTTGGTAATCGTCAGTATGAGCATTTCAACAAGGTACTCATACTGTCATACATATCACTTCTCAGAACTTAGTGTTTGGCTCCCAGCTTGTAAAATCCTGTTATTCATCTTTTCTTTTGCTTCATACTACAGATTGCCAAGGTGGTTGATGAGCTCCTAACTGAACAAGGTATGTCACATGGCTCTCTTACCTCACTTAATTCTTTAACCAATATGTTCAGATGATCTAAGTGTTTCGTGTCTGTTTAGGTGGAAATCGCCTTGTTCCGGTCGGCCTTGGAGATGATGATCAATGCATCGAGGATGATTTCAATGCATGGTATAAAATTTCTACTATTTTCAAGCTTTTTTTTTTGGCAAAGTTAGGATGTTATTTGTTCTGGTATTTTTCTTCTTCATCGTTATTTACATTGCTTCCTGAACCCTTGTGCCCTCAGGAAAGAATCTCTCTGGCCAGAGTTGGATCGGTTGCTCCGGGATGAAAATGAGGTATCCACAGGCACTACGTACACAGCTGCCATTCCGAAATACCGGGTTGAATTCGTTAAGCCTGAGGAGACGTCCCTCTTGGACAGAAACTTCAATCTTACAAACGGCCATTCGGTACATGATGCTCAGCATCCTTGCCGGTAATTAAAAATGCCACTGTGAAGTCCTTACTTTTGCACTGTGGTCCCAAGGATTTATGTAATGTTAGAGATGACTTAATAATTTGCAAACTATCATGCATATTTAGGGCTAATGTGGCGGTGCGGCGGGAACTCCACTCTCCTGCTTCTGATCGTTCATGCACTCACTTGGAGTTTGACATTGCTGGCACCGGTCTTACGTAAGTCATTCTGACGATTATCATCTTTTCTTAGATACTAGTCTAAATATTGCTTATGGTGTTCTCTAGTGTATCTTTCATGAGACTTTGAGGGTGCAGAATATACTGCATACTCAAAGTTGGAAACATGGTAGTTATTGGAACTCAATAACGTGTGAATGCATTGGTAACTGCTCCATCCAGACACCACGCTTTCTTGGTGAAAAAAAAATCAAAGCTTCCATAGTTTGTGTACTATTAATTCTTTTGGTTCTTCATATCCTTCAGTGTTCTTAACATATTCCACATTGATTCCTACCAGGTATGAAACTGGTGACCATGTTGGTGTGTACGCCGAAAACTGCCCAGAAGTTGTAGATGAGGCAGAGAGGTTGTTAGGCTACTCGCCAGAGACTTATTTCACCATTCATGCAGACAAAGAGGATGGTAAAGCACTAGATGGTGGTTCTCTTGCTCCTCCTTTCCCTTCCCCAATCACTGTAAGGAACGCACTGGCTCTATATGCTGATCTTCTAAATTCACCAAAGAAGGTAAGTAGTTTAGTGCTTCACAATATCATAGAGTTTTTGAAAAGTTAATTAAGTGTCTCTGACCAAAGTGCTGTGTATGATTTCTAGAGTGTTTTGGTTGCATTAGCCACTTATGCTTCGGATCCATCTGATGCTGACCGTCTAAAGTTCTTGGCATCTCCTGTTGGGAAGGTCAGTTTCTTGGCATCTCGCTTATTAAATCAGTAAACTCTAATATATAACATGTTTATGTTCACGATGCAGGATGAGTACGCTCAATGGATTGTTGCGAGTCAGAGGAGCCTACTAGAGGTCATGGCAGAGTTTCCTTCTGCAAAGCCTCCACTAGGAGTCTTCTTTGCAGCAGTTGCTCCTCGTCTTCAGCCAAGATACTACTCAATTTCGTCTTCACCTAGGTAAATGATCTTGTTCATACCATTTTGTCACTCTTTCTTAATAGTTCTTTCCGTTCTTGTTTTACAATTCCTTCTTTTGTCTATCAGCATGGCACCGACCAGGATCCATGTTACATCCGCGCTTGTGCATGAAACTACTCCTGCTGGACGGGTACATAAGGGAGTCTGCTCAACTTGGATCCAGGTAACTTCAAGGACAGTGAACCCTTATACTGTTGTACCTGGATGTTATACGTAGATAGTATGCATTTCTTCCATAGAAACCTAAGTTGGGTAGTGTTGTACCTGGATGTTATACGTAGATAGTATGCATTTCTTCCATAGAAACCTAAGTTGGGTAGTAAGGTTCGGAACATGGCGATTACAGCGCCTAGCCTCACAGGCCTCACAGTTTTTGTTTTCAAAGTCTAACACCCAACTCATGACTCAGCCTGCAGAAAGTATACCTCATTTCTTATCTCTAACCTAAAACTCAAAGTAGAAGTGAAACTGAATTGAAAATAGTCCTTTACATTTATCTGAGACTGTTCTCCCATTGAATCAAATTTTCAGAATGCTAATCCATCGGATGATAACTGGGCTCCAATTTTTGTGAGGCAATCAAACTTCAAACTTCCCGCTGATCCTTCAGTGCCGATTATCATGATTGGCCCAGGAACAGGTCTTGCACCTTTCCGCGGCTTCTTGCAGGTTTGTTGTTTGATGATAGTTTTGTAACTCAACTGTTCATTGTTTGGTTACATGACTAACGTATAAATTGCATTCGTGATATCAGGAGAGGTTGGTGCAAAAAGAATCTGGAGCTGAGCTGGGCCGGTCAGTCTTCTTCTTTGGATGCAGAAACAGAAAAATGGTACACACCAATGGGAAATCTGCGTGATATCAAAGATCTTGTAGGAATTTTGTAACTCCAGATGGTTCCTTACTTTAGCTGACACAATTTGGACATTGTAGGATTTCATCTATGAGGATGAGCTGAACAACTTCCTTGAGCAAGGAGCATTGTCTGAGTTGGTTCTCGCTTTCTCTCGTCAAGGCCCCACTAAGGAATATGTGCAGCACAAAATGGCACAAAATGTAATTGAACTACAAGCCACTTTCCTACAGCTCAATCCAATCGCCATATCTTATTATTTGTTCAGTGATCCTTATATGTCTTATTTTTGTCCATATACAGGCATCTGAGATCTGGGACGTTATCTCCCAGGGCGGTTACATTTATGTTTGCGGTGATGCCAAAGGCATGGCCAAAGATGTGCATAGAGTTCTCCACACCATTGTCCAGGAACAGGTATTTATCACATGCTTGATGTTCTTGTGGTTAAATTTACTTCCTTGCCACAATATAAATGCCTCATTCAGCGTGCATCTGATATTTCTCAAACAAAATTTAACCATCTCTGCATTACAGGGATCACTTGACAGTACAAAGGCCGAGGGCTTTGTGAAGAACCTCCAGACAGAAGGTAGATATCTGAGGGATGTGTGGTAAGAGGCGATCTCGAACACACGGAATATGCCCGGTATTCTTGCACCCCAATTCATTCATCAAATTACAGAAGATTCAAGAAAATTGTATTACTGGAAGACTACTGACACGGGACTAATATTGAATGTTTTAGAAGCTTGATGCTTTCCTTTTTCTTCTTCTCTTTGTAAGATTAGAGAGATTTTTGCACCTGCGTATTATAAGTTCTTTTTATGTATAAGATGAGGACATTTTTGGCAATAAGCCTACGACAGTGTCATGATATTTATTGTAGCTGCCTTGTTCCTTCACTTCATTTCGTTCCCTTCAGTTTTGTATTTCAATGAAACAGCAAAGTGCGTGGGGGATGCATCATGGTTGACATATGGGAGGATTAGTGGATGGATCCCTACTCATCATGGAAGGCGATCACAAACAAAGTTGAGATTTAATTGACCCGGTCACGAATCAGGACGAAGAACTCATTGACCAAACTTTCTTGCCAGTGGATTGTCGTGGTGGTGTCACGACATATGTCATGGGTAGGCTAAGATGATATGTCGTGGGTAGGCTAAGATGGTGCCAATGTGCACTAGTGCTATCCGGGGAGGGCGAAGAACAGAACAACACAACATACGATGAACTGCTATATATATCTTATAGTATGATCGATGTGCTAATCCAGATGCTCCTTGAGCTGTATTGAAGAGAGGTAGGAGATGAAGTGCTTCAGCTCTCTTCTCACTCTAGGGTTCTTCCCTTAGCCAAAACGACCGACCCTCTCCCTAGAGGCCCTAGCTCACCTTATAAAGGGGTGGCCAGATTACAACTAGGGCTTATGTGGCCTGGATATGCTAGGAATATGCTCGTCCCAAAATGGTAACTCGGCGCGTTTCTTTCCCCTGTCGCCAGCCTCTGCAAGGCAATGGCACAGAGTCCACACGCTGTGACCGTTGATGTCAGTGACTGTCACCTCTGTGACGATCTTTTATGTCTCTGCTTCTCTGACTCTTCTGTGACTCTTGTCTCTCCCTAGATTCCCTTAGTAGAGAGAAAAACGCTGACCCTGATCTAGCTTTCTCCTTCTTGAGCAAGTCAGGTAAAGATAACCCGGCCAAGTTGGTACCTGCAAAGGGAAAGTAGCTCACTCCTCGCACCGACATAATATATATGACGGCCGAGTCTTGCCAGTGCTTTCCGGCTTAGGGTAACCTGGCCTTAACCCGGCCGACCCTTCTATGATTTGGCCAGCTTTACCCTTTGACCTGTTTTGTGCCTTGGTGGATCATGTCCTTTTACCTCGGCTTGACCCTACCTGGGGTCATCCCCCCAATATTAGTGCCCGAAGTTGGTGCGGTCTTATCAGCCTTAGCTGGTAAGGCCACAACAGGTTCAATTTTATTCGGATCAACGTCCATTTTGCTGACATACTTATATGTCGGCCGATGTCGATTTTAACCCGGCCTTACCTCATGGGGACTTGGTTTTCACTCTGACTTTCCTTGGCTCCTTCCGAATTACATCTCGTTGGCCGAGTCATAGTGTTGCATCCAGGGTATACCTCTTAGATGCCTATCTTCTCGCGTACTCCTCCTTCTATCCTACGTGGCAAACAATCATTGTCGTTGCCTCATTTTAAGGGCCTTTGCAGCAGTTACTGCGACACGCTATCAGGAGTTAGTGCGCCCCCATCACATCGTGGGGTGCCTCTTTGCTAACCGCAGAGCCACGACTTACCGCTTCACCTTTTGTGCCGTGTAACCCCCTGTGTGGCTTGCCTCCGATACGTCTGTTGGGGAACTACACGCCCGCACCGTGTGGCCTGTGGGAGTTACGGATCCCACTACCCATGATCTAGGCGCGGTTAAATAGGGGAGCGGGGGAGGTCCTTAGCCACTTTCCCCTACTCGCCTCTTCTTCTTCTTCTTTCTTGCGCCACCGCCGCCGTTGCTCTCTGCATAGTGATTTCGCCGCCACCGCCGCTCTCTGCTTAGCGATTTCTCCTCCGCACCTACTCCCCGTGCTCCCTTGCTCCACTGCAGCGCCGTTGCTCACTGCCGCTACGGGGCCGTGCCAAGCCAAGCCTCTCTCCCCCGAATCAGGCTCCGTATTCTAAGGAGATTTGGAGATGCCACGGGAAGTTGTCGTCGTGGAAGAACACGAGGAGGGCGGCGCCGCCCATGAGCGTGGCGTTTGGGATGGATCCAGGGTCACGCAGGTGGAACTCGACTGGCTAGTGCGCATGCGTCGTATTCCCTCTGGGGTTAGCTGTCGCCTCCCCGGCGATGAACAAGCCCCTATTCTTGAAGAGGGTGAGTTCATTGTGTTCGTCTCCCATTTTGCTCACGGCACTACAAGAAATCTCGTGATACATGACCCTCCATATTGGTCACTGAAAGGTCATAGTTTTTAATTTGTGACCTTTTTGTGACCAAATACAGAAGGTCAAAAGCTGAGCGTCACTAGTTAAACACCACGATCTTTTTTCTGAATTGGTCATAGACGTCTATGACCAATACAGTTGGTCACAGATTCTATGACCAACTATATTGATCACAGACTGTCTGCCCTGTCCACGTCAGATCCTACGTGGCCGATCCTACGTGGCAAATTTGTGACCAATTCGAAAGGTCATCCATGAGATTTAGCCCAGTCCAGATAGGTGTTTTATATGGGCCAAGTCCAACAAGTATGGTCTTGTTTGGCTATTTGTAGTCCATTTCTGTTTGGGCCTTGGACTTTTAGGGTTCATTTTTTGTTTGGGTCGTAGGCTTTTTCATGGCAACTTGGCTATTTTCAGTACATTTCTCTTGGGCCTTAGCGTTTTTGTGGTTTAGTTCCTTATTTGGGCTTTGCCTTACAAGGTCCATTTTCAGCATTATGTCAATATTATTTGGGTCATTATTTGGGTTGTGGCCTTTTTAAACCCAAATAGTACTACACCTGACTTGTCATCTAGGTTTCAATTTCAACTATATAGAGTCAATAAACCACATTTAAGCAAGAAAATCAAAAAATCACAAGCCCGATTTCTCTAATAGTAAGTTTTGCTTACAAGACCCAAGGATCTGGGTTAACGACAAACATAATAAGGCACCATTATGATTACAGACAGCAAGCACGACACAAGCTACAACAAGCATTACACATAGCAACCAGGACACCGCTTCGTTGCGCGCCACCGACCTCCAGTCTTGTTCGCCTCCAGCAAGCACATCACGATGACAAACTGTAAATGAAGATATGAATGCATCATCCTAGTTGTTCACTACTTTGAAGCATTACCACAAACATGAGAAGGGCAGGGGTGTGAACTCTCTAGTACCTGTGAAGGAGCACTGTGACATCCCTGTAGCGAGTTGCCGCAATAAAATGGAAAGCATGCACCAACCATCCACAAACACTTCTACAGTTGCGTGACTGTTTCATTCTGCTAGCTGCAGCACAAGGACAAACAAGGTCAACAAGTATAGAGAACGGAAGAACATGAGTAAGTTTTCATAGAAGATGTATTATGAACGGAAGATGAATCCTTTTCATAGAAGTTGTATTATGAACGGAAGATGAATCCATTATAAAATATAGCATAGAGACACACTAACAAATAGATCGATGATCTTGATCAAAATCTGTAGCAATACAAAAAGGCACGACTCTAGCTGCCAACTTCTCACCCAACATAAATAGCATAGACACACTAACTCGTACTATATTGTATAGGAGTGATTACCATTGCACCAGGGACACCAGGTGATCCCAAGCCATATCTATCAATGGGCATGCTGATGCTGTACATTCCACCTATTTAGGGGTACATGAAAATTGAAAAAAGTCATGAGAAACAGTGTCACGACATTCAGGTCAAATCTAAAAACACCTTCTATTCACAAGAATTGGAAAAAAGAACTACTACTCTACAACATCGATCAAAGCACATAGCAAGAAATCAAGAAGTAATTATCTATTTCACACTTATCACAGGTATCACCCCTTCTTTCTTGCTACAGCCAATGCATACATGGAACTGATATGAAAAACAATATTAAAACACTAGATGCATCAAGAAGGATAACTGGTTCATAGTATCATGAGCTACACCCCTTCTCCACCAAATTTTTGACACCACTACAACACCATGGGAGGGCGCCACCATCACTGATGGCCCAAAATATATCGAGCTCGTTGGGGAACCCCAAGAGGAAGGTATGATGAGCATAGCAACAAGTTTTCCCTCAGTTATGAAACCAAGGTTATCAATCCAGTAGGAGCAAGGAAACACCTCAAAGGTGTTGCTAACTGAGCTTTGGCAGGGCGCACTACTGGTGCTAGCAGCAACGTGGAATCCTGCACAACACAACCACAAAACTTTTCCCCCAACTTGCGATGAGGTTGTCAATCTCACCGGTTTTGCTGAAGACAAAGGATTAAACATATCGAGTGGAAGAAAGTAATAGTTTGCAGAAAGTAAACAAAAAGCAGTAAACAGTTGATTGAAGATTGATGAAAAAAGAAAGGACCGGGGTCCATAGTTCACTAGTGGTGGCTCTCCTTAAGATAGATAACATGTTGGGTGAACAAATTACAGTGGGGCAATTGACAAACATCGAGAAAGCAATACATGCATATACTACTCATCTTGACTCCTTTGAGACTTGATTGGGCATTACAACATTATACATAGACCGCCATCCAACTGCATCTATGACTAATAATCCACCTTCAGGTTATCATCCGAACCCCCTCCAGTATTAAGTTGCAAGCAACAGATAATAGCATTACGAATTGCGTGTAAAGTAAACAATATGATTGTTTTATGAACAAAGGATTGTTGTTTTCTCCCTAGTAGCAACAACACACCTAGTACCTTAGCGATTTCTGTCACTTCCCCAGATTACTAGAGGCATGAACCCACTATCGAACATAAATACTAACTCTTGGAGTTGCTAGCATCTACTTGGACAATATAGCTACTAACAACGGAAGCATGCAAGATCACAAATAACAAAGACATGATAGAATCAATAATCAATCTGAAATAGCATCTCAATATCCATCGGATCCCCGCAAACACATGTAGGAATTACAATAGATGATCTTGATCATGAACAGAGCTCACAAGATCTAAACATGATAGCAAAAAGGAGGAGAACCAGCCATCTAGCTAATACATGGACCTGTAGTCCAGAGATGAACTACTCACACATCACACCGGAGGCTTGCATGGTGATGAAGAAGGCCTCTAGGGTGAATTCCCCTCTCTGGCAGGGTGCCGGGAAGAGCTTCAGATCCCTCCCGATCTAGGGACAGAGACGACGGCGGATGATGTCTACGCACTTCTATTCTTGTAGACAGTTGTTGAGCCTCCAAGTGCAGAGGTTTGTAGAACAGCAGCAAGTTTCCCTTAAGTGGATTACCCAAGGTTTATCGAACTCAGGGAGGAAGTCGTCAAAGGTATTCCCTCTCAAGCAATCCTGCAATCAAGATACAAGAAGTCTCTTGTGTCCCCAACACACCCAATAGACTTGTCAGGTGTATAGGTGCACTAGTTTAGCGAAGAGATAGTGAAATACAATGTATGGATATAAGATAACGGTGCTAGAAAATACTTTGATGGCGTGGAAGAGACTAAAGGCAAACTAAAATAAAGATGGAAGCAAGCAAACATGTAACAGATCTAGTAGCAAACGTCGTTTCAATGCTTAGAAACAAGGCCTAGGGATCATACTTCCACTAGTGAAAACTCTCATATAAATATATCATCTTCATGATACTGCGCTGGACTACTCTCCGGTTGGACACTCTAATCCATGGTAGGGCTATAACAACACACCTCAAAGTTTTCTTTCCACATCTAGATAACCCCACACTGTCACCTTAAGCACTAGATGGTTCCAATAAACACCACAATTTCATAAAGAAATCCAACTCCAAATATAACTCATAACAAGTATTTGTAATCTCTAGCCTAAGTGCCACCATGGTGTGCACACTGTCAACTTCACACACATAAAGAGAGTAGAGATCTAATAAATCACTTGAGTAGAAAGGTATATCTACTTGATTACAAAGCTCATGATCACAATATGATCATGCATAGAGAGAGATGAACACATAGCTACCGGTAGAACCCTTAGCCTCGAGGAAGAACTACTCCCTCGTCATCATGGGAATCAGCAACGGTGATGGAGATGGTGGTGGAGATCGATGGAAATGGCTCCAGGGGCACTTCCCCGTCCTGGTAGGGTGCCGGAACAGAGACTTTCTGTCCCCCGAATCTCCCCTTCGGTGGCGGCGGCGCTGCGGAACTTTTCGTGGCTAGAGGCTTGACTTTGTAGGGTTTTTGCATCGGGAGGCATCTTATAGGCGAAGAGGCAAGGTCGGTGGCCGGCCAGGGCTAGCCCGCGCCACCACATGGTGTGGCCACCCTGTGGCCCCTCTCCGTCTCGTCTTCTGGCTCCCTGAGTCTTCCGATAAAATATCAACAAGCATAGTCCACAGTTAAAAACAAGCTCTCTTTAGCACTTAAGCATGAACTTTCCTACTCTTTTCCAATCCCAACCCAACTATTTGAAAACGAATGTATGAAAGAGGGGGTCCAACCAATTTATTGAGCAAACTAAGAAAACCAAGCAAACAAAAAACCAAAACGAAAACGAGAAAGAAGACGCTCCAAGAGCAACACAACTGTGCATGAAACAATAAAAATGAAGTGTTTGGAAGGAACCTGGGATTTTTATTGAAGAAGGAGGGGATGCCTTGGGCATCCCCAAGCTTTTACGCTTGTACTTCTTGGATATTTCTTGGGGTGACACACGTGGCATCCCTAAGCTTGAGTTTTAGTCCATTCTTCATCTCATTACATCATTCCTTCTATACACCTAGATATTTTCCTTCATGCAAAACTTCACACAATCTTTATTAGCAACATTAGTGCACTCAAGATAATAAGTCTTTGGGTTCAGTTTCAACACCAATAAGACTTTCATTAAAACACAAGATACTGTAGCACTTCCCTCAAAAAGCTCAATTCCCCAAAAAGAACTAGAAAAGAAACCAACACGAAGCAAATGCCAAATAATGGCAAAACAGACCAGCAGGTAAAGACAAATTTTTTCGAAGACCTTCTGTTGCGCAAATCAAAACGTGTTGAACTAAGGAAAGTTAGATAACAACCTGGGGTAGAAGAACAAAAATTCACGCCTCAAAAGGACGTACATAGATTTTACACGAATTTCTACGGTGAAGCACAAAAATCTGTTTCGGGACAGCAACTTTCCCAAGCATTACTTCTCTCTCATTAGAGGTTACTCTTGGCACAAAAATCAAATAAAAATGATAAGGAGTGGTTATTACAGAGGTAATAACTTTCAAGACTCAACTAAAACTTTTGGGTTATCTCCCAATAAGTACTTTTCTTTAACGCCTTTAAGTTAGGCTTAATAGTTTGAAAAGATGCTCACAAAAGAAATATGAATTGAAGTAAAAGAGAGCATCAAGAAGCAAATTCAAAACACATTTAAGTCTAACCCACTTCCTATGCTTAGGAATCTTGTAAATAAACAAGTCATTAAAGCACAAAGCAACAAGCATAGGGAAGCAAAACAAGTGCAACTTCAAGACTTTCAACATAAAGAGGGGAAACTTAATATTGTTGAGATACATAAAACCATGTTTCCCTCTCTCATAATAACTTTCAGTAGCATCATGAATAAAATTAAAAATATAACTATCACATGAAACATTCTTATCATGAGCCACACGCATAAAAGAATTAATACTCTCCACATAAACATAGTCATTCTTATTAATTGTAGTGGGAGCAAAATCAACAAAATAGCTATCATTATTATTCTCATCACCATAATCATCAAATATAGGAGGCATATTATAATCATAATTAATTTTCTCCTCAATAGTAGGTGGACTGAAAATATCATATTCATCATTTTAATCATCATATATTGGAGGCATAGTATCATAAAAGTAAATTTTCTCCTCCATGGTTGGGGGACTAAAAATATCATGCTCATCAAAACCAACTTCCCCAAGCTTAGACTTTTCCATTGCATTAGCAATAATGGTGTCCAAAGAATTCATACTAACAACATTGCTATTAGCATGCAAATAAAGTTCCATAGGTCTTTTAATTTTTCTTCAAACACTTCATGTCCTAACTCAAGATAAATAATATAAAGCTCTCTAACTTTTGTTGTTGTTTTCCATTAAGCCTAACTAGTGAAAACAAGAAACAAAAAGACAAAATTGCAGAATCTAAAGGAAATAACTTCGAGCACTCACACCGGAGGATCTGAGTACCTTTTACCTTATCTCACCGGCAACGGCGCCAGAAAATAGCTTGATGTCTACGCACTTCTATTCTTGTAGACAGTTGTTGGGCCTCCACATGCAGAGGTTTGTAGAACAGCAGCAAGTTTCCCTTAGGTGGATTACCCAAGGTTTATCGAACTCAGGGAGGAAGTGGTCAAAGGTATTCCCTCTCAAGCAATCCTGCAATCAAGATACAAGAAGTCTCTTGTGTCCCCAACACACCCAATACACTTGTCAGGTGTATAGGTGCACTAGTTTGACAAAGAGATAGTGAAATACAAGTGGTATAGATATAAGATAATGGTGTTAGAAAATACTTTGATGGTGTGGAAGAGACTAAAGGCAAACTGAAATAAAGATGGAAGCAAGCTAACATGTAATATATCTAGTTGCAAACGGTGTTTCAATGCTTAGAAACAAGGCCTAAGGATCATACTTTCACTAGTGAACACTCTCATATAAATATATCATCTTCATGATACTACGCTGAACTACTCTCCGGTTGGACACTCTAATCCATGGTAGGGCTATAACAGCACACCTCAAAGTTTGCTTTCCACATCTAGATAACCCCACACTGTCACCTTGAGCACTAGATGGTTCCAGCAAACACCACAATTTCATAAAGACATCCAACTCCAAATATAACTCATAACAAGTATTTGTAATCTCTAGCGTAAGTGCCACCATGGTGTGCACACTGTCAACTGCACACACATGGGGAGAGCAGAGATCTAATAAAGCACTTGAGTAGCAAGGTAGATCTACTTGATTACAAAGCTCATGATCACAATATGATCATGCATAGAGAGAGAGATGAACACATAGCTACCGGTAGGACCCTTAGCCTCGAGGAAGAATTACTCCCACATCATCATGGGAATCAGCAACGGTGATGGAGATGGTGGTGGAGATCGATGGAGATGGCTCCGGGGGCACTTCCCCGTCCTGGTAGGGTGTCGGAACAGAGACTTTCTGTCCCCTGAATCTCCCCTTCGGTGGCGGTGGTGCTGCGGAACTTTTCGTGGCTGGAGGCTTGACTTTTAAGGGTTTTTGCATCGGGAGGCATCTTATAGGCGAAGAGGCAAGGTTGGTGGGCGGCCAGGGGGCCCACACCACCTGGTGGCGCGGCTAGGGCTAGCCCGCACCATCACATGGTGTGGCCGCCCTGTGGCCCCTCTCCGTCTCGTCTTCTGGCTCCGTGAGTCTTCCGGTAAAATATCGACTTTCGCTTTTGTCCGGTCCAATTTCGAGAATATTCATTTTCTGACTTTCCTGGAACCAAAAACATCAGAAAATAGGCAACTGGCACTATGGCATATTGTTAATAGGTTAGTCCAAAAAAGTGTATAAAAATACTCCAAAGTGTGGACAAAACATAAGAAAGTATATATAAAACAAGCATGGAACATCAATAATTATAGATATGTTTGCAACGTATCAGTGGCTACAAACTCTTTCGTGGAATTTTGATTGACTCCTTAGGGTTTCTGTATCGGAGGCATCTTATAGTCGGACGGGGAGGCCGAGGGGGTGCCGGAGGCGACCAGACCACCCCCTGGCGCAGGCCAGGCTGGGCCGCACGGCCAGGTGGTGTGGCGCCCCCTGGCCCCTCTCCGTCTCGTATTCTGGCTCCTTATATCCCTCGGTAAAAAACTGACTTTGGCCTTTGTCTCATCCAATTTCGAGAATATTCATTTTCTGACTTCCTGGAACCAAAAACAGCAGAAAACAGGAAGCTGGCACTGTGGCATCTTGTTAATAGGTTAGTCTAAGAAAGTGTATGAAAAGTACTCCAAAGTTGGAACAAAACATAAGAAAGTAGATAAAACCAAGCATGGAACATCAAAAGTTATGGATACGTTGGCAACGTATCAACCACCAGAACACCATAGGAGGGCACCACCAACACTGGAACAACAAGGTGTCATGGGAAAAACCGAATGCCAGCATGCATTCAACACAGATTAGTTCCTAGAAGAGGCGTATGCACGAGAGAATCAAGGTATATACATATTGTATACCTATATGGCTATACATGAACAAGTAGTACTACTGCTACTAGCGGAACTGATGATGTATAATATATCTCTAATATAACCAAGAATATGAAAACAAACCTGCGCCATTGACAAATATTCATGGCAGCATGGGTACTGTTACGAGAGTGCATGTTTTAAGTAGTGTAACTATATCAGATTACTTTGTGCACATGGCAGTCTGGGTTCCTCATGATTTTCTGAAGTACCAACATAGATTACAGTTAATTATCAGTGAAGCATATAAGTAGACCACAAGCAGATGGATCACAAGTTAACATCACAAATTACAGGCCCATATGAAGCTACTGGCCAGGAAAATAACATGCAAAAGAACAATTAGAAAGATAAAAATACATAGATGGAGAACTATGTACAACCAGAAAAGGGCAGCAACATTTGGTCTGATTTAACATAATATGATTTAATTAGGTATTGCATCAAATAGGCCCTGCATTTGGTCTGCTTTGTTTCGTTTGGCAACCCTAGTATTCGAACCATGTGACAATCAAATGCACTACTGCACAGTAGTATTCTGTACCCTAAATTCAAATCAGTAAAGGTAAATTGTCGTGCTGCTTCACCTCGAACTGGAATTCTTCCAGCATGAGCACTTCTCATTTTGAATCACCGTAGCTGAAGTCAGAGACGTCGGATCCGTGCTAAACATAGAGAGAGGGAGAGGTGGAGGCTCCACTATCGCGTAGCTGAAGTCTGTCCCGTCCATGGTCAGGTGGAGGCTCCACCATCGCTTCCAGCATCCTGCAAGGAGAGACAAAGAGATGGAGAGGGGAAAGGAGGATCAGTCGTGCGGTGTCGCGGATGCCAGAAAGCTCACCAGCATCGGGGGGTAGGACAAGGATGGGAGGTCAGGAAGGTGGAGAACCTCCCTCTCCACCGCGGCCTCCTTCTTGAATCGTGTCTACCGTTGGCTCCATCATTAATCACCTTGACGGAGAGAGAGGGTAGAGTTGGCCCTGCATCGAGATCTGGATGGGAGCTCACCGGGGTGCTCCATAATCGATGGCGGCATGCTGGGAGAACAGATCCTGAGCGGTTTGGTAGGGTCGGATGTGGTATGGGGAGAGGAAGGGCACTAGAGGCCTGGTCTGGCCGATGGTCATGCGCCGGGGAAGGAGGAGATAGGGAGGGGATGGATGGGAGAGGAGAGGAGGGAGGCGGCGCTCGTGGGTGGGTCTGGCACTCTGGTTACGCGACGGGGTGGGTGGGGTGCGCCTAACCCTAGCGTCCACGCACGCAAATTTGGTGGGCGTGAGCGGTTCCTCCCGGTCGTTGGATCGAGATGATATCGACGGGCAAGATCGAGTTCTAGACTCTGATCCGTGGCACTACGGTTACTGCGTTCTGATTGGTTGGAGAAAATTGTACACAAATTGACATGGTTTTTGACCCAAAACAGGCGTTTTATGAAGCAACCACTAAATAATAGTTTCAAAATGGTTCCACCCTATTTTTACAAAATACTAGACCATATTACATGGACAATGTCCCAACTGCGGTATCTAAAACCTTTCCTTCAACCCCTGGCGAAAAGACAAATTCCTACTAAATCGGTAGGAACTGGGTCCGATTTGAACTACAGGTACATTATCTAATGCTCATGATTTTTTGCAAAAATAATTTTTAGACTCACAATATGTTGTTTTATCAGAGATCCAATGCAATTTTAGTGAGGCTCATCCCCTATCTTCATGCCTGTCGTTCTGACATAGTTTGAAATAAGAAAATTTTGAAACGGGCATAAGAAATTGAAAAACGGTCCAAACAAGGTGAATCCTTCGCGTGGTGTCATATTATGTGACACAGTTACAAGGAAAAATGCCAAACTTGGTAGATTGCAAGTGTCTCAAAAAAACCTTCTCAGAAATGACGTATCATGTTTGAGGTTTCATGGCTTTCGGGCCAAACGACCAATGTTATGGTTAGAATCGTGGCATAGTTTGCGATAATGTGCCCATATTATGCACACACGTGTATCTTGGGATCGTGAAAAATGTTGTAGGAGGAAGTTTTCCTTTTGGACGCACGGAAAAAGCATTTTCCATTTTCCGAGTGCTAAAAATGGGGTGTTTTTTAAGCAACTACCAAGTGAAAGTTTCAAAATGGTACCACCCTATTTTTCAAAAATACTAGACCACCTTACATGGCCAATGTCCCAACTATGGTATCTAAAACCTTTCCTTCCACCCCTGACAAAAAAGACAAATTCCTACCGAATCGGTAGGAAGTGGGTCTGATTTGAACTACAGGTACATTATCTAATGCTCATGATTTTTTGCAAAAATCATTTTTAGACTCATAATATGTTGTTTCATCAGAGATCAATTGCAATTTTAGCGAGTCTCATCCCCTATCCCGCCGTTCTGACCATAGTTTGAAATAAGAAAATTTTGAAACAGTCATAAGAAATTCAAAAACGGTCCAAACAAGGTGAATCCTTCGCATGGTGTCTGATGTCTACGCACTTCTATTCTTGTAGACAGTTGTTGGGCCTCCAAGTGCAGAGGTTTGTAGAACAGCAGCAAGTTTTCCCTTAAGTGGATCACCCAAGGTTTATCGAACTCAGGGAGGAAGTGGTCAAAGGTAGTCCCTCTCAAGCAACCCTGCAATCAAGATACAAGAACTCTCTTGTGTCCCCAACACACCCAATACACTTGTCAGGTGTATAGGTGCACTAGTTCGGCGAAGAGATAGTGAAGTACAAGTGGTATAGATAATTATAAATGATAACGGTGATAGAAAATAACTTGATGGCGTGGAAAAGACTAAAGGCAAACTGAAATAAAGACGGAAGCAATTAAACATGTAACAGATCTAAATGCAAACGGTGTATCAATGCTTAGAAACAAGGCCTAGGGATCATACTTTCACTAGTGAACACTCTCATATAAATATATTCTCTTTATGATACTACTCTGAACTACTCTCCGGTTGAACACTGTAATCGATGGTAGGGCTATAACAACACACCTCAAAGTAAGCCTTTCCCATCTAGAAAACCCCACACTATACCCTTGAGTACTAGATGAGTCCAACAAACACCACAATTTCATAAAGACATCCAACTCCAAATATAACTCATAACAAGTATTTGTAATCTCTAGCCTAAGTGCCACCATGGTGAGCACGCTGTCACTTTCACACACATGGGGAGAGCAGAGATTCATTAAAGCACTTGAGTAGCAAGGTAGATCTAATTGATTACAAAGCTCATGATCACAATATGATCATGCATAGAGAGAGAGATGAACGCATAGCTACCGGTAGAACCCTTAGCCTCGAGAGAGAACTACTCCCTCCTCATCATGGGAATCAGCAACGGTGATGGAGATGGTGGTGGAGATCGATGGAGATGGCTCCGGGGGCACTTCCTCGTCCCGGCAGGGTGCCGGAACAGAGACTTTTTGTCCCCTGAATCTCCCCTTCGGTGGCGGCGGTGCTACAGAACTTTTTGTGGATGGAGGCTTGACTATTTGGGGTTTATGCATCGGGAGGCTTCTTATAGGCCAGAGGGCAAGGTCGGTGGGCCGCCAGGGGGCCCACACCATGCCCTAGCGCGGCCTGGGGGGACCCACGCCAAGGGGTGGTGTGGCCACCCTGTGGCCCCTCTTTGACTCTCCTTCTGGCTCCGTGAGTCTTCCGGGAAAATATCAACTTTGGCTTTTGTCCCGTCCAATTCCGAGAATATTCATTTTCTGACTTTCCTGGAACCAAAAACAACAAAAAACAGGCAAACTGGTACTATGGCATCTTGTTAATAGGTTAGTCCAAGAAATTATTTGAAAAGTACTCCAAAGTGTGGACAAAACACAAGAAAGTAGATAAAACCAAGCATGGAACATCAAAAATTATAGATACATTTTCAATGTATCAACACCCAAGCTTAACTCATGCTCGTCCTCGAGTAGGTAAGTGAAAAAAGAAAAAAATAATTTTTGAGGTGACATGCACCATCAAAGACTTGATCAAAGTATTTGTAAAACATTCAAAGCTAGGATCATAGTACTTCAATCATAACATGAAAGACAAAGTTCTAGCAATAAGACAAATAAACTATGATGCAACATGAAAAGGCACAAACAAAAGATTCATGAATAACAATGCTTTGCAAGACGTTTGTTTGTTTCACATAAAGAAAACATAGCATAATAGTATTCAGCTTGTCCCTCATAGAGTAGCAAATATAAATGCATAGGACACCTTCAAAGTTCATAAGAGTGACTAGATACAAATAGTTTAAAACAAGCAATATCAAGATATGCATCAATCAACAAGTCTTGGGACAATGCACATAGAACTAAGAATGGCCACTATGATCTCAAAGTAGGTGCATAAAGGTAGAAGGTGGAGACTCAATATAATGGTGGAAGAAAGGCCTTCATAGAAGGAAGTAGGGATTCAAGTCTCAGAAAGAGCTTCCAAAAATTATGGTACTTATAGCTTTCAGCTCTCATTGCCCCTATCATAAGCATCTTGAAGGTGATTAAGGTTAAAGTGACACAACTAAGAGGATATGCTTGACAAGTTATAAGCTGAAATCTCATGCCCCTTACTTACGAAGACCGAACCTCATGCTACTCAACTTTAGTCACAAGTAAGCTCTTGTCATTGTAATTATATATGTATCATAGAGAACCTCCAGAGGGGTACCCCTTGCACATGATATAGGAGCTATCCCATAATCAAAATGACAAGGCAAGCAGACAATGAGCATCTCAGCGATCTTTTTATTTGCCATTTGCATAGGTTTTTATTGAGGATGCATCATAGATTCCTCATTATGGTGATGCTGCAAGTTTCCACCATGATTAGGCATGGCTTAGGCTAGCGGCCCAGGCGTTTCTCTAACATACATACAAACTCCATGATCTTACAAGTTCCACTTTTATTTCACACCGCCGGGATCCATAAGCAAAAGAACATGATATCAACAGAGTATAAAGTACAAGTGCAATGTTGGAAGCGTTCCCCATGATACATGGTTATGCTAATTTCAACTTATAAAGCGCAAGCATATACGCAACAAAGAAGGACCCAATGGTTCAAGTTTATTAGACGCAAAAAAGTAAAGTGTGCCATCAAGTTCGTGAGAGCTTTAATCACTAGTTTTCTCATAACAAGTTTAATTTGGAAGGTAAACAAAAACATGAATATACTTGGAATACATAAGCTAGTAGGTAGGTATGGTGGACTCTTTGGAATAACTTGGTTTAAGGAGTTGGATGCATGAGTGGAACTCATCTTGGTTGTGGAGGCTAGCAAAAGACTAGGAGCGACAAACTAAGAGAGCAATAATGGCCATAATCATGCAAAGTGACAAAACATCATTGATCAAAGCATAAAGTGATACTACAAGTTGAAAACTAAAGGATCATAAAGGCTATGGTGACTTGGGATAGTCATAACATGGTGTGAGCATGCGCCAAGCCAACCCAAATAAAGCATCAAAGGAGAATACCACAATACTATGCTTTAATATGCTAAAACAACGCATGATTCATCCAAGGCACATTAAGCAATCTCAATTGTTTATACCAAGTCATGCTACATCAAAGAATACTAAGCATAAAGCCAAAACAATATCTAGCATGGCATGACAAAGCATGGGCCACAGTCAAAAAATGAGCTCTTTTTACCACATAAGCATGAACTTTCCTACTCTTTTCCAAACCAAACCAAACTATTAGCAAACCAATGTATGAAAGAGGGGGTCCAACCAATTTATTCAGAAAACTAAGCAAACCAAGCAAACGAAAAACTAAAACGAAAAAGAAGACGCTCCAAGAACAACACAAAAGTGCATAAAACAATAAAAAAGAAACCTGGGATTTTTATTGATGAAGAAGGGGATGCCTTGGGCATCCCCAAGCTTTGACGCTTGTACTCCTTGGATATTTCTTGGGGTTACACGCGTGGCATCCCTAAGCTTGAGCTTTAGTCCATCCTTCATCTCATTACTCATTCCTTCCATACACCTGAAATTTTTCCTTCATACAAAACTTCACACAATCTTTATTAGCAACATTAGTGCATTCAAGATAATAAGTCTTAAGGTCCAGTTCTAACACCAAATAAACTTCCATTAGAATACTAGCTCTATAGCACTTCCCTCAAAAATATCAATTCCCCAAAAGAACTCAAGAAGGAACCAACAAGAAGCAAATCCAAATAATGGCAGAAATCTGTCAAAACAGACCAGCAGGTAAAGACGAATTTTTTCGAAGACCTTCTGTTGCTCAAATAAAAAAGTGTTGAACTAACGAAAGTTAGACAACAACCTGGACCAGAAGCGCAAAATTTCATGCCTCAAAAGGACGTACAGAGATTTTACATGAATTTGTACGGTGAATCACAAATCTGTTTCGGGACAACAACTTTCCCAATCATTACTTCTCTCTCATTAGAGGTTACTCTTGGCACAAAAAGCAAATAAAAAGGATAAGAAGCGGTTATTACAGAGGTAATAACTTCCAAGACTCATCTAAAACTTTTGGGTTATCCCCCAATAAGTACTTTTTCTTTAATGCCTTTCAGTTAGGCATGATAGTTTGAGAAGATGCTCACATAAGAAATATGAATTGAAGTAAAAGAGAGCATCAAGAAGCAAATTCAAAGCAAATTTAAGAGTAACCCACTTCCTATGCATAGGAATCTTGTAAAGAAACAAGTCATGAAAGCACAAAGCAACAAGCATAGGAAAGTAAAACAAGTGCAACTTAAAGACTTTCAACATAAAGAGGGGAAACTTAATATTATTGAGATGCATAAAACCATGTTTCCCTCTCTCATAATAACTTTCAGTAGCATCATGAATAAAATTAACAATATAACTATCACATAAAACATTCTTATCATGAGCCACATGCATAAAAGAATTAATACACCCCATATAAGTATAGTCATTCTTATCAATCATAGTGGGAGCAAATTCAACAAAACAGCTATCATTATTATTCTCATCACCATAATCATCAAATATAGGAGGCATATTGTAATCATAATCAATTTTCTCCTCAATAGTAGGTGGACTGAAAATATCATACTCATCATTGTAATCATCATATATTGGAGGTTTGGTATCATCATAAGCAATAGAATAGCTATCTTCCAAAGCTGGGGAACTAAAAAGATCATTTCTATAAAAACTAGCTTCCCCAAGTTTAGACTTTTCCATAGCATTAGCAATAATGGTGTCGAAAGAATTCATAATAACAACATTGCTATTAGCATGCAAATAAAGTTCCATAGGTTTTGTAATTTTCTCTTTAAACACTTCATGTCATAACTCAAGATAAATACTATAAAGCTCTCTACTTTTTTGTTGTTTTCCATTAAGCCTAACTAGTGAAAACAAGAAACAAAAGGAAAAATTGCAGAATCTAAAGGAAATAACTTCGAGTACTCACACCGGAGGATGTGAGTACCTTTTACCTTACCTCCCCGGCAACGACGCCAGAAAATAGCTTGATGTCTACGCACTTCTATTCTTGTAGACAGTTGTTGGGCCTCCAAGTGCAGAGGTTTATAGAACAGCAGCAAGTTTTCCCTTAAGTGGTTCACCCAAGGTTTATCGAACTCAGGGAGGAAGTGGTCAAAGGTATTCCCTCTGAAGCAACCCTACAATCAAGATACAAGAAGTCTCTTGTGTCCCCAACACACCCAATACACTTGTCAGGTGTATAGGTGCACTAGTTCGGCAAAGAGATAGTGAAGTACATGTGGTATAGATAATTATAAGTGGTAACGGTGATAGAAAATAACTTGATGGCGTGGAAAAGACTAAAGGCAAACTGAAATAAAGACGGAAGCAAGCAAACATGTAACAGATCTAAATGCAAACGGTGTATCAATGCTTAGAAACAAGGCCTAGGGATCATACTTTCACTAGTGAACACTCTCATATAAATATATTCTCTTTATGATACTACTCTGAACTACTCTCCTGTTGAACACTCTAATCTATGGTAGGGCTACAACACACCTCAAAGTAAGCCTTTCCCATATAGAAAACCCCACACTGTCACCTTGAGTACTAGATGAGTCCAACAAACACCACAATTTTATAAAGACATCCAACTCAAAATATAACTCATAACAAGTATTTGTAATATCTAGCCTAAGTGCCACCGTGGTGAGCACGCTGTCACTTTCACACACACGGGGAGAGCAGAGATTCATTAAAGCACTTGACTAGCAAGGTAGATCTAATTGATTACAAAGCTCATGATCACAATATGATCATGCATAGAGAGAGCGATGAACACATAGCTACCGGTAGAACCCTTAGCCTCGAGAGAGAACTACTCCCTCCTCATCATGGGAATCAGCAACGGTGATGGAGATGGTGGTGGAGATCGATGGAGATGGCTCCGGGGGCATTTCCCCGTCCCGGCAGGGTGCCGAAACAGAGTCTTTCTGTCCCCCGAATCTCCCCTTCGGTGGCGGTGGCGCTACGGAACTTTTCGTGGCTGGAGGCTTGACTATTTAGGGTTTATGCATCGGGAGGCTTCTTATAGGCCAGAGGGCAAGGTCGGTGGGCGTCCAGGGGGCCCACACCATGCCCTGGAGTGGCCTGGGGGGACCCGCGCCATGGGGTGGTGTGGCCACCCTGTGGCCCCTCTCCGACTCTCCTTCTGGCTCCGTGAGTCTTCTGGGAAAATATCAACTTTGGCTTTTGTCCCGTCCAATTCCGAGAATATTTATTTTCTGACTTTCCTGGAACCAAAAATAGCAGAAAACAGGCAACTGGCACTGTGGCATCTTGTTAATAGGTTAGTCCAAGAAATCATTTGAAAAGTACTCCAAAGTGTGGACAAAACACAAGAAAGTAGATAAAACCAAGCATGGAACATCAAAAATTATAGATACATTTTCAATGTATCAGTGTCATAATATGTGACATAGTTACAAGGAAAAATACCAAACTTGGTAGATTGCAAGTGTCTCAAAAAAACCTTCTCAGAAATTACCTATCATGTTCGACGTTTCATGGCTTTCGGGCTAAACGACCAATGTTAAGGTCAGAATCATAGCATAGTTTGCGATAATGTGCCCATATTGTGCACACACATGTATCTTGGGATGGTGAACAATGTTGTAGGAGGAAGTTTTCCTTTTCTCCGTATGGAAAAAGTATTTTCCATTTTCCGAGTGCCAAAAACGGGGTGTTTTTTTAAACAACTACCAAGTGAAAGTTTCAAATGGTACCACCCTATTTTTCAAAAATACTAGACCAGCTTACATGGCCAATGTCCCAACTGGGGTATCTAAAACCTTTCCTTCCACCCCTAGCAAAAAAGACAAATTCCTGCTGAATCGGTAGGAAATGGGTCTGATTTGAACTACATGTACATTATCTAATGCTCGTGATTTTTTGCAAAAATCATTTTTAGACTCAAAATATGTTGTTTTATCAGAGATCCAATGCAATTTTAGCGAGGCTCATCCCCTATCTTCATGCCCACCGTTTTGACAATAGTTTGAAATAAGAAAATTTTGAAACGGGCATAAGAAATTCAAAAACGGTCCAAATAAGGTGAATCCTTCACGTGGGGTCATATTATGTGACATAGTTACAAGGAAAAATACCAAACTTGGTAGATTGCAAATGTCTCAAAAAAACCTTCTCAGAAATGACCTATCATGTTCGAGGTTTCATGGCTTTCGGGCCAAACGACCAATATTATGGATAGAATCGCAGCATAGTTTGTGATAATGTGCCCATATTGTGCACACACATGTATCTTGGGATGGTGAACAATGTTGTAGGAGGAGGTTTTCATTTTCGCCGCACGGAAAAAGCATTTTCTATTTTCCGAGTGCCAAAAACGGGGTGTTTTTTTAAACAATTACCAAGTGAAAGTTTCAAATGGTACCATCCTATTTTTCAAAAATAATAGACCACCTTACATGGCCAATGTCCCAACTGGGGTATCTAAAACCTTTCCTTCCACCCCTAGCGAAAAGACAAATTCCCGCTGAATCGGTAGGAAGTGGGTTCAATTTGAACTACATGTACATTATCTAATGCTCATGATTTTTTTGCAAAAATCATTTTTAGACTCACAATATGCTGTTTTATCAGATATCCAAGATAAGTTTAGTGAGACTCATCTCCTAGCTAAGAACCTTCACGGCGGCCGTTTTAACTATATTTTGAGGGTATCTAAAACCTTTATGTCCACCCCCGGCAAAAAAGACAAATTCCTGCCGAATCGGTAGGAAGTGGGTCCGATTTGAACTACAAGTATATTAGCTAATGCTCATGATTTTTTGCAAAAATCATTTTTAGACTTATGCTGTTTTATCAGAGACCTTATGCAAGTTTAGCGAGGATCATCCCTAGACGAGGACGGTCACCTCTCTGTTTTGACCATGTTTTGATAGATTCGCTTTATTTTGTGAAGAAAGTACTAAAATTATGGTGCAGAATGTCACTACTATAATTTACACTCAAACTAGATGACATTTGATTGCCAATTAATTTTGGGATCATCTCAATCCGAAGTTATATGCAAAATTGACAGTGCAATTATATCTCTATAATTTTTGAAAAATAAATTGAGTTCTCTCTATTTTTGTGGGCTCAAACTTATAAAAGCCCACAAATTCACATAAAAACTATCTTATAATGGCTTATGGGCCGGCCCATCCGGTGGAGAAATATCATCGAATTGAGGCTCATGCCTCCACTAAAAAGAGGCTCAGGCCTGTACGCAGCCCATGCCGAGGAATCGAACCACACACTAAATAGTACACACATAGATAGTTTGACACGAAGGTTGTCTTAGTCCGATTCTTTGGTGGTTCCTAGCGAGAGGTGAGGTCACGGGTTCAAGCGTCCTTGGCACTTCTTTTTGCAGTATTATTCAGGTGCGAGTTTGGCTGCCGGCGGCGTGTATTATACAGGCGCGAGTTCAGCTACCGGCCTGTCAGTTCGTCTGGTGTGTATGACAGGTGGATCCCACACGTCAATTTATGGTCCAGGTTGGCATGGTCAACTAGTCAACATATCGGTCCCATATGTTAGTATTATATTATGCGCGAGCATGACACATGTACCTGACACATATGCGAACACGTCAGCAAAAGTTGACACCTAGAAACAACACGTAGACAAAATTGTTGATGTGTCCGCTCGGTCATTTTAAGGCATCGCGAATCAGCAGTCATGACCATTTAAATTAGTCATAGTCTTCCAACTAAAAGGCTCTAAACCAGCCCCATTCATCTATGACCATCTCGTGTTAGGACACTATAACCTTTTTGATAAAATTGGTCGTTATTTTTCAAGCTGTGGATCCTAGCAAATTCCCTAGATCTATGACCAAAAAATCCATGGTCGTTAAGAAAAGGTCACTAGTCACCAGATTTCTTGTAGTGCGGCTTCGGCCTCCTAGGTAGCAACATATTCAAGGATTTTCTTGAAACTTTTGGCTTGCAACCCCATCATCTTCCCGCAAATGCTCTTGCCTCTCTCTCTGCATTCGCCTCTAGCGTTGAGGGATATCTCGGCCTTTGCCCAGATGTCAATATCTGGGTGAAGTTCTTCTAGTTCAAGGCCAATGTCGTCCCTAACAAAGATCTCCACCCTGATGAGAAATCTTTAACTTAGTGTGGGGTCCATCTCACCTCGGAGAGGTTCAAACTTTTCCTAGTTCACGGGTCTCGAATCCTGCAAGGGGTGGGAGAAGACATTCTTCTACATGAGGAACGATACTTCGGACGACAAGATTCAGCTTCCTGCCTTTTCTCTCGGCATCCCCACCAGGAAGAATTGGGACCTTGACCCCAAGAAAAACAACGGTCTTGTCAACTCAGTGGCTAAGCGCATCCTCGAGATGGCGGATGCCGGGTTAACCAGCAAAGACCTGATGCTTACTTTCATACGCAACCGAGTTTTCCCGCTACAGAAACGCACCCACAAGATCTGTTACATGAGTGGTCACCTCGACCCCAACCGAGTTTCCTCTGTCGAGTTGTCCGACTCTCAGATCTACAGCCGAGTTAAGTCCATCTTCAAGACGATGTTTACCGAGGATTTGGAATGGGGAATGGATCCCTTCAGCCGAGATAGGCATCCTTCCAAGGTACGTCCTACGGGTGACTCCTTTCTAGGTTATACTTTATTCCGGCCTATATTGCTTATTTGATCTTTCCATACCCTCTTGTATAGAAATTCCTTCAGCAGACAATTGAGGACACTGAGACCCCGACCCTTACTTGGGGCAATGATCGGGATAGCTTGGATCCAGAGGAGCCGGACACTGAGGAGTTCATTCCTGTCTTGGACTCTAGCTCTGGCCGATCCTTCGGCAAGACTTCTCTCTTAAAGGATTGGACGGATGATGATGATGATTGTGAAGTTCTCGAGGTACTTGACCCCATGCACATCTCTTACGCCTTTTCGGCTGATCCCACTCTAGCTAACCCGGCTGATCAGGTGCATAATGTGCCTCCGGTGGCGGTAGGAGGCCAAGGAACAGTGAAGAAGTGAGCCACAACCTCGGCTCCGCCAGCCAAGCCATCTAGGCCTGGCAAAAGGTACAAGAAAGTCGGCAAGAAGCCTATGACTCGGAAGGCTCCTAAGACCAAACCACCTCCAACTATATCCGGGTAAGCACCTTTCTCTGGGTTACTTCTGTGTTTCATGTCTCTTGTTTTTATTATTTCTTGTTTCTCTCTTCTTTATTTGATTCGACCTTTTTCCTCCTTTGATTTGGCAGGGCCACCATGGATGTTTCCTAGAGTGGATCCAACATCACCTCTCCCATCCCTAAGGCATGACTCTCTCCTCATCGTGACGACGCTCCCGTTCTGAGCCTAGTTTAGGAGAACTCTCCTGCCGCGCCGAATAACAACCCATCCTGGTGGGAGGATGATAACATTGGCACCAGTGGAGGAGGCGCCAGAAAGGATGTGTTTATGCCGGATCTGCAGGGCGATTCCTCTGTTTCCCAGCAAGAAGAAGAAGATCATGGCACCGAGAATGCCGGTGCCAAAACAGTTTCTATCGAGGTGCCGGAAACTCCGGCACTAGTCCAACCTCAACCTCGGCCTCAGCCTTAGCCATCTTCTGCATCAGCTTCAGGTCCACAACAACAAGCGCCACTATCCTTGTCTGAGTCTCCCCATACTCGGCGAGATGACCAACCTCGGTAGAGCCCGCAAGCCAAATCTCCTACGCCAGCTTTGGCAACCGAACTTCAACCAACAGCCTCTCAGCAACGGGTCAAACTAGTTGCTAAGGTAAAGAAGACTGTTGTGGTGGCCAAAGCAGCGCCCAAGGGATCATCGGCTAGATCTGGGAAATGCACCATTGCTTCTATGATGCAACATGCAGCACTGCTTCTGGCTCCGCTCTAGATAAACAGAGCACACTGCACACCAACTCGGCCACTACAAAGGCCGCCCAACAAACTGCTCATGGGAAAGGCTTAGTCCTGACTCAGACTCTCAGCAGTGGAAGCCTCGGCTCGCTTGCTGAGTATGCTGAGAATTGGAATAATGCCGAGTACGTCGATGTTAGCTCTAGGAACCCCGCGAAGCTCGGCACTTCGGAAATTGGTGCACAAATGAATACTGCCAGCAAAGCCATTGCTTATATAGGCAAGATGATGGAGGTAAATCTCCTGACTATCTCTTTTATGTTTGCGTAAGTACTTGTGTACATATCCTCCATTCCCCGAGCCTCCGGGGGAGTAAGATATTACTCAGCCGGATGCTCTTAGCACTAAACTTGCACAATTCCTCTTTATATTCTCTTCAATTCTGAAGTATTTAAACTTAGTTATTAAGACTTAGACCAAAAGTTCTGTTAGGCGGCCACCTAGATTCGAATCGAGTTTCCTTGGTTCGAATCTTGAGTAGAATTTTGATATCTAGCCACCTAGAGCAAGGTTAAGTTCAACTTGACATGGATCTTCAGTAGCTTCGAATATCCAGCGACCTAGAGCCGGGTTAATTTCCACTTGACTCAGATTTTGGGTAGATTCGAATATCTAGCCACCTAGAGCCGAGTTAAGTTCCACATGACTCAGATTTTGATTACCTTCGAATATCCAGCCACCTAGAGCTAGGTTAAGTTCTACTTGACTCGGATTTTCAGTAGCTTCGAATATCCAGCCACCTAGAGCCGGGTTAAGTTCCACTTGACTCGGATATTGGGTAGCTTCAAATATCCAGCCACCTAGAGCCGGGTTAAGTTCCACTTGACTCGGATTTTGAGTAGCTTCGAATATCCAGCCACCTAGAGCCGGGTTAAGTTCCACTTGACTCGGATTTTGAGTAGCTTCGGATATCCAGCCACCTAGAGCCAGGTTAAGTTCCACTTGACTCGAATCTTTAGTAGCTTCGAATATTCTTATCACTCATTAACTAACAATTGCTCTTTTTAGATCACCACCAACCAGCGTACTACCGAGTTCCAGTGGCTGCTAGATGCGCATAAAGTGCTTTCGTCGAACCATAAGGCATTGCTGCCAGAGCTGAAGAAGAAAGGTTAGTCTTTGCTTATTTTGCCTTTTACTCGGTTCTTTTTGTTCTTGACTTGTTGGGCTAACTTATCACTCGGATTTTTCCAGCCGATGTGGAAACTCAGAACAAGGAACTACAGAAGCAGGTGGCTAAGCTGAAAGGTATCTTCCCCTTTTCTCTCATCCTTTGCCCTTCTTTCTTCTGGCTCGGCTCGAATTTATACCTCGGCCTAAATTGTAGTGTCTCTTCAAGATAGCATTTCCATGCTTGAATGGACGCTTCATTTTCTCGAACAAGCAGGCTAGCATCAAGACAAGCTAAAGGAGAAGGAGA
The DNA here is from genome assembly GCA_910589775.1 of Avena eriantha. Taxonomy (NCBI): domain Eukaryota; kingdom Viridiplantae; phylum Streptophyta; class Magnoliopsida; order Poales; family Poaceae; genus Avena; species Avena eriantha. Next base: position 76,399,330 of record OU342746.1, read on the forward strand.
AAGAAATCTCTTGGCTCCATGCCGAGATTGAGAAATTGAAAAACCTCCAGAAAGCTGAACTTGACAAGGTTGAACAGACTATTGCTGAGGAGAAGGACCGTCTCAATACGCAGCTCGAGAAGGAGCATGATCTTGTCAAAGAGACCGAGGTCAAAATTCACTCGGTGAATCTTGAGCTGAAGAATCTCCGGGAAAAGGCTGCTTCTTGGTTGATGGAACTCACCCAAATCAACAATGTCATCTTTCGTGAGTTTTCCCTAGATTTTTTCTTATTTGCTGACATTCCCCTTATGTCCTCTATTTCTTTTACTAACTCGTTCCTTTTACTTGCTTTTCAGGCAACTTACCAGAATCCCAAATTCGTGCTGCCACTGTTGTTTAGAAGTTTCGAGCCGAGAAGGGTGTTACTGCTGGTACATCTGTGGCGCTTGACATGGATGACTCGTTGGTTAGTCTCTGGGCTCGGGTTAAGCTGATGAAGACGTTCGGGGTAGATCGGCTAAATGCCACCATCCGGGTTTTCCATGTCCTCTGGCTGATTGAAATTGCACCCAAACTCCCCTCCCAGCTCGCCGAGAAACTGATGGAGAGTGAGACAATTTTTAATTTGTGGCGAGAGTCTGCCGTGCGAGTTGGTGCCAACATAACCTTATTGTTTGTGCTATCATGGTATGATGGTATTAATCTAGACACACTCCTGAATATGCGCACCGGCTCTAGGTGGATGACCGACCCGGCCTTCATTCAGCAACGCCGGGCTGGGCCCATCAGTTAATCCAATATGGCAATATCCATGCTTGGATTGATGGGCCGAGCTTTCTCGACGAGGTGGATGATGAATATGTCGAGGAGGGCGGTGGTAAGGACCAGGAGGATGCTAAGGATCTCGAGGTGAACCCGGATGAAGAAGGGGAGGCCGAGGTTCCCGAACCTGATGCTGATATTTCACCTTCTGCTACAGATGACCTGGCTGTTGCCGCTCCTTGAGTGAATAAACTTTAAACTTTGTTAAATCCCTGGTATGCCGAGTGTAGATGTATGAAACAGTTTAAGTCATTTTGCTATGATTATGCTTTTTATGTCGAATCTATTTGGGCAAAGTCCCCGAGTTTCATTTTCTTGTTCTCTCAATATGATGACTCAGCTCACGTCTACCATTATTTGGCGTTCGACTTACGAGTCCGGGGTCAAAAAATTAAATTAACAATACTTGAAACTATGAGGATTAGCTCAAAATGACTCAGCGTAATAAGAAAGAAATTAAATACACGGGTTAGTCCAAAAAACAAATGTCGGCTTGATTATGTTTCCTTCCTTAGCCGTTTTTCATGTGTTTAGCATTTTCAAGCTTGTTCTCTTTCTTTCCATGAAGCCAATCTTTTTGGACAGCAACAAGTCCAAGAGTTAGCCCTTGGTGCCGACACATTACTAACTCGGCTAAGGGGTAATAAATTTAAGCCAACCGACATATAAAATGTAAATATAGAACAAATACAATTACTACTAAGGCAGTCCTTGAGTTTCTACTCGAGGTGCGGAGATTTCATTGATAAGCTCATTGTCGACATACAGGCCGACATATGAGAGTTTGAGATACATACACTTTAGCTAAGTGTAAAATGGACGAAGGAGTGCTACATTACATGGCCTTTTCGACTCTTCTCCTTCACTGTTCACCTTATTCTTCTCCTGCGGTTGATCAACTATAAGATAGTATGCGTCATTGTGCAAAGCTTTGCTCGCGATGAATGGTCCTTCCCATGGAGGTGAGCACTTATGCATGCTGGCAGTGCGTTTCACCAGCCGAAGCACTAAATCTTCTTCCCAGAAAACTCGGGAGTTCACTTTCCGGCTATGATAGTGTCGGAGGTTTTGCTGATATATGGCGGATCTGGACAATGCCAACCCTCTTGCCTCTTCTAGCAGATCAACATCATTTTTCCGGGCTACTTGCACTTCGGCTTCTATGTATTGGGTGACTCTAGGCGAGTCATGCACTATGTAGGCTGGTAATACAGTTTCTGCCCCATATACCAGAAAGAACGGTGTATAGCCAGTTGATCGATTCGGAGTTGTCCTTAGGCTCCATAGCACTGCCAGGAGTTCATCAATCCAACACCCCCCTAATCTTTGCAGCGGCTCAATGAGCCGGGGTTTTATCCTGGACAGTACTAGGCCATTGGATCTCTCCACTTTCCCGTTTGATGCGGGGTGTGCAACTGATGCAACATCGAGTCTTATTCTTTTATCTTGGAAGAACCTAGCAAATGCTCCCTCGGCAAAATTTGTGCCATTATCTATTATGATACTGTGTGGGTACCCATATCTCAGGATAGTGTCTGATGTGTACGCACTTCTATTCTTGTAGGCAGTTGTTGGGCCTCCAAGTGTAGAGGTTTGTAGAACAGCAGCAAATTTTCCCTTAAGTGGATTACCCAAGGTTTATCGGACTCAGGGAGGAAGTGGTCAAAGGTATCCCTCTCAAGCAACCCTGCAATCAAGATACAAGAAGTCTCTTGTGTTCCCAACACACCCAATACACTTGTCAGGTGCATAGGTGCACTAGTTTAGCGAAGAGATAGTGAAATACAAGTGGTATGGATAATTATAAGTGCTAATGGTGCCCGAAAATAGCTTGATGGTGTGGAAGATACTAAAGGCAAACAGAAATAAAGATGGAAGCAAGCAAACATGTAACAGATCTAGTTGCAAACGGTGTTTCAATGCTTAGAAACAAGGCCTAGGGATCATACTTTCACTAGTGAACACTCTCATATAAATATCTTCTCTTTATGATACTACTCTCAACTACTCTCCGGTTGGACACTCTAATCCATGGTAGGGCTATAACAGGACACCTCAAAGTTCGCTTTCCCCATCTAGATAACCCCACACTGTCACCTTGAGCGCTAGATGGTTCCAACAAACACCACAATTTCATAGAGACATCTAACTCCAAATATAACTCATAACAAGTATTTGTAATCTCTAGCCTAAGTGCCACCACAGTGTGCACACTATCAGTTTCACACATATGGGGAGAGCAGAGATCTATTAAAGCACTTGAGTAGCAAGGTAGATCTACTTGATTACAAAGCTCATGATCACAATATGATCATGCATAGAGAGAGATGAACACATAGTTACCGGTAGAACCCTTAGCCTCGAGGAAGAACTACTCCCTCATCATCATGGGAATCAGTGACGGCGATGGATATGGCGATGGAGATCGATGGAGATGGCTCCGGGGGCACTTCCCTGTCCCGGCAGGGTGCCGGAGCAGAGACTTTTTGTCCCCCGAATCTCCCCTTCGGTGGCGGCGGTGCTGTGGAACTTTTCGTGGCTGGAGGCTGTTCGATTTAGGGTTTTCTCATCGGAGGCTTCTTATAGGCGAGAGGGGAGACCGAGGGGGTGCCGGAGGGGCCCACACCACCCCCTGGCACGGCCTGGCATGGCCCGCGCCACCAGGTGGTGTGGCCAGCCCCTGGCCCCTCTCCGTCTCGTCTTCTGGCTCCGTGAGTCTTCCGGTAAAATATCGACTTTTGCTTTTGTCCCGTCCAATTCCGAGAATATTCATTTTCTGACTTTTCTTGAACCAAAACAGCAGAAAACAGGCAACTGACATTGTGGCGTCTTGTTAATAGGTTAGTCCCACAAAATGCATAAAAGTATCTCCAAATGTAGACAAAACATAAGAAAGTAGATACTAAACAAGCATGGAACATCAAAAACCATAAATATGTTTGCAACGTATCAACATCCCCATGCTTAACTCCTGCTCGTCCTCGAGTAGGTAAATGATAAAAAGAAAAGAATAATTTTTGAGGTGACATGCACCATCACAATCTTGATCAAGGCATATTGATAGCTAGGATCAAAGAACTTCAACATAGCATGAAACATAAAGTTCTAACAATAAGACATAGCAATTATGTTCTAACATGAAAAGGCACAAACAAAAGATTCATGAATAACAATGCTTTGCAAGACGTTTGTTTGTTTCACATAAAGAAAACATAGCATAGTGGCTTTCAGCTTGTCCCTCATAGACTAGCAAACATAAATGCATAGGACACTTTCAAAGTTTATAAGGGAGACTAGATACAAATAGTTTACGAACAAGCAATATCAAAGTTATGCATCAATCAACAAGTCTTGGGAGAATGCACATAGAACTAAGAATGGCCACTATGCTCTCTCAATAGGTGTATAAAGATAGAAGGTGGAGACTCAACATAAAAGTAAAAGAAAGGCCTTCATAGAAGGAAGTAGGGATTCAAGTCTCATAAAGAGCTTCCAAAAATTATGGTACTTATTAGCTTTCAGCTCTCATTGCCCCTATCATAAGCATCTTTAGGTGATTAAGGTTAGAGAGACACAAATAAGAGGATATGCTTGACAAGTTATAAGTTGAAATCTCATGCCCCTTACTTACGAGTACCGAACATCATGCTACTCAACTTCAGTCACAAGTAAGCTCTTGTCATTATAAGTACATATGTATCATAGAGAACCGCCAACGGGGTACCCTTGCACATGTTACATGAGCTATCCCATAATCAAAATGACAAGGCAAGCAGACAATGAGCATCTCAGCAATCTTTTTATTTGCTATTTGCATAGGTTTTTATTGAGGATGCTTCATAGAGTGCTCATTATGGTTATGCTGCAAGTTTCCACCATGATTAGGCATGACTTAGGCTAGCGGCCCAGGCGTTTCTCTAACACACATACAAAGTCCATGATCTTACAAGTTCCCCCTTTATTTCACACCGCCAGGATCCATAAGCAAAAGAATCATGATATCAATAGAATAATAAGTGCAATGTTGAAAGCGTTCCCCATGATACATGGTTCTGCTAACTTCAACTTATAAAGCGCAAGCATATATGCAACAAAGATGGACACAACGGTTCAAGATTATTAAGTGCAAGAAAGTAAAGTGTGCCATCAAGTTCGTGAGAGCTTTAATCACTAATTTTCACATAACAAGTTTAATTCAGAAGATAGATAAAAACATGAATATACTTGGAATTGCAAATGCTAATAGGTAGGTACGATGGACTCTTTGGAATAACTTGGTTTTATTTGGAGTTGGATGCATGAGTGGAACTCATACTTGGTTGTGGAGGCTAGCAAAAGACTGGGACCGACCGACTAAGAGTGCAATAATGGCCATAATAATGCAAAGCGACAAAACATCATTAATTAAAGCATAAAGTGATATTACAAGTCGAAAACCAAAGGATCATAAAGGCTATGGTGACTTGGGATAGTCATAACATGGTGTGAGCATGCGCCAAGTCAACCCAAATAAAACATCAAAGGAGAATACCACCATACTATACTTTAATATGCTAAAACTTCGCATGATTCTTTCAAGGCACATTAAGCAATCTCAATTGTTTATAACATGTCATGCTAAAGAAAAAACACTAAGCATAAAGCCAAAAATAATCAAGCATGACATGTCAAAGCATAGGCCACAGTCAAAAACAAGCTCCTTTTACCACTTAAGCATGAACTTTTCCTACTCTTTTCCAATCCAAACCAAACTTATTTGAAACAACTCACAAAGATAATAATAAATAAAGATCAGTGAGCTTGTCTCACAAATCCAAAAATAAGAACTAAAAATTTCTAAGCTGAAAGCACAAGAAAACTAAGGCTAAACACAGTGCTAGCAAAAGAGAACACTCACAAAACAATAAGAATGAAAACTAGAGTGTTCTAGGCAATGAATAACTGGGTGTGTCTCTCTCCAAAAGAAGTGTGTTGGGATCCAACCAACTTATTTAAGCAAACCAAATAAAAGAAAAATAAAAACAAAAACAAAGGCTCTCCAAGAACAACACAAATGTGCATGAAACAATAAAAATAAAGTGTTTGGAAGAAACCTGAGATTTTTATTGATGAAGAAGGGGATGTCCTGGGCATTCCCAAGCTTCGACGCTTGTACCTCTTGAATATTTCTTGGGGTGACACAGGTGGCATCCCCAAGCTTGATATTTAGTCCATTCTTCATCTCATTACATCACTATTTCCATACACCTGAAAATTTTCCTTCATACAAAACTTCAGACAAACTATATTAGCAACATTAGTGCACTCAAGATAATAAATCTTTGGGTTCTGTTTCAACACCAATAAAACTTCCATTAAAACACAAGCTACTGTAGCACTTCCCTCAAAAAGCTCAATTCCCCAAAGAGAACCCAAAAAGGAACCAACAAGAAGCAAATGCAAATAATGGCAGAAATATGTCAAAACAGACCAGCAGGTAAAACCAATTTTTTTGAAGACCTTCTGTTGCTCAACTCGAAAAGTGTTGAACTAACGAAAGTTAGTTAACAACCTGGGACAGAAGCAAAAAAAATCACGCCTCAAAACGACGTACAGATATTTTACAGAAGTTTTTACGGGGAAGCACAAAAATCTGTTTCGGGATAGCAACTTTCCCAAACATTACTTCCCTCTCATTAGAGGTTACACTTGGCACAAAAAGCAAATAAAAAGGATAAGGAGCGGTTATTACAGAGGTAATAACTTCCAAGACTCATCTAAAACTTTTGGGTTATCTCCCAATAAGTACTTTTCTTTAACGCCTTTAAGTTAGGAAAGATAGTTTGAGAAGATGCTCACATAAGAAATATGAATTGAAGTAAAAGAGAGCATCAAGAAGAAAATTCAAAGAACATTTAAGTCTAACCCACTTCCTATGCATAGGAATATTGTAAAGAAACAAGTCAGGAAAGCACAAAGCAACAAGCATAGGAAAGCAAAACAAGTGCAACTTCAAGACTTTCAATATAAACAGGGGAAACTTAATATTATTGAGATACATAAAACCATGTTTCCCTCTCTCATAATAACTTTAAGTAGCCACATGAATAAAATTAACAATATAACGGTCACATAAAACATTCTTATCATGAGCCACATGCATAAAAGAATTAATACTCCCACATAAACATAGTCATTCTTACTAATTGTAGTGGGAGCAAATTCAACAAAATAGCTATCATTATTATTCTCATCACCATAATCATCAAATATAGGAGGCATATTGTAATCATTAATTTTCTCCTCAATAGTAGGTGGACTGAAAATATCATATTCATCATTGTAATCATCATATATTGGAGGTTTTGTATCATCATAAGCAATAGAATAGCTATCTTCCAAAGCTGGGGAACTAAAAAGATCATTTTCATAAAAACTAGCTTCCCCAAGCTTAGACTTTTCCATAGAATTAGCAATAATGGTGTCCAAAGAATTCATACTAACAACATTGCTATTAGCATCCAAATAAAGTTCCATAGGTTTTTTAATTTTCTCTTCAAACACTTCATGTCCCAACTCAAGATAAATACTATAAAGCTCTCTATTTGTTTTGTTGTTTTCCATTAAGCCTAACTAGTGAAAACAAGAAACAAAAAGACAAAATTGCAGAATATAGAGGAAATAACTTCGAGCACTCACACACTGGGAACAAAACTAGAAGATAGCATTGTAGCCAGAGGATATGAGTACCTTTTACCTTACCTCCCCGGCAACGGCGCCAGAAAATACTTCTTGGTGGGTGGTTGACGTGGGAGCTTCTTCTTCTTCAGTCCTCGGCAACGGCGCCAGAAAATAGCTTGATGTCTACGCAGTTCTATTCTTGTAGACAGTTGTTGGGCCTCCAAGTGCAGAGGTCTGTAGAATAGCAGCAAGTTTTCCCTTAAGTGGATTACCCAAGGTTTATCGAACTTAGGGAGGAAGTGGTCAAAGGTATCCCTCTCAAGCAACCCTGAAATCAAGATACAAGAAGTCTCTTATGTCCCCAACACACCCAATACATTTGTCAGGTGTATAGGTGCACTAGTTCAGTGAAGAGATAGTGAAATACAAGTGGTATGGATAATTATAAGTGGTAACGGTGCCAGAAAATAGCTTGATGGTGTGGAAGAGACTAAAGGAAAACTGAAATAAAGATGGAAGCAAGCAAACATGTAACAGATCTAGGTGTTTCAATGCTTAGAAACAAGGCCTAGGGATCATACTTTCACTAGTGAACACTCTCATATAAATATATTCTCTTTATGAAACTACTCTGAACTACTCTCCAGTTGGACACTCTAATCCATGGTAGGGCTATAACATCACACCTCAAAGTTCGCTTTCCCCATCTAGATAACCCCACACTGTCACCTTGAGCGCGAGATGGTTCCAACAAACACCACAATTTCATAGAGACATCCAACTCCAAATATAACTCATAAAAAGTATTTGTAATCTCTAGCCTAAGTGCCACCATGGTGTGCACGCTGTCACTTTCACACACATGGGGAGAGAAGAGATCTATTAAAGCACTTGAGTAGCAAGGTAGATCTACTTGATTACAAAGCTCATGATCACAATATGATCATGCATAGAGAGAGACATGAACACATAGCTACCGGTAGAACCCTTAGCCTCAAGGAAGAACTACCCCCTCATCATCCTGGGAATCAGCAACGGCGATGGAGATGGCGGTGGAGATCGATGGAGATGGCTCCGGGGGCACTTCCCCGTCCCGACAGGGTGCCGGAATAGAGACTTTCTATCCCCCGAATCTCCCCTTCGGTAGCGGCGGCACTGCGGAATTTTTTGTGGCCGGAGGCTATTCGATTTAGGGTTTTCTCATCGGAGGCTTCTTATAGGCGAGAGGGGAGACCGAGGGGGTGCCGGAGGGGCCCACACCACCCCCTGGCGCGACCTGGCATGGCCCGCGCCACCAGGTGGTGTGGACAGCCCCTGGCCCCTCTCTGTCTCGTCTTCTGGCTCCGTGAGTCTTCCGGTAAAATATCGATTTTGGCTTTTGTCCCGTCCAATTCCGAGAATATTTATTTTCTGACTTTTTTGGAACCAAAAATAGCAGAAAACAGGCAACTGGCACTGTGGCAGATTGTTAATAGGTTAGTCCCAGAAAATGCATAAAAGTATCTCCAAATGTATACAAAACATAAGAAAGTAGATACTAAACAAGCATGGAACATCAAACTTATAGATACGTTTGCAACATATTAGTGTCCTTGAGGAATGATATAGCAGCCGGGTCCACTTTCTGATTGGCTTAACCTCAATCTACTTTGTAAACTTGTTCACCATGACTAGATACGAGTCATGTTTGCACGAGCCGGCCTAAATGGTCCAACCATATCCAAACACCAAACAACAAATTGCCAAGTGATAGGTATAGTTTTCAGTTCGGAAGATGGCATATGTATTTTGCTTGAATACCTCTAACAACCATTGCACTTCCTCACAAGGTCCTCAACTTCTTGTAAAGCGCTAGGACAATAAAATCTAGGTCGAAATGCCTTGGCAACTAAAGATCTGGACGAGGCATGACACCCACATTCGCCCTGATGTATATCTTGGAGGATCTCTTGCCCCTCTATCAGATCAACACATCGATGAAGGACACTTGTGACACTTCTCCTATATAGCTCGGCATTTATTATGGTGTATGCCTTTGCTCTTCTTTGGACTTGCCTGGAGAGTACCTCATCACTTGGAAAACTTCCATCCTTCAAGAAGCAAAAAATTGGCTGCGCCCATGCTGGTATAACGTGTGCCAGGAATAATTGGGACTGATGGACATTGGAGGAATCCGGGGAGGGATGATGAAGTGAAGACCTCATACGGAAGAACAGGGAGAGACACGATGTACCCAGGTCCGAGGCTCTCCTAGTGAGATAACACCTCTACTCCTGCATCTAGATCTCATATAATCTGGCCATACATGGTGACTACAATGATGCTCCTAGAGCTGTGTTCCTATGCCTCTAATGGAGACAGTAGATGAGGAAGAACATGTGCCCCTATCTAGCAGAGAGGTGAGGAGCCCTTCTAGGGCCTTCCTGGGAACGATCCCCCTGATGCTCCTTATAAAGGGGAGCCTAGGGGACAAGGCTTGTCCCACACACTTGGGCTTGGTCAGAGCTATTACTTATCTAGTAGTACTTGTCATTGGTATCTTGAGTCGTCGGTCTTATCCTTTGGGCATATTCCCTAGCATCTTCCTGAGATGCCCAACATATTCCCTAGCATCTCAGGAGATGCCAAGGTAATATTCCACATGGCATGTGCCAGTATGAGCCAGGGGTGTCCCAAGACCGACACGTGACGGAAGGGATAGTAGTATGTCGAAGTAGGGAGAATCCTCTGGGTTATCTTGGCGATGAGGGAGATCCCGGGGTTACATGATTCGACCCAGGGGAGAAAAGGGTCCAACCCAATCTCCCTGATTCGGCCTGGAACAAGCAGTAGGAAAGGGACCCTAGCTAGGTTAAAAGGTTGGGCCCAGGCAGGTTATTAGCTGAGGCCCAGTCGGGTCATTGGTAATTATTCCCTGGAGCTAACTATGGCTAGCCGAAAGAGGAGAGTCAGCCCGTAGTGGACAGGCCAGGTTGAAGGAGGTGCCAGCCCACCCGAGATTGCAGCGAAGGTGTGGCGGCGAGGAAGCCCCACGGTGGGCCAAGTATTCCTCACTCGGGCCCACCCGGGTGAAGCGACGCGTTGGCAGGAGGAATCATTGTCGAGGAAGGGTGATGTCAGCGATGTTAGCCCTCGGTGGGCCGGGTTGACTGTGGCCGGCCCACCTGAGGAAACTGGGGGTGATAAGGGGTGGCCCGATCTTCTCAGCAAGCAGTTGGTGATGATGATGGTGGATGATAGATAACTAGCATGTAGCTAGGAACTCTCCCGCTCGAACCCTAATGCCAATGCAACAGCTCTCGATCCCTATGGGATATTCACAACACCACGCTCTTGCGCACGTAGCCTTCGACCACGAACGGTAGTTTGCAATCTACTAATTCCCAATGGAACAACATATCACACTCAATTATAGTAGTATAATTCGATCACATGGTAATTCCAGAGGTTCTAAAAAGAAACAACTCCAAAATAGTTTTAACGTGGTGTAACCCTAACTTTGGGGCATCCCAGGCCTTATAAGGGCGGCTGGGGCGGCCAGAAACCGAAACTAAGATGTCTACGACTCAAACTGATACATGCCGACTCAGACCAGATTCGGTCGGCGGGCAGACAATCCGGTGGAAACGGGTCGGAAATTCCGATCAGTCCGGACACTCCAGGTGGAGTCATTTGGACAATCTGGTCTGGCTAGAAACTTCAAAGTTTCTGGTGTGGTGTCCCGATAGTGTCCGATTTGGTGTACCGATTGTCCGCACCAATTCTTCTCTCAGGCAGGCCGGACAGTCTGGGTGGACTCGCTGAGACACTCCGGTAGCTGCAGAGTTTCTTGCCTCCGTCTTGATGATCTTCTCTTGCGCCTTCCTCCTGCTCCTCCCTCGCGCATCCTTGGGTGATCATCGTACTGGGCTTCTCTTGTAGCCCTTCTCCTCCTTGCGCCATGCTCATTTCTCCAACGAACCTGATCATACATAAATGCATAGACTTAGGTAGTATGAAGTTCTCATCAATTAAAGTAACAGATTCGTTTAGGAGTGAATTCACCTATTGTGCAAGTAGCTTAGCACGAGCTCTGGTAATGGGTCCAATTCTAAACTCATTGGACTGATCCTTCCTTGCAACAACTAGAACATATTCAGTAGTAATTCGGGTGGGTGTAAGTATAGGGATGTCCTCATCATCTCCCCCTTCAAAAGGCACCGACCTCGACGCTCCTAGGTCTTCTCCATCATATGGTGACAGATCAACAACGTTGAAGCTGTTGCTAACTCCACCAAACTCATCAATAGGTATATCAATCGAGTAGGCATTATCATTAATCTTGGCTAACACCTTGTAAGGACCAGCACCACGTGGCTTCAATTTTGATTGTCGAAGTAGTGGGAACCTATCCTTGCACAGATGCACCCATACAATGTTGCCAGGCTTGAACATAACTTCCTTCCGTGTTTGATTCCTTGTAGCCGCAATGTTCTTGCCTTTCTTCTCAATAGCCTCTCGAGTCTTCTCATGAATCTTCTTCACATATTCAGCACGCTTTAATGCCTCCTTATCAACTCTCTCATGTAATGGCAAAGGCAACAAATCAAGTGGTGTCAATGGCTTGAAGCCATCCACCACCTCAAAAGGACAAAGCTGAGTAGTCGAATGCATAGCCCTGTTGTATGCAAACTCAACATGTGGCAAACAATCTTACCGCTCCCGCATATTCTTCTTTATCGTAGTCCTTAGCAAATTGACAATCTTCTATTCACCACTTCGTTTGACCATCTGTTTTGGGGATGACATGTAGTACTGAATAACAACTTCGTTCCTAGCTTCCCCCATAAGGTCTTCCAAAAGTATCTCATGAACTTCACATCACGGTCAGAAACAATCGTCTTGGGTACTCCATGTAATCTCACGATGTCCCTAAAAAACAAGTTAGCAACATGTGACGCATCGTTGCTTTTGTGGCAGGAAATAAAATGAGCCATCTTAGAGAACCTATCCACTACCACAAATATAGAATCATGACCTCTATGTGTTTTAGGTAGACCTAGCACAAAATCCATACTAATGTCTTCCCATGGTATAGTAGGTGTAGAGAGAGGTGTATACAAACCATGAGGCTTCAACTTTGATTTGGACTTGTGGCATGTAATGCAATGGCTCACAAATCTGTACACATCACACCTCATCTTGGGCCAATAAAAATGATCAGCTGGCAGGAGCAATGTCTTCTCACGCCCAAAGTGACCCATCAAACCACCAACATGTGATTCCTGCACTAAGAGCAAATGCAACAATGATTCTGGAATACATAGTTTGTTAGCTCTAAACAAATATCCATCATGTATATGATATTTATCCCATGCGTTTCTAAGAGCACACAAACGATATGGTTCAGCAAAATCATGGTCAGTTGCATAAAGTGCACAAATACTCTCTAATCTAGGAATTTTAACATCAAGATTTGTCAATAGCATTTTTTCCTAGACAAAGCATCAACAACTACATTCTCCTTTCCCTTCTTATACTTAATGATGTAAGGAAAAGATTCAATAAACTCAACCCATTTAGGTAATCTTCTATGCAAGTTTGGTTGAGCTTTCAAGTACTTCAATGCTTCATGATCAGAATGTATTATAAATTCTTTTGGCCACAAATAATGTTGCCAAACTTCAAGAACTCTAATAAGTGCATACAATTCTTTATCATAAATAGGATAATTTAATCTAGCACTAGTAAGTTTCTTAGAAATATATGCTATAAGGCGACCCTCCTGCATCAAAATGCCACCAATACCTATAGCACTAGCATCACATTCAACTTCAAATTGCTTTGAAAAATCAGGCAATGCAAGTAATGGTGCAGAAGTAAGCAAACATTTCAATGTATCAAAAGCAATATCTTGGGTTGTGCCCCATACAAATGGCACACCTTTATTAGTGAAATCATTCAATGGTGCAGCAATAGTGCTAAAATCCTTCACAAAGCTCCTATAGAAACCAGCTAATCCATGGAAACTACGCACTTGATTCACATTCATGGGAATAGGCCAATTCTGAATTGATTCAATTTTAGATTGATCTACTTCTACCCCATGCTTAGATACAACATATCCCATAAATATGACCTTATCTTTTGCAAATATGCACTTCTCAAGATTAGCATACAATTTATTATCACCCAACACTTGCAAAACTTGTCGGATATGACTACAATGTTCAGTTTCATTGTGGCTATAGATAAGTATATCATCAAAATAAACAACCACAAAACAACCAATAAATTATCTCAAAACATGATTCATTAATCTCATGAAAGTACTAGGTGCATTAGTAAGACCAAACGACATGACTAACCACTCATACAACCCAAATTTTGTTTTGAAAGCAATTTTACATTCATCCTCTTCTTTCATCCTAATTTGATGGTAACCACTACGCAAATCAATCTTAGAGAAAATAGCAGCATCACTTAATTCATCTAGCATATCCTCTAACTCGTGGAATAGGATAACAATATCAAATAGTGATGTTATTAATATCTCTACAATCTACACACATGCGCCATGTACCATCTTTCTTAGGCACTAAAATAAAAGGGACATCACAAGGGCTAAGAGAAACACGAATGTACCCTTTATCTAGCAACGCCTGTACTTGTTTCTTTATCTCCTTTGTTTCTTCGGGGTTGGTCCTGTAGGGTGCACGGTTTGGTAATGTGGCGCTAGGTATCAAGTCTATTTGATGCTCAATGTCACACAATGGAGGCAATCCTACGGGTACATCTTCGGGAAACACATCGCCAAAATCCTACAAAACATTAGATACACCAAGAGAAATAGGAGTCATGTCGTTAGAAACCAATACCTCACCCTTATACATGAGCACAAGCAGCATGGCTGTAGGATCCTCACAAAACTCTTCTCATATCTTCCTTGGTGGCTAATATCAAAAGAGTAGGCACTCTCTCACTTTTCGTTATATCACACTTTTTGGGCTCTGTTACATGATGTATAGCTGCAACACTATCTCTCCTATCTATAGATTCATCCTTCAAGTTCACTTCTATCTTTTGACGAGAATCATTCACAATCTGTTGTGGTGCCATTGGCTGCATATTAATTTTCTTGCCCTTGAATTCCAGGTGATAGGTATTGTTATGGCCATTGTGTTTCACATGGTGATCATAAAGCCAAGGCCGACCCAATAAGAGATGGCAAACAATCATAGGAACCACATCAAACTCAATATAATCCTTGTATGACCCTATTTCAAAATTCACACGTACCATATGATTTACCTTCATCTCCCCATTGTCACTCAACCATTGTATGTAGTATGGCTTGGGATGAGGTAAATAAGTCATATTCAGCTTGGCACATAACTCCTTGCTTGCAAGATTTCTGTAGCTACCTCCATCAATGATTACTTTGCAAGCTTTGTTAGGGCCAACTAGAGCTTTGGTTTGGAACAAGTTGCAACACTGAGAATCAACAATAGGCTGCACACTAAGGATATGTGGAGACACCACAATGGTTGGTGCACGCTCAGGGAAAGCATCCATACCTTCCTCGTTGTCATAACCATCATCACAAGTAGGATCAACTTCATCTCCACTCTCATAATCACCCTGTTCATTGACAAACATAACCGTGTAGTTTGGACAATCGCGCTTGTAGTGGCCTCTACCTCCACAAGTATGGCACTCCACATCACGAGTATGCACGGTAGACATATTGGAACCCGAGCTAGCAGCAGGAGCAATGGGTTTCTTAGTAATGGATCCATAAGAATACGTGGGAGCTGGCTTGGCTGAAGATGGTGAAGGGTGGCTAGCAGCCGCTGCAGGTGGCGCCATAGGTGGTGGTGTAGACCTGGTCGAAAAACGACTGGTAGACGGAAACCTCGCACGTGCCTTAGATTCTTCAGCTAACTGTGATTCGTCCTCCCTAGCATGATGCAATAGTTCATTCATAGTCTCGTACTTGTGATGACGAACAATGCTCTTGATTGGTAACTTCGAATTATTGAGAAATCGCTGCATGGTCATCTCAAGGGATTCACGAACTCTAGCACAATGCATAAGCATCTCCATCTCCATGTAGTACTCATCAACTGACATGGTTCCTTGCTTCAATTGTGTCAACTTGTCAAAAACTGAACACAAGTAGTTGGTGGGTACAAAATGGTCCTTCATGATGCGCTTCATCTCTCACCAAGTCATCATAGGAAGGTCATTGTCATCCCTTCTATTTTGCACAATAGCATCCCACCAACGCAAAGCATATCCATCAAATTCTGACGCTGCAAGCTTTACCTTCTTATCTTCTGTATAATCATACAAACGCCATAGCTTCTCAATCTTCAACTCCCATGTGAGGTAATCTTCGGGATCAAGTGAGCCATCAAACTTGGGAATTGAGAATTTTGGCTTGCCCAAACCATCATCAACAGCTTGGTTAGGAACACATTGAGCAAGCCCAATAAGAGCAAAACCACGTTCATATGCAGGTGCAGCTGCAGTCGCAGGCGCAGGGGATTAGCACGTCCCCTACCAAGATTTGGGGCAGCACCACTAACACTTCCTTTGGCATCTTCATCGGTAGTATCCTCAAGTGGTTGTTGCTGCCGTTGCTCAAGTGCTACTAACAAATCATCAATAGAACGCTGCAAAGCTGTGAAATTGGTGTTGATAGTTGTCACTTGTGTTTGTATGTTAGTGATTGCCTCTTCGTTTCTCCCAAACCCACTTGCATGTCCTAAATATTCTTGTCAATGGCATATGTCGTGTGAGTGAACACACGTGTCAAGTGGGATTTCAATGCTGTATATTCCCACCAATTAACAAGATCATCATCCTTCTTTTTCTGCGACACAACATCATCATCACTAAGAGACATGATTAGTAGGTTAGTGCAAAAATCAAAATCTGTTTGGTGGAACACTCAAAACTCACTCACAACTGACAAGAAAGCATATCTTACTGTTCCAAAGTGAATAGATATGCTTTACCAAAACGAAATGAAAGACTGATGCACTGATGTGATGAAGTGAATATCAAGGGAATGGAGAACGATCACAGGGCACATAGGTTATTATGGTGGAGCTCTAGGTATGGTATCCTAACTACACCACAAACAAGTCCTAGTGTTGATCGTATAACCCAAGAAACACACACGGTGGAGATAAACGTGGCAAAGCAACTTATGAAAAAGGAATATTGTAATTCACAAGAGAGACGCTAGTAAAAGCTCAAATTAAACAGGCACAAGATTGCTTAATCTACAAGTGCTATGATCAACTAGGCATCCAATAATGCACACTTAGATATCTCTTTTTCTCACGCTTGTAGCTCTTTTCTCCTTTTTTTACTGATTCTCTTTTATTTTCTTTTTTTGATTTTTCAACTTTATGAAGCAATGCAAACACGAGTGCAGCAAATGATAATATACTGGGCCAGATAGTCCAGATGATTCGCGCCGGAGACTCTGATCGGATCAGATAGTATGGTGTATATAAGCCTGATAGTCTAGTTTTGCCTGTCAAAAATTTCTACACTTTGAAACCCTAATGCGCAGCCTGTCGGAGCAAAGCAACTAGTCTCGTGGGTATGTTCCTAGGCACAAGTGTTGTAGATAGGCTATGTCTATGGTATGCAAACAAAGGTACGCTATGTTGACTCGGACAAACGATGAAAACTTGCGGAAAACGGTGATGGTGGACTCGGCGGAAAACAAGATCAAACCCTAAACCTAGTAAGTCCGCACATTTCTTGGATTAGCCGGATATTATTGCAAGTTTGTGGAAGGATTTTCAAGCATAGCAAGGCCGATGACCCAGTTGTTGAAGAAAGATAAGAAGTTTGAATGGATGGACAAATGCGAAGAAAGTTTTCAAGACCTCAAGAAAAGATTGATTTTAGCCCCAATTTTGATCATGCCGGATATCAAGAAGTCTTTTGATGTATATTGTGATGCATCCAAGATTAGTCTCGGATGTGTGTTAATGCAAGAAGGCAAAGTAATATCATATATGTCCCAACAACTGAAGCAACATGAGCAGAACTATCCCACCCATGACTTAGAATTGGCAGCCCTAGTGTTATCCTTGAAGACATGGCGTCATTAACTCATGGGTAACCGCTGTGAGATTTATTTGGATCACAAGAGTTTGAAGTATATTTTCAACCAGAAGGAGCTGAATATGAGGCAAAGGAGATGGATAGAGTTAATCAAGGACTATGATCTTGACATTCACTATCACCCCGGCAAGGCCAATGTGGTAGCGGATGCTCTTAGTAGATTGCCATTTAGATTAAACACCATGATTAAGGAAGCTCTGGCAAGTCTACATGAGGCGATGGAGAACTTTAGAGTGGAGCTGGTTAGCGAAGGATTTCTAGCCAGTATTGAACTTCAACCCACTTTGATCAGTCAGATAAAGGAAGACCAAAAAGGAAATTCTAGTATTGATGGAATTAAGCGTCGTATAGGTACAGGGAAGGTACCCGGATTCACCAAAGATGAAGAAGGAGTTATGTGGTATAAAGGACATATTTGTATGCCAGCAGATTCAGAGGTGAAACAAGTCATTATGCAGGAAGCCCATGATACTCCTTATTCTATCCACCCGGGAGAAAAAAGATGTATCAAGACTTGAAGGAGCAATTTTGGTGGCACAAAATGAAGAGAGAAGTCGGAAGCTATATAGTCAAGTGTGATATCTGTCAGAGAGTCAAGGCGGAACATCCGCGACCCGCAGGACTTTTGCAACCATTGCAAATTCTAGGATGGAAATGGGATTCTGTTGGAATGGATTTCATCACCGGTTTGCCTACATCTAGTAGGGGAAATGATTCTATTTGGGTCATAGTAGATAGACTATCCAAAGTAGATCATTTCATACCCGTCAAGACTACCTATCCAAGATCGAAGCTAGCAGAGTTGCATATTGCTAGAATAGTTAGTTTGCATGGAACCCCCCATACCATAGTGTCAGATCGAGGAACCCAGTTTAGCTCAAGGTTCTGGAAGAAAGTCCAAGAAGGATTAGGAACCAAACTAAACTTCAGCACATCTTATCACCCGCAAATCGAAGGAGAAACAGAAAGAGTAAACCATATACTAGAAGATATGCTGAGAGCCTATGTTAGAATATGGATCTAAATGGGAAGATTGTCTGCCTCTCGCAGAATTCTCATACAACAACAGTTATCAAGCCAGTTTGCAAATGACCCCATTTGAGTTTTTGTATGGAAGGAAGTGCCGTACCCCCTGAATTGGTCACAAGTAGGAGAGAGTCAGATATTCGGACCAGACATCCTACGAGAAGCCAAAGAGAAGGTTCACAAAGTTCATGAACACCTCAAGACCACCCAATCCAGACAGAAGAGTTACGCTAACAAAAGACGTCGAGACCTGACCTTCAATGTCGGAGATTTTGTGTATCTCAAAGTATCACCCTTGAAAGGAATGTAGCGTTTTCAACTTAAAGGGAAGCTTGCCCCCTGATATATTGGACCCTTCAAGATTTTAAGTCGCCGAGGAGAAGTATCCTATCAGCTAGAACTACTGATGGCTCGTGATTGATGAGCTTGTTGGGGAACCCCAAGAGAAAGGTATGATGAGCACATAAGTAAGTTTCCCTCAGTTATGAAACCAAGTTTATCAATCTAGTAGGAGCAAGGAAACACCCCAAAGGTGTTGCTAACTGAGCCTTGGCAGGGCGCACTACCGGTGCTAGTAGCAACGTGGAGACCTGCACAACACAACCCCAGAACTCTGTCCCCAACTTGCGATGAGGTTGTCAATCTCACCGGTTTTTCTGAAAACAAAGGATTAAACGTATCGAATGGAAGGAAGTAATAGTTTGCAGAAAGTAAACACAAAGCAGTAAACAGTTTGATTGTAGATTGAATGTAAAAGAAAGGACCGGGGTCCATAGTTCACTAGAGGTGGCTCTCCTTAAGATGGATAACATGCTGGGTGAACAAATTACAGCGGGGCAATTGACAAACATCAAGAAAGCATACAAGCATATACTAAACATATTGACTCCTTTGAGACTTGATTGGGCATTACGACATTATACATAGACCGCCATCCAACTGCATCTATGACTAATAATCCACCTTTAGGTTATCATCCGAACCCCCTCCAGTATTAAGTTGCAAGCAACAGATTATTGCATTACGAATTGCATGTAAAGTAAACAATACGATTGTTCTATGAACAAAGGATTGTTGTTTTCTCCCTAGTAGCAACAACACATCTAGTACCTTAGAGATTTCTGTCACTTCCCCAGATTACTAGAGGCATGGACCCACTATCGAGCATAAATACTAACTCTTGGAGTTGCTAGCATCTACTTGACCAAGATAGCTAGTAACAACGGAAAGCATGCAAGATCACAAATAACAAAGACATCATAGAATCAATAATCAATCTGAAATAGCATCTCAATATCCATTCGATCCCCGCAAACACAACATGTAGAATTAAAAATCGATGATCTTGATCATGAATGGAGCTCAGAAGATCTAGACATTAAAGCACAAAGAGGAGAACCAGCCATCTAGCTACTACATGGACCCGTAGTCCAGAGATGAACTACTCACGAATCACACCGGAGGCTTGCATGATGATGAAGAAGGCCTCCAGGGTGAAATCCCCTCTCCGGCAGGGTGCCGGGAAGAGCTTCAAATCCCTCCCGATCTAGGTATGGAGACGACGATGGCTACAGACTCTTTCGTGGATTTTTGATCAGGTACTTAGGGTTTCTGTATCAGAGGCATCTTATAGGCGGAAGGAGAGGCCGAGGGGGTGCCTGGTGTGGCCAGACCACCCCCTGGCGCGGGCCAAGCCTAGCCGCGCGGCCAGGTGGTGTGGCCGGGCCCCAGACTCTCTCCGTCTCGTATTCTGGCTCCTGGTGTCCCTCGGTAAAATAGTGACTTTGGCTTTTGTCCCATCCAATTCTAAGAATATTCATTTTCTGACTTTCCTGGAACCAAAAACAACAGAAAATAGGCAGCTGGCACTGTGGCTCTTGTTAATAGGTTAGTCCAAGAAATCATATGAAAAGTACTCCAAAATGTGAACAAAACACAAGAAAGTAGATAAAACCAAGCATGGAACATCAAAAATTATAGATACATTTGCAATGTATCAACTACCTGAGAAGATGTCAACCATACATGATGTGTTCCATATCTTGTTACTTAGGAAATTCCTAGAAGTTCCAGAGAAGACCGAAGTTTTCAAGCACATCGATCACAGGGCCATAGATATCAACAAGGATGTAACTTATCGTGAAGTTCCCATTCGTATTTTGGAAGAAGCCTTCAGAACCACCTGGACCCGGAGTATCAAGTTTCTCAAGATCTAGTGGAGTAACCATACCGAAGAAGAAGCCACTTGGGAGCGAGAACATTATATTAGGACAGAGTTTCCCAATCTCTTTAGTTCCTAATTTTCTTGAATCTCGGGACGAGATTCTGTTTAAGGAGGGAAGGTTGTAACATCTCAAAAATATTAAACAAGCTTATCAAGTCTAATCACCCAAGATTAGGGTTAACAAAAACTTTTATACCTAAACCTATATGAATGCATATGTGTTTATATTAATGCATGAATGCTTGCTATGACATTCATGATTGCTATCAATGATAAGGATTAGCATAAAGATGAAAAGAAGATTATCTAGGTCATTTTCAAACAGAAATAAATCAAATCAAAATCAAGTTATAAGCATAATGATCAAATGGTCATTTTGGCCAAAGTTAACCACTAGCCCACTTTGGGCATCTCTAGGAAAAGATTTCCAACAGAAACAATTCTACTTCTTTTCACCCCTTGCTAGACTAAGTAAAAATGAACACAATCAAACTTTACAAATCTACAGAAACCAATTTCAAATCTATTTGAGAGACATTTGAAAATTGAATCAAGTGTAGGTACCTAGATGGCACTTTTTCAAAAACCACTCAAACCAACACCACTTGACAATTCCCAACAACCAGAGATACCTAAGCATGTGACCAACACACCCACCAAAAATCATTCAAAAATTCAAATGATTAGTTCATGCAGCCATTTGATCGAACACTTAGCAGACAAAGTACAAGCTCAACAACTATTCACTGTTTTGATCAATCAATTGATCACCAATTGTACCCAATTCGACTCCACTACTCACCCATGATCACTCCCAGTACACAGCCGTGCAGTGGAGCCTCTCCCCTTCGTCGTTGCACCAGTGCCATGCTGTGCCCGAGCATGTCCATGATGGTCGATCATGGACACGACGCCACACGCTGTGCCGCCCTCTCCCACGACCACTAGCAAGTAGGCATGACCTCACCGCACCCCTCTGTGCACCCCTCGACCAACGGCGAGCAGTGGAGAAGACAACAGCGCCGCGATCATTTTATTCTCCACCATGCCGAGCGCACGCCAGAGCGCGGAAGCCGCCTCGCGCAGCAACACCGCGCCTCGCTCTCTCCACGCATACCCGCACTCTCCGCGTCAGTAGCCACCTCCCATACACGACCATTCTGTGCCGCGCGCCCCGTGAACACCGTACGTGATGACGAACACTTCAGTACCTGCATAGAGCACGAACCTCTCCCGACTGATTAAGACCGCGCCTTTCCGCGCCACCATGCGCGTGACGATCGCCGCAGTCCACCGCATCGACCTATGACCTCCGCCATGCCTATAGGGGCCTGTAGCAGCGTTGCCGACGAGCCGGAGCCATGCCGCACTGCCTCTCTCGCCGGTGTATAAATAGGACCCTTCCCCAGCCTCAAACGACACACCATTCCACTCCCCCTCTCTCTCAGAAACATCCCTGACTTTTTCCCAGAGCAAGGCGAGCACCAAATCGCCGGAATTTGGTCGGAGCCCGCCGCTGCAGTGAAGGAAGGGCACCGTTGATTGGAGCCACCCCATGAGCCGCCGCGACCACCACTCGACTCACCATCGTCTACCAGCCCGTTCGCCCCCATCGCCGGACCTAGATGGAGCCTTGGTAAGCCTACAATGACCCCCACCATACTACTAGGTTTAGAATCTCGCGCGCCCTCTACGACGTAGAAGATGAACCAACGCCATTGATCTTGCTCTAATCGTAGGGCTGATATTAGCAGATACCGTTTCGCCTAGCTACTACCGTTGACGCGTCGGACCAGCTAGTCAGCAGCCTGCTGCGCGCACGCTGTGTAGTTGGGCCAGCCCAAGTTCTTTTCCGTGCGTAGCCCAGCGATTCAAATAGAAGTTTTCTATTTATTTGAAAACCCTATTCTGTTAGTAGATTCAAAATTGAATTCAAAGAGTTGTACTGAACCAAAATGCATAATACCAAGATTTTTAGAAAGGTATTGCAAATATCTAATCACTTCCGTTGGATTCAAACCATTTGAATTTATGGATCACCTATAGTAAAAATGACAAGACAGAGACTTTACAACTTCATTTTCTAACACCGTTGTATTTTATCCATACCACTTGTATTTCACTATCTCTTCGCTGAACTAGTGCACCTATACACTTGACAAGTGTATTGGGTGTGTTGGGGACACAAGAGACTTCTTGTATCTTGATTGCAGGGTTGCTTGAGAGGGGATACCTTTCAGCACTTCCTCCTTGAGTTCGATAAACCTTGGGTGATCCACTTAAGGGAAAACTTGCTGCTTTTCTACAAACCTCTGCACTTGGAGGCCCAACAACTGTCTGCAAGAATAGAAGTGCGTAGACATCAAGCTATTTTCTGGCACCGTTGCCGGGGAGGTAAGGTAAAAGGTACTGACATCTTCTGGTGTGAGTGCTCGAAGTTATTTCCTTTAGATTCTGCAATTTTGTCTTTTTGTTTCTTGTTTTCACTAGTTAGGCCTAATGGAAAACAACAACAAAATTAGAGAGCTTTATAGTATTTATCTTGAGTTAGGACATGAAGTGTTTGAAGAGAAAATTAAAAAGCCTATGGAACTTTATTTGTATGCTAATAGCAATGTTGTTAGTATGAATTCTTTGGACACCATTATTGTTAATGCTATGTAAAAGTCTAAGCTTGGGGAAGCTAGTTTTTATGAAAATGATCTTTTTAGTTCCCCAGCTTTGGAAGATAGCTATTCTATTGCTTATGATGATACCAAACCTCCAATATATGATGATTACAATGATGAATATGATATTTTCAGTCCACCTACTATTGAGGAGGCAATTAATTATGACTACAATATGCCTCCTATATTTGATGATTATGGTGATGATAATAATAATGATAGCTATTTTGTTGAATTTGCTCCCACTACGATTAATAAGAATGACTATGCTTATGTGGAGAGTAATAATTATTATATGCATGTGGCTCATGATAAGAATGTTTTATGTGATAGTTACATTATTAATTTTATTCATGATGCTATTGAAAGTTATTATGCGAGAGGTAACCATGGTTTTATGCATCTCAATAATATTAAGTTTCCCCTCTTTATGTTGAAAGTCTTGAAGTTGCACTTGTTTTGCTTTCCTATGCTTGTTGCTTTGTGCTTTCATGACTTGTTTCTTTACAAGATTCCTATGCATAGGAAGTGTGTTAGACTTAAATGTGCTTTAAATTTGCTTCTTGATGCTCTCTTTTACTTCAATTCATATTTCCTATGTGAGCATCTTCTCAAACTATCATGCCTAACTTAAAGGCGTTAAAGAAAAGTACTTTTTGGGAGATAACCCAAAAGTTTTAGATGAGTCTTTGAAGTTATTACCTCTGTAATAACCGCTCCTTATCCTTTTATTTGCTTTTTGTGCCAAGAGTAACCTCTAATGAGAGAGAAGTAATGATTGGGAAAGTTGCTGTCCCGAAACAGATTTCTATGCTTCACCGTAAAAATTCGTGTAAAATCTCTGTACGTCTTTTTGAGGCGTGAATTTTGGGGTTTTGCCCCAAGTTGTTATCTAACTTTCATTAGTTCAACACTTTTCGATTTGAGTAATAGAACGTCTTCGAAAAAATTCGTCTTTACCTGCTGGTCTGTTTTGACCGATTTCTGTCATTATTTGCATTTGCTTCTTGTTGGTTCCTTTTTGAGTTCTTTTGGGGAATTGAGATTTTTGAGGTAAGTTCTACAGTATCTTGTGTTTTATTGGAAGTTTTATTGGTGTTGAAACTGAACCCAAAGACATATTATCTTGAGTGCTCTAATGTTGCTAATAAAGATTGTGTGAAGTTTTGTGTGAAGGAAAAATTTCAGGTGTATGGAAGGAATGAGTAATGAGATGAAGAATGGACTAAAGCTCAAGCTTGGCGATTCCACGCGTGTCACCCCAAGAAATATCCAAGAAGTACAAGCGGCAAAGCTTGGGGATGCCCCAGGCATCCCCTTCTTCATCAATAAAATCCCAGGTTTCTTCCAAACACTTCATTTTTATTGTGTCATGCACAGTTGTGTTGTTCTTGGAGCGTCTTCTTTTTCATTTTCATTTTGGTTTTTCATTTGCTTGGTTTTATTAGTTTGCTAAATAAATTGGTAGGACCACCTCTTTCATGCATTGGTTTTCAAATAGTTTAGTTTGGATTGGAAAGAGTAGGAAAGTTAATGCTTAAGTGGTAAAGAGAGCTTGTTTTTGACTGTGGCCTATGCTTTGTCATGTCATGCTTGATATTGTTTTGGCTTTATGCTTAGTGATCTTTGTTGTAGCATGACTTGTTATAAACAATTGAGATTGCTTAATGTGCCTTGGAAGAATCATGCGTTGTTTTAGCATGTTAAAGCATAGTATTGTGGTATTCTCCTTTGATGCTTTATATGGGTTGACTTGGCGCATGCTCACACCATGTTACGACTATCCCAAGTCACCATAGCCTTTATGATCCTTTAGTTTTCAACTTGTAGTATCACTTTATGCTTTAATAAATGATGTTTTGTCGCTCTACATGATTATGGCCATTATTGCTCTCTTAGTTTGTCGCTCCCAGTCTTTTGCTAGCCTCCGTAACAAAGTATGAGTCCCACTCATGCATCCAACTCCAAATAAAACCAAGTTATTACAAAGAGTCCACCATACCTACCTATTAGCATTTGCTATTCCAAGTATATTCATGTTTTTATCTACCTTCCGAATTAAACTTGTAATGAGAAAATTAGTGATTAAAGCTCTCACGAACTTGATGGCACACTTTACTTTCTTGCACTTAATAAACTTGAACCATTGCGTCCATATTTGTTGCGTATATGCTTGCGCTTTATAAGTTGAAGTTAGCAGAACCATGTATCATGGGGAACGCTTTCAACATTGCACTTGTACAATGTACCCCGTTGATATCATGTTCTTTTGCTTATGGATCCCGGCGGTGTGAAATAAAAGTGGAACTTGTAAGATCATGGAGTTTGTATGTGTGTTAGAGAAACGCCTGGGATGCTAGCCTAAGCCATGCCTAATCATTGTGGAAACTTGCAGCATAACCATAATGAGCATTCTATGAAGCATCCTCAATAAAAACCTATGCAAATAGCAAATAAAAAGATCACTGAGATGCTCATTGTCTGCTTGCCTTGTCATTTTGATTATGGGATAGCTCCTGTATCATGTGCAAGGGGTACCCCGTTGGCGGTTCTCTATGATACATATGTACTTACAATGACAAGAGCTTACTCATGACTAAAGTTGAGTAGCATGAGGTTCGGTCTTCGTAAGTAAGGGGCATGAGATTTCGGCTTATAACTTGTCAAGCATATCCTCTTAGTTGTGTCACTTTAACCTTAATCACCTTAAATATGCTTATGATAGGGGCAATTAGAGCTGAAAGCTAACAAGTACCATAATTTTTGGAAGATCTTTATGAAACTTGAATCTCTTCTCCCTTCTATTAAGGCCTTTCTTTTACTTTTATGTTGAGTCTCCACCTTCTACCTTTATGCACCTACTTTGAGAGCATAGTGGCCATTCTTAGTTCTATATGCATTGTCCAAAGACTTGTTGATTGATTCATAACTTGATATTGCTTGTTCTTAAACTACTTGTATCTAGACACTCTTATGAACTTTGAAGGTGTCCTATGCATTTATGTTTGCTACTCTATGAGGGACAAGCTGAATGCTACTATGCTATGTTTTCTTTATGTGAAACAAACAAACGTCTTGCAAAGCATTATTATTCATGAATCTTTTGTTTGTGCCTTTTCATGTTGCAACATAGATGCTATGTCTTATTGCTAGAACTTTATCTTTCATGCTTTGTTGAAGTACTATGATCCCAGCTATCATTGTTTTACAAATACTTTGATTAAGTTTATGATGGTGCATGTCACCTAAAAAAATATTCTTTCTTTTTATCACTTACCTACTCGAGGACGAGCAGGAGTTAAGCTTGGGGATGTTGATACATTGCTAACGTATCCATAATTTTTTATGTTCCATGCTTGGTTTTAATCTACTTTCTTATGTTTTGTTCCAACTTTGGAGTATCTTGATACACTTTCTTGGACTAACCTATTAACAAGATGCCATAGTGCCAGTTGCCTGTTTTCTGCTGATTTTGGTTCCAAAAAGTCGGAAAATGAATATTCTTGGAATTTGACGGGACAAAAGCCAAAGTTGATATTTTACCGGAAGACTCACGGAGCCAGAAGACGAGACAGAGAGGGGCCACAGGGCGGCCACACCATGTGGTGGCGTGGGTCCACGCTGGCCGCGCCACCAGGTGGTGTGGGCCCCCTGGACGCCCACCGACCTTGCCTCTTCGCCTATAAGATGCCTCCCGATGCAAAAACCCTAAGGAGAACAACCTCTAGCCACGAAAAGTTCCGCAGCACTGCCGCCACCGAAGGGGACATTCGAGAGACAGAAAGTGTCTGTTCCGGCACCCAGTCGGGACGGGGAATTGCCCCCGAAGCCATCTCCATCGATCTCCACCACCATCTCCATCGCCATTTCTAATTCCCATGATGAGGAGGCAGTAGTTCTTCCTCGAGGCTAAGGGTTCTACCTGTAGCTTTGTGTTCATCTCTCTCTATGCATGATCATATTGTGATCATGAGCTTGTAATCTATAGTGGGCCTATTAGAGGAAAGGAGAGAGGGAGAAGGGGCAAGGGGGTGGCCGGCTAGGCCTAGCCCCCCGCACGGGGCCCACTAGGTGGCCGGCTGACTCCCCTCCCCCTCCTCTCCTTTAGTCCCACCCCGGGACTTTGAGGGAGGTAGTACCTCCCCTCCCCCTATATATAGTGGGGGTATTTGGCTAGATAAATACACCGATAATCAATAAAGGTCTTATCACTTTTGGGAGGACCTCTAGTTGATATTTTCTCTCTTCCCCTCTCTCTCTCTCGTTACCGTGGTCCCAAGTCTGGACTGCACGAGCGAGAGACATCTTCACCACGGAGCGCCATCGCGCTGCGTGATTCGGATCCGGGAGCTCTACTTCCGCAGCTGCTGCTAGATCGGGGAAGCGGGAGTCATCGTCAGGCACCGGATGTGTGTAACTCCCCGTGAGGTGTCGCACTTGAGGCACTCAAGTCGTTGGAGCCAAGGAGCGCAAGGACTTCATCACGACCTTGAGGTCGGCTTCGGCTCGTCTACATCAACCACGCTCTGCCTAGCGTTGACAACGCTTTTCGGTCTTCGAGGGTAAATTCATGAAAAGCCCCTCCCGTTACTGTATTACTAATAGATAGGTCCTGGCAGCATCAGGGGTTCAGGGGCGTAGTGTAAATTTTTATTGTTTTCATACACGGAACCCCTACAGTGGTATCAGAGCTAGATCTATGCGTAGTAATGCTTGTACGGGTAGAACACACGACATGTAGCATGTGGGCGTTGAGCTTTTAGTTGTTACCCTCCCACCTGTACTTGTGCATACCGCAGTAATGCGTGATGAAGCGGCCCCCAACTGACTTTATGCGTTCATTCGCGAGACTGGTCCACGCTTGACATATGGCTTGTACCGTATAAAGTGGCTTAGGAGGGTGTCTGTCTCTCTCGCATTAGTTGGAATGCCATTTGGAATAGAGGGCCCCGTAAGGGGTGTAGTAGAGACAACTACTTGATCAGCGTTGTGCTGAAAGTTCGTAGGTAAGAACGGTTCTTGTGCGAAAGCCCATTCAGCCACGTAAAACATGCAAAGATAAAGTAGAGGCATCTAACTTTGTTTTGCAGGGGGGCGTTGCTTTGTGATATGGTTGTGGCAAAGGTAAAGTGATTACCTTTTGTTACATAGTAGTAGATCACAGAGGTGACGAACTACCACGCCGGAATGACACCGGTACCCTAGTGTCTACGGCGCCGGAACCCTGGCGCCGGAACCCGGTGACGGTGGATGGAGATCACGACGTGAAGGACCATATCACATAGCATTTACATTCAATGTTATTGTTTGTATGTCTTATTGTGTGCTAGTATTAGATACTTGACCGGAGCCTAATAAGATGATCCCTGTTAAAATTACCAACGATTGTATTCCCCCTTAGTGTGCACCACCAAGAAAGTTCTTCAGTATGAGGCGATCCAGGGTTACAGGCCTGGGTGTCAGACATATCTACGTTCGCATACTGTGCGTGTAAGCCATGTTGCACAGCGAATACACTAAGGTTGAGTTGGAGAGCCTAGCATGTGCAGACATGGCCTCGGAACACGGATGGTCGAAAGATCGAGCACGAGTCACATGAATGATGTGACCGACGTTTAGCGTCCACCCTTGAACCCACATTGATGGCTGTGACGATCGGGGGAGATGTGGCTGATAGGGGTCGTGTTATCACTAGGAACCCTTTTGGGGATAGGTGTTTCTGAGTGGAGTTATTATTAACTCATTTAATTATAAACTAAGTCTAAATTCCTTTTGCAAATTATAAATGTAGATGGCTCACCGTGACGCTTACTTTGTCATTGAGGATTGGGTAAAGGGTGAGAAACTTAGACTTGATGGATCGAACTTCCCTAGTTGGCTTGTGCGCCTGAATTATCTCCTTACTAGGAATCATGTGGTAGACTACATACACCGCACGATGGATTTGACTGAGCCAGACTACTATGAGATGGCACAAGAGCTAGCAGACCGCTACTATCATCAAGAGATGTCCACCTACATTTAGATAATAATGTGTTACGGGATTGTGGATGAACTATATCCGATCATGGGTGATCTTGATCCATATTCGATGGTGGATTAGCTGAGAGCATAGTTTATAGGCCATGTGCGCATGTGGAAGCATGAGCTACTTGGAGAGTTCCTTTCCATACAGATGGAGGAGCATACATGTCTGAAGGGTCACTTGGAGCGCATGCTTGATGCACACACGAGACTGGTTCACTTCGTGGATTACTGGATGGTTGATCCATTTGCGATAGACATACTACTTCGGTCGTTGCTTCCCAGCTACGAAGGACATGTCCGGAGTAGCATCATGAGTGGTGATACGGAAGAATTGGATTTCCATGAGTTCATATTACGTTTCAGGAACGTAAAAGTTGAACCAATCACCGAAGAGGTCATCGATGACAAAGGTATATATTTCATATACAGTTTTATAAATGTTAAAATCTTGCAAACACATTTGCAGTGTTAAGTATATCTGATACTTATTCTGTTTTGCTAAAAACAGGTCCTTCTGCATGAGAGGTGCTTGCTGAGAGGAGGTGACGTTGGGTGTTGATGGCGAGCATGATGATGATGGCCGACAACACTCTCCCTCGACATTTATCATTTTGTTTATGGTTTAGGATGATTATTGTAATCAAGAGATTGTGAACTTCTTTAGTGTGTCTCACACTTCGTGAGACGGTTATTCATATGAGTTTGTAACAAATAGTTGTTCCACTTTTATGAATGATTTCTATTCGTGTTCATATCTTGTTTATGTCTGAATTATCCTTGTTGTTTGAAACTAATTGATAATGCATGAACATTTGTAAAATACTAAAATGCCTTGTTTAAAATACCTAACTTAATAATATGTTCATTAATGAATGAAAAACCATTGTTTAAATTCAAAGTCATAATGATAATATGTGAAAGTCATTTCGATTTCTTATCACATATAAATCATGCCTAAGTTCGGCAAAATAACTTGAACACCATGTATTACTTGAATACAAGGTGTTTAATGAATTGTTAAAAGTTAATACATATTCGATGTATTGTGTTTTAACGAAAATGGTAATTATAGTTATATGATTGTTTAAATGTGTAAATAAGTTTACCAAAGGAAACATGGATATGAAACTATTTGATTTGATCAAAGTGTTTCATCAACAAAGGGTATAAATATAAAAGGGAATATAATTACTATGATTTGATCAATAGTAATGAAATTCAACTTTATAAGAATGGCATAAAAGTAATTGTGAAATGCAAAGCGTTTTGAAACATCAAAATGCAAAGCATCACAATGTGATATTGGATATCAAAATGGGTGAATAGAAGGCACCAAATAAATCGTTGTAGTGTAGATGTAGAGACCATTAGTTAGAAATAGTTAGCACTCAATTAGAATTTATAGTGAACCATTTGAATTCGTGAAAGTTTTGGGATTATTCGATATGACCAAAACAATAGCGAATAAGTCCTTGCAGAGTATTCATTGGAAACTTTGAATATGAAATCCATAGTTGAAACCAAAAGGAAAGCAAGATTCGTACTGCTTGGATTTTTGTGCATTCTTCAGAAAGCTCACTTCTAGTGATGTTTCTCAATTATGGGGAAAATGGAAAATAGTGTAAATCACGATGAGAATTCAAAACCCTGCATCAGAGTGTTGAGAAGCGCAACGGACAACGTTCCTGAATGATTCTCTTCACAGAAGGAAAGAATCAATTATATTGATCATTGTATTTTCCCCACTAGTGTTTTCACTACATGAAGTAGGATTCAAAATGAAATCCATATCTAGTATGGAGACATTTGAGAATCATTTGTCATGATTCTTGGAATATGACATACCTACGAACTACAAAGGAAATAATGGTAAACTAGAATTATGAGAAATCCTAGAAGCAAAATTCCCTTGAGATTAGAAAGCAATTCGTTGATGAATCTCACAAGTAAAAGGAGTTGCTTGAATTTTCCCAAATGACTGCAAAGCCATAGTGGAAAAGGGGGTGAATGACAAAAGCACAATTTGTCAAGTATTGTACAAATTCAAATGAATTTGATTCATATGTGCTAAGTGTCTAGTGGATTTAAAACTAGTAATGGTACTAGTATCTCATAGCAAATCTCCAAGTTTGATATTTGATCAAATTTTTTGAAGTTATTCAAAATAGATAGTAGATATGCAATTTGCATAAAATTGAGTGGGAGCTATGAAAGTCTTCCTAAAACAATATGTGATTGACATATTTTTGAGTGGGAGCTTTTAGGAGTAATTCTTAAGTATGTTAAGGATGAAAGCGCAAATACATATAAATAATGATTTATAAGATGTAGAAGTTGATAATAGGCGTATTATGATATTATGTAGTATTCCTTAAGGGATTCTGAAAGGGGTTTCGGAATAGAAGTTAATTGACGGAATTGGTCCTTATTAACTCAAATTAGGAATAGCATTAAGTTTAACATCAATGGTTGAAAGAAAGAAAAAGGATGATCGTCATCCACTATGTTGAGACATAGGTTCTGTCTTAGTAAACCATGATGATAACTTAGCATAATAAGTGATCCAAATAAGAAACATTTAAAAGTGATTAAGTTCGAATCACAGAATGTTGAGCTAAGTTTGTCTGCAGTGTCTAATAGAGAACTGTGGATATATTTTCCAAATCCATAAAGAATGACATATCTTAAAACATAAAGAGTTATGTTATAAGGGCGTATGTTGGAAACTCCCGTAAACACCGATTAAAGTCAAGTAGGAAGCGAGGTGAACCAAAAACATCGAAAGTTACACACAGTGCACTGGTGTTTCGATGAATACATTTATAATAATAGATAAGGGTGCCATCTAAAGTGTTGTATAATGTTATGGCGGGGCTAGTTCGCTTTTAACATAGAATGATGTGTCCCAGGGCACAGTGCCCATGAGAAAGCCCTCGAGGTTGATCTAACATCACTGTAGGTTCCTGGAATCAGGCCTCGTTCTGCTGCCATAACGACGATGCATACACACAAATTCGATCATGTGATGATAAAGTATTAATGTCAATCAAGGTGACATTAATAGGTTGCAAAGGATTTGGGGCTGTAAAGTATAGACCCAAGACTCAACCTCTTCCATGAGTAAGCATGTTCAGGGTATCAGATATATGGTGCCAATGATTGAAAACAAATGCAGCTAGTATATTTGTACTCTAGTGCAAGTGGGAGACTGTTGGAAATATGCCCTAGAGACAAATAGTAGTTTATGATTAAGTTTTATATCATGCTATAACTGTATTGAGTGGAAACATCAATACACGTGTGATATACAAACAACCAGGGGTTCCCAGTGAAACTCTAGTCACCGGTTCATTGGTCAACAAATGATCATGTTTCCTGATCATGTGGCATTTATGCCAGTTGGAAATGAGGTCATCTCATTCTAAGAATGAGATGATGAACCAATACCCAACCTAAACATCGTGACCCGATCATGTCACAAAGTTCAAGTTATGATGATTAGAAATGGATCCTCGTAGACTATTCCTTAGACCGTGAGGCTATATCAATCACTGTCTCCCGAGAGTGCTTAGATGGCATCAAACGCCATCTGGTAATACGGTGGTTATAAAGGTGTGTTTAGGTACTCGGAGGAAACCGTAGAGGCAATATATGTCAAGAGCAGGATTTTTCCGTCCATGTGACGGGAAGATACTCAAGGGCCCACTCGGAGAAGTTATATCCAATAGCTACGCAACGTGTGATTTGATCACGGGGATATCACTTGGTAGAACGAGTCAAGTAGCATTGTTCAGTAACGATATTGAACATGACATGGTGATGTCATTAATCAAATCTCGGGCAATGCAAGTATCGAGTGAAAAAGGGAATAAGACACGACTGTCCCGGTTCAAACGGCAAAAGATCTTCGTGGAACGCACAGGGGTCACATGGCCATCCAGGTACCTCTATCGATCATTGGTGCGGGAGTGTCCCGACTATGTCTGGAGTGTTCCTGAACCGTGGGGTATCACGCTTAAGGTATTGATGATGCTTAGAGAGTGTTTATAGGATCGGTGGAATCACCGAAGAGTTGTAGAGAGAAAACCGGAAGGGTTTCGGTAAGTCTGGAGGATGTCCGGAGTGGAGGTGGAAGGTGTTCCATAGCCATGGAGATTGAATAATATGTGAATGAATGTTAAATGTTGATTTAATCATTTATTCATAATTATTTAATAAAGAGAAAATCAATTTTAATGGTCAAAGGCTTAATGGGCCAATTTCCGGAGGGAGAGGGCCCATTAGGGGAAAGGAGAGAGGGAGAAGGGGCAAGGGGGTGGCCAACTGGGCCTAGCCCCCCCCATGCGGGGCCCACTAGGTGGCCAGTGGCCTCCCCTCCCCCTCCTCTCCTTTAGTCCCACCCTGGGACTTTGAGGGAGGTAGTACCTCCCCTCCCCCTGTATATAGTGGGGGTATTTGGCCAGATAAATACACCAATAATCAATAAAGGTCTTCTCACTTTTGGGAGGACCTCTAGTTGATATTTTCTCTCCCCCCTCTCTCTCTCTCTCTCTCTCTCGTGACCGTGGTCCCAAGTCTAGACTGCGCGAGCGAGAGACATCTTCACCGCGGAGTGCCATCACGCTGTGGGATTGGGATCCGGGAGCTCTACTTTCGCAACTGCTGCTAGATCGGGGAAGCAGGAGTCATCGTCAGGCACCGGACGTGTGTAACTCCCCGCGAGGTGTCGCACTTGAGGCACTCAAGTCGTTGGAGCCAAGGAGCGCAAGGACTTCATCACGACCTTGAGGTCGGCTTCGGCTCGTGTACATCAACCACACTCTCCTGAGCATTGACAACACTTTTTGGTCTTCGAGGGTAAGTTCGTGAAAACCCCCTCCCGTTACTGTATTACTAATAGATAGCTCCTGGCAGCATCAGGGGTTAAGGGGCGTAGGGTAAAATTTATTGTTTTCATACGCGGAACCCCTTCATTTTGATTCTGGAGCATCGCACTCATTTGTTACAGAAGAATTTGCATGCACTAGTAAGATTCAACCCACAAATTTGAAGCATGTTATGATAGTTCAAATACCTGGTTCAACCACCAAAGCTAGAAAAATTTGAAAAGGCCGTGCCTATTAGAATACATGGAATAGATTTTTATACTAATTTAATAGTACTTGGAACCAAAGGTTTGGAAGTAGTACTAGGAATGGATTGGATGTCGAAACATCAAGGATTGATAGATTGTGCCAAGAAAGCCATAACCATGACCAGTAGCACTGGAGTATCAGTAGAGCATATATCTGAGACGCTGCCCCATCAATTCAAGTGCAACAAGAGTTTAGCTCAATCAACCATAGACCAAGTCAGCGTAGTCTGTGAATACCCTGATGTGTTCCCAGATGAATTGCCCGGTATGCCCCCAGATCAGGATATCGAGTTTATCATTGAACTAGTTCCTGGAACTAGACCCATAGCTAAGAGACCATATAGTATGAACCCCACTGAATTAGTGGAGCTAAAGAAGCAACTTGATGATATGTTGGGAAAAGGTTTGATACAACCAAGTGCATCGCCATGGAGATCACCTGTTTTATTTGTGGATAAGAAAGATGGTGCCAACCGTTTGTGTACGGATTATCGGAAGCTGAATGACGTCACCATCAAGAACAAGTACCCACTGCCGAAGATAGACGATTTCTTTGACCAACTGACTGGTGCTAGAGTGTTTTCTAAGATTGATCTTAGGGCTGGTTATCATCAATTGAAGATCCGCGCAACAGATATTCCAAAGACCGCCTTCACCACCAGATATGGATTGTATGAGTAGAATGTCATGTCTTTTGGATTGACCAATGCCCCCTCTTATTTCATGAACCTCATGAATAAGATTTTTATGAACTTCCTAGATAAGTTTGTCATTGTTTTTATCGATGACATTCTTATCTACTCCAAGTCAGAAGAAGACCATGAACAGCACATAAGAACCATCCTTGAAACCCTTAGGGAGCATCAGTTGTATGCCAAGTTTAGCAAATGTGAGTTTTGGTTAAAGGAAGTAGGATTCCTAGGCCATATCTTGTCGGCAGGAGGAGTTGCTGTCGACCCTGCCAAGATTAAGGATGTTGAAGAATGGAAAGCCCCAAACACTCAAACCAAAGTCCGTGCATTTCTTGGATTAGCTGGATATTATCGCAAGTTTGTTGAAGTATTCTCAAGCATAGAAAGGCCGATGACCCTGTTGTTGAAGAAAGATAACAAGTTCGAATGGATGGACAAATGCGAAGCAAGTTTGCAAGACCTCAAGAAAAGATTGATTTCAGCACCAATTTTGATCATGCCGGATATCAAGAAGCCTTTTGATGTATATTGTGATGCATCCAAGATTGGTCTCGGATGTGTGTTGATGCAAGAAGGAAAATTAATATCATATCTGTCCCGACAACTGAAGCAACATGAGCAGAACTATCCCACCCATGACTTAGAATTGGCAGTCGTAGTGTTATCCTTGAAGACATGGCGTCATTAACTCATGGGTAACCGCTGCGAAGGATTTCTAGCCAGTATTGAACTTCAACCCACTTTGATCAGTCAGATAAAGGAAGCCCAAAAAGGAAATGCCAGTATTGATGGAATTAAGTGTCGTATAGGTACAGGGAAGGTACCCAGATTCATCGAAGATGAAGAAGGAGTTTTGTGGTATAAAGACGTATCTGTGTGCCAGCAGATTCAGAGTTGAAACAAGTCATCATGCAGGAAACCCATGATACTCTTTATTCTATCCACCCGGTAGGAACCAAGATGTATCAAGACTTGAAGGAGCAATTTTGGTGGCACAAAATGAAGAGAGAAGTCGGAAGCTATATAGCCAAGTGTGATATCTGTCGGAGAGTCAAGGCGGAACATCCGCGACCCGCAGGACTTTTGCAACCATTGCAGATTCTGGAATGGAAATGGGATTCTGTTGGAATGGATTTCATCACCGGTTTGCCTACATCTAGTAGGGGAAATGATTCTATTTGGGTCATAGTAGATAGACTATCCAAAGTAGCTCATTTCATACCCGTCAAGACTACCTATCAAAGCTCGAAGCTAACAAAGTTGTATATTGCTAGAATAGTTAGTTTGCATGGAACCCCCAAGACCATAGTGTCAGATCGAGGAACCCAGTTTACCTCAAGGTTCTGGAAGAAAGTCCAAGAAGGATTAGAAACCAAACTGAACTTCAGCATAACTTATCACCCGCAAACTGACGGACAAATAGGAAAAGTAAACCAGATACTAGAAGATATGTTGAGAGCCCGTGTGTTAGAATATGGATCTAAATGGGAAGATTGTCTTCCTTTCGCAGAATTCTCATACAATAATAGTTATGAAGCCAGTTTGCAAATGGCCCCTTTTGAGTTTTTGTATGGAAGGAACTGTCGTACCCCCTGAATTGGTCACAAGTCGGAGAGAGTCAGATTTCGGACAAGACATCCTACGAGTAGCCAGAGAGAAGGTTCACAAAGTCCGTGAACACCTCAAGACCGCCCAATCCAGAAAGAAGAGTTACGCTGACAAAAGACGTCGAGACCTGACCTTCAATGTCGGAGATTTTGTGTATCTCAAAGTATCACCCTTGAAAGGAATGTATTCTTTTCAACTTAAAGGAAAGCTTGCCCCCAGATATATTGGACCCTTCAAGATTTTAAGCCGCCGAGGAGAAGTATCCTATCAGCTGGAACTGCTTGAGGAGATGTCAGTCATACATGATGTGTTCCATATCTCGTTAATTACGAAATGCATAGAAGTTCTAGAGAAGACCGAAGTTTTCAAGAACATCGATCACAGGGCCATAGATATCAACAAGGATCTAACTTATCGTGAAGTTCCCATTCGTATTTTGGAAGAAGCCTCAGAACCACCCGGACCCAGAGTATCAAGTTTCTCAAGATCTAGTGGAGTAACCATACCAAAGAAGAAGCCACTTGGGAGCGAGAAGATTATATTAGGACAGAGTTTCCCAATCTCTTTAGTTCCTAGTTTTCTTGAATCTCGGGACAAGATTCTGTTTAAGGAGGGAAGGTTGTAACATCTCAAAAATATTAAACAAGCTTATCAAGTCTAATACCCAAGATTAGGGTTAACAAAAACTTTTATACCTAAACCTATATGAATGCATATGTGTTTATATTAATGCATGAATGCTTGCTATCAATGATAAGGATTATCATAAAGATGAAATTAAGATCATCTAGGTCATTTTCAAACAGAAACAATTCAAAACAAAATCAAGTTATAAGAATAATGATCAAATGGTCATTTTGGCCAAAGTTAACCACTAGCCCACTTTGGGCATCTCTAGTAAAATATTTCCAACAGAAACAATTCTACATCTTTTCACCCCTTGCTAGACTAAGTAAAAATGAACACAAGCAAACTTTACAAACCTACATAAACCAATTTCAAATCTATTTGAGAGACATTTGAAAATTGAATCAAGTGTAGGTACCTAGATGGCACTTTTTAAAAAACCACTCAAACCAACACCACTTGAAAATTCCCAGCAACCAGAGATACCTAAGCATGTGACCAACACACCCACCAAAAATCATTCAAAAATTCAAATGATTAGTTCATGCGGCCATTTGATCGAACACTTAGCAGACAAAGTACGAGCTCAACAACTATTCACTGTTTTGATCAATCAATTGATCACCAATTGTACCCAATTCAACTCCACTACTCACCCATGATCACTCCCAGTACACAAACCGTGTAGTGGAGCCTCTCCCCTTCGTCGTTGCACCAGTGCCATGCCGTACCCGAGCATGTCCATGCTGGTCGATCATGGACACAACGCTACACGTCGTGTCGCCCTCTCCCACGACCACTAGCAAGTAGGCGTGACCTCACCGCACCCCTTTGTCCACCCCTCGATCAACAGAGAGTAGTGGAGAAGCCAGCAATGCCGCGCCCATTTACTTCTCTGCCATGCCGAGCGCACGCCAGAGCGCTGAAGCCGCCTCACACAGCCATGTCGTGCCTCGCTCTCTCCTCACGTACCCGCACTCGACGCGTCACCAGCCAGCTCCCATACACGACCATTCTGCGCTGCGCGCCCCGTGACCACTGTACGCGACGACGAACACTTCAGTGTCCGCACAGAACATGGACCTCTCCCGACCGATTAAGACCGCGCCTTGCCATGCCACCATGCGCGTGATGATCGCCATAGTCCACCGCGTCGACATATGCCCTCCGCCATGCCTATAGGGACCTGTAGCAGTGTCACCGACGAGCCAGAGCCATGCTGCACTACCTCTCTCGCCGGTGTATAAATAGGACCCTTTCCCAGCCTCAAACAA
Source organism: Avena eriantha (assembly GCA_910589775.1). Lineage (NCBI taxonomy): Eukaryota > Viridiplantae > Streptophyta > Magnoliopsida > Poales > Poaceae > Avena > Avena eriantha. The sequence goes on from OU342746.1 coordinate 76,438,206, forward strand.
CACACCATTCCACTCCCCTCTCTCTAAAAAACATCCCTGACCTTTCCCCGGAGCAACGCGAGCACCACATCACCGGAATTTGGCCAGAGCCTGCCACTTCAGTGAAAGAAGGGCGTCGTTGATTGGAGCCACCCTAGGAGCCGCCACAACCACCATTCGACTCGCCATCGTCTACCAGCCCGTCCGCCCCCATCGCCGGACCTAGCTGGAGCCCTGGTAAGCCTCCAACGACCCCCAACGTACCACTAGGTTTAGAATCTCGCACGCCCTCTGTGACATAAACGATGAACCAGCACGGTTGATCTTGCTCTAATCGTAGGGCTGATATTAGCAGATACCGTTTCGCCTAGCTACTGTCGCTGACGCGTGGGACCATCTTGTCATCAGCTTGATGCGCGCACACTATGTAGTTGGGCCGGCCCAAGTTCTTTTCCGCGCGTAGCCCAGCGATTCAAATAGGAGTTTTCCATTTATTTAAAAACCCTATTCTGTTAGTAGATTAAAAATTGAATTCAAAGAGTTGTACTGAACCAAAATGCATAATAACAATTTTTTTAGAAAGTTATTGAAAATATCTAATCACTCCTGTTGGATTCAAACCATTTGATCTATGGATCACCTATAGTAAAAATAACAAGACAGAGACTTTTACAACTTCATTTTTTTTATAAAATCAACCATCAATGCTTTTGAGTTGATTCCAACTCTCAAAAATCACATTTTCCATGCTCTATATGAATATGTAAACAGATTTAGTTTTACAAGCATTGATCATGGACTAGTATTAAAAGAATGCCAGATAGGTATTTCTAGTCACTTTAATATTATTAAATAGCAATATTAAATCTTGTAATATATGCCAAACCCTTTAAATCACATTCCCAAGTATTGAAATATATGGTGATGGCATGTGTCAACATGATCCCATATTTTAATTAGAGAATATTAAATCTTAAGTATTTTAATGAGTAGAAATTACTTTTCCAAAATAAGATAAATAGGAATGTGCCATTATTACATGTGATGATTGAGATGATGCTAGATCATCTAGTGTGAGCCTTTGTGTGCTAAATAGAAGTAGTTAAGTGTGGTTTGATGACTGTGTACCTCATATGTATTTATAGACGCTAGTACCGACCCGGGGTACGACGAGGAGGAGTACTTCGAGGAAGAAGAAGAGAACTTCAACAACTGCACTACTCAAGGAAAGCTAAACTATGCAAGCCCACTATGCAAGATAACCTATGCAAGATGCACCATGCATGCTTGGTTATGCAACTTTGATTATACCGATCCTAGTTTTTTTCCAAGATTTACTTTTCCCTTTACTAAAGTTTCTTATCTAGTTAATGAATTGTGATTAGTGTAAAATAGGATGGATACCACCAAGATCATAGAACTAGTCTTGGGTGCTTATACTTGATTAGCATCCCTCAATAGTGATACCCTCAATACTAGTGGCTAGTGCTAAGCTAAACTTGATCACTTTAGATGGGAACACTTGGAGAAAATGATTATGAAAACCTTGGAATGATGATTCATTCTATTGAAATGCTTTGACATGTGTTATGAAACACAATGATTTGATGATGAAACTGAATGAGGCATGAGCCTTGACTTTGATAAAAACTGATGGTTGGGTTCGGATGCAATACCATTCCAATTTTACCGTACAACCACAATACCTGAGTTGGGTAGGGCTTAACTAGAAGTTTATATGTCTTAGTATGGGTTCCCACGCGGAAGTGGTTCAGCTGAGGCTACCTCGTTAATATGAATCTCCACCTATGTAGTTCCCGAGATGGCAGTTGGCCATGGCTGGGAGGCCAAACTCATAGGGGATGTGCCTATACTAGGGTGTGTAATTGAAAGGTTAGGATTGATTATCCGCATACCAAGTATGATGATTCAGGGTTATCCCTGACGGATGTATCGAATCTTGTGGTGAAAGTGTACCACCTCTGCAGAGTGTCAAACAATTCGAATAGCCGCGTTTGCGGTTATGGACAGTTGGAGCGGACATACTGTTCTGTTGTTAGATGTTTTCAAAATGACTTGTGACTTGAACAATGACTTTGACTTAACCACAACAGAGTTGTGGACATGAAAACTAGGTTCCCACTTAAGTAATGTAGATAACTAAACTAGGTCTTTACTCTTAAGTCCTTCTGGAATAAACCTAGATTTTTGCAAACAAACCTAGAGCTTAAGATTCCTACTAGTTTTACTTTACTTATGTTAGTGATAGTTTGCGAGTACTTAAAGAGTACTCATGGCTTTGTCCCTAGCTATTCCCATGGCCAGACTATGAGGAAGACTACCCGGAAGATGGACAGCAGGAGGTCTATGATAACTAGGATCATCTCCCATCATCAGCATTGCCTGTGACAATGAAGATGGAGACTACTACGCTTATTTCTGCTGCTTTGATATGTATTCAGACTTGATCATGAGATCAACAATTTGTAAGACTATTATGGTTTGTAATGGATGATGTACTGTGGTACCAATTCTATTATGTCTTTCATAATCCTGGGATCGCGATGTATGACATAACATGCATCTGGACTTAAAAATCCGGGTGTTGACACTGGGCTTCTCTTGTAGCCCTTCTCCTCCTCGCGCCATGCTTGTTTCTCCAACAAACCTGATCATACATAAATGCATAGACTTAGATAGTATGAAGTTCTCATCAATTAAAGTACTAGATTCGTTTAGGAGTGAATTCACCTGTTGTTCAAGTAGCTTAGCACGAGCTCTTGTAATGGGTCCAATTCTAATCTCATTGGACTGATCCTTCCTTGCAACAATTGGAACATCTTTAGTAGTAATTTGGGTGGGTGTAAGTATAGGGATGCCCTCATCAGGGGTGGTTCGTGGTGAAGGGAGGCGATGCCGGGTCGAGGTGAGGTTGAACCGCGGTGGACCGAGTCCTCTCAATCTCGGCCCACCCGGGGAAGAGGTGTGATGAGGTGGCGATGTAGGCGACCATCCGGGGTAGCGATGCGAGGGAGCTGGCGGTGCTAACCTAGCGAGGAGGTGGGACCGACGTGTTCCTAGTAGGATGTGAAGCAGAGCTGAAGCCTCGAGGTGGGCCGAACCGTCCTTAGGCCGGCCCACCCGAGCGAAGCTACCTCGGCGCAACCGACATGCTCCTTAGTTTGGCCAGGGAGGAGTAAATTCGGCCTGAGAGAGAGTTTGACCAGGCCGACATTGCTTTAACTCAGCCAAAATGTATTTTCTTTCTCTTTTTCTTTATTCTATTCTCTTTATACCTTATTCCTTCCTTCCTATATATCTTTTCTCCACATATATTTCTTATGGAGATATTTAATAGTCTATTGCATCACTTGATACCTCAACTCTGGGGTACCTGGGGTTACATCCCCCACATTAGTCCCTGAGGCTATGTGGACTCGTAGAGTCACGCGTAGCCTTGATAAAAATATCTCCAAAGTTGTTTACTAACATATAGCCTTTTCTCTATTTTTATATATCATCGGCATGAATCGCCCTGGTATCATTCATATACGTGAAATGGCTTAGTTGACTCATGGTCTACATTCTCATCTAAGTCATCTGACCCATAATCTGAGTGATATGATCCAAATCTGAGTTATCTGGTTCAAATCCGAGGTATATGATCCAAATCCAAGTCATGTGACTCATATTTGAGTTATTTGATTTCGAAATCCGAGTCATGGGACATATAGCCTTCATTGGGTAAGTTTTGACATCTGGCCTTTGTGGGCACTGGTCATATAACCTCTTCGGGTAAGTTTCGACATCTAGCCTTCATGGGCTCGGGTCATTTAACCTCTTTGGGTAAGTTTAGACATCTGGCCTTCATGGGCACTGGTCATATAATTTCTTTTTGGGCAAATTGACATATAGCCTTCATGGGCATTTCTCATATAACCCTTTTTGGGTAAATTGACATATATCCTTCATGGGCATTTGTCATATAACCCTTTTAGGGCAAATTGACATATAGCCTTCATGGGCATTTGTCATATAACTCTTTTTGGGAAAATTGACATATAGCCTTCATGGGCATTTCTCATATAACCCTTTTTGGGAAAATTGACATATAGCCTTCATGGGAATTTGTCATATAACCCTTTTAGGGAAAGGTTTGACATCTAGCCTTCATGGGCTCTGGTCATATAACCCTTTTGGGCAAGTCTTGACATCTGGCCTTCATGGGAACTGGTCACATAACCCTTTTGGGCAAGTCTTGACATCTGCCCTTCATGGGCTCTGGTCATATATATAACCTTGGGCAAGTATTAACATCTGGCCTTGATGTGCTCGTCGTTCGACGTAGAGCTCGTTGGGAACCCCAAGAGGAAGGTACAATGAGCACAGCAAAAAGTTTTCCCTCAGTTATGAAACCAAGGTTTAATCGAACCAGTAGGAGCAAGGAAACACCCCAAAGGTGTTACTAGCTGAGCTTTGGCAGGGTGCACTACTGGTGCTAGTAGCAACGTGGAGACCTGCACAACACAACCACATAACTTTGTCCCCAACTTGCGATGAGGTTGTCAATCTCGTCGTGTTTTGCAAAAAACAAAGGATTAAACGTATCGAATGGAAAGAAGTAAAAGTTTGCAGAAAGTAAACACAAAGCAGTAAAAGATTGTAGATTGTATGTAAAAGACAAGGACCGGGATCCATAGTTCACTAGAGGTGGCTCTCCTTAAGATAGATAACATGCTGGGTGAACAAATTACAGTGGGGCAATTGACAAACACCGAGAAAGCAATACATGCATCTACTAATCATCTTGACTCCTTTGAGACTTGATTGGGCATTACAACATAATACATAGACCGCCATCCAACTGCATCTATGACTAATAATCCACCTTCAGTTTATCATCCGAACCCCCTCCAGTATTAAGTTGCAAGCAACAGATTACTGCTTTACAAACTACCTGTAAAGTAAACAATACAATTGTTCTATGAACAAAGGATTGGTGTTTTCTCCCTAGTAGCAACAGCACATCTAGTACCTTAGAGATTTCTGTCACTTCCCCAGATTACCAGAGGCATGAACCCACTATCGAGCATAAATACTAACTCTTGGAGTTGCTACCATCTACTTGGCCAAGATAGCTACTAACAACAGAAAGCATGCAAGATCACAAATAACAAAGACATGATAGAATCAATAATCAATCTGAAATAGCATCTCAATATCCATCGGATCCCCGCAAACACAACATGCAGAATTACAAATAGATGATCTTGATCATGAACGGAGCTCACAAGATCTAATCATGATAGCACAAAGGAGGAGAACCAACCATCTAGCTACTACATGGATCCGTAGTCCAAGGATGAACTACTCACGCATCACACCGGAGGCTTGCATGGTGATGAAGAAGGCCTCCAGGGTGAATTCCCCTCTCCGGCAGGGTACCGAGAAGAGCTTCAGATCCCTCCCGATCTAGGGATGGAGATGACGGCGGCTACAGACTCTTTCGTGGATTTTTGATCGGGTACTTAGGGTTTTCGTCCCGAGAGAAATATATAGGCGGAAGGAGAGGCCGAGGGGGTGCCTGGGCTGGCCACACCACCCCATGGCGCGGGCCAAGCCTGGCCGCGCGGCCAGGTGGTGTGTCCGCCCTCTGGCCCTTCTCCGTCTCGTATTCTGGCACTTGATCCCTTTCGGAAAAATAGGCACTTTGGCTTTTGTCCCGTCCAATTCTGAGAATATTCATTTTCTGACTTTCCTGGAACCAAAAACAGCAGAAAACAGGCATCTGGCACTGTGGCTCTTGTTAATAGGTTAGTCCAAGAAATCATAAGAAAAGTACTCCAAAGTTGGAACAAAACACAAGAACGTGGATAAAACCAAGCATGGAACATCAAAAATTATAGATACATTTGCAATGTATCAGGCCTTCATGGGCACTGGTCATATAACCCTTTCGGGTAAGTTTTGACATCTGGCCTTCATGGGCTCTAGTCATATAACCTCTTTTTGGGTAAGTTTTGACATCTAACCTTCATGGGCTCTAGTCATATAACCCTTTTGGGTAAGTTTAGGTATGTATTTGAATTTGATCTGCCTATCATGATTCTGACATATAGGTTCCAATCCGTGTTATCCCATCCTAGTTTCATGACAGAAATCTGATATATGTCTCAAATTCGAGTTATCTAACTCAAAATCTGAGTTATATGACTCAAATCTGACACATGTCTCAAATCCAAGTTATCTAACTCAAAATCTGAGTTATACGACTCAAATCTAACATATGTCTCAAATCCGAGTTATCCCATCCAAGTTATAATATTTGAGACAAAATACGACCTGATGATATGCTGGCAAATTGCCATAAACTGGGATCCGAGATATGATTCTGATATATGATATGACTTTATGAAATGGTGGCAAACTGCCATAAATATAGATCTGAGATATAATTTTGAGATATGATATGACTTTATGATATGATGGAAAACTGCCATGAATTTAGATCTGAGTTATAAATCTGAGATTGAGTATGACGAGTTTAAGATATGCTGGCAAATCGTCGTCCGAGGTATGAAATAACCTGGAAAACTAATCCAAATAGTAATTTGAGGTATAAGATAACCTGGCAAGCTAAAGTAAAGAGTAATCCGAGGTATAAGATAACCTGGCAAGCTGAAAATTAAATGATAATTCGAGGTATAAGATAACGTGGCAAGCTGAAGCAAATACCAATCTGAGTTAATGATAACCTGGCAAGCTAAAGAAAATACCAATCTGAGTTAAAGATAACCTGGCAATCTGAATTAAATTTCAATCTATGTTAAAGATAACTAGGCAAGATGAGTTAACATTAATCCAAGTTATAAGATAACCTGGCAAGCTGAGTTAAACAGTAATCCAAGTTATAAGATAAACTGGCAAGCTAAGTTAAACAGTAATCTGAGTTATAAGATAACTAGGCAAGCTGAGTTAAACAGTAATCCAAGTTCTAAGATAACCTGGCAAGCTGAGTTAAACAATAATCCGAGTTATAAGATAACTAGGCAAGCTGAGTTAAACAGTAATCTGAGTTATAATATAACCTGGCAAGCTGAGTGAAACAGTAATCTGAGTTATAAGATAACTAGGAAAGCTGAGTTAAACAGTATTCCGAGTTATAACATTTTGTGATGCCTTGGGGGTAAATTTCCTTAACATTGAGCATCTCAAAATGATATAGTTAGTGAAATAGTACATATAACTGATGTTTTACGATAATAATAGAAGACATAGCTAAAAGACATATAGTAGTTGAAATATGTGAGATCATAACAGATGTCATATCTTATGTCATTTTGAGTTATAGTTCTATGCATGGGGATGACGAGTCAAATTACGACCAAGTCCCCGATATACTTTTTCTACCTATATGTGACTCTACTGATATGTTGGCTAGTCCCCGGGTTGAGTCATCTCCTTCCTGAGGTGAATGGCTAAGTGATAGAGGGTGATAGTCCCCGAGTGACATTTAGGGTTATCTCATGTGCGTGTTTGTGGTTGAGTCAGTTGTTACTAATAGTATACTTGGTGAGGAGGTTGAGTTATGCTCATGGAGTCATGCTTGTTGGATGAGTCAACTGATACTTACAATACCTGGCGAGAGGTAACCTCGGCAATTCCCATGGTTATGGACTTCGTGTTTCATGGAAAAGAGAATGCCGGAGATTTCATCGGATGTCATGCAAACACGGGAGTTGAAGTCGTCTGATTATTGATGAATAAAGCTATTACAGATTGCTTGGGAGTTTTTTGGTCCCTCCTCATAGGCTTCTCCCGTCCTATATATAATAGGCCGGGTCTCAAAGCCGTATATGGATAGGTTACATATTGACGATTACAAAACCAACACAATGTCGGTTCCTTTTTTCTTTATCTAATATAACTAAGGCTTCCATCAGATGCTTTCTTGGGCCTTCATCCTAAATCTTCATGGGCGGTGAGCCTTTATACAACTGGGGTAACAAAACATAAGCACCCAATACCCATGGCAGTAGCCCCCGAGACTCTACCCGAATTGTAGATTCTGGTTGAGTCTCAAAAGATGTTTTTAGTTTTTCACAATTTGAGATTTTATGATTTATCTTTATTTTTCTTAATTTTATAGGGATTTGGTACAACAGGCCTAATGCATCTGACGGATCAGGAATCAATTAATTGCTCCTAGGCGAAAACACTATAGACCTACATCAAATTCAAGTCCCCATACATGAACTCGGATTTTAACTAGCGTAACTCAGTTCGAGCCGTTGAGGTCTTATTGAATACTGAATCCCAGTTCTATTTTATCAGGTACCCAACGCGTCTGTCCAGACTTTTCATCATATCGTCGATACAAATATTTTACTGGCAGAGCGCATTCTTGTACGATTACCAGGCTACACAGGACGAATCCTGGTGTCTTACCTTCATGTCTTGGACACACCATTTGGAGTTTTATCGCGTTGGGTGCGATCCGAGATTTTTGTATGATTTTTATCGACTGCCTTGTTTGGTTGCTGGAATTTCTAAATTTTTTCAGTTTTTTGTTTCAATAATTTATTGAATCTCCTAATGGGGTAACCTTTTGAGGATACACTAAGGTAAAACTCATAAGTTTTTTGCTCATATATATGTTTGGGTCGAAATTGTTGTGACCTTATATGCACAATATGATTTCTATCGTGTGCACGCCAGTGCTCCCGATGGTAGTAGCCCCCGAGGCTATGTTCGGATGCCTGTATATGGACATAAGCTCATAATTGTTGTTAGTTTCATCAGAATAATGCTCGCAGATTATATCAAAATAGAGAACCCCTAATTTGTAGGTAAAAACAAAAAATAAAAACTCAGAGTATGCAGAACTTAACTTTTATTTATATTCTGAAGCCAAAGATACATGATTTGGCAGACTTTGCCTAGTCGTTGGCCTTTCTAATATTCTGGCTAAGAAGCCGTGCGGTAGGGCTTATTGTAATTTAAATTGCAAGAAAGCATAAATTCTAAGCATAAAAACGTCGTAATTGTGCGACGTTCCACGGATTGGAATATTTAACTCATGTCTTCTTGTCTTGAAGCCAATATGCTCCTCCGGCGATAACTACTGTAATGATGTAGGGCCCTTACCAAGGCGACTCCAATTTACGGTGACCATCTTTCTTGAGACGAAAAACTAGGTCCCCTACAACGAAGGACCTAGGACGCAATCATCGGCTGTGGTAATTGCGTAGTGGAGTGGCCCTTTGTGTAACACCCTCGAATCGGCCCTATGCTAGTTTTAGCGATTCCCGCCAAACCCGCATAGAAACGATTCAAAGATGCCCATGATGACCCACAAGTATAGGGGGTGTATCGCAGTATTTTCGAGAGAAGTGAAACCCAATTTATTGATTCGACACAAGGGGAGCCAAAGAATATTTATCAGCCTTAACAACGAAGTTGTCAATTCAGCTACACCTGGAAACAATCTTGCTCACAGCAGTTTATCAGTAGCAACAGTTTTGTAGTAGGAATAGTAAAGTAACAGCAGTAGCAAATCAAAGACAGTAGTAACAAAAGCAGTAAACAGTGGGATTCGAGTGCGGTAGGCATAGGGATGGATGGACGGGCGTTGCAAGGACAAGACAATTCACATAGCAAACAGAACATAGCGCAATTGCAGATAAATAAGATAAAGCACCCAAGTACTAGACAATCCTAGGCATGTGTTCCATATATAGTCATATGTGCTCGCAATGAAAACTTCGACAACATCTTTTGTCCCACCAGCCCGTTTTCAGCGGGGCCTCCAGGGAACTACTGGCAATTAAGGTGCTCCTTTTAATAGAGCACCGGAGCAAAGCATTAACACTCCGTGAACACATGTGATCCTCACATCAAAGCCTTTCCCTTCCGGTTATCCCGATTTCTGTCACTTCGGGGCCATAGGTTCCGGACAACAACGTGTGTATACAACTTGTAGATAAGACCAGCAACAATACTATCATAATGAATCAATAATAAGTTCAGATCTGAAATCATGGCACTCGGGCCCTAGTGACAAGCATTAAGCACAACAAGTCGCAACAAAGTCATAAAGCACTAATAAAAGATACTAGGCACCATGCCCTAACAATCGGATGCCATTACATGAACGATCTCATCCAATCCCTACCATCCCCATAGCCTACAGCGGGGGATTACTCACTCATAGATGGGGGAAACATGGATGGTCGATGGAGATGATGGTGAAGATCGATGGAGATGGCTCCGAGGGCACTTCCCTGTCCCGGCAGGGTGCCAGAACAGAGACTTTCTGTCCCCCCGAATCTCCCCTTCGGTGGCGGCGGCGCAGCAGAAATTTTCGTGGAAAAACGTTGATCCCCCCGAAGTTTTTAGGTCAGAAGGCTTCTTATAGGCGAAGAGGGAGACCGAGGGGGTGCCTGGGGCCACCGCACCATGGCCTGGTGCGGCCAAGCCCAACCCGCGCCTGGGGGTGGTGTGGCCAGGCCCTGGCCCTCCTCCGTCTCGTATTCTGGCTCCACGAGTCTTCTAGAAAAATAGGCACTTTGGCTTTTGTCCCGTCCAATTCCGAGAATATTCATTTTCTGACTTTCCTGGAACCAAAAACAGCAGAAAACAGGCAGCTGGCACTGTGGCTCTTGCTAATAGGTTAGTCCAAGAAATCATATGAAAAGTACTCCAAAGTGTGGACAAAACACAAGACAGTGGACAAAACCAAGCATGGAGCATCAAAAATTATAGATACATTTGCAATGTATCAACATCCCCAAGCTTAACTCCTGCTCGTCCTCAAGTAGGTAAGTGATAAAAAGAAAGAATAATTTTTGAGGTGACATGCACCATCATAAACTTGATCAAAGTATTTGTAAACATTCAAAGCTGGAATCATAGTACTTCAATCATAACATCAAAGTCAAAGTTCTAGCAATAAGACGAAGAAACTATGATGCAACATGAAAAGGCACAAACAAAAGATTCATGAATAACAATGCTTTGCAAGACGATTGCTTGTTTCACATAAAGAAAACATAGCATAGTGGCATTCAACTTGTCCCTCATAGAGTAGCAAACATAAATGCATAGGACACCTTCAAAGTTTACAAGAGTGACTAGATACAAATAGTTACAAGCATATCAAGGTATGCATCAATCAACAAGTCTTGGGACAATGCACATAGAACTAAGAATGGCCACTATGCTCTCAGGAAAGTGCTCATAGAATGTGTGGAGACTCAACAAGGAAATGAAAAGGTTTTGAATAGTTTGAAAGGCTTCCAAATGCTAAAAGTATGGTACTCATTAGCTTTGAGCTCTCATTGCCCCTATCATAAGCATCTTTAAATGGTTAAGGTTAAAGTGACACAACTAAGAGGATATGCTTGGCAAGTTATAAATCGAAGGCTCATGCCCCTTACTTACGAAGAATGATCCTCATGCTTCTCAACTTCAGTCACGAGTAAGCTCTTGTCATTGTAAGTATATACGTATCATAGAGAACCACCAACGGGGTACCCCTTGCACATGATACGGGAGCTTTCCCATAATCAAAATGACAAGGCAAGCAGACAATGAGCATCTCAGCGATCTTTTTATTTGCTATTTGCATAGGTTTTTATTGAGGATGCTTCATAGAGTGCTCATTATGGTGATGCTGCAAGTTTCCACCATGATTAGGCATGGCTTAGGCTAGCGGCCCAGGCGTTTCTCTAACATACATACAAACTCCATGATCTTACAAGTTCCACTTTTATTTCACACCGCCGGGATCCATCAGCAAAAGAACATGATATCAACGAGGTACTAAGTACCAAGTGCAATGTTGAAAGCGTTCCCCATGAAACATGGTTCTGCTAACTTCAACTTATAAAGCGCAAGCATATATGCAACAAAGAAGGACACAATGGTTCATGTTTATTAGGTGCAAGAAAATAAAGTGTGCCATCAAGTTCGTGAGAGCTTTACTAACTAACTTTCTCATAACAAGCAGACATTTTATTCGGAAGAAAACAAGGCATATTGAATATGCACGAAAGTAGCAAATGATGCTAATAGGTAGGTATGGTGGACACTTTGGCAATATTTGGTTTAAGGGAGTTGGAAACTTGAGTAAAACATACTCAGTGAAAGTGAAGGCTAGCAGTAGTAAGGGAGCGACAAACGAGAGAGCAATAATGGCCATAATCATGCAGAGCGACAAAACATCATTGATCAAAGCATAAAGTGATACTACAAGTTGAAAACTAAAGGATCATACAGGCTTATGGTGACTTGAGATAGTCATAGCATGGTGTGAGCATGTGCCAAGTCAACCCAAATAAAGCATCAAAGGAGAATGCCACTATACTATGCTTTAATATGCTAAAACAACGCATAATTCATCCAAGGCACATTAAGCAATCTCAATTGTTTATAACAAGTCATGCTACAGCAAAGAATACTAAGCATAAAGCCAAAACAATATCAAGCATGGCATGAGAAAGCATATGCCACAGTCAAAAACAAGCTCTCTTTACCACTTAAGCATGAGCTTTCCTACTCTTTTCCAAACCAAACCAAACTGTTTGAACAACAATGTATAAAAGGGGAGGTCCAACCAATTTATTCAGCAAACTAAGCAAACCATGCAAACTAAAAACCAAAACGAAAACGAAAAAGAAGACGCTCCAAGAACAACACAATTGTGCATGAAACAAATAAAAATGAAGTGGTTGGAAGAAACCTGAGATTTTTATTGATGAATTAGGGGATGCCTTGGGCATCCCCAAGATTTGATGCTTGTACTTCTTGAATATTTCTTGGGGTGACACATGTGGCATTCCCAAGCTTGAGCTTTACTCCATCCTTCATCTCATTACTCATTCCTTCCATACACCTGAAATTTTTCCTTCATACGAAACTTCACACAATCTCATTAGCAACATTAGTGAACTTAAGATAAATAAGTTTTAAGGTTCAGTTCTAACACCAAATAAACTTCCATCAGAACACTAGATACTGTAGCACTTCCCTCAAAAATCTCAATTCTCCAAAAGAACTCAAGAAGGAACCAACAAGAAGCAAATGCCGAAAATGGCAGAAATCTGTCAAAACAGACCAGCAGGTAAAGACAAATTTTTTCGAAGACCTTCTGTTGCTCAAATCAAAAAGTGTTGCACTAACGAAAGTTAGATAACAACCTGGGGCAGAAGTACAAAAAATTACAGATCAATCCTACATACAGAGCTCTCTCACGAATGTTTACGGTGAAGCACAAAAATCTGTTTTGGGACAGCAACTTTCCCAATCATTACTTCTCTCTCATTAGAGGTTACTCTTGGCACAAAAAGCAAATAAAAAGGATAAGGAGAGGTTATTACAGAGGTAATAACTTCCAAGACTCATCTAAAACTTTTGTATTATCTCTCAATAAGTACTTTTCTTTAATGCCTTTAAGTTAGGCATAAGCAAAAACTAAAAATGGATAGAATAGAAGTAAGCGGAGATAATCATGGTGAAAACATTGTTTTGTTCAATGAAATCCTTTTGTTAACAAGGTTGATCAGGTCTTGTTACCAAAACAATTCCATATGAGACAAAACTTTGTATCCCACTAATGATTATGTTACCTCAACCTTGATAACAATGGTCCCAATCATAATAGTTTCAAATTTTCTCTTCGTATGGGACAATATATTTCTCCAACTTGAATGCCCTCAACATGTTCAATTGAATTCAAACCATAAGTCCTTTCAATCTTCTTGAGGAAATAGACAATGTGTTCATTGAAGGTCACCTTCCCTTGATTACAATTAATAACAGCTCCTGCAGTATTTAAGAAAAGGTCACCCAAGAATAATAGACATATTATCATCTTCAGGCATAAAAGTTTGGGAGGATGCTCTCATAAGGAATATGAGTTGAAGTAAAAGAGAGCATCGAGGAGAAAATTCAAAACACATTTAAGTCTAACCCACTTCCTATGCATAGGAATCGTGTAAGCAAATAACAAAGTGACACACATAGGAAGATAAAACAAGAGTAACTCCAAAACTTTCAGCACATAGAGAGGTGTTTCAATACCATGAAAACTTCCACAACCATATTTTGCTATTTCATAATAATTTTCAGTAGCCTCATGAAGAAACTCAACAATATAACTATCACATAAAGCATGCTCTTCATGATCTACAAGCACTAGAGCTTTAATATAAACATTTTCAAGAGAAACCTCAGGAACATTCATTCTCCTTTAGTAAGCAAGGGGGACAGTCAAATAATGTAAGGGATAAAGAGTTACTCTCATTAGAAGGTAGGCATGGGTAGCTAATCCATTCTTCCACCTTTTTTCATCACTCTCCTCCTCTTTTTCATCTAATGAGATTTCAGGTTCATCAATTTCTTCTTCCATAGGATCCTGCAAGGCATTAGTCTCTTCCATTTGTGGAAAGCATCTATTAAAATATTCAAGAATATAGCCATTTTCATCCTTGTAATTATCAAAGCAAAATTTAAGTATACCATACACCTCATACTTATAAGGTGAATCATCAATATTTTCAAGCAAACTAGCAAGTTCAAAAGCACCCTTCCAAGCAATAAATTCTTCAATGTGTTCCGCATCATAAAAGTCATAATTTCCTTTAGCACAGGAAGATATGGTATCATTATCATTATACTCACATTGAAAAGGGAGGTGTTTATACCTCTTTCTGCAACGAGATTCATCATAGCAATAAGTAACATTATAAGTAAAGCACACATTTCTAGCAATGGTATACAATCTATCAATTTGTTCCCATAAGTGTTTCCCTTTTTGTGACAAGCGGTGTTCCCAATAATAATCCTTTTGATCTTCCGTGAACCCACCTTGCCAAGAAGATTCAGTTTCAAAGAAACCAACCATTAACATCAAGCATGATAAAGCAAGACAATAACAGACCAACAAAAATAACAACTAGAGTAGGAACTATTTTTTGTATTTTTGATAAAGAAACAAGCAAACAAGGAGAAAGATAAACTTACCTTGAACAATAGTGAATCCAAGTGAACTTGATAAATAAAGCTATGCTCTCCGGCAACGGTGCCAGAAAATAGTCTTGATGACCCACAAGTATAGGGGGTGTATCGCAGTATTTTCGAGGGAAGTGAAACCCAATTTATTGATTCGACACAAGGGGAGCCAAAGAATATTTATCAGCCTTAACAACTGAGTTGTCAATTCAGCTGCACCTAGAAACAATCTTGCTCACAGCAGTTTATCAGTAGCAACAATTTTGTAGTAGGAATAGTAAAGTAACAGCAGTAGCAAAGCAAAGACAGTAGTAACGAAATCAGTAAATAGTGGGATTCGAGTGCGGTAGGCATAGGGATGGATGGATGGGCGTTGCAAGGACAAGACAATTCACATAGCAAACAGAACATAGGGCAATTGCAGATAAATAAGATAAAGCACCCAAGTACTAGACAATCCTAGGCATGTGTTCCATATATAGTCATACGTGCTCGCAATGAGAACTTGCACAACATCTTTTGTCCTGTCAGCCCGTTTGCAGCGGGACCTCTAGGGAACTACTGGCAATTAAGGTGCTCCTTTTAATAGAGCACCGGAGCAAAGCATTAACACTCCGTGAACACATGTGATCCTCACATCAAAGCCTTTCCCTTCCGGTTATCCCGATTTCTGTCACTTCGGGGCCATAGGTTCCGGACAACAACGTGTGTATACAACTTATGGATAAGACCAGAAAAAATACTATCATAATGAATCAATAATAAGTTCAGATCTGAAATCATGGCACTCGGGCCCTAGTGACAAGCATTAAGCACAACAAGTCGCAACAAAGTCATAAAGCACTAATAAAAGATACTAGGCACCATGCCCTAACAATATGATGCCATTACATGAATGATCTCATCCAATCCCTACCATCCCCATAGCCTACATCGGGGATTACTCACTCATAGATGGGGGAAACATGGATGGTCGATGGAGATGATGGTGAAGATCGATGGAGATGGCTCCGGGGGCACTTCCCTGTCCCGGCAGGGTGCCAGAACAGAGAATTTCTGTCCCCCCGAATCTCCCCTTCGGTGGCGGCGGCGCAGCAGAAATTTTCGTGGAAAAACGTCGAGCCCCCCGAAGTTTTTAGGTCAGAAGGCTTCTTATAGGCGAAGAGGGAGACCGAGGGGGTGCCTGGGGCCACCGCACCATGGTCTGGTGCGTCCAAGCCCAACCCGCGCCTGGGGGTGGTGTGGCCAGGCCCTGGCCCTCCTCCGTCTCGTATTCTGGCTCCACGAGTCTTCTAGAAAAATAGGCACTTTGGCTTTTGTCCCGTCCAGTTCCGAGAATATTCATTTTCTGACTTTCCTGGAACCAAAAACAGCAGAAAGCAGGCAGCTATCACTGTGGCTCTTGTTAATAGGTTAGTCCAAGAAATCATATGAAAAGTACTCCAAAGTGTGGACAAAACACAAGAAAGTGGATAAAACCAAGCATAGAGCATCAAAAATTATAGATACATTTGCAATGTATCAGCCCACCAGGCACTTGCGTGCGGGTGGAAAACGAATTAATATCATTACACAATAGTCCACGATGGAACCCACAGAACATATATATACAACAACGACTCCATGAGTCAAGAATACATATATACAATACAAAGACCCAAATCACCTTGAAAATGATACAACGTCTGACTACGGATAAGATGCAAATGGGGATAAGAGCCCTAAAGAATAACCAATGGCATCCATAACCCTGCCCAGGCCAAGCCGGAAGGGTCACCCTGCTAACGACTTCGAACTTATACCTATCAAACAAAATGGGTGTTGATAAAGTGCAAATGAAAAGGGAGAGGTCAATATTGAGGCCAGTACATGGATAGTCTATAATTTGGCGGCTCTCGCCTACACAGGTATGGTGGACTGTAGCGGCATCGATGCATGCATTGAACAACCTTAGAGACTCGATACATCTGTCGGCTATTAGAGAGAGGTAAGAAATACCTATGCAGGACCAACCTGATACTAACACCAATCATACCCATCCTACTATTTTCCCCTCGAGACCAAACGAGGAAGTCAAACTGAGGAACTCACATAGTTGGCAGTTTTATTCATTCCATTATAGTTGTAGCACTTACTAGTCAGATATAGATAGCATGACTCATCTTGAGATCATAAGCAGTGGGAAGTTTGACTTAACCATTCCGTTGTAGTTGAAATACTTACTAGTTAGTTACAATTAACACGAGACATCCCAAATCCAGCAGTTGTTGGCACTTTTATTTACTCATTCCGTTGTAGTGAAACTAATTACTAGACATGTAAAGTCAAATTTATAGCACTACTTTAGTTATGGTTGTCTATGATCGAGATACTATGCTCCAAGTCGTCCATAACTGCGGACACGGCTTTCAAAAAGATTTACCCTGCAGGGGTGCACAAATAGAAACACTTGCACGATCAACCTCGGAAAAAACAAATAAAACCCAACGAGGCATCACGATAAAGCAATCATAGGATTCATAAAATATTTCAGGGGGCACCCCACTAAGCTACCCACAACAAAGTTCGCCGGCTCCGAGATGGACCCAAGGTTTGTGTAGATGGCTGTAAACGACTGGGAACCCGAAAGTGTGACTGGGATGTCGATACCTTGGAAACGTGTCACAAGTCCTGAATAGTACAGATGCTCCATGCACAATCGTAAATAAAGCAGTAAAGCATGGTATAAGTATAGAATAGTAATAAAGCCCCAAACTAGTTTGTGTACCCAAGAAATAAGAAATGAATCAAGCTCTGCCTAAGGGGATTCATGGTCCCACATGCGGATAGTGCGATAGTCAAGGAACATGTATCAAGTATTTGGGGCCTACGGGACACAAGTGAGCGGTTAAAAACCAAATATTAGTTTTGCCCACCGGTGCCTCTGCATTAATTATATCTACACCCATCATTTGAATCGACAAGTTATATTTAAAGACATGATCATCTCCACCATTAAACATGTGCCAACCTTCCAACACTTGAAACGGCCCTATGCTAGTTTTAGCGATTCCCGCTAAACCCGCATAGAAACGACGTGCGGGTGGAAAACAAAGTAATATCATTACACAATAGTCCACGATGGAACCCACAGAACATATATATACAAAAATGACTCCATGAGTCAAGAATACAAATATACAATACAAAGATCCAAATCACCTTGAAAACAATACAACAACCGACTATGAATAAGATGCAAATGGGGCTAAGAGCCCTGAAGAATAACCAATGGCGTCCATAAACCTGACCAGGCTAAGCCAGAAGGGTAACCCTGCTAACGACGTCGAACTTATACCTGCCAAACAAAAGGGGTGCCGACAAAGGGCAAAGGAAAAGGGAGCAGTCAGTACTGAGGCCAGTCCATGGCGAGTCTATAATTTGGCGGCTCTCGCCTACATAGGTATGGTGGACTGAGGCGGTAGCGAAGTATGCACCGAACAACCTATAGAGACTCGATACATCTATCGGCTATTAGAGAGAGGTAAGAAAGACCTAAGCGGGACCAACCTAATACTAACACCAATCATACCCATCCTGGTATTTCCCCCTCGAGACCAAACGAGGAAGTCAAACCGAGGAACTCACACAGTTGACAATTTTATTCATTCCATTATAGTTGTAGCACTTACTAGTCAGATATAGATAGCATGAGTCATCCTGAGATCATAAGTAGTGGGCAGGTTGAGTTAACCATTATGTTGTAGTTGCAATACTTACTAGTCAGCTACAATTAACATGAGACATCCCAAATCCAGCAGTTGTTAGCACTTTTATTTACTCATTCCGTTGTAGTGTAAGTTATTACTAGTCATGTAAAGTCAAATTTATATCACTACTTTAGTTATGGTTGTCTATGATTGAGATACTATGCTCCAATTCATCCATAACCGCAGACACAAACTTTAGAAAGATTTACCTGCAGGGGTGTACAAATAGCAACACACGCATGATCAACCTCAGAAAAACCAAATAAAACCCAATGAGGCATCACGATAAAGCAATCACAGGATTCATAAAATATTCTAGGGGCCATCCCACTAAGCTACCCGTAACGAAGTTGGCCGGCTCCAAGAGGGACCCAGGGTTTGTGTAGACGGCTGTAAACGACTGGGAACCCGAAACTGTGACTGGGCTTGTCGATACCGCGGAAATGTGTTACAATTCCTAAATAGTATAGGTGCTCCATGCACACTCGTAAATAAAGCAGTAAAGCATGGCATAAATACATGATAGTAATAAAGCCCCAAACTAGTTTGTTGGCCCTAAGAAATAAGAAATGAATCAAGCTCTGGCTAAGGGGATTCATGGTCCCACATGCGGATAGTGCGATAGTCAAGGAACATGTATCAAGTACGGGGCCTAAGGGACACAAGTGAGTGGTTAAAAACCAAATATTAGCTATTGCCCACCAGTGCCTCTGCATTAATTATATCTACACCCAACATTTTAATCGACGAGTTATATTTAAATTCATGATCATCTCCACCATTAAACATGTACCAACCTTCCAACAAAGGTGGAACAACAACAACGCGAAGCAGCACCTGAGCAAGCAACTACGACTCGCAAGGCCGACTATCTATCAAACAACATGCAATAGGATGTGTCCAAGGCAATATAGAGGCTGCAAGGAATATAAATGGTGGATAGAAACTAAAGAATCGCAACACGGATAGCAATAGATCAATAAGAGGAAATAAAGACTATAAATGCAAAAAAGGTAGAAAGGGGGAGATTGCTTGCCTGGGAAACTCTGCCGAAGATACACCAGAGAATTTGTCGATACTCACATCAACTCATCGGCCTAATCCGTGAAGAAGAAAAGCGCTAAAAGAAACACCGGATGCACTATTTAATACTACGGCAGAAGATCGGGCATGATGCATGATATGGCAAATATGCGATGCAACTAGGCAATATTAAGCGGAACCGGGGTCCCGACAATTAAATAATAGGTTAATGCCGTTTAGCTACCCCGCAATTTAAATGTTGTCTTAACAAGGAAAAATATGGCATCGGTTTGCTACACAAATTTAAATAGAGTCAATATAAGACTAGAATAGCCCACATATGAGCTCCATATTTAATTATGAGGTGAATAGACAAAGTACCCACAAACCCCATGATGAGATGCGAGCATGAATAATTTAAATGCAACAATATATATGTCATATTATAAAAATAAGGGTCGGATAGGGGTCACACATCAAGGTCCGAAGATCTTGGGGTTCGCCGAGGGGGTTCGATGGGATCGGTCTTCCTGGGCACGGCCATCGGATCCATGAAGGAGGACTCGTGGTCTTCGGTTCCGCCCTTCGGTTCTGGGGTCGGGGTTCAGGGCCTTAGCATCCGTGAAGGGGACCTTGGTGTTCCGCGATCTTTGGTTCCAAGGATCTTCGGGTCGGGGGTCTTGGCGTTCATGAAGAAGATCATGTCATTCCGTGAGGTCCAGTCTTCAGGGTTGGGCTTCGGGGTTCAGATCCGAGGTCTTAACCATCGGGTCCGTGAAGAGATCGGCCTAAGAGCAACAACACCACACTCTTACATCATCGGTATAGATAGAGCCATGCCATCATCGATGCAGCACACCATGCAGGCACACGACATCAGGATAATCGACAGTTCAAAGCCAAACGCATGCTTCTGGGGGCATGTCCCATGCGGACATTGGCTTGAGCACCTGGCAGCAACCAGATCGGCTATTGACTTCAGGACGTAGCGAAGACAGCGAACTTCAAGGGTGCGTCAGGTCGGAGGCGGCAGCGACTACGCAGGGATGGTTGTCTGGTTCGAGGGTGCAGAGGCACGCAGTGAGGGAAACAACTGCTGCCACCAGGGAGGAAGGCTACGGTGGCAGGCGAGAGGGCGCCAGCAAGAGGAGGGCGGCCTTGGAGATAGGTCGTGACGCAGGGTGATGGGGAGCAAGCGTGCAAGGTCGAGGCTCCTAGGAAGCGCAGCCATGGCGCCTGGAGGCGAAGGGCGACGCGACATCACGCGGCCCGGCAAAGGAGAGGATCCCTCAAAGCGGAGTTGGAGGCGAGGCCAGGAAGGCAACAATGGAGGAGGCGCCGAAGGTCGTGTTGCAGGGGCAGGCCGGTGCCGCAATAGAGGGGGACGGAGAGGCTAGGCCTCGCAGTTGCAGAGGACGGACATGAGGGGTGAGGTAAGGCTCACGCGTGGGCCGGGCGGTGCTGATCGCGGAGCAGAGGCGGGCCAATGAACGAGGGGCGGCTGATGGAGTTACCCTCTCGATGTTTCTTGAGTCAAATTGTTTGGAGTGGTACGCAAACTCCACAAAACATAGGGTAACTCATCGATCCATGCTCCTTTTTCCCTATCGAGTGGTGCTAGTAATCTTTTCTTGAGGCCAGCAGTTACGAGGCCATTGGCTTTTTCCACTTGCCCATTAGTTTGTGAGTGAGCAACTGAGGCATAGCTTATTTTTATGCCCATCTCCTCGCAGTATTCTTTGAAGTCACTAGAAGTAAAGTTAGTTCCATTATCAGTAATGATGTTGTTTGGCACGCTGAATTGGAACACTATTGATTTTATGATTCTAAAGGCTTTGGACCTCCTAGTGATTCGTCGAGCTTCGATCACGTCTTCGGGGAGTTCTCCTCGAGTCATATATGCTATGGATCTTCATCGAGGGTTTCTTCTATATCTGCGCTTGTTGGTGCAGCCCCCGAGTCCTTTCGCGGCTTGATTTTGTTTCCTGTCTTGGGTGTTAGACTTCAGAAACTCTCCTAGCCTTAATAGCACGCTCTGTTATCTCTTCTTAGAAAACTCCAGGTGGGATTAGTAGGCATAAGGACCTAATGTTTCCCAGATTGTCGGCTTCTTCATTGCTTGCTCTTCCTATGTGCGATACTTCGCATCCATCAAACTGGGCCTCCATAATGTTGTACAGATCACGGTAGGCAATCATGTTGTCACTGATAGCATCGTACTTATTCATTGCTTGCTTTGCTACAAGATTGGAATCACTGAATATTTTGAGGCGAGTTGCACTTCAAGCTTTGGCCATAGGCATACCGTGCAACAAGGCCTCATACTCAGCTTCATTATTGGATGTGTTTGCGAAGCTCATCCGAAGTATGTAGCACATTTTATCGCCTTGTGGTGATACTAATATGACTCCTGCCCCTGCTCCTTCCATTCTTTTTGATCCATCAAAATACATTGTCCATGCGCTAGAAAGGTCTGGTAGGCCTGCGCATTGTAGTTCAATCCATGCAGTGATAAAATCAGGCAAAACTTATAATTTAATTTCTTTGCGCTTCACGTACGTGATATCTCGAGGGGAAATCTCAATGCTCTATAGAGAGACGTGTCCAGTTGGTTCTGGATTATTGAGGATATTAGATAGAGGTGCTTCATTGGCCACTATGATTGGGTGTTCCACAAAATAGTGGCGCAACTTTTGTGATATCATAAATACTCTGTATGCTAGTTTCTGATAATGCGGGTACCTTTGTTTGGATGGCGAGAGGACCTCGCTCAGAAAATAAACCGGTCTCTGAACATCGTGGGTTTTCCCTTCTTCGGGTCATTCTACGACCAGAACCGTGTTGACCACCTAATTAGTGGTGGCAATGTAAAGAAGTAATGGCTCTTTTTATCGCGGAGACACGACGATAAGATATGTCGAAAGTGTTTTATTGAGATCTTCAAAGGCACACTGAGCTTCTTCCGTCCACTCGAATTTATCCGATTTCCTCATGAGGGCGTAGAATGGTAGTGTTTTTCTCATAGACGGGTAATAAAATGGTTGAGTGCTGCGACTTGCCCAGCCAGCTGTTGTACGCCTCGAAAATTCGTTGGTTTTTTCATTGTTAGGATTGCCTATATTTTCTCGGGATGGGCTTCTATTCCTCTTGCTGAAACAAGATATCCGAGGAGTTGCCCTGCAGGGACTCCAAAGGAACACTTCGCCAGTTTGAGTTTGATGCAGAACTTGTCGAGGTTCCTGAATGTTTCTCAGAGGTCATTGATAAGTAAGTACCCTTGTTTTCTTATGACTATGACATCGTCGATATAGACTTGTACATTTGTACCAATTTGGCTTCCTAGGAAATTTTGCATCATCCATTGATATGTTGCCCCGGCATTTTTGAGTCCAAAAGGCATTGTTGTGTAGCAGAATACTCCATAGTGCATGATAAATGCTGCTTTATCCTAATCTTCTCCCTTCATCTAAATCTGATGGTACCTAGAATATGCGTCCAAAAAGGAAAGATGTTCGCACCCCGCGGTTGCATCGATTATTTGATCGATTTGTGGTAGTGGGAAGTGATCCTTTGGAAAATTTCAACGCAGTGAAGCCAATGCACATCTGTAGTTTTTTTATTTTTCTTTGGGACACACACTAGGTTTGTGACCCACTCTGCTTTCTTTAATTCTTTGATGAATTTGGTGTCGGTTAGGCGATTGAGCTCCTTTCCAATGGCCTTTCGTTTTGGCTCCACAAAGTGACTATTTTACTGGCTTTGCCTTTGGATCCAAGTTTAATGCATGCTCAGCAAGTTCCCTAGGAATTCTTGGCATGTTAGAAGGTAACCATGCGAAAATCTCCTAGTGCTCACGGAGGAACTCGATGAGCGCGCTTTCCTATGAGGGACCAAGATTGGAGGCCACAAATGTCGTCTTTTTGGGTCGGTAGGTGTAACACCCCAAAACTTTAATCAAGGTTATCAAAGTTCAAATCACCCAATTTAGGGTTAACCAAAAAAATATTATTAAAATGATTATGAATGCATGTGTGTTTGAATTAGTGTATAATTGTTTAAAAATGCCATGCTTGATTGTTCTAAATGTTATGAAATGGATTAAAGATGAATGCCACGTCATCTAGACCATTTGCAAACAGAATCCAAAGAAAAAGAAATCAAATAAGGATAAAAAGATCAAATGGTCATTTTGACCAAAGTTAACCACTGGGCCACTTTAGGTGTTCCTAGAAGTCAATTCCTAACAGAAACAATTCTCTTTATTTTCACCCCTTGCTGGACCAAGTAAAGATGTACCAAGGCCCACTTTACACACTTACAAAAACATCTAGCAAAGCAATTTAAATGATATTTGAAAATTGAATCCAATGCATATGTGAAGATCCTCCTTTTTGAAAAACCCATCAAATGAATTCACCTTGGCAATCCCAAGCAAACCTAGTCTCTCAAGTTCAATACAAGATCCCTCAATCCAAAATTCAAATATAAATTTCTTTCGGCGATTTCTTCAAACACCTAGTGAGCACAGTAATAGCTGCCAAACTATTATTGTTTTTCATCAATGCTTTGTCCACCATTTGACCCCTTTCTACACCCCTTGTCCCCTCTAGTCTCAACCAGCCCAACGGAGCAACCCTCACCTTGCTGTATGCGCCAGTGCCAAGCCACCCGAGCACCCCCATGTCGGTCGATCATGAACCGCTCACAACAGACCGCCCTGAGCTCGCCCACGATGCCTAGGAGGTAGGCGAGATCACACCGCCCCTCTTTGTACCCTTCCTGAGCGCTGCCAAGCCCTGGACCACCGCAGAACAGCCGCGCCCAGAGCTTCTGCGCCATGCCGAGAGCGCGCTAGAGCACCACGCCCGACCAGCCAGCACATACCGCGCCTCGACCACAGCTCGCGCACACTGCTTCGCCATGACTCCAGCATCCGCCCAAATATTGTTAGAAAGATAATTAAAATATCTATCCAAGCCCGTTGGATTTAAATCAATTAGAGTTAGAGATCACATATAGAAAAAATAACAAGACAGAGACTTTTCTACATTCAAACATTTTTCAAAAATCAACCATAATAGCGTTTGTGTTGATTCCAACTCTCAAAAATCACATTTGACAATACGTATCTGAATATGTAAAAATATCTAGGATTTCATGCAGTGACTTTGGACTAGTACCAAAATAATACTATCTAGGCATTTCTAGTCACTTTAAATCTATTAAATAATAATCTTAAACTTTATAAAATGTGACCAACCCTTTATATCACATTTCCATGTATTAGAATATGTGGTGATGACATGTGTCCACATGATCCCATATTTTAATTAGAGAATATTAAACGTTAAATATTTTCAATGAGTAGAAATTACTTTTCTCAAATAAAATAATGAAACTAGTTCTTTAAATCTTGTGATGATTGTGATGATGCTAGATCATAAAGTATGTGCCTTGGTGTGCTAAATAGACTAGTTAAGTATTTTTTGGTGATTGTGTATCCCGTATGTATTTATAGACGATAGTACCGACCAAGTCCACGAGGAGGAGGAGTTCTACCCCAAAGAAGACAAGGAGAATTTCAACCACTGCACCAATCAAGGCAAGGTATTGTTAGCAAGCTAGAATTATACAAGATGACCTAAGAAAGATGCATTAGGCATGCTTGGTTATACATTTTGATTTATACAAATCCCAAATTTTACTTGCAAGCTTTTCTTTCTTTTACTTTACTAAAGTTCTTTACTTTTACTATAGATAGCATAAAGAGTATAAAACTAGGTCTATCTAGTTACACTTAGATGTCATTCTATGGCATGATATTGAAGATTAGTACCCCTCATTAGCGAAACCTCTTAACCTTAGTGGCTAGTGCTAAGCATAAAAACTTGATCCCTTTAGATGGGAATACTTGGTGAAAATGCTTATCAAAACCTTGGAATGATGAGTCATTCTATTGAGATGTTTTGACATGTGTTGAGAAACAAAAATGGTTTATGATGATGAAATTGTTGAGGCATGAGCCTTATCCCTTTATAAAAACTGATGGTTGGATTCAGATGCGATACCATTCCAATTTTACCGTACAACCACAATACCTGAATTGGGTAAGGCTTAGCCAGAAGTTTATATGCATTTGGGTTCCCTCGTGGAAGAGGTTTGAGCTAAGGCTACCTCTTGATGATGTCCACCTATGCAGTGCCCAGGATGGAAGATGGCCATGGCTGGGAGGCCAAGATCATAGGAGAGGTGCTAATACTAGAGTGTGTAAAGGAAAGGTTATGATTGATTATCCGCATACTAAGTATGATGATTCAGGGTTATCCCTGAAGGATGTATCGAATTTTGTGGTGAAAGTCTACCACCTCTGCAGAGTGTCAATCTATTCGAATAGCCGCGTCCGTGGTCATGGATAGTTGGAGTGGCCATACTGTTCCGTCGTCAGATGTTTTCAAAATGACTTATGAAATGAATGGTGACTTTGACTTGACCACAACAGGGTTGTGACTATGAGAAATAAGTTCC
Source organism: Avena eriantha (assembly GCA_910589775.1). NCBI lineage: Eukaryota > Viridiplantae > Streptophyta > Magnoliopsida > Poales > Poaceae > Avena > Avena eriantha. The sequence goes on from OU342746.1 coordinate 76,464,494, forward strand.
CAACTTAGGTGTTTTAGAACATTATTTTAGCTTTCTTTGTTTCTGAACTCAGCTTAGGTTAAATCTAGCTTTTGCAAATAAACTTAGAGCTTAGCTTTCCTATTAGAACTATCTTACTTGTTAGTGACAGTTTGCGAGTACTTAAAGAGTACTCATGGCTTTGTCCCTAGATATTCCCGTGGCCAGACTATGATGAGGACTATCCGGAAGAAGGACAACATGACGACTACAACAACTAGGATCATCTCCCATCGTTAGCATTGCCTGTGACACTGAAGATGGAGCCCACCGCTATGCTTATTATTCCACTTCTTGTTTGTATTAAGACTGGATCATGAGATCCTTTATTCGTCTAAGACCTTATTATGGTTTGTAATGGATGATGTACTATAATATCCAATCTGTTATGTCTCGCAAAAATGGTAATCCTAGGATTGCGATGTATGGCATAAGAGGCATCTGGGATTAAAAATCCGGGTGTTGACAGTAGGGTGGATATGTACTTCCTTTGTATCTTTCTCAGTATCAAAAGCCTGGTCAGGATTGACACACACTACTACCGGAGGTTCTGCGGTTGCTGACTTCTTTAGCTGCTCAAATTCAGTTGCCATCACAAATGATTCAAAGATTTTGTTAAACTCTCGATCCCAATTGTCGGATCACGTGAAGGTACCCTTTACTGTTATGACTCCCTTTGGTGCTGGCATTTTCATAACTAGATATGCATAATGTGGTAGTGCCATGAATCGTGCAAAAGCTGGGCTGCCTAGGATTGCGTGATATTGTGATGGCCAGTCCATGACTTCGAACTCGAGCTTTTCTTGCCTAAAATTTTCCTTGGATCCGAAAAACGTCAAGGGATATTTTGCCTAAAGGAATTTTGGCCTTACCTGGTACTATGCTGTGGAAGGACGTATCTGTTGGTGCTAGATTATCTTAGGAGCAATTTAGTGCTCTCAATGTCTTAGCATAGATCAAGTTGATGTTGCTTCCTATATCCATGAAGACTTTGTTCATGTCAAATCCGCCCACTTGTACTTATACTATCAAGGCTGAGTGGATTGGTCATGGTACTCGAAGCGGATGATAGCTCTACTGAATGTGATTTCATGTTCCGACTAGTGGAGATACTTGGGTGTGGCTGGCGGCGCTATCTCTGCCATGTTGATTTGCCTTGTAATTAGCTTCTAGATCCTATTAGATGGGCACCCTTTCTGAATCATTGACATTGCTCCTTTTGACCTAGGGTATTCACTATTTTGATTCGTTGTGTTTTGCGGCTGCCCTGCTGGCGGGTGTGCCGGTAGTGGTGGTGGTGTGTCGATGGATAACGTGTCAGACGTAGTGGTGTATCCTTCGCTTGCTGCTTCGGCTGCCTTTGCGTTGCATAGTTCTTGCATATTTAGAAATGTTTGGTAGTCTTTCATAAGATGGTTGGATCGTCTTTTGCCTGTTGAGTCAATGTAAAAGTCCATAGTACAGGGTCCCTCCTGCATTTGCATTGCGGACATTGGTGGATCTCGGGCTCTTGGCTGATATCGCTGTGTTGTTTGGCTCCCTCCAATGTCATCCCTGTTGTTGTGGTGGCCACCATTGTAATCGTCGTTTCTATGATTATCCTCTCCCAAGAAACTAGCTGCAACATAACTTGGTCCCCGTGTCCGTCGTTGTTCCTTCGTCTTCTATCACTGTTGTGTTTATCCCTATCTTCTTCGGGTAAACGTGTTCGTTTGTTATGTTGTGTGTCCTCTCTGTCAGTCCAACGATTTGCTATGTCCATTAGCTGCGAAATTGTTTTGGGTTTGACCCGTCCTATTTCTTCGATGAACTCTCAACGGCGGAGGCCATCATTGAAGGCGTCAATTGCCCTTTTGTCGGATATGGCTTCCGTTAAGTTCTTAATGATATTCCATACCTGAATGAAGGCTCCTATTGATTCTCTAGGTTTCTATTTGCACACCCCGTAACTGCTCCAAAGATTCGGATCATTTAAATGTGGAGTGAAAATGTCAGATGAATTTATAGTCAAGGTCATTCCAGCTACTGATAGAATCTTTGGGTAGTTCTCTAAGCCATGACCATGCGGCACCGGTTAGGTGCAGCTACAGGCTTTGCATTGCGGTAGTCGTGGAGCCACCCTATAACTTGATGGTGGCCAAATAATCTGCTAACCATGCTTCAGGTTCATGTAGTCCATCATAGTTCTGGCAGTCATGCGGAAGTTTGAAGTCTTTAGGTACTGGGGTTTTATGAACCTGCTGGGTAAAGCAGCTGGCTCCGCATAACTCATAGTCATCTTCACTGTCACCGTTGTAGTATCTTCGACTGTGGCCATCATCCCTTGATTCGTCGTTCCTGTGCTATGTGTTGTCGTTTATTGCACTGTTCGTGGCTCGGATCCTAAGAGGTGCACACAATGTGGTGACCGAGATCTTCGGGTGTACCCCACCCGCCGAGGGCTGCTGCGACGGTGTGTGGACCTGTCAGGTTGGTGCGTGATTCCCTGTTCTTCTTGTGCAAGAGATGCTCCCACCATGCCGAGGTTCATTAGAGTAGAGCGATGAAGAGCCACACGGGGATCGTTGGGTGTAGGTTGAGTTGTAAGTACGTATGCTTATGCAGATACAATTGTGGCTTGGGCTGTTTTTGCTTTGATGTGTCATGTTGGATCTACCAACATGAACAACAAATCGAGATCTCGAGTTAATTCATTTCTTTCGTCTTCTAGGATGTTCTACAGCCGTGATGTTCCCCTTCTCGGCGGTGCTCCCCTAGTTACGCTTCCTGATCCTCAGGTAGAGCTTAGCTGCGCCCGTCGTAGGCTGGATTCATCGGCTACCTTTTTCTTTCATCGACTTGCCTCTATATCCTTGGGAGATCCCTTTTCTTGTCATGAAGAAAATACTGGTATGCTAGTAGATCTTCGCGTGTGGCCTCAACTGTCATTGGAGCTGCACCCAAAATTGCTTCCCTTGCTCATTGCCATGCTTTGGCTGGTAGTCGTACAATTTGCCTCTTGCCTCTGCGTGGTTCTCCTCTTCTCGGGATTATGCGGTTATTCATCGGGTCTCCTTCGTTCTCGTGATTTCCTTCATTGCTATGATTTCCTGCATTGTCATCCGATATAATATCACTGGGGTTAAGAATAGGGTTACCGTTAGAGTTGCGTTGTGTCGAAGGGTCCCCGGTGATCACGCACACTTGGTGGTGCGTTATGTATGAACTAGTGACGTATTCATCAGATCCGAGGGAGACACTATCTAGGGGATCAGTGAAGTCCAGTAGTTTCTATTCTGGGTAGATTTCAGCCATCCTGATTCTGAAGTTGATACTTTCGCCACTTTCTTCGGGTTCCGCATTTATCGAGCTTGATCCTCGTGGAGTAGTTGGCTGGGGGTCTGACCCAAGGGAGAGATCGTCGTAGAGACCATCAAGATGCCCTAGATCTGCTGTGTTTTCATTGTTTTCTTCAGCTTTCTCTGCCTGCAGCATGGCTTCTGTGGATAATCCAATGAATGATGTAGGTATTGCCGTAGGTGTAGACTTTTCGATCGACGGTTCCGATGAGATCAGAGCCGAAAGGTGTGGTACTTCGGGATCCTCCACCTAAAAGTGGAAACTTCCGATGATGAGATCGGATCCGCCATTGAAATCGGCAGCTACCAAGACTGGGTGGGCGGGCGTGGTGCTGCTTCTGTTGGGTTGTTTCTTGATGAAAAGGGGTTCGCCGAATCCATGACTCCAGCGTTTAGGTTTCGCACAGACGACGCCAATTGATGAAGGGTAACCTCGGCAATGCCCATGGTTATGGACTTAGGGTTTTGTGGAAAAGAGAACGTTGGGGATTTCGTCGGATATCGGGCAAACAAGGGAGTCGAAGTCGCCTAATTATTGATGAACAAAGCTATGACAGATTGCTTGGGAGTTTTTCGGTCCGTCCTCATAGGCTTCTCCCGTCCTATATATAGGCGGGGTCTCAAAGCCATATACGGATAGGTTACATATTGACAATTACAACACCAACACAATGTTGGTTCCTTTTTCCTTATCTAATATAACTAAGGCTTCCATCAGATGCTTTCTTGGGCCTTCATCCTGAATCTTCATGGGCCATTAGCCTTTACACAACTGGGGTAACAAAACATAAGCACCCGAGTAATCATACCCATGTGAGTACCCTTGGTGAAGAGGTTGAGGTTGAGTCATGCTTGCTGAGTCAACCAGGAAGGCTCGTATGCTAACTTCCATGTTCTCTATAAGTTGGGGAAGAAGATGCAGAAGTCATTGCTCGACGGTGAAGCAGAAGTTGATGAAGAAGTTCCCGTATGGATGGAAACCCAACTAATGCCTCTAATCAGCCCCACGGTGGGAGCAAAATGTTGTGGTGGTGTCACGGCATATTCCATGGGTAGGCTAAAGTTGGGGCCGATGGACACTAGAGGAATCTGGGGAGGGATGATGAAGTGAAGACCTCATACCGTAGAAAAGTGAGAGACACAATGTACCCAGGTTCGAGGCTCTCCTAGTGAGATAACACCTCTACTCCTGCATCTAGATCTCATATAATCTAGCCATACATGGTGGCTATAATGGTGCTCCTTGAGCTGTGTTCCTATGCCTCTAATGGAGAGAGCAGAGGAGGAAGAACATGTGCTCCTATCCAGCAGCGAGGAGAGGAGCCCTTCCGGGGCCTCCCTGGGAACGATCCCCCTGGTGCTCCTTATAAAGGGGAGCCCAGGGGACAAGGTTTGTCCCACACGCTTGGGCTTGGTCAGAGCTATTAGTTGTCTAGTAGTACTTGTCGTTGGCATCTTGAGTCGTCAGTCTTATCCTTTGGGCATATTCCCTAGCATCTTCCTGAGATGCCCAACATATTCCCTAGCATCTCAAGAGATGCCAAGGGCATATTTCGAAGGTGTTCCGCGTATGAAAACAATAATTTTTACCCTATGACGTTGAACCCCTGATGCTGCCAGGACCTATCTATTAGTAATACAGTAACGAGAGGGGCTTTTGCCAAACTTACCCTTGAAGACCGAAAAGCATTGTCAATGCTCAGGAGATCGTGGTTGATGTAGACGAGACGAAGCCGACCTCAAGGTCGTGATGAAGTCCTTGCACTCCTGTTGCTCCAACGACTTAAGTGCCTCAAGTGCGACACCTCGCAGGGAGTTACACACGTCCGGTGCCTCACAATGACTCCCGCTTCCCCGATCCAACATCAATTGTGGAAGTAGAGCTCCTGGATCCGAATCCTGCAGCGCGACTGCGCTCCGCGGTGAAGATGTCTCTCGTTCGCGCAGTCCGAACTTGGGACCATGGTCACGAGAGAGAGAGAGAAAATATCAATTGGAGATCTTCCCAAAAGTGAGAAGACCTTTATTGAATATTGTGTGTATTTATTTGGCCAAATACCCCCACTATATATAGGGGGAGGGGAGGTACTACCTCCCTCAAAGTCCCGGGGTGGGACTAAACGAGAGGAGAGGGAGGGTAGCTGCCGGCCAGCCCTAGTGGGCCCAGCGCAGGGGGGGGGGGCTAGGCCCAGCCGGCCACCCCCTTGCACCTTCCCCCTCTCTCCTTTCCCTAATGGGCCTCTCCCCTCTAGGAATTGGCCCATTCAGCCTTTTGACCTTTTAAATTGATTTTCTCTTTATTAAATAATTATGAATAAATGACTAAATCAATATTTAACATTCATTCATATAGTATTCAATCTCCGTGGCTATGGAACACCTTCCACCTCCACTCCAGACATCCTCCGGACTTACCGACACCCTTCCGGTTTTCTCTCTACTCTTCTTTAGCGATTCTACCGATCCTATAAACACTCTCTAAGCATCATCAAGCCCTTAAGCATGATACCCCATGGTACGGGAACACTCTAGACATGGTCAGGACACTCCCGCACCAATGATCGATAGAGGGACCTGGATGGCCATGTGACCCCTATGCGTTCCACGAAGATCTTTTGTCATTTGAACCGGGACAGTCATGTCTTATTCCCTTTGTCTCTCGATACTTGCATTGCCTGAGATCTAATCAATGACATCACCATGTCGTGTTCAATCTCGTTACCGAACAATGGTACTTGACTCGTTCCGAAAAGTGATATCCCTGTGATCAAATCACACGCTGCGCAGCTATTGGATATAACTTCTCCGAGTGGGCTCTTGAGTATCTTTCCGTCACTTGGACGGACAAATCACGCTCTTGACATATATTGCCTCTATGGTTTCCTCAGAGTACCTGAACACACCTTTATAACCAATGTATTACCAAGTGGCGCTTGATGTTATCTAAGCACTCTCGGGAGACAGTGATTGATATAGCCTCACGGTCTAAGAAATAGTCTACGAGGATCCATTTCTAATCATCGTAACTTGAACTTCGTGACATGATCGGGTCACGATGTTTAGGTTGGGTATTGGTTCATCATCTCATTCTCAAAATGAGTTGACTCCATTTCCAACTTGCATAAATGCCATATGATCAGGAAACATGATCATTTGTTGGCCAATGAACCACTTAGAACCCCTGGTTGTTTGTATATCACACGTGTATTGATGTTTCCACTCAATACAGTTATAACATGATATAAAACTTAATCATAAACTATATGAAATATGATAATAGTCCTTACTACTATTTGTCTCTAGGGCATATTTCCAACAGTCTCCCACTTGCACTAGAGTACAAATACACTAGCTTCATTTGTTCTTAATCATTGGCAGTATAACCGGTACCCTGAACATGCTTACTCGTGGAAGAGGTTTAGTCTTGGGTCTATACTTTACAGTCCCAAATCCTTTGCAACTTACTAATGTCACCTTGATTGACATTAATACTTTATAATCACATGATAACATCTGTGTGTATGCATCATCTCTATGGCAGCAGAACGAGGCCTGATTCCAAGAGCCTATAGTGACTTTAGATCAACCTTGAGGGCTTTCTCATGGGCAATGTGCTCTGGGACACATCATTCTACGTTAAAAGCGAACTAGCCCTGCCATAACATTATACAACACTTTAGATGGTACCCTTATCTATTATTATAAATGTATTCATTGAAACACGAGTGCACTTAGTGCAACTTTCGATGATTTGTTCCCCTCACTTCCTACTTGACTTTAATCGGTATTTACAGGAGTTTCCAACATATTCCCTTATAACATAACCCTTTATGTTTTAAGATATGTCATCCTTTATGGACTTGGAAAATATGTCTGCAGTTCTCTATTAGACACTACGGAGAAACTTAGCTCAACGTTCTGTGATTTCAACTTAATCACTTTCAAACGTTCCTTATTGGATTACATATTATGTTAAGTTATCATCATGGTTTTCTAAGATAGAACTTATGTCTTAACATAGTGGATGATGATCATCCTTTTCTTTCTTTCAACCATTGATGTTTAAACTTAATACTATTCCTAACTTGAGTTATTAAGGACCAATTCCTTAATTAACTTCTATTTTGAAATCCTTTTCAGAATCCCTTAAGGAATACTACATAATATCATAATACACTTATTATCAACTTCTACACCTCATAAATCATTATGTATTGGTACTTGCGCTTTTATTCTTAACACACTTAAGAATCACTCTATAAGCTCCCACTCAAAATATGTTCCTACATATTTGGTTATGAGTCAGTACTCTTACTCAAACTATGTTCCTACATATTTGAATTTGAGACTTACATTGCTCCCACTCAAAAATATGTCATTCACATATTATATAAGGAAGACTTTCATAGCTCCCACTCAATTTCGTGCAAATTGCATATCTACTCACTATTTTGAACAACTTCAAAATCCTTTTAATCAAATATCAAACTTGGAGATTTACTATGAGATACTAGTACTTTTACTAGTTTTAAATCCACTAGACATTTAGCACACTTGAATCAAATTCATTTGAATTCGTCCAATATTTGACAAATTGTGCTTTTGTCATTCACCCCCTTTTCCACTATGGCTTTGTAGTCATTTGGGAAAATTCCAAGTAACCCTTTTTACTTGTGAGATTCAGTAATGAATTGCTTTCTAATCTCAAGTGAATTTTGCTTCTAGGATTTCTCATAATTCTAGTTTACCATTATTTCCTTAGTAGTTCATAGGTATGTCATATTCCAAGAATCATGACAAATGGTTCACAAATGTCTCCATACAAGATATGGATTACATTTTGAATCCTACTTCATGTAGTGAAAACACCATTGGGAAAACACAATGATCAATATCATTGATTCTTTCCTTTGTGAAGAGAGTCATTCAGGAACATTGTCCATTGTGCTTCTCAACACTCTGATGTAGGGATTTGAATCCTCATCGTGTTTTTCACTATCTTCCATTTGCTCTATAATCGAGAAATATCACTGAATGCAAACTTTCTCGAAAATGTACCAAAAACCAAGGAATACTAGTTTTGCTTCTCTTTTGGTTTCGGCTATGGATTTCGTATTCAAAGTTTCCAATGAATACTCTACAAGGACGTATTCTCTATTGTTTTGGTTATATCAAATAACCCCAAAACTTTCACGAATTCAAGTGGTTCAATATATATTCTAATTGAGTGCTAAGTATTTTTAACTAATGGTCTCTACATCTACACTACTATTTGGTGCCATCTATTCACCCAATTTGATATCTAATATCACATTGTGATGCTTTGCATTTTGACGTTTCAAAACGCTTTGCATTTCACAATTTCTTTATGCCAATCTTATAGAGTTGAATTTCATTACTATTGATCAAATCATAGTAATTTAGATTCTCTTTTACATTTATACCCTTTGTTGATGAAACACTTTGACCAAATCAAATAGTTTCATACTCATGTTTCCTTTGGTAAACTACTTTACACTTTTAAACAATCATGTAATGATAATTACCATTTTCATTAAAGCACAATACATCGAATATGTATTTACTTCCAACAATTCATTGAACACTTTGTATTCAACTAATACACTGTGTTCAAGTTATTTTGCCGATCTTAGTCATGATTTATATGTGATAAGAAATCAAATGACTTTCGCATATTATCAACATAACTTTTGAATTCAACCAATGGTTTCATTCATTAATGAAATATCATTAAGTTAGGTATTTTAAAGCATTTCAATATTTTACAAATGTCCATGCATTATCAATTAGTTTCAAACAACAAGGATAATTCACATATAATCAAACAAGATATGAACACAAATAGAAATCATTCATAAAAGTAGAACAACTGTTTGTTACAAACTCATATAAATAACCGTCTCACAAAGTGTGAGACACACTAAAGAAGTTCATAATATTTTGATTACAATAATCATCCTAAACGTAAACTAAGTGATAAATGTCAAGGGAGAGTGTCGTCGGCCATCATCATCATGCTCCCCATCAATATGCAACGTCACCTCCTCTCCAGCAAGCACCTCTCATGCAGAAGGACCTGTTTTCAGCAAAACAGAACAAGTATCAAATATACTTAACACTGCAAATGTGTTTGCAAGATTAAAACATTTATAAAATTGTATATCAAATATATACTTTTGTCATTGATGACCTCAGTGACAACGGGTTCAACCACCACATCTCTAAAATGTGATATGAACTCGTGGAAATCCTATGTTTCTGCATCGCCTCTCATAATGCAAATCCTGACTTGTGCTTGGAAGCTTAGTGGCAGCGACCACATCACAACTCCTATTGCAAAAGAGCTTGCGAACCAGTTGTCCAGGAAGTATGCTAGACTCATGTATGCATCATATATGCTCAACAAGTGATCGTCTAGTGAGGAGCCTTCCTCCATCTTTATGGAGAGGAAGTCCCCCATCATCTCATACTCCCACATGCGCACTTGTTCCACGAAATGCGATCTCAGATGTGCCATAATCGTTCGGGGATTAAGACTTCCCACCATCGGCCATAGCCCATCTTCCATCCCGAGGCGCATCGTTACTGATATGAATGTGGCCATCACACGATGACGGCAGTGGAGATCCCGCTGCTCCTTGGTCTCATGAGAATAGGGTGGCTCCAAGTACATCTCGCAGGTCATGTAGTCAGCTACTTTGTTCTCACCAAGGAGATCATAAATGCGCATGACCCATGCGGAAAAGTTGGATCCATCTAACTTGAGATTTTATCCTTTTAACCAATTGTCAATAGGAAAGGTAATCTCGGGAAGAACCATTTTCTACATATATAATTGCAAAAGGAATTTAGACTAAGTGTATAATTAAATGAGTTAATAATAACTCCACTCAGAAACACCTATCCCCATAAGGGTTACTAGTGATAACACGACCCCTATCAGCCACATTTCCCCCGATTGTCATGGCCATCAATGTGGGTTCAAGGGTGGACGCTAAACATCGGTCACATCATTCATGCTACTCATGCTTGATCTTTCGACCATCCGTGTTCCGAGGCCACGCTTCTATGGCGTGCTAGGCTCACCAACTCAACCTTAGTGTATTCGCTATGCAACATGGCTTACACCCACTATATGCAAACATAGATATGTCTGACACCCATGCCTGTACCATGGATCGCCTCATACCGAAGAACTTTCTTGGTGGTGCACACTAAGGGGGAACACAATCGTTGGTAATTTTAACAGGGGTCATCTTATTAGGCTACCGTCGAGTATCTAATACTAGCACACAATAAGATATACAAACAATAACATTGAATGTAAATGCGATGTGATATGGTCCTTAACGTCATGATCTCCATCCGTCGTCACTGGATTCCGGCGCCAGGGTTCCGACGCCGTAGACACCAGGGTACCGGTGTCTTTCCGGCGTGGTAGTCCGTCACCTCCATGACTATCTACTACTACGTAACATAAGGTAATCACTTTACCTTTTCCATAACCATATCACAAAGCAACGCCCTCCTGCAAAACAAAGTTAGACGCCTCTACTTTATCTTTGCATGTTTTACGTGGCTGAATGGGCTTTCGCACAAGAACCGTTCTTACCAACGAACTTTCAGCACAACGCTAATCAAGTAAGTTTTCTCTACTACACCCATTTAGGGGCCCTCCATTGCAAATAGCATACCAACTAATGCGAGAGAGACACACACCCCCTAAGCCACTTTATACGGTACACGTCGTATGTCAATCGTGGACCAGTCTCGCGAATGAACGCGACAAATCGGTTGGGGGCCGCTTCATCAAGCATTACAGCAGTATACACAAGTACACGTGGGAGGGTAACAACTAAAAGATCAACACCCACATGCTACATCTCATGTGTTCTACCCGTACTAGCATTACCACGCATAGATCTAGCTCTGATACCACTAAAGGGGTTTCGCGTATGAAAACAATAATTTTTACCCTACGCCCCTGAACCCCTGATGCTGCCAGGACCTATCTATTAGTAATACAGTAATGGGAGGCGCTTTTCGTGAGCTTACCCTTGAAGACCGAAAATCGTTGTCAACGCCAGGAGAGCGTGGTTGATGTAGACGAGCCGAAGCCGACCTCAAGGTCGTGATGAAGTCCTTATGCTCCTGTGGCTCCAACAACTTGAGTGCCTCAAGTGCGACACCTCGCGGGGAGTTACACATGTCTGGTGCCTGACGATGAATCCCGCTTCCCCGATCCAACATCAGTTGCGGAAGTAGAGCTCCTGGAACCGAATCCCGCAGCGCGACAGCGCTCCACGGTGAAGATGTCTCTCGTTCGCGCAGTCTAAACTTGGGACCATGGTCACGAGAGAGAGAGAGAGAGAGAGAGAGAGAGAGAGAGAGAGAGAGAGATAAAATATCAATTGGAGGTTTTCCCAAAAGTGAGAAGACCTTTATTGAAGATTGTGTGTATTTATCTGGCCAAATACCCCCACTATATATAGGGGGAGGGAAGGTACTACCTCCCTCAAAGTCCTGCGGTGAGACTAAAGGAGAGGAGGGGGAGGGGAAGCCGCCGGCCGGCCCTAGTGGGCCCCGCACAGGGGGGGCTAGGCCCAGCCGGTCACCCCCTTGCCCCTTCTCCCTCTCTCCTTTCTCTAATGGGCCCTCTCCCCTCCGGGAATTAGCCCATTATGCCTTTTGACCTTTTAAATTGATTTTCTCTTTATTAAATAATTATGAATAAATGATTAAATCAATATTTAACATTCATTCATATATTATTCAATCTCCGTGGCTATGGAACACCTTCCACCTCCACTCCGAACATCCTTCGGACTTACCGAAACCCTTCCGGTTTTCTCTCTACTATTCTTCAGCGGTTCTACCGATCCTATAAACAGTATCTAAGCATCATCAAGCCCTTAAGCGATTCTACCCCACGGTTCGGGAACACTCCAGACATGGTCGGGACACTCCCACACCAATGATCGACAGAGGGACGTGGATGGCCATGTGACCCCTGTGCGTTCCACGAAGATCTTTTGTCGTTTGAACCGGGATAGTCGTGTCTTATTCCCTTTGTATCTCGATACTTGCATTGCCTGAGATCTGATCAATGACATCACCATGTCGTGTTCAATCTCGTTACCGAACAATGCTACTTGACTCATTCCGACAAGTGATATCCATGTGATCAAATCACACATTGCGCATCTATTGGATATAACTTCTCCGAGTGGGCCCTTGAGTATCATTCCACCACGTGGACGGACAAATCCCGCTCTTGACATATATTGCCTCTACGGTTTCCTCTGAGTACCTGAACACTCCTTTATAACCACTGTATTACCAAGTGACGCTTGATGCTATCTAAGCACTCTCGGGAGACAATGATTGATATAGCCTCACGGTCTAAGGAATAGTCTACGAGGATCCATTTCTAATCATCGTAACTTGAACTTCGTGACATGATCGGGTCACGATGTTTAGGTTGGGTATTGGTTCATCATCTCATTCTCAGAATGAGTTGACTCCATTTCCAACTGGCATAAATGCCACATGACCAGGAAACATGATCATCTGTTGACCCCCTGGTTATTTGTATATCACACGTGTATTGATGTTTCCACTCAATACAGTTATAGCATGATATAAAACTTAAACTATATGAAATGTGATAATAGTCCTTACTACTATTTGTCTCTAGGGCATATTTCCAACATATTCCACATGGCATGTGCCAGTTTGAGCCAGGGGCGTCCCAAGACCGGCACGTGACGGAAGGGCTCGTAGTATGTCGAAGTAGGGAGAATCCGCTTGGTTATCCTGGCGATGAGGGAGCTCCTGAGGTGACCTAATTCGGGCCAGGGGAGAAAAGGGTCCAGTCCAATCTCCCTAATTTGTCCTAGACCAAGCTTCAGGAAAGGGCCCCAACCGGGTTAAAGGTTGGGGCCCAGCCGGGTTATTAGCTGAGGCCTAGCTGGGTCCTTGGTAATGCAGCCCTGGAGCTAACTACGGCCCAGCCGAAAGAGGAGAGTCGGCCCGTAGTGGGCAGGCCGGGTTGAAGGAGATGCCAGCTCTCTCGGGATTGCAGCGAAGGCATGGCGGCGAGGAAGCCCTGCGGTGGGCCGAGTATTCCTTACTCCGACCTACCAGGGTGAAACCGACACGCTGGTGGGAGGAATCATCGTCGAGGAAGGGCGATGTCGGCGATGTTGGCCCTTTGTGGGCCAGGTTGACTGTGGCCGGCCCACCTAGGGAAACTGGGGTGGTGCATGGTGAAGCGAGGCGATGCCGGGTCACGGTGAGGTTAACCCGTGGTGGGCCGAGTCCTCGCAATCTCAGCCCACCTAGGGAAGAGGTGCAACGAGGTGGCGACGCAGGAGATCGTCCGGGGTAGCGATGCGAGGGAGCTGGCGGCACTGACCTAGCGAGGAGACGGGAGCGAGGTGTCCCCGACGAGATGTGAAGCAGCGCTGAAGCCTCGAGGTTGGTTGAACGATCCTTAGGCCGGCCCACCCGAGCGAAGCTACCTCGGCCCAGCCGGCAGACTCCTTAGTTCGTCCAGGGAGGAGTAAATTCGGCCTGGGAGAGAGTTTGACCAGGCCAACATTGCTTTAACTCAGCCCAAATGTATTTTCTTTCTCTCTTTCTTTATTCCATTCTATTTATACCCGTAGAACGATAGAGAGGGAGAGAGATTGGAGGAATATAATGGATGTATTATTGAGCCTCATGGGTGAGTATATATAGACGTATAGGGATCAACTTGGAGTACAAGACAAGTTAGGCTAGAATCCTAAATATCCTAAACTACAACAATAACCGTGTACGTACAATACTCTAACATCCCCCGCAGTAGTAGCGGTAGCGTCGTGAACAACTAGAACGTCACAGATGGTCAGACTGGAGATAAATCGAAGTAGCATCCAGTAGGCTTACATCCCCCCCAGTCGTAGAGAGAATGTCTTGAACGGTGTCATGTCACGGTAGCTTGGACTGTAGAGAAAGCTGGTGATGCTCAAGTGAGGTGGTAGCCCTTGTGTTGATGTTGAGGGAGCCGAGAGCATGAGGCGGTGCCGAGGTCGAGGTAGCCATTGCGAGGGGTCGCCGTGGTCGATGTCATGGTTGGGGATGCTGGTATCGAGGTAGCCGTGGGCGCATAGTGCACGAGGTGAATGATGGAAACGCGTCGAGGCAGTCGTCGAGGGTGTCAATGTTGGAGCCAATGTAATCCCAGCCATCGAGGACGAGGTGCGGCCGTAGTTTTTCCAGAACTAGGCGCACGTTAGGGATGAACGCACACTCCGGTTTTGCCAGAACCGAGTATGCAAAGAAGAACTCGTCGGTGACGCTGTCGAGGCAATCGTGGAGGAGGGGGCGATGCCAAAGAATACCATGTTGAAGCCGATGAAGACGAGGCACCGATCCGAGCTTGCCAGACTCAGGAACATGTTGGGGATGAAGGCACTCTCGGTGTTGCCAGTAGCAGGCATGCGAGGGGCAGGGACCATTATGAACTTGTCGCCATGTCAGAAAGACTAGCAGAGGAAGCCTCCAGAGCGATTACGACGGGCAGAGCGTCTAAGGGAGAGATGCCGACGCTATCCGCGGTTGTCGGAGGAGAGTAGAAGGTGGTGTAGTCGGGGATGAGGCGATGACGCTGGCGGTGAAGTTGTAGTGGACGAAGACGTAGAAACGACAAAAACATCGACGACCTGGGGTAGTCATGCTGGATGCCTGGAGTGGCGATGGGTAGTCGGCGGGACCTACGACGGCAAGAGGGCGCCCTGCAGGTTACCTTGTGAAGCGCGGCGACGATGCTCGAAGTAGGCGAGGAAGAACCCGGCGACGTGATGAAGACCATGTGCATACGGCGGCGATCCGTGCCGTAGGAGATGGCGTGGTGAAAGTTGAGACCGTCGATGCATGAGGACGGCGAAGTAGACTGCGTGCAGCCACGCTACGACCTAGGGGGCATAGCTGCAGGGCGCAAGTAGGTGCATCGGCTGGGAGACCACCAGCAACGTACATGCCAAGAAGGACGCGTTGGAAGCCGGTAGCGTGGACCAATGGCGGCGGCGCTGCAGCCCGAGGGGACGACGTAACGGCAGCCCGTAGATCGATCGGTGGTAGGCGCGTGCTCGGGGAAGCAGCCTGCCGAGACAGGCGCGATAACGGAGAGGGCATGCGCACGGGCGCAGTGTAGATCGTCGATGCTGATGGTCAGAGGAGAGGCACAACAATAACGACGACGGTGGACGACTCAATCCGATCTAAGATCGGTAAACCAAAAAATAAAACCGACCAAGAGATCAAAAAAAGACTTACAGGATAGCCGATCGGCGGACGAACCCTATGTACGGGTGGCGCAGCCCCTGGCGGAGATCATGGAGATCGACCTCCCCGGGGGCGGCGTGGCAGAAGCGTGTTGCTCGGCTAGCGTGGCGCCATGGCGGGTGGCGGCGCTAGGGTTTGGAAAGTGGCGGCGGCGCTAAGTGGATGCGGCGGCGGCTAGGTCAAGGATCTTGCCACTCTAATATCATGTAGAACGATAAAGAGGGAGAGAGATTGACGGAATATGATGGATGTATTATTGAGCCTCATATACGAGTATATATAGACATACAGAGATCAACTTGGAGTACAAGATAAGTTAAGCTAAAATCCTAAGGAAAAGGATACGGATCCTCCGGGGGATCGAACCGTTTCATCCCCCGGGTCTGACTCGCTAGCTACAGCTGTAGACGCCTTGTCCTCTCGTCTTCTCTACCGCGAACAACTCCAAAGAAAAATCCCCCAGCGCCTCTGTTCGCTCGCGCCGGCGAGCACCTCCCCCACGCGCCTCCTGCCACCCCCTCCCCTGCCTCCAGCGGCTCTCCGCCTCGCCTCAGCCGCCACCGTCTCCCCCAGCACCCACCACCGCCCTGTTTCCCTGCGCCGCTACACATCGTCTCCTTAGCCAGCTCCCCTTGCCCCACCCTTACTCGATCCCTGCAGGCGGGCATTGATGACGATGGGGCTCGCATCCGGCTAGGCCCTTCTTGATGTGGGGCGTCCTTCCTGGTCCTCCATGGTAGCTGGTCGCCTCCAAGATCTACCAGCATGGGTTCGGGCAGAGCTGCTGCAAATCCATGGCGACCGTGATGACAACACAAGGGCAACCAGTGCCACGACTAGGGCTGCCTCGGTGCTGCGAGTGCGAGCTGCTGCGAGGGCAGGAAAGCGCTGCTGCCGGGCTCCACCGCCGTGCCCATCGAGCTCCATCTCTGGCGGTGCTACCTTGGGCAGACAGCTTTGCTACATTCGGCGCCAAGCTCTGCTACCGGCGGCACTACTACGGTGGGCGGCCGACCTTGCTACAGCAGCACGACGGCGCTGCTACAGTGGGCGGCCGACCTTGCTACAGAGATACGGTGGTCCTGCTACAATAGGCGGCCGACCTTGCTATCGACAGCGCCGAAGTTTGCTCCCTACGTTGCTCGTCTTTGCTACCGGCGGCGATGCTACTAATGGCGTGGCCGGCACTGCTCCTTGCTGCTGGCGTTTTTGCTGCCGACGATCGGTGTCTTCGCTACCGATGGCTAATGGATTTGCTACAGTAGTATAAATATTTCGCTACAACCGTTCTCCTGTTTTTTGCTATGACATCCCGATAAATTTTTCTGACGAGGTGCCCAAAAACGTCTCTGGCGAGGTCTCCGGCGATATTAATTTTTTTGCTACATTAGAATAACTTTGTTGCTACAACCGTCTTGTGGGTTTGCTACAACAGTGTTAACTTTTTGCTAGAAGGTCTCCGGCGAGAGTCACCGGCGAGTTTTTTTCGACGATGTTTCCGGCGAAGTCGTTTTGCTACATTAGTACAATTTTTTTGCTGCATGATCTCCGGCGAGGTGTCCGGCAAGATCTCCGGCGAGGTATCCGGCAAGATCTCCGACGGGACATTCTATTTTCTAGAACGAACCGTTTTTTGCTTCGGAAGCAAATGCGGGAACATTTGTAGCAAAAAATGGGGTGTTCTGCAGCAAAAATGGGATTTGTGGTCAAAAAACAGGACACGTGTCAGACAATGGAGCAGGACGATGGAAACGATCCTATCGTCCGGGGGACGCTCAGGATCATCCAAATCCTAACTATCCTATACTATAACAATAACCGCGTACGTACAATACTCTAAAAACACCTGATTCATTCCTTCTTATATATCTTTTCTCTATATTTATTTCTTATGGAGATATTTAATAGTCTATTGCATCATTTGATACCTCAACTCTGGGTACCCGGGTTACATCCCGACATGAGAACTCTAGCCATCCCTCTGCCGTCGTTTTGTGGATGTCTGATTTTGTAGCTTGGAACCTGACCGAAAATGGTGTTTTCTCACTTAGATTGGCTTATTTTGCTGAATGGGAAGCTCAGTTCGGTTGAAGACTTAAACACTGGACAGGGATCCAGATGATGAATGAAGCCTCATCCAACACGGAACTGGACATGAAGATGGAGAATGCCACGGCGGTTCTGGGACAGCAGATCACCTTTGCGGTTATTTGCTGCAGTTGCTGGTACATCTGGTGGGAACGAAGGCAGATTACCAACGGGGAATAGGTGCAAGTGCAAGCCTCATTTCATGAAGGTGGATTGCGAGGTACAACTGGAGCTGTCCGTGTCAGTGAGAATTTTTGTACTAGCAGCTTGCAACATCAGAGTTGACTATGTCTGGGATGCGCTTGCTCTACTAGCAGCTTGCAATATCAGAGTTGACTATGTCCGGGATGCGCTTGCTCTACTAGCAGCTTGCAACATCATAGTTGACTATGTCCGGGATGCGCTTGCTCAGGCGCATGCACTGAGCGCATCTCCACCGGTCCGACTCAAACGCGTGATCGAAACTGTTCGTTTCTGTTCGTTTGGGTCGACCCGTGGTCACTTTGGTGTCTCGGTCCGGCCTGTTCGGACGATCGCGCCTAGCGGTGCGACCCAAATGTCCGTTGTCCTCTTCAACAGCTTGCAACATTAGAGTTGACTATGTCCGGGAGAAAAGCGCTTGCCCAGGCGCATGCACTGAATGCATCTCCACCGGGTCGATTCAAACGCGTGATCAAAACTGTCCGTTTCTATCCGTTTGGGTCAACCCGCGGTCACTTTGGTGACGTGGTCCGGCCTGTCCGGACGACCGTGCCCAGCGGCACGTCCCAAATGTCCGCTGTCCTCTTCGTCGGTAGATAATTTTGAGACGGCATACAATTTGGTAGATAAACAAGAACAACATCGGTGCATAAATTTGAGACACAAGAGCTATAAATTAAACCTAGCGGAATACTAAATGAAACCCTAGTCGACGATCTTGCTTCTGTTGTCCTCTTCGTCGCCATCTTCCACGGCTGCACCACCCTCCTCCGCCCCGTCTTCCTCGGCTGTGCCGTTGCCGGCGTCCTCGCTGCCGCTGTCGAAAATCTTGATGATTCTGGCGCAGAGCGCATCGTTGATGGCGGAGGAGATGGTGCGTCCTGGAACCGCCCAGAATTGCACCCTCCCTTCGCGGTTGCGGTTGTCGGGGTGGACCTCGCGGAGGTGCTCGTGGCAGATGGCAAGCGCCGCCCAGCGCTCTAGTTTGAATAATCTCGCCCAATAGGAGCTCGAAGCCGCGTACCGGGGCATGGCCCTCTTCCACTCCGGGAGTTCGTGACGGTGTTCCTCGATTCGGCGTCCCAACTCGGCACCGCGCGGAACCGGCGCCACCGGGACCCCGTAGTGGCTGAGCTCGAAGCCTTCCGGGATCGTCGCGCATAGCGGAGCGAGGATGCCATGGTGGGCAGACATGGACACTTCGTAGTAGTTCAGAGTGGGTCTCGCCATGGCTGCATCGAGGAGAGAGGTCGCGATGGGAGCGGAGTGCGGCACCGACGAGGGCTAGGGCATGTTTAAGTAGAGCACGCGCAGAGGTTCTCGCGCCTTCACCCTTCAATGCCGGCGCGGGAACTCAGGCGGCATCCCATCAGTCACATGCTGACGCGCCGGTCGACATTGATTGCGAAGGCTGTCGCGGTTGCGTCTGAATCGGTTCCGCCGGTCAGGCTGGTCTTTGTGTCTTAATCGGTGTCACGGCTGCATCTGAATCGGCGTCGCTATTGTATCTCTCGTTGGAGGGTGGGCCACTAGCGCGCACGCGCGGGGGAGGGGGGCACGCCTAGGCCAGCCCGTGTCCGGGCCGACCCAGTGTCACGCAAATTAGGTGCACGGATCGAGTCGGACACGTCAGGACGAATGGGTCGTGCCGCTGCGACGCCGCGCACGTCGCGCGTGGACACGCCTAGGCTGGTTGGATCGATCCGGTGGAGATGCCCTGAAGCAAGGACTGCTGCTAGCTCAATCTCTGGGATGCAACAGGCTAGTTTTTAATTCGGATTGCATGGAAGTGGTGAATACGATCATGGACAGGGCACACGCACATGGGATTGCAGTTAAATTTGCATATACTCGTGGAGAAGCTAATGCTGTAGCAGATGAATTAGCTAGATTACCAAAGGCATCGAACCCAAGATGTGTAGCTCGATGATCATCTGCCCTCTGTTACTACATGGTGCTAGTCTGATCATCAATGAATAAACAGGTATAAAGTTGTCAAAAAAAAAGAAACTTGGCCAACGATGTTGTGTTCAGTTTGAAATTCAAGTTTCAGAGAGAGGCATTGCATAACCTTAATTTATCTCCCGATAACCCCTAACGGTTAGCAAATACAAAATGGGTGTTCTTCGAATTCATCAGGTAAGTTTTTGCTACAGTATCATACAATGAAACCTTTTGTACCCGTTGTTAGAGTATTAGGTATATACGGTTGTTATGGTAGTTTAGATAGAATTAGGATATGTTTACGTATTTTTTTTTGGAAATGGACAGTTTATTACTTCCGGCCTCTGCATAACTGGGATGCACACAGCCAAACATCTCATACAAAAGTTAAGCTAGAGAGTATCACACAAAAACGAAATCTTCAACATTGACGCGGAGAAAACACTAAGGTAACTGAATCCGCAGATCACGCGGCCATCCATGTTGGGAAAAAATATCTCTCGCCGTAGCCTTCAATCGTGTACACCCCTCCACAATTAAATTGCGGAACTCGAACCTCTGGAGAATAGTCCAGGACCGAAGAAGAGCCGTGGCGCGATGGATAACCAACGTTGAAGACACATTAGAGTTAAAAATCTTGTCATTTCTACATAGCCACAACGACCAAATGATGGCAAGCGCTCCCATCCTAAAAAAGATCCTATATTTATCATCTATCCCATGCAGCCAGTTACCAAATACATTGGCCACCGAGCGTGGGAGAGATAAACCAGAGGCAACTTGGATGATTGACCATATATGACGAGTAAATTTGCATCGGAAGAACAAATGTTTGATCGTCTCGTCCTGATGACAAAACACATATTGTTTGCTTCCATGCCAATTCCGTCTAACAAGATTGTCTTTAGTAAGAATTATCCCTGTACGTAGATACCAAGCAAATATCTTTGTTTTCAAGAGGATTTTCATTTTCCAAATTTTACTATTATCATCGACTGAAATATTAGGTTGAACCAAATCTCTATACATCGAGTCCACAGAGAAATTATCACTCTCATGTAGTTTTCATCGGAACTCGTCTACACCATCCGACAATTGAATCGTGGATAATCGAATTAACAGATTATTCCACGATGTTAGTCTAGGACCAGTGAGACTGTTTCTGAAAGATACGTTACGTGGGGTGGTTTCAAAAACGGTGGAAAGGGTGCCCCCCTTGTGTCTAACAATCGAATATAGAACCGGATATTGTTCTCGGAGAGAATTATGACCAAGCCATTTATCTTCCCAGAATCTAATTTGAGATCCATCCTTAATATTAAAAGCACCAAACCGGACAAAATATTTCTTGGACGCCATAAGTCCAGCCCAAAACTGTGAATCACCAGGTTTCCATACCAGTTGAGACACAGCTTTGGATCCAACATATTTTCTCCAGATTATAGTTTGCCATACTCCCTCTTCAGTGAGTAGCTTAAATAGCCATTTACCTAAGAGGGCGGTATTTTTGACTTGAAGATCGTGTATACCAAGTCCACCGTATTCTTTTGGTCGGCAAACCACATTCCATTTGGTCAGTCGATACTTTTTCTTTTCACTATCCCCTTGCCAAAAGAATCTTGATCGGAAATAATCCACTTTATTCAAGACCCCTTTTGGCATTTGGAAAAACGAAATCATATACAATACCATATTGGTAAGTACTGAGTTTATGAGTACCAGTCTTCCTCCGAGGGATAGTAACTTGCCTTTCCAACTATTAAGACGTTTTTGAAGTCTTTCCTCAACGAGTTTCCATTCAGCAATAGTGAGACACCGATAGTGTATCGGAAAACCCAAATAGTTGATTGGAAATTGCCCCTGTTCACAGCCGAAAAGTTCAGCATACAGGTGTGCCTCATTCTGGGCCTCGCCAAAACAATACAATTCACTTTTATGGAAATTTATTTTCAATCCAGAGAGTTGCTCGAAGGCTGAAAGTATTAACTTCAGGTTCATAGCTTTCTCTATATCATGTTCCATAAATAGAATTGTGTCGTCAGCATATTGAAGGATAGACAGTCCTCCATCCAAAAGATGTGGGACTAATCCTGCAATTTGGCCCTCAGCTTTTGCCCTCTCAATAAGGATAGCCAACATATCCGCCACTATATTAAATAGTATCGGCGATAGTGGATCCCCTTGCTGCAAGCCCTTCTTAGTCTGGAAGTAATTGCCAGGATCTGTTTACGTATAGTCCTAACTTGACTCGTACTCCAAGATAATCCTCTGTACGCCTATATATACTCGTCCATGAGGCTCAATAATATATCCAACATATTCCACCAATCTCTCTCCCTCTCTCTGCCGCCCCCCTCGGATCGTAGTGTGGTTGCACGCAGTCTACTTCGCCGTCCTCATGTATCGACGGCCTTGGCTTTCACCGCGCCATCTCCTACGACACAGATCGCCGCCGTCTGCACATGATCTTCGTCACGTTGTCGGGTCTTCCTCGCCTACTTCGAGCACAGCCGCCGCGCTTCACAAGGTAACCTGCAGGGCGTCCTCTCGCCGTCGCAGGTCCTGCCGACTACCCCATCATCACTCTTGGCATCCAGCATGACTACCCCAGGTCACCGCTGTTTTCGCCGCCTTCTACGTCTTCGTCCACTACAACTTCACCACCAGCGTCATCGCCTCATCCTCGACTACACCACCTGCTACTCTACTCCGACAACCGCAGACAGCACCGACATCTCTCCCTTCGCTGCTCTG
Organism: Avena eriantha; assembly: GCA_910589775.1. Lineage (NCBI taxonomy): Eukaryota > Viridiplantae > Streptophyta > Magnoliopsida > Poales > Poaceae > Avena > Avena eriantha. The sequence continues at coordinate 76,487,188 of OU342746.1, forward strand.
CGCGTCGCAACTGCTCGGGAGGCTTCCTCTGCTAGTCTTTCTGACATGGCGGCAAGTTCATGATGGTCCCTGCCCCCGCACGCCTGGTACTGGCAACACTGGGAGTGCCTTCGTCCCTGACGCATTCCTGAGTCTGGCAAGCTCAAATCGGCGCCTCGTCTTCATCGGTTTCTACAACGTCTTCTTCGGCATCGACCCCTCTATGACTACCTCGACCGCGTCACCGACGAGTTCTTATTTGCATACTCGATTCTGGCAAAACCGGAATGTGCGTTCGTCCCTGACGTGCGCCTAGTTTTGGCAAAACTATGGCCGCACCTCGTCCTCGATGGCTCGGACTGCATCGGCTTCGACATCGACACCCTCGACGACTGCCTCGATGCGTCTCCGTCATCCTCCTCGCGCACTATGCGCATGCGGATTCACGTGCGGCTACCTCGACACTGGCATCCCGACCACAACATCGACCACGGCGACCCCTCGCACGACTACTTTGACTACGGCACCACCCAACGCTCTCGGCTCCCTCGACATCGGTACAAGGGCTACCACCTCACTTGAGCATCACCAGCTTCCTCCACAGTCCAATCAACCGCGACGCGACACCGTCCACGACGTTCCCGCTACGACTACGGGGGGATGTCATCCTACTGGATGCTACTTCGGTTTATCTCCAGTGTGACCGTCCGCGATGTTCCAGTTGTCCACGACGCTACCGCTACGACTGCGGGGGGGGGGGGGGGGTGTTAGAGTATTAGGTATATACGGTTGTTATGATAGTTTAGATAGAGTTAGGATCTGTTTACGTACAGTCCTAACTTGACTCGTACTCCAAGATAATTCTCTGTACGCCTATATATAGTCCAAGAGAATTGTATTAGGGGGAAGGAAAGCTCGCGTATTGTTCTGATTTCTAAAGGATGTACTCCCTCCGACCCAAATTAATTTACTTGGATTTTTCTAGATTCGGATATATTTAGACATATTTTAGTACTAGATACATCCAAATATAGGCAAATCCAAGTCAATTAATTTGGATCGGAGTGAGTAGCAGTAACAAGGGTTCTGCAATGATAATTCTAATACCTCAAACCTCCTCATGGCAGCAAGGAAATATCAGGAGATGGCTTGCCAGCCTTCACCTCTGGATCATCACCCATGACAACGTGATGCATCAGGGCAAACATTTCATGGTGGTTCTGTGTCTTCAGTGCAAAATGACGTTTATGGGATCTCAAGATGCCATAAAGGAAAATCATTTGTATATATGGTTCAAAGTTAAGTTAAGATCTAAGAGTAATGAAGAAAAGAGCAGTGCACAAAATCAAGGTGAAATGATAAATTGAGAAGTTACCCTGTGGCAACACAGATAGGTATTTTGTTTGCATGAAGATGGTGAATTAAGCGTAGTACCCCTGCAAGATGAACGATTCATGTATCAATTATAAGCAATATAATATACATATATTTAACCAGACATGATAAGTTTGTGCCAAAACCAGTTCAAATAAACAAGAAAAGACAACCGCATGACACATGTAATTTAGCAGCAAGTAAGAAAATCATGGTGTTTAAATATTGATTCCCCCCTTCCAACAGAGAGAAATTCTTCGGTATGTTCAATCAGTGATTACATTGGATTATTAACTTGAACTTCTTGTGATTATATCAACTAAAGATAAATCTCAATGCTCCAAACATTGTTATGAAACGAAGAACAGCCAAAACTAACTTCCTCAAATTCCAATCAAATCTCCGTTCCTTTCAACCCTGAATTTCCAAGAAAGGTAATTCCATACTGCTTTAATAGTGTATAATTATACTAATTCAGAACAATGACTGTGTGCCGTCAGCGCTGCTGTATCCTAACAAGCGCATGGTGGCATATTGTCTTCAGCAGCATACATAGTGGTGGTGAAATTTTAAATCAGATGTTCACGTAAAATGAGTTGTCAAGGCATTCCATTAATACTTTCAGTTCCTTGTTTTGCCATCTTGTGACATTAAACAACTAATGAAGACTGTAGCAAGTCATGAAAGCAACCAAACCAATTACAGCTGATTACATTAACCTGAACGGTTATTCTACAACTCAAATTCCTTTCATTTCTCGCCGACCGGTGTACGCGCACTCGTGAGCTCGTCCAGCTGACCGTAATAGACCTTAGAACATTAAGGGCCGGGCAGGGCTGAACTGGCTCCTGTCTGCCGCTTTGGAGAGCACTAGCCATCACACGAGATATAGGTGGCATCACGGTTACCTGAGAGAGTCGAATAATAAAATTTAATCCCTGACAATGCACGAACATTTATGCTATTCTCTATTAAGACTAGCCCCAATAGAGGTATTATAGGTAGTATCATGCATGTCATGTTGATAAAATTTCGATGTGGCATACTAATTAATAATGAAAGAGATTGTATTGATATCATAGGTAGATACGGTATCATAGCATGTAGCACTAGAAAAACTAGTCTCAAATAAATTTTGTACACAATTTTGCATTGAGATTCTACAAAACAATAAATACACTAAGGCTATGATACTATTACATGATACTATGCATTGTGGAGATGGTATCATATACTAGTATCATATGCATGATACTATTATATGATACACCCCATTGTGACTAGTCTAAAGATAAACCTCCCCCCCTAGGCTAGAACTTTAGATTTATATCTCTTTCAGATTCCTAACAACACAAATATTCAGTACTGCAACAAGCAACCTATCCTTCAGCCTTATGAAGTAAGAACAAGCATTACCCTCCCAGCCCACTACATCCTCCATCTTTCTTCATGTTCCAGTAATCAGCTTTCCCAGGCCTCCATCCATGATCAGCACTAGAGACTTCACTTGTAACTTCTTCGAACAGTTTTACCCCCACTTCATCTCTTGATTTGGAAGTTTTGACTGCAATTACGATCACAGATTCAGCCAATGACCAACCATATGCATAAGCACATATGGATCAGTTACTTTTTGTTGTTGAAACATGCATCGTTTCGTAATTTCCAAATAGTCCAAAATACTCAGCTATACCTACCGTAATCAACATCTTATAAGGCCCCCAAGTTTGGTGAGGCAAATAGTAAACAAATCCTACACGGAATCGGTCAATTACCTCCAGTTAAATACACATTTCATTACAAATCCAAATCGACCTAGAAACCGAACACTATAGGAAAATATGATCTACAGTCTGAGGACACCCACAACTGTTGATTTGATACTACCCATCATATTTTCAATAGACTTCTTTTGTCAAAAATCTATTCTTAATAGTCAACGAAAGAACGATTTTGATACGCCAATGAAGTTCAGTTTTCCACAAACTTCTGTGGAAATTGAATATTGCGCCATCATTCTATTGTACATCGACCTGACCGTAAATATCCCATCCATAAAGTTAGTGCTAGAAGGTAGGCCCCCAATTGATATAAGAATAACCCAGCAATTTCAGTAGGATGACTAAAGAACTTCAAAATGAATAATACCTCTATTTTCAGGAAATAAGAATGCACTTTTAGTACTATAATGTTGAAAAAAATCAAATGATCTCACACCATGCCTTTGAACCCACTAAGGCATTTAAATTTTACAAAGAAGTTGAGACATGGAAATTAAAGAGCATGCATTTCGAGGCAAAAATATATACCAAGATCAGAGAAATAAAACACTACGTAAACAACGTCCATTTTAAGCACTACCTAGCAGGTATGGACGATGCCCCCAGTGCATCTATTATACATAGAATAACATACAGATTTAATCAACTAACTATCCATTTCTCCTATATTAAATCAAGATGCACCGATGAAGGGCTCATCATTCCCCGATTAACAAGGTGAAACTATCATCAGTGCTAGGACCAAATGCACGGACCAATTGATGTCAACAACTGCGAATCAAAAAAGCCAGCCTGACCTGATGGAGCGACGAACTCATGGCAATAAGCATGGCTTCGCACATGATTTATCCAGTAATAGCTGGTGTATGTACTTATTCTGAATTCTTTGATCTCAATGTCAAACTGAAAACCGACGGATCATTTCTTCAGCTAGAGGGAAAAGCTGGTGCGGGCAATGATTGTCCGACGCTCAGATGGCACCATTTTACTGTCCTCATGCAGGTCTCTTCGACGCCGCACTTCAGCTCTTAAATCAGAATTATGTGCCATTATGGAGGGTGTGGCCTTAGCACCGGAATGGAGTCAGGGCCAGATCCTAATTGAAACCGATAGTACAGAGATTGTCAGGCTGTTGTATGGCAAGGAGCAAGATCTCTCAATGCTGGGACATCTTGTCATGGAAGCAAGAAGCCTTATCTCTGATCATATAGCTGGTATTTGCAGAATTCCTAGATCTCAAAATTTGACCATACTGCGGTATGGCTTGGGTCATGACAAAAAAGGCCAATGTAAAACAAATTACTTCCGACAAGGAAACCTATGCCGATCTAGAAAGATAATCAGCACGCAAAATGACACATATTCGCATCAGTACAAAGGGAATTTTGTTTACAACCATACATTGAAAGTCAATCACCATTAATAATTGACAAATATTGAATAGAACTTGATTGAGATCATGACCTTTGGCACTATCGATAGCAGCGACATTGTCCCATGTCATATAAGGTTCTCAGAAACGATCGTTTGTGGAGCACTGCTAGGAGCCGCGCTCGTTGGCGGTAGCAGCCCCATGGCCGTGGTATTTCTTTCAGGTCTTCGTCGCAGAAAACTCGATGACGCGGTCAGGGGCGGAAGTAGCCTGGCCTTTGAGGATCACGTGGATATCCTGGTGTGGTCGACGGTGCCGGCAGCAGCAGAGGGGGAGCCAAAGGTGATTGGGGATCCATGACTGTGAGTTGGGGTGGCCATGAGGCTTCGCAGCTGCCGCACCTCCTCATCCTTCTCCTCGTGATCTAGTGCGGTTGTGTAGTACCAACTTCTCTTGGGCTTGACACCGTGGAGACGGAGGATGGAGGCTGGGAGATTGGGTCACGGAGGGATTGGGGGCGTCGCATGTAAGATGGAGGCAACGGCAGGAGAGGGCGTAGATCGTGGTGATGGGAAATATTCGTCCGCTGGCAGAGCACAGTCTGTCAAAGGTAATTGTTAAGCGCACTTCTAAGGCAAGTTTAGGGTAATAGTGATGGTTGGATGTAATCTGGTGCGCTGATCTGGTGGTCTTATTTCATCCGTGTACATCAAGTAGGGTGCACCTAAGAAAGAAAATGTTTGCTCTTTTATAAGTACTAGTAAGATGCCCGTGTGTTGCTACGGGGCAATAAAAATATGAATTATCTCATCATTTTATTAAATTGAATATTTCATCCTTTCTATTCATCGTGTGCATCATAAATCGATGGCAATAGTGAAAAATTTGTCGATCGCAGAGGCTTCACTCACATGTTTGCTCTAGATAAAACTATGTCGGATTCAACTATGCTTTGTGACGGGCATGTCCTATGGCCACCATGACGTGCTCTGCTACGGCAACAACAAACATTTTCCCACATACATTAAAGAACATAAAATCCCTGACATCATTTGAAATTTATTTTCCATCAAATCCAAACCATATAGAATGCATATTATATTTCAACAAAGTGAGTAAAATAAAACATGACATGGCAACTCGATTAACTGTTGCACCAAATTAAGTATATTGAAAATGGAAAAACGTTGTCATAATCAAAACCCTTAATACTAAATAAAGAGAAGGATATTCTATAGTCCATAGTATTTAAGCGATGGCATAATTATAGTTCAGAGCCTATTTTTTTATTTCAAACCACAAATGCATGCTTATATCACTATATCGATTGTAGTTCGTTTCTTCTATTCTAGGTCAAGTATATTCCCATATGCACCACATTTGACACCCCACATAAGGCAGCACTAATCATCTTGCCTCACCGTCACCGGCGACAAGGGGTCTGGTTGGCACTTGGCAGATTCAACCATGACATGTCACCATGGCCAATGTGCCTACCATCATCCCACTTCGTCTTTATTGTCCTCACGAATTTTACAACAACCATGAAGCTTTTATCCGTTATGCCAATAAGAAGAATGTTCTCGACATAGATTTTATGTTAACATAATCCATAAGGAAATTATGTACATTTCATTTATAGAATCCAAAAGATACAATAAATATATTGAGAAGCTAGGAAACATATAAAACAAAAATTAGAAATTTGCATTAATCATTTTTCCTACAACTTGTTTGATCCAAAAAATAGATTTTGATCCTACCTATTAAGCAAGTGAACTTAAAAGTTTACATTACAATGTGCACATGGGCATCACTCCATCGATGGTACTCCCTCCATCTTAAAATAGATGTCTTAGATTTGTTAAAAATTGAATGAATCTAGACACTATTTAGTATATAGATTCATCCAATTTTTGACAAACCCGCGACATCTATTTTGAGACGGAGGGAGTACAATCAGAGAAGGAACTCTCTCTCCTCATGTTGAACTCAATTTGGTTCACTGTTAAAACTGCATTAGATGGTCTGATGTCTGGACACAGAATCTCTGCATCCTAGAAAATAAGATAAAGAGTAAGCAGACCAAGTAGAGTAGTGTCAATTCTTGATCTACTTGCAAATCAGGGTACCATCTTCCCCTAGCAACGATTGCTGGATGGTGGAAACTAACATAAATGTATCGAGCAAGAGAAGGAATGGCGAGATTACTGTTATATCCTGCAACACATTATGTCACAATGTGCATTGGACTGAGTGTGATTCCACGTCCTCTTGTAGGACTCAATGATTGCTTACACAATTGGGAAACATGATATCTGTAGGCCAGAGATGAATACAAACCATAACTGATACCTGCTGCATTGCAGGTAGAGGATCATGATATTTGTCAAAGTATAAGCCATGGTTGAGTAGAAAGCTTCTTGACTGAAGTAGATATTTACATAACTTTACATAATTCTGAACAAACATGACACCATCAGACTTTACAAGTAGAATGAATAAGTATTGTTGTCCTAATTAAGTGATGTGCATTTTGTAGTTTTCTTCATGCATTTCAAAAAAAGAATCACAAGTACAGATATATGACCTCACCGCACAAAGAGAAGAACTTCTACGAAGGATAGAAGACCGCCTCTCACACCATCACAGCTGGTCAATCCCATTTAGCAGTGGTTCAGCCAGCGCCAACCGGCGACCTCAGAAACATACGCGCATAGATGATAAGCGCAACCAAGAATCCCTGCTGCATGGATGGATGTGTGGCCTAATATTTTGTAGTTTCTACATCTGATCTCTGAAACTTTTGCCTCACGAAGCTACAAATGTATAAACCACATGCCTAAATAAATTCTGAATGGAAATTAAGCTCACGTGTAGGCTCCATGGGCTTGTGGGAATGGGATTAGTGGAGAACAAATGAATGGGATTAGCGGAGTACAATACAAATAACTTATAATTAATAAACTTTCCAAAATAAAGCACTAAACATACACCTACACTTTGCAACGACACAATGGTAGATCAGCACCACTCTTTTAAAATTCCAAACTCTTTGAAAGTAAGGTGACGTAAGGTGATACTATTCAGTGTCCTGGGTACAGCCTAGCAAATTAGAGTGCAATTCAACTCCAAGAAATTAGAAATGTGATAACTAACTTCTATTTTTCTCTTTTTATACTGAGAACCAACTCTTCCTTTTCGTTAACAAGAATAACTTGTCTTCCTCTCTAGAAACGCGTCGCTCTAGTAAAGTCTCCATAAAGATACCCGCAAAAAAGTCTCCATAAAGAAATTTTGGTTATATAGAAATTCATAGTTTGCTAAAAGTAAATTAATAGCATGACGTAATCTACTCCTAGTAGAATTATAATCACTTCCCTTTCACACTGCTAGATGACATAATGGTCAAGAATGAGCTTTTGCTCCCGGTGGGAATTTGTTTAAGCAGTAATGTCATGTGTGCCAGTATAATTTGAAAAGAAAATGTCACTTAACTTAAATGAAATTCATGTTGAGAATCCTCATGTTGCTTCCATTTGCAGTACTGATTTCTAAGAACAATAATATGGTTTGCATGTTGGAAATATGCCCTAGAGACAAATAGTAGTAAGGAGTATTATCATATTTCATATAGTTTATGATTAAGTTTTATATCATGCTATAACTGTATTGAGTGGAAACATCAATACACGTGTGATATACAAACAACCAGGGGTTCCCAGTGAAACTCTAGTCACTGGTTCATTGGTCAACATATGATCATGTTTCTTGATCATGTGGCATTTATGCCAGTTGGAAATAAGGTCATATCATTCGGAGAATGAGATGATGAACCAATACCCAACCTAAACATTGTGACCCGATCATGTCACGAAGTTCAAGTTCCGATGATTAGAAATGGATCCTCGTAGACTATTCCTTAGACCGTGAGGCTATATCAATCACTGTCTCCCGAGGGTGCTTAGATATCATCAAATGCCATCTGGTAAAACGGTGGTTATAAAGGTGTGTTCAGGTATTCGGAGGAAACCGTAGAGGCAATATATGTCGAGAGCGGGATTTGTCCGTCCATGTGACGGGAAGATACTCAAGGGCCCACTCGGAGAAGTTATATCCAATAGTTGCGCAGCGTGTGATTGGATCACGGGGATATCACTTGTCGGGACGAGTTAAGTAGCATTGTTCAGTAACGAGATTGAACCTGACATGGTGATGTCAATGATCAGATCTCAGGCAATGCAAGTATCGATTGACAAACGGAATAAGACACGATTGTCCCGGTTCAAACGACGAAAGATCTTCGTGGAGCGCACAGGAGTCACATGGCCATCCAGGTCCCTCTGTTGATCCGTGGTGCGGGAGTATCCCGACCATGTCTGGAGTGTTCCCAAACCGTAGGGTATCACGCATAAGGGCTTGATGATGCTTAGAGAGTGTTTATAGGATCGGTAGAATCACCGAAGAAAAGAAGGGAGAAAACCGGAAGGGTTTTGGTAAGTCCGTAGGATGTCCGAAGTGGAGGTGGAAGGTGTTGCATGGCCACGGAGATTGAATAATATGTGACTGAATGTTAAATATTGATTTAATCATTTATTCATAATTATTTAATAAAGAGAAAATCAATTAAAAGGTCAAAAGGCTTAATGGGCCAATTCCGGAGGGAGAGGGCCCATTAGGGAAAGGAGAGAGGGAGAGGGACCCAAAGGGGGTGGCCGGCTGGGGCTTGTCCCCCCTCCCCCCCCCCCCCCCCCCCGCGGGGCCCACTAGGTGTGGCCGGCGGCCTCCCCACGCCCTCCTCTCCTTTAGTCCCACCCCGGGACTTGAGGGGAGGTAGTACCTATATAAGGTGGGGTATTTGGCCTAGAAAATACAACCCAATAATCAATAAAGGTCTCCCCACTTTTGGGGGGACCTCTAATTGATATTTTCTCTCTCCTCCTCTCTCTCTCTCTCGTGACCATGGTCCCAAGTCTGGACTGCGCAAGCGAGAGACATCTTTACCGCGGAGCGCCGTCGCGCTGCGGGATTTGGATCCGGGAGCTCTACTTCCGCAACTGCTGCTGGATCGGGGAAGCGGGAGTCATCGTCAGGCACCGGACGTGTGTAACTTCCACGAGGTGTCACACTTGAGGCTTTTCGGTCTTCGCGGGTAAGTTCGCGAAAAGCTCCTCCCGTTACTGTATTACTAATAGATAGGTCCTGGCAGCTTCAGGGGTTTAGGGGCGTAGAGTAAAATTTATTGTTTTTATGCGCGGAACCCCTACAGTGGTATCAGAGCTAGATCTGTGCGTAGTAATGCTAGTACGGGTAGAACACACGAGATGTAGCGTGTGAGCGTTGATCTTTTAGTTGTTACCCTCCCACGTGTACTTGTGTATACCGCAGTAATGCTTGATGAAGCGGCCCCCAACCGACTTTACGCGTTCATTCGCGAGACTGGTCCACGATTGACATACGGCTTGTATCGTATAAAGTGGCTTAGGGGGGTGTCTGTCTCTCTCGCATTAGTTGGTATACCATTTGCAACGGAGGGCCCCGAAAGGGTTGTAGTAGAGACAACTACTTGATCAGCGTTGTGCTGAAAGTTCGTAGGTAAGTACGGTACTTGTACGAAAGCCCATTCAGCCACGTAAAATATGCAAAGATAAAGTAGAGGCGTCTAACTTTGTTTTGCAGGGGGGCGTTGCTTTGTGATATGGTTGTGGCAAAGGTAAAGTAATTACCTTTTGTTGCATAGTAGTAGATAGTCACGAAGGTGACGAACTATCACGCCGGAATGAAACTGGTACCCTAGTGTCTACGGCGCCGGAACCCTAGCGCCGAAACCCGGTGACGGCGGATGGAGATCACGACGCGAAGGACCATATCACATAGCATTTACATTCAATGTTATTGTTTGTATGTCTTATTGTGTGCTAGTATTAGATACTCGAAGGTAGCCTAATAAGAAGATCCCTGTTAAAATAACCAACGATTGTGTTCCCCCTTAGTGTGCACTACCAAGAAAGTTCTTCGGTATGAGGTAGGCCATGATGATCGGGTGTCAGACATATCTACGTTCGCATACAGTGGGTCAATCCATGTTGCACAGCGAATACTCTAAGGTTGAGTTGGCGAGCCTAGCACGCTAGAGAAGTGTGGCCTCGGAATGCGGATTGTCAAAAGATCGAGCACGAGTCGCATGAATGATGTGACCGACGTTTAGCGTCCACCCTTGAACCCATACTGATGGCCGTGATGATCGGGAGAGATGTGGCTGATAGGGGTCGTGTTATCACTAGCAACCCTCTTTGGGGATAGGTGTTTCTGAGTGGAGTTATTATTAACTCATTTAATTATAAACTTAGTCTAAATTCCTTTTGCAATTATAAATGTAGAAAATGGTTTCTGCCAAGATTACTTTTCCTATCGACGATTGGTTAAAAGGAGAACATCTCAAGTTAGATGGATCCAACTTTTCTGCATGGGTCGTACGCCTATTTGATCTCCTTGGGGAGAACGATGTAGCTGACTACATGACCTGCGAGATGTATTTGGAGCCACCCTATTCTCATGAGATCCAGGAGCAGCGGGATCTGCGTTGTCGGCGTCGTGTGATGGCCACATTTATATCAGTGACCATGCGCCTCAGAATGGAGGATGGGCCATGGTCAATGGTGGGGAGTCTCAAGCCCCGAATGGTCATGGCACATCTAAGAGCACATTCCGTGGAACAAGTGCGCATGTGGGAGTATGAGCTGATGGGGGACTTCCTCTCCATAAATATGGAGGAGGGCACCTCACTGGATGAGCACTTATTGCGCCTCTATGATGCGTATATGAGTCTGGCATACTACCTGGACAACTGGTACTCAAGCTCATTTGCGATGGGAGTTGTGCTACGGTCGCTTTCTCCAAGCTTCCAAGCACAAGTCAGGATCTGCGTTATGAGAGGTGACACGGAAACACTGGATTTCCTTGAGTTCATATCACATTTCAGAAATGTGATAGTTGAACCCAACGTCGCTGGAGTCGTCAACGACAAAGGTATATATTTGATATACAGTGTTATAAATGTTATAATCTTGCAAACACATTGCAGTGTTATGTATATCTGATACTTGTTTTGTTTTACTGAAAACAGGTCCTTCTGCATAGAGGTGCTTGCTGGAGAGGAGGTGACATTGCGTGTTGATGGCGAGCATGATGATGAAGGCCGACGACACACTCCCTTGACATTTATCATTTAGTTTGTGTTTAGGATGATTTTTGTAATCAAAAGATAGTGAACTTCTTTAGTTTGTCTCACACTTCGTGAGACCGTTATTCATATCAGTTTGTAACAATCAGTTGTTCTACTTTTATGAATGACTTCTATTCGCGTTCATATCTTGTTTGATTATATGTGAATTATCCTTATTGTTTGAAACTAATTGATAATGTATGAACATTTATAAAACATTAAAATGCCTTGTTAAAAATACCCAACTTAATGATATTTCATTAATGAATGAAACCATTGTTTAAATTAAAGTTATGTGATAATATGTGAAAGTCATTCGATTTCTTCTCACATATAAATCATGCCTAAGATCGGCAAAATAACTTGAACACCGTGTATTACTTGAATACAAAGTGTTTAATGAATTGTTAAAAGTAAATACATATTCGATGTATTGTGTTTTAACGAAAATGGTAATTATCATTAAATGATTGTTTAAATGTGTAAAGTAGTTTACCAAAGGAAACATGAATATGGAACTATTTGATTTGATCAAAATGTTTCATCAACAAAGGGTATAAATATAAAAGAGAATCCAATTGCTATGATTTGATCAATAGTAATGAAATTCAACTTTATAAGAATGGCGTGAAAGAAATTATGGAATGCAAAGTGTTTTGAAACGTCAAAATACAAAGCATCACAATATGATATAAGATATCAAAAGGGGGTTGAATAGAAGGCACCAAACAAATCGTTGTAGAGTATATGTAGAGACCATTAGTTAGAAATAGTTAGCACTCAATTAGAATTAGTGAACCATTTGAATTCGTGAAAGTTTTGGGGTTATTCGATATAACCAAAACAATAGCGAATAAGTCCTTGTAGGGTATTCATTTGAAACTTTGAATACGAAATCCATAGCTAGACCAAAAGGGAAGCAAAACTTGTATTGCTTGGATTTTTGTGCCTCCTTGAGAAAGCTCACTTCTAGTGATGTTTCTCAATTATGGAGTAAATGGAAATTAGTGTAAAACACGATGAGGATTCAAAACCCTGCATCAGAGTGTTGAGAAGCGCAACGGACAACGTTCCTGAACGATTCTCTTCATAGAAGGAAAGAATCAATGATTTTAATCATTGTGTTTTTCCCTCCAATATTGTTATTCACTATATGAAGTAGGATTCAAAATGTAAATCCATATCTTGTATGGAGACATTTGTGAATCACTTGTCATGATTTTTGGAATATGACATACCTACGAACTACAAAGGAAATGATAGTAAACTAGAATGATGAGAAATCCTAGAAGCAAGATTCCCTTGAGATTAGAAAGCAATTCGTTGCTGAATCTCACAAGTAAAGGAGTTGCTTGGAATTTTCCCAAATGACTACAAAGCCATAGTAGGAAAAGGGGTAAATGACAAAAGCACGATTTATCAAGAATATGATGAATTCAAAATGAATTTGATTCATGTGTGCTAAAATGTCTAGTGGATTTAAAACTAGTAAAGTACTAGTATCTCATAGTAAATCTCCAAGTTTGATATTTGATCAAAAGATTTTGAAGCTGTTCAAAATAGTAAGGAGATATGCAATTTGCATAAAATGAGTGGGAGCTATGAAAGTCTTCCTGAAACAATATGTGATTGACATATTTTTAAGTGGGAGCAACATAAGACTCAAATTCAAATATGTAGGAACATTGTTTGAGTAAGAGTACTGACTCATACCCAAATATGTTAGCAACATTGTTTGAGTGGGAGCTTATAGGAGTAATTCTTAAAGTAAGTTAAGGATGAAAGTGCAAATACTTATAAATGATGATTTATAAGATGTAGAAGTTGATAATAGGTGTATTATGATATTATGTAGTATTCCTTAAGGGATTCTGAAAAGTGTTTCAGAATAGAAGTTAATTAAGGAACTGGTCCTTAATAACTCAAATTAGGAATAGTATTACATCAATGGTTGAAAGAAAGAAAAGGATGATCGTCATCCACTATGTTGAGACATAGGTTCTATCTTAGTAAACCATGATGATAACTTAGCATAATATGTGATCCAAAGTAAGAACGTTTGAAAGTGATTAAGTTCGAATCACGGAACGTTGAGCTAAGTTTGTCCGTAGTGTCTAGTAGAGAATTGTGGATATATTTTCCAAATCCATAAAGGATAACATATCTTAAAACATAAAGGGTTATGTTATAAGGGAATATGTTGGAAACTCTTGTACATACCAATTAAAGTCAAATAGGAAGCGAGGTGAACAAAACATCGAAAGTTGCACAGAGTGCACTAGTGTTTCGATGAATACATTTATAATAATAAATAAGGGTACCATCTGAAGTGTTGTATAATGTTATGGTGGGGCTAATTCACTTTTAACGTAGAATGATGTGTCCCAGGGCACAGTGCCCATGAGAAAGCCCTCGAGGTTGATCTAACGTCACTATAGGCTCTTGGAATCAGGCCTCGTTCTGCTGCCATAGCGACGATGCATACAGACAGATGCTATCATGTGATGATAGAGTATTAATGTCAACCAAGGTGACATTAGTAAGTTGCAAAGGATTTGGGACTGTAAAGTACATACCCAAGACTCAACCTCTTCGATGAGCAAGCATGTTCAAGGTACCGGATATATGGTGCCAATGATTGAGAACAAATGTAGCTAGCGTATCTGTACTCTAGTGCAAGTGGGAGACTGTTGGAAATATGCCCTAGAGACAAATAGTAGTAAGGACCATTATCATATTTCATATAGTTTATGATTACGTTTTATATCATGCTATAACTGTATTGAGTGGAAACATCAATACACGTGTGATATACAAACAACCAGGGGTTCCCAATGAAACTCTAGTCACTGGTTCATTGGTCAACAGATGATCATGTTTCCTGATCATGTGGCATTTATGCCAGTTGGAGGTCATCTCATTCAGAGAATGAGATGATGAACCAATACCCAACCTAAACATCGTGACCCGATCATGTCAGGAAGTTCAAGTTACGATGATTAGAAATGGATCCTCGTAGACTATTCCTTAGACCGTGAGGCTATATCAATCACTGTCTCCCGAGGGTGCTTAGATATCATCAAACGCCATCTGGTAAAATGGTGGTTATAAAGGTGTGTTCAGGTATTTGGAGGAAACCGTAGAGGCAATATATGTCGAGAGCGGGATTTGTCCGTCCATGTGACGGGAAGATACTCAAGGTCCCACTTGAAGAAGTTATATCCAATAGCTGCGCAGCGTGTGATTGGATCAAGGGGATATCACTTGTCGGGACGAGTTAAGTAGCATTGTTCAGTAACGAGATTGAACCCGACATGGCGATGTCAATGATCAGATCTCGGGCAATGCAAGTATCGAATGACAAAGGGAATAAGACACGACTGTCCCGGTTCAAACGACGAAAGATCTTCGTGGAGCGCACAGGGGTCACATGGCCATCCAGGTCCCTCTGTTGATCATTGGTGCGGGAGTGTCCCGACCATGTCTGGAGTGTTCCCAAACCATAGGGTATCACGCTTAAGGGCTTGATGATGCTTAGAGAGTGTTTATAGGATCGATAGAATCACCAAAGAAAAGAAGGGAGAAAACCAGAAGGGTTTCGGTAAGTTCGGAAGATGTCCGGAGTGGAGGTGGAAGGTGTTCCATGGCCACGGAGATTGAATAATATGTGAATGAGTGTTAAATATTTATTTAATCATTTATTCATAATTATTTAATAAAGAGAAAATCAATTAAAAGGTCAAAAGGCTTAATGGGCTAATTCCGGAGGGAGAGGGCCCATTAGGGAAAGGAGAGGGGGAGAGGAACCCAAAGGGGGTGGCCGACTGGGCCTTGCCCCCCTCGCGGGGCCCACTAGGGGTGGCCGGCGGCCTCCCCACCCCCTCATCTCCTTTAGTCCCACCTCGGGACTTGAGGGGAGGTAGTACCTCCCCTCCCCCTATATAAGGTGGGGTATTTGGCCTAGAAAATACAACCCAATAATCAATAAAGGTCTCCCCACTTTTGGGAGGACCTCTAATTGATATTTTCTCTCCCCCTCTCTCTCTCTCGTGACCGTGGTCCCAAATCTGGACTGCGCGAGCGAGAGACATCTTCACCGCGGAGCGTCGTCGCGCTGCGGGATTCGGATCCGGGAGCTCTACTTCCGCAACTGCTGCTGGATCTGGGAAGCGGGAGTCATCATAAGGCACCGGACGTGTGTAACTCCCACGAGGTGTCACACTTGAGGCACTCAAGTCGTTGGAGCCAGAAGGAGCGCAAGGACTTCATCACGACCTTGAGGTCGGCTTCGGCTCGTCTACATCAACCACGCTCTCCTGAGCGTTGACAAGGCTTTTCGGTCTTCGAGGGTAAGTTTGCGAAAAGCCCCTCCCGTTACTTTATTACTAATAGATAGGTTGTGGCAGCTTCAGGAGTTCAGGGGCGTAGAGTAAAATTTATTGTTTTTATGCGCGGAACCCCTACACTGCATGCCTTCAAGAAGTTAGCGTCTTAGCACATACTCTCCATTCTTAAACATGGTAATACTACATCAGGAGCCAAGGCATGCAAGCGTTCAGTGACAACGTCAGACAATATTCCAATGGAATGTGGTGCCTCCAAGCATTATCCTTCCTAGACTAGAAGCTAAGTCACTACAAGGAATATGCTAACTAGTGACCCTATATATTTGTCATAGAAAGGTCATGGTAATCCATTTATGAACTTTGTATGACCAAAAGCAGTAGGTGACATACCGAGAGTCACTATAGACAACTGACGACCTTTTTTTTGAATTGGTCATGGATAACCATGACCAAAATAGAAGGTCATAGAGCCCATGACCAAGATTTATGTCATGGGTAATCTACCATGTCCACGTCAGATCGTCCTACATGGCAAGCCTACATGGCAAGAATGTAGCCTAATCCATGATGGTCATCTTGTTGGGTCAAGCCCAATAATTTGGCCCATATGCTAGAGCCGAATTTTTCCATTATTTTTATTTTTATTTTTGTATTTTAGAGCTGGTCCCACTTGTCAGGTCACCCAGCAGGTCCCATTTGTCAGGTCAATTCACTTGTCCCATTCTAGGTCAACAAGTAGGTCCCTCTTGTCATTTTTATTTTTACTTTATTTAAATACAGGTCTGTCACGTATGCTTTTAATGTCCCTCAAGTTAGTTCAACAAAGGTACAATAACAGATAATTTGAATTACATAAAGTAGATAATTTGATTATAATCATGCATAGTACATATCAGTTTGCCAAAATATAGTTTCCGATACAGCTATTTGTCAAAATAACTAGAACACATTCACAATACACATCAAATTGTCAAAATACAACTTCAAATACATCTAGTTGTTAAATTAACTAGCTCCAATGAGCTACAACATATTGTTGGGAGCAGGTTCTATTCACACTTCTTCATCCAGGATCTCTTGTACTCAATTTTGAATAAATGCAGATATTTGTAGGTTACAAGTTAGAAATAGTTAGGAAGATACAGAAATTTCTAGACAGACAGTGTACAAACATATAACTGTAGAACAGCCACTATACTTTAGAATTTTCTAGAAAAAAATTACAGAACTAAATTCATGGCCTGAGAGCCAAGTAGCAGGATTTTCTGTTGTATATTGATTGATTGAATATGGTAAAGTGTAGTATTACAATATATAGCAAAGACTAACTACCACCGAATCCAGAGGCACACACAAGTTCATGGATAAGACACTATCTATCTGATCCTAATGCTAGCAAGACTAAGTAATATAATGTTACACATCATGTATAATAGTACTCAAAAAATGAGATATAATCTCACTTCGAGTTGCATGGAATTAATCTAAGGGAACGGGGGATGGAAAAATAGGGGGCATTTACCAGTATGTGGTCGAATAGGGTGGCCAAGTCGACCTTGATGAACTTGGCATACTTAGGTATATCATACAACATTCTAAAATTAGTAGCAAAAGACAGTATATGAGACTATCAGAGTTATAATTGTTCGCACAAGCACCATGTCAAATTATAGCAACTACAACACTACAAGCACAGTAATATGCTTCGACCAACTTCTTCAATAGAATTTATATATGTTAACAATGTCATAAGTTGTAGAGTGTACTACCTTGATGACCTTCACACCATCCAAACGATATCTGGCGTCCTTCCCCATGATTTCAGCAGGGTAGGCGACATCCTCCAAGATACCATCACAAACAGATGTTGAAGCGAATGAACTGGTACGTTTTTACAGAGATGATCTGGGACAGAGTGCACATATTTTTTTAGTAAAGGAAAGTTTCATAAGCATGAAGCTCAAAACTTCCAAGCAGCCGAACTCAAGTTTGGAGGCAACTAAAGAAGGCTATACTTGTAGGTTTAACAGTAGTAATACTTTGATAGCTTGCAACAAGGTTATCCCAAATAACAAAAACTACTACCTATTGCACAATTTTGCAATCCTTTCAAGTCAGGTAGATGCCTGATACAACGAAGGAGATGCTGTCCTCCTTCTATGAAAATGCAGACTAAGTTTTAATACCCATTGACATTCAGAGTTGCCTTAAACAAATAGCAGGTCTGCTGAAACAATATTCACTAATTTATTACATGCTAGCTTCGTGACTTCCTCTAGCTGATTAGTATGGGAGACATCTAGGCTAGCAACTATGTTACAGATGTTCAAGCAGCTACAAAACTATACTAGACAAACATGGATTTTGTATTTCCGTGCAGACCAAGTAGTGGCCATTATTACATATAAGAAACAATTTTCGTGCAGAGCAATCAAACCTGAAGAAGAGGCCAGACTTAATCCTATAGTGAAGTATTACAACAACATATATACCAATAGAGTACAGAGTTGTAACTATAAATACATGTTGTGTAGTGTTTACAAATGTTAAGCCATCTACACATATAAAACAAATTGCACTACAGCACATACATTGCAGAATCATAAGCACTGAGTGCTTGAGTAATCAACACAAGGCATGCTACTCTAGTAATGTTTTGATCTTCTATCAGAATTTACTCTATTTTACACAGTAGAGTGGCAAGAGTGGACAACTATTCATAAATATATCTATCACTCAATCAGTTTTGCAGATGCATATGCTTCTAACACGAGGAAAACAAATGGAATGCATTGGATCTATGATACACGGCAAGCAGATGTGATGTACTAGATCTACCATACACGCTGAATCAACAATGCAGTAGACAACAATGATACAGTCAGAAGCACATAACACCGTCCAAAATGTCTCCACCAAAAAGAGCACAAGTGTAATGAACAATGAATCCTGGTGGCACAAGTACTGCAAGCCAAATCTCGGGACCATTTCAGCAAAAAAGGTCTAGATCCAGGAGGGAGTTATACCTTGCAGGCAGTCGCAGTTGTCGGCCTAGTGGCACGGAAACCAGGCGGGAGGCATTGCCGACGCAGTTCTCGACCTTTCACGTCTCGACCATGGGAGCGCTCCTTGCTAGGGTTTGCTAGGGAGACCAGATGAAGAAGTTATCAACAGGGCACACGCACGGAAGAAGGGGGTTTGGGGGAGATGGGAGAGGAAGGGACTCACAAGCTGATGGTGTATCGGCTCCAAGTCTGGACCTTGCGTGAAGTCATGGAGGCGACCAGACTTTCGAGCATTGTCAGTTCGAGGTATAGCCTATCCGCCTTCCGCCGCAGCGCCCTAGCCAGGCTCGATGGCCATGACTGGTGAAGGGGAGGGAGGGTCCACCCTCGGGTGCGGCGGCGTCTGCATTGAGAGAGAGGGATACTGAGAGAGGGACCTAGAGAGAGAAGAAAAAGGGGACGGGAGAGAGGGAGTGGGGGAAGTTACCGGATCAGAAGCGGGGAAGGAAGGTGCTCCTATCGCCGCTAGGAGGAACTGCGAACATCGTCTGTGGCATCCTCATTGCCATTATCCACGGTAGCGACGCGGTGAGGCGAGCTTGACGGAGCGCCGCGCAGTGATGCACGTGCACACCAGCGAGCAAGACCACCATGACACCGCCGGATCTCATTTCGTGTGGTGTCTCACCATGCCAGGCTGCGGCGCTGCGGTGGCTAGCTAGGCAAGAGGCGGAGGTGGAGGCGGCAGCGGCGCAGGTGTGGGCGATGGGAAGCAGAGAGAAGGAGGCGCCCGCGGGGTTAGGGTTTGTGTGGGCCGCTAAGGAGGAGAAGTGGCGGCGGGGTCAGGCGTGTGAGGGGATTAGGGTCGCGTTTGGGGGGATGGGTGTGGGAGGAATTTACGGAAATGCCCATGATAAGTTCTCTAGTGCAGTACTAGGAATACTAGGGTGTTTCGGTCTATTCACGTCCAAATTGTGGGAGGCGGGAGAAACTGGTGCCGCGACTTCAGAGCATTGGATGGAGGCATGAACGGCTGAGATCTCATTTGGTGGGTGATCTGTGGGTAGACCGTCTTTCTCTTCTGATTCGTTGGCTCTATTCTACAGGTTTTAGGGGTTTCTCAGAGGTTAATTAAAGGGGTTAAAAATTCCACGGCATTTCGCGATGTATATTTTGTGATAATGTGCCGTTATTGTACAGGCATGTGCATCTTGGAATGTCGAACAACGTTGCAGGAGGAAGTTTTTCTTTTCGTCGCTCAAAATATGCATTTTCCATTTTTCGAGTGCCAAAAAGGGGCATATTGTGAAACAAACACCAAATGAAAGTTTCAAAATGGCAACACCCTATTTTTCAAAAATACTAGACCATGCTACATGGCTAATGTCCCAACTAGGGTATCTAAAACCTTTTCCTCCACCCCTGGCAAAAATGACAAATTCCTGCCGAATAGGCAAGAAGTGGGTCCGATTTTAACTACATGTATATTATCTAATGCTCATGTTTTTTTGCAAAAAATAATTCTAGGCTCATAATATGTTGTTTTTTCAGAGATCCAATCCAAGTTCAGCGAGGCTCATCCCCTAGCTAAGAACATTCATGCCCGCCATTTTGACCATAGTTTCAAACGGGCATAAAAAATTCAAAACCGGTCCAAACAAGGTGAATCCTTCGCGTGGTGTCATATTATGTAACATAGTTGCAAGGAAAAATACCAAACTTGGTATTTTGATTGCATTTCGAAAAAACCTTCACAGAAATGACCTATCATGTTCGAGGTTTCATGAATTTCAGGCCAAACGACCAATGTTACGGCCAGAATCACGGCATAGTTTTTGATAATGTGCCCATATTGTGCACCCATGTGTATCATGGGATGGCGAACAATGTTGTAGGAGGAAGTTTTCCTTTTCGTTGCACGAAAAAGCCATTTTCTATTTTGCTAGTGCCAAAATTGGGGCGTTTCGTGAAGTAACACCAAACGATGAATACAAAATGCTACCACCCTATTTTTCAAAAATAGTAGACTCACCTTACATGAACAATGTCCCAATCAGGTATTCGCAAACCTTTCCGTCTACCCCTGGTGAAAAACACAAATGTCTACCGAATCGGTTGAAAGTGGGTCCGGTTTGAACTACAGGTGCATGATCTAACACTCATGATTTTTTGAAAAAAACATTTTTAGACTCACAATATGATGTTTATTCAGAGATCCAATGCAAGTTTACCGAGGCTCATCCCCTATCTTCATGCCCGTTGTTTTGACCATACTTTGAAACGAGAAATTTTTGAAACAGACATAAGAAATTCAAAAACGGTCCAAACAAGGTGAATCCTTCGCGTGACGTCATATTATGTGACATAGTTGCAAGGGAAAATACCAAACTTGGTATATTGATTGCATCTCGAAAAAACCTTCACGGAAGTGACCTATCATGTTCGAGGTTTCATGGCTTTCAGGCCAAACGACCAATGTTACGGCCAGAATCGCAGCATAGTTTTTGGTAATGTGCCCATATTGTGCACCCATGTGTATCATGGGATGACGAACAATATTGTAGGAGGAAGTTTTCCTTTTTGTTGAACGGAAAAGCCATTTTGTATTTTGCTAGTGCCAAAATTAGGACGTTTTGTGAAGCAACACCAAACGGTGAATACAAAGTGCTACTACCCTATTTTTCAAAAATAGTAGACCCACCTTACATGAACAATGTCCCAATCAGGGATTCGCAAACCTTTACGTCCACCCCTAGTGAAAAAGACAAATGTCTGCCGAATCAGCTGGAAGTGGGTCCGGTTTGAACTACAGGTGCATGATCCAACACTCATGATTTTTTGAAAAAATCATTTTTAGCTTTACCTCCTAAAGATGAACAAAATTGATTTTTATATCATCTCAATTCGATGTGATATGTATAGAAATTATAGAGAAATTAACTTACGGAAAAAATAAAGCCCATCCATTTGTGTGGGCTCAAAGTTTGTAAGAAGCCTACAATTTCTAATAAAATGGACATGCTAACAGTCTGATGGGCTATTAGCCCAGCCGACTAAGTAGGACACAGCCTCGGTCGCGTGAGGCCCAGGCCCAACAGCCGTTTACGCTGAGTAAAGAGGGTTATGCGCTTATATGTGGCAACCTGTTTTGTGTTCTGTGATGGTCCGGTTCCTTCTTTTGTAGGGAGAGGTCGCTGGTTCGACTTCCTGCGCCGCACTCCTCCTTTTTGCGTTAATATTTCATGCATCCTAGCTGACGGGCTCTGTGGTGATGTTAAAAGGGGCCGAGCTCCTGTAGTTGCACGAACAAGACAGCTTGTGTAGTGGTTAGGATGTGGGAGTTAGCGAGGTTATGAGTTTGAACTCCCACGACGCTGCTTTTTTTGAAATAATTTCCACACACCACTGTGGTCCCTGATGCCACGTAGTCATGACAAGTAAGCAAAAAATGACATATGGACATGAAATGAAGGTGATATTGCTAAGTTGGCAATCCTATAATTTTTTTGGCTCAGAATTTAACCATAACGACCATTTAAATTGGTCGTAGTCTATCAAATAAAAGGATCCAAACCAGTCCTATCCGTCTATGATCTTTTCGTGTTAGGACATTGATATTTTTGACAAAATTGGTCGTTATTTTTCAAGGTTTAGACCCTCCCAAATTTCCTATGACCAACTGGTTCAGAATAGTCATAGATCTATGACAAAAAAATCCATGGTCGTTAAAAAAAGTCAATAGTTACCTGATTTCTTGTAGTATGAGGGTTTTGATTTGTAGTCATCTTCTGGATCTCCAACACATTTCAGTTGGTTCTGTACCAAATGCTCAAGTGAATGCCTCCAAGATTAGTCACCTTTGGTGGTATCCCAAGTATTGCTAGATGCAGATGAATGAATGTTTGAATTCTCCTGTTTCTTTGATTTGCAACTGATTTCAACCTCATCAGAGCCTTGTGCCTACAATTTATAGACCATCAGGCTTTGGTATCAGGATTAAAAGGGATTTGACGCCAACTCCAGCTACCTTTGTACAAATTCTAAAATTTCTCACTAATCGCACAAATCTTAAAAATAAGTAATAGATCTTTTGCAGTTACACGTCTCGATTTCTCAAACTGAACAAGACTCTGGCCGTAGCATATTTAGAAGGAAAGAAAATGATAAGAATAAGTTGTTGTCAAATGTACATCCATCTTCAGAGTTGGTAGCTTAATTTGTAACCAACTAAGATATAAAATTTAGCATTTTGTTTTCTCATAAGGCATGCTGGCAAGATAAATCTGATCAAGAAGATCTACTTCCAAGTAATAACATTCAGTGTCTATTATTAGAGTACTAATAGTTCAGGGATGTCCCTTTACTTGATCAGTGAAGATCCAACGCCAGTGCAAATTACATATGTATAACTAAAGAAACCTAGCATTCTTATGACCTCAAGTATCAAGGCTAGACTGTATATTTTATTTTAATAGACTCGACATCACTTGCTTACACCTAAGCAATGCATGTGTTTTGGTTCATAAATAAATCCATTAAACTCCATTTGCATGTCAATCAGCTCCACCTGCAGCTCCATGGCTACATCTCCATTGATGGTTTGTGTTCAAAACTAAATTTAAAAGAAAAAAATTGTAATCCATTCTTAGCAACTTTTATGTTGGCTTTCTACATGGTCACAAAGACCACTTTAATTAAATTTTAAGAACTACATTCATGTTCAAAGTAAAACTTTTGGGCTTCGAGGAGAACAACACATTCACCTCACTCTCTTTATTTTCTTCTTGTCCTTCATTGTACCAAAATAACACTGTAGTAAACAAATAATGCCGACAAAAGGTACCTCAAAAAGAAAAACACAAGTCTTTGAATTTGCTCTTCATTGTACCAAAATAACACTGCAGTAAACAAATAATGCTGCAAGAGGTACCTCAAAAAGAAAAGCACAAGCCTTTGAATTTGCTCTTCATTGTACCAAAATAACACTGCATTAAACAAATAATGCCGACAAGAGGTACCTCGAAAAGAAAAACACAAGCCTTTGGATTTGCTCTTCATGAGGACTTTAAACCTTCCAAAATTGTATATGCTTCCTACTTTCAACCAGTCTTTGTCATGTGACATCTTGATGGCACGATGTATGCCCCCCGACGCATCACCTCATGGCCATCCATACATTTTCACAAGCCTAAATAGCATCCAAATTCTGTCCATATGGAACAAAAGAACTTGAATCAGTAAACGGTACACCAATATAGTTGTTCAAGATGCTAGGAACTTATGAAATCAAGCACAAAGTCTGCAAGAAACGGAAAAAATCAGTTAGTAGATGGTTCGCAGGGATTTAGGACAAGCAAAAAAACCATCACCAGTAAAATTTACAAAGGAGCAACCATAGATCCTTTCCCACTGTTCTCCTTAAATCGAACAATAATTTGTAACACATCATACCCCTCAAAAATTTCAGAGATATCTTGAAGGTAAAATGGTATTCTTCAGTGCTAATGCCACTTTGGCTTAGCCTAACATAGATTGCGGTAACGTTCTAAGAACCAGAAGATAAGATCAAGAAAATACTTGTTGTATGTTCACGTTACCTTTTTTTAGAACTACTAGACTGATTAACTCAATGCGTTTATTTCTATTATTACACCATAGTAATCATGCTTTGATGCCAGTTCAACAATCATCTTATGAACAAAAAAACAGAAGAATTAACTATCAATTTTCACACACCCAAAATCACATCAAGATCAAAATATATATCCTACTAAATTGTTGTTCTGTCGGCTTAAGTTGTTGTTGTGTTGCCGGGTTGATTCCTAGATCCTTACCATAGCCCTTCCATATATGTACTAATTAACAACAGCAACACACACATAGATTGGTTAGAGGAAAGATAAACTCTCCACCATCACATGTCAGCAATCTGAGCTATACGTTTCAGGCAAGCATGTCAACAAGTTCACTCAACTCTAAATCATCAAAAATCTAGACAAATGAAGAACCATCAAATTGTAGCCAGCCAAACACCTGAGTCGGCAGAGGAAATGGATTCGGACCGGGAATCACCACACAGTTTCCTTCTGCTCTGCTTCGGCAGCGCCGGCACCATCGTCGACCCAGATATATTTTGAGAGGGGCTCGGATATGGGCATGAGCGGCATGAGAAAGAAGTCGTTTATCCATCGTCGCCCTCAATTAGAAGCTATGAAGCTTCTCCATCAGGACGAAGGAGGCTGCGTTGGTTGGTCGTGCGCCCCCAGATCGAGGTAGTGGCTGCGCTAAATGCCGCCGGTGGCCTGGTGGTCGGTTGAGGGCAGGTTTAGAGGGGAGCAAGCGTGAGGATAACAAGCCATCATTGTTTCCGAATATTTGGATCATGAGTTTCTTTTTTGACTTGGGGTGGGGCGATAACGCAGAAACGACATTTGCTTCCAGAAATTTTGTTTAGGACTTAATGGACGATGGGTAGGACGCAACGAAGGACGACCAAACTAATGACGTAGAGCGACGCGGCAGAAAACGGAACACTGAAATCCTTTTTAGATAGTAGAGATAAGGCATGTTGGCAAGATAAATCTGATCAAATAGATCTACTTCTAAGTAACAGCATGCAGTGTCTATTATTAGAGTACTAACAGTTCAGGAATGTCCCTCTACTTGATCAGTGAAGATCCAACAACAGTGCGAATTACATATTTATAACTGAAGAAACCTAGCATTCTTATGACCTCAAGACTGCACATGTTATTTGAATAGGCTCAGCATCACTTGGTTACACCTAAGGAATGCATGTGTTTTGGTTCAGAAATAAGTAAATTAAACTCCATTTGCATGTCAATCAGCTTCACCTGCAGCTTCATGGTTTGTGTGCAAAACTAAATTTAAAAGGAAAATACATTGTAATCCTTTCTTAGCAACTTTGATGTTGGCTTTCTATATGGTCACTGTTGGGAATATGCCCTAGAGGCAATCATGTATGATGTTATTTCCAATGTATTCATAAAGTTATTATCCATGTATGAACTACTGATATGTATCATTGAATATGTGATTCGATTGTGGAACTATATATTCATGTTGTTTATACTAATTGTCCTTGGTCGTTGAGGTTGTGCTGGACACACAACTTAGACTAATGTGAAAGTCGGCCGATGACTCGGTTCCACTTGTCACGGGCATAGATATGCTATTCTGACTTACACGGATTCGGCTAAAGAGTTTAGCGAGTCAGACTGACCCATATTGAGATACAACAAATAAGTCGTTATTTGTATATCTCAATCAGTATAATCCTTATACCTGAGGTTATTGTACAATGCGAGTTGAGGATCACCGACTTAGGTTCTGTCAAATGCTGTTCTTTCACTGGGCAGTTATAAAGGCGGAGTTCGGGTCGACTGAGAATCAAGCTGCGTGATGTGAATAACCAAGATGGGATTTTGCCCCTCCGTCTGGAGAGATATTCTCTGGGCCCTCTCGGAAGATATGATTCGGAAAACATGACCATGCATGACTCGGTTAAGTGTGAACCGATGCAATCGACTAAGAGTTAGTCGGATGAATCACTTATCTCGGATCGAGAAAGAGAGTCGAACTATTTAAGGGATGATGATTATTGGACTATAGTTCGACAAGGTATATCGTGAGGCAAAAAGGACTTAGACGAAAGTCGCATTGGAAGGTGTCGTCATGACTCTTTGGTACTTGGGAGTTGGCACGTTCTGCTAGGAGCCGCTACCAACTAATCGGTCAGGAGTGAGACTCGGATCGTGTCCGGGTCACCCTGAGCCTGTCGGGTCACACACTTAAGAGCGGGAGCATATTTGAGTTGGATCCCAAAAGGAAACGGACAGAGTCAGTGAGTTGAACTCGCAGTGACTAATATAGGCCTTTTAGTGAATGGGCCACAAGTGAGTGGATCCCACTTTCACTCCCTATATAAGCTGGGGCTCAGGTGCTTAGAGGATACGGTTAGGTCACTCAATGTGTTGGAAACCCTAGCTCCAGTCCAGTCCTATCGCCGCCGTACTGGACCTAGCAGTCCATCGCCGGTGCTCCTCCTCGTACGTGTGGATAGCAGAGGTGTTGTATGTTCAGCACTTCGACGATCGTGGATCAGAACGGATCGTGAGGATCGGAACGGGTCGTGAGGACTTCACTGCATCAAGCAACGTGCTTCATCGATTCCACAACCGTGCGTCTAGTGGTAATTCTCGTGGCCTATTACCTCAGCTAGATCTTGGGATCACCGCGTAGGGAAAAAGTTTGTTTATCTCTGCATGGCCCAACAGTGGTATCAGAGCGTTAGCTTATGGTTTTAGGCTCGAGATCGTGCATATGTGATATGCGGTTGGCGTTCGATTAGATCTAATTGTAGTTTTGGTGGTCATGAGATAGATCGGTTTTGTACGAAGTTGATTGGATCAACTGTACTCGGGAAATCGATGATCTGGTTTCCGTGATCTAACTGCTAAGGTCGTGGAACGACATACCCCTACCGGTCGGCTTCCGCCATCGGGGTAGACTGTGACACGTAAATCCGGATGCGATGACCGAATATCAAAGAGTTTGGTCATCGGAGTCTGGATTAGATTTGGATAAAATTGTTTTATCCGATAAAGAAATCCATGTCTGGAATGCATATGAGATATGCGTTTTCAGAAAAATCATCAGGACCGCCAGCTTCGCCCTGTCGTAGCACCTTAGATGTCGTTGGGAGTTTTCACAATGCTGTAGATATTGTATCTATGTATAACTTGTTTTTGCAGGGTGATGTTGTGAATGGTATGGCTTATGTGCATGTGATGTGTGTAATCTATACGTGATCTGCGTATCACGGTTTTTGTCAGCAGGCTGGAGCCTAGGTGATGTCATTTTATTGTATAACGACCCGCGTGTCGGATTCTCTATGTAATTTACTTTACAAGCTAGTATAGCTGTTTGGAGAACTCGGATGGCATGCAAGTCGATGTACAAGTCGGCTACATGGTGTAAGGCGGCACGTGACAAGAGTTCAAACGAGTCAAATTACAAGCTTTGTGGAGATGGAGATCGCCATGAAGAGAGCCATACCATTTCACATTATAATTGCATTATTTTGTGTTATTGTTATGTCTCTGTTTTACCTCTATTAGATAGTTGGTAGAAAGTAATCCCTCAGAGAAGGTCTAGTCGGTTTCCCCACCAGTGCTGCACCATCACAAGTCGGACATTTTTGGTAGTGGGCTCATAAAATTGAGGTGCTATCAATTCTTTCCGACTAGATGGGTTCGAGTCGGACTATTACAGCGGAAGCACTCGGTAATCTAGACGGGTCTATCACAACGGTTGTGGGACTCGGGGAAAGGTCGAATGGGAGCCGGGGCATATGATGCCACCCATCCAACAGGAGTCGTATGAGATACGATTGATAAGGAGTTGTCTACCTAGATCACTTGACGGCTAGCGGTGATGCTAAAGCTCACTAGTCAACTTGCTTATTTAGGATCCTGAATCACTAAGAAACCATCGGAGGGGTGTTGGTTCTAGTGGGAGCATAAGTATTAAAGTGTTTAATATGCTTGCTCTTTTATGGATACATGTCTTAAGTGTTTTGCATATTTTTCTGTTGTAGATCAACGGAACCTAGCAGTCTCCCTCAGATTTCTAGTTTTGCTTTGAGAACCATCTTAGAGAAAGATAAGCTAAATGGAACTAACTTCACCAACTGGCATCGTAGTCTGAGAATTGTTCTCATGCAAGAAAAGAGGGACCATGTCCTAGAGAACCCACTTCCAGATGAGCCGAATGAGAATGCGACAGTCGCAACCACCAATGCCTACCGTCGGATTTGTGATGAATCCATAGAGATTAGCTGTCTTATGCTTGCTCACATGGAGCCGGACTTGCATCAGTAGTTCGAGAATGTTAAGGCCTACGATATGATCGAAAGCCTCAAAAGTATGTTCCAGGCTCAGGCAAAGACTGAGAGGTATCAAGTCTCTCAGGCGTTGTTAAGTTGCAAGATTAAGGATGGTGATCCACTGAGTTCACATGTGATCAAGATGGTTGGTTACGTGCAGTCTCTGGAAAGGCTTGGCTACCCCATTAGCGAAGAGTTCGCTACAGACATAATTCTGAACTCTCTTTTTAGTGCGTATGGTCAGTTCATATCGAACTACCACATGCATGTTATGGATACGAAGCTCACTAAATTACATGGGATGCTCAAGCAGGCTGAGGCGGATCTCAAGAAAGGTGCCAGTCAAGTGTTGATGGTGCAAAATAAGGCTAAGTTCAAGAAGAGTTCTTGGACTAAGAAGAAGAAGGCAAAGTCGGGAGGTAAGGCCAAGGACCCGGTCCAAAGTGCTTCCTC
Source organism: Avena eriantha (assembly GCA_910589775.1). Taxonomy (NCBI): domain Eukaryota; kingdom Viridiplantae; phylum Streptophyta; class Magnoliopsida; order Poales; family Poaceae; genus Avena; species Avena eriantha. The sequence goes on from OU342746.1 coordinate 76,516,630, forward strand.
AGGGACTAAGCCATCTCCTGTAGCCGCATCCACTTGCTTCTATTACAAGGCGGATGACCACTGGAAGAGGAATTGCAGCAAGTATCTGGCTGATAAAACCAAGAGTGGAGGTGTCACTTCCGGATCAAGTATGCTTGTTTGCAATGTTATAGACATTTATCTTGCTGATGCACCTGGTAGTTCTTGGTTATATGATATCGGATCATTTATTCACATATGGAACTCGTTACAGGGACTGGTAAGAACTAGGAGCATGGCAAGAGGCGAGGTTGACATTCGAGTCGGGAACAAAGCGAGATTCGCTGCGTTGGAAGTCGGCACGATGCAACTTCATTTACCTTCCGGATTCTTAATGGAGCTAAATAGTTGTTATTATGTTCAAGTGCTTAGTCGAAACATTATTTCTGCCTCATGTTTGATGAGACAAGGCTATGAGTCGAATATTAAGAATAATGGTTGTTCTTTATATTTGAATGATATGTTTCACGGCTTTGCACCCGTTCAGGGCGGGTTATTTATTTTGAATCTTGATGGTGAATCTGTCTATAATATAAATGTGAAAAGGTTGAAACCAAATGATCTAAATATGACTTACTTTTGGCATTGTCGGCTTTGTCACATAAGTTGGAAACTCATGAAGAAGCTCCATGATGATGGACTCCTAACTTTGTTTGACTTGGAGTCGTTCGAGATATGCGAATCCTGCATACTCGGCAAAATGACCAAGACACCTTTTGCAAAGAGTTGTGAAAGGGCGTCCGACTTATTGGGACTAGTACATAGTGATGTATGTGGCCCAATGAACACGACAACCAGAGGTGGTTATGAGTACTTCATTACCTTCACTGATGATTTGAGTAGGTATGGATATATCTACTTGATGAAACATGAGTCAGAAGCCTTTGAAAAGTTCAAGGAATTCCAGAATGAGGTACAAAATCAACTCGGCAAGAAAATAAAGTTTCTTCGGTCGGAACGAGGAGGCGAGTACATGAGCCATGAGTTTCATGACCATCTGAAGAGTTGTGGAATAGTTCCCCAGCTCACTCCTCCAGGAACGCGACAGAGAAACAGTGTGCCGGAAAGGAGGAATCGGACCTTGTTGGACATGGTACGATCAATGATGAGTCAGACAGATCTACCTTTATCATTTTGGGGTTATTGTCTAGAAACTGCAGCGTTCACACTAAATAGAGTACCATCAATGTCGGTAGAGAAGACACCACATGAGATGTGGACTGGCAAGAGGCCGAGTTTGTCTTTTCTTAAAATTTGGGGTTGTGAAGCTTTTGTCAAGCGACTTTAGTCAGACAATCTTAAAGCTAAGTTGGATAAGTGTATTTTCGTGGGGTATCCGAGGGAAACCTTGGGTTACTACTTCTACAACCGAGAAGAGGGCAAAGTGTTTGTCGCTCGGAACGACATCTTCCTTGAGAAAGAGTTTCTTAGTTGGGGAGTCAGTGGGAGCACGGTGCATCTCGAAGAAAGTCGAGAGATACCAGCCAGCAGCGAGTTAGACAAAGCCTTAGAGGTTGAGCCAATTGTGGAACCTGAGCTGGCAACTACACCGACACTACGAAGATCGGGAAGATTGCGAAGTGTTCGTGATGTATTACTGTTAGACAGTGATGAGCCGACAACTTATTCGGAAGCGATGGTGGGTTCTGATTCTGAGTCGTGGCTTGGATCCATGAGATCCGAGTTAAAGTCCATGGATGAAAATCAAGTTTGGAACTTGGTTGATCTGCCAGACGGTGCAAGACCCATCGAGTGCAAATGGGTCTTTAAGAAGAAAACTGATATGGATGGAAACATTTCTATCTATAAAGCATGGCTTGTCGCGAAGGCGTTCCGGCAAGTTCAAGGAGTTGACTACGATGAGACTTTCTCACCTGTAGCGATGCTTAACTCAGTTTGGATCATGTTAGCTATAGCAGCCTATTTTGACTATGAGATATGGCAGATGGATGTCAAGACGGCTTTCATTATTGGAAATTTAACCAAGGATGTGTATATGATACAGCCTGAGGGTTTTGTCGATCCGGCTAATGCTGCCAAGGTATGCAAACTTCGGAAATACATTTATGGGTTGAAGCAAGCATCTCGGAGTTGGAACATTCACTTTGATGAGGTAGTTAAATCGTTTGGCTTCATCAAGAGTGATCATGACTCTTGTTTATACAAGAAGTTTAGTGGGAGCAAAGTAAACTTTCTGATCTTATATGTGGATGACATATTACTGATTGGAAATGATGTCCAGACGTTGCAAGAGACCAAGGAATCATTGGAAAAGAGTTTTTCGATGAAAGACTTGGGTGAGGCGACTTACATACTAGGAATCCGGATCTATAGAGATAGATCAAGGTGGCTCATTAGATTGAGTTAGAGTACATATTTGGACAAAGTGTTGAACAAGTTCAACATGGAATCGTCTAAGAAGGGGTTCTTACCGATGTCCCATGGCGTAAAACTTAGCAAGACTCAGTGTCCTTCGACAATTGATGAGCGATGTTGGATGAGTGCGATTTCGTATGCTTCTACAGTCGGATCCATCATGTACGCTATGATTTGTACCAGGCCAGATGTTTCCTATGCTCTGTGTGTTGTGAGCAGATACCAGGCTGACCCTGGAGAGATGCACTAGGCAGCGGCTAAAAATATCCTCAAGTACTTGAGGAGGACTAAGGATATGTTCCTAGTTTATGGAGGTGAGGATGAACTCAGTGTAAGGGGTTACACAGATACGAGTTATCTTACTGACTCGGATGATTCTTGTTCGCAATCCGGATATGTGTTTGTGATAAACGGAGGGGCTGTGAGCTAGAAGAGTTCCAAGCAAGAGACGGTGTCTACATCTACGACATAGGCTGAGTATATTGCTGCCTCGGAGGCGGCAAAGGAAGCCGTTTGGATGAGGAATTTCCTCATGGATCTTGGTGTGGTTTAGGGCTCGTCCAATCCGTTAAACGTGTATTCTGACAACAATGGTGCTATTGCACAAGCCAAGGATCCTAGACAACACCAGAAGAACAAACATATACTCATGCAGTACCACCTTATTCGCCAGTTCGTGGACCAAGGTGATATCAAGTTGTGCAAGGTACACACGGATGCAAACATTGCGGATCCGTTGACAAAGCCACTTCCACAGCCGAAGCATGAGGCACACCTAAGAGCTATGGGCATTAGATGCCTAGACATGTGATGTCGGATGATTGACCCTAGTGCAAGTGGGAGACTGTTGGGAATATGACCTAGAGGCAATCTTGTATGATGTTATTTCCAATGTATTCATAAAGTTATTGTCCATGTAAGAACTACTGATATGTATCATTGAATATGTGATTCGATTGTGGAACTATATATTTATGTTGTTTATACTAATTGTCCTTGGTCGTTGAGGTTGTGCTGGACACACAACTTAGACTAATGTGAAAGTCGGCCGATGACTCAGTTCCACTTTTCATGGGCATAGAGATGCTATTCTGACTTACACGGATTCGGCTAAAGAGTTTAGCGAGTCGGACTGACACATATTGAGATACAACGAATAAGTGTTATTTATATATCTCAATGAATGTAATCCTTAGACCTGAGGTTATGGCACAATCCTAGTTGAGGATCACCGACTTAGGTTCTGTCAAACGCTGTTCCGTCACTAGGCAGTTATAAAGGCGGAGTTCGGGTCGACTGAGAATCAAGCGCGTGATGTGAATAACCAAGATGGGACTTTGCCCCTCCGTCTAGAGAGATATTCTCTAGGCCCACTTGGAAGATATGATTCAGAAAACATGGATATGCATGACTCGGTTAAGTGTTATCTGAGGCAATCGACTAAGAGTTAGTCGGATGAATCACTTATCTCGGATCGAGAAAGAGAGTCGAACTATTTAAGGGATGACGATTATTCGCCTATAGTTCGACAAGGTATATCGCGAGGCAAAAAAGGACTCAGACGAAAGTCGCATTGGAAGGTATGTTGTCATGACTCTTTGGTACTTGGGAGTTGGCACGTTCTGCTAGGAGCCGCTACCAACTGATCGGTCACAAGTGAGACTCGGATCGTGTCCGGATCACCATGAGCTTGTCGGGTCACACACTTAAGAGCGGGAGCATATTTGGGTTAGATCTAAAAAGGAAACGGACAGAGTCAGTGACTCACAGTGACTAATATAGGCCTTTTAGTGAATGGGCCACAAGTGAGTGGAGCCCACTTTCACTCCCTATATAAGCTAGGGATCAGGTGCTTAGAGGATACGGTTTGGTCACCCCATGTGTTGAAAACCCTAGCTCCAGTCCAGTCCTATCGCCGCCGTACCTGACCTAGCAGTCCATCGTCGGTGCTTCTCCTCGTACGTGTGGATACTGGCGGAGGTGATGTACATTCAGCACTTCGACGATCGTGGATCGGAACGGATTGTGAGTACTTCACTGCATCAAGCGACGTGCTTCATCGATTCCACAACCGCGCGTCTAGTTGTAATTCTCGTGGCCTACTACCTTAGCTAGATCTTGGGATCACCGTGCAGGGAAAAAGTTTTATTTATCTGTGCGTGGCCCAACAGTCACAAAGACCACTTTAATTAAATTTTAAGAAATACATTCACGTTCGGAGTAAAAATTTTGGGCTTCAAGGAGAACAACACATTTGCCTCACTCTTTTTATTTTCTTCTTGGCCTTCATTGTACCAAAATAACGCTGCAGTAAACAAATAATGTCGACAAGAGGTACCTCAAAAAGAAAAACACAAGTCTTTGAATTTTCTCTTCATTATACCAATAACACTACATTAAACAAATAATGCTGACAAGAGGTACCTCAGAAAGAAAAAACACAAGCCTTTGAATTTGCTCTTCATTGTACCAAAATAACACTGCAGTAAACAAATAATGCCGACAAGAGGTACCTCGAAAAGAAAAACACAAGCCTTTGAATTTTCTCTTCATCAGGAGTTTGCAACCTTCCAAAATTGTATATGCTCCCTACTTCTAACTAGTCTTTGCCATGTGACATCTTGATGGCCTGATGTATGCCCCCCGACGTATCACCTCATGGTCATCCATACATTTTCACAAGCCTAAATAGCATCCAAATTCCGTCTATATGGAACAAAAGAACTTGAATGAGAAATCGGTATACCAATATAGTTTTTCAAGATGCTAGAAACTTATGAACTCAAGCACATAGTCTGCAAGAAACGGAAAAAATTCAGTTAGTTCCAGGGATTTAGGACAAGCAAAAAAACAATCACTAGTAAAATTTACAAAGGAGCAACCACAGATCTGTTCCCACTATTCTCCTTAAATCGAACAATAATTCGTAACACACCATACCCCTCAAAAATTTCAGAAATATCTTGAAGGTAAAATGGTATTCTCCGGTGTCGATGCCACTTTGGCTTAGCCTAACATAGATTGCAGTAACATTCTAAGAACCAGAAAATAAGATCAAGAAAAGACTTGTTGTATGTTCACATTACCCTTTCTATGGACCTACTGGACTGATTAACTCAATACGTTTATTTCTATTTTACACCATATAGTAATCATGCTTCGATGCTAGTTCAACAGTCATCTTATGAACAAAAAAACAGAAGAATTAACTATCAATTTTCACACACCCAAAATCACATCAAGATCAAAAGATATATCCTATTCAATTGTTGTTGTGTCGGCTTAAGTTGTTGTTGTGTTGCCCGGTTGATTCCTAGATCCTTACCATAGCCCTGCCATGTACATACTAATTAATAGCAACAACACATGTAAAGATTGGTGAGAGGCAAGAAATACTCTCCGCCATCACATGTTAGAAATCTGAGCTATAGGTTTCAGGCAAGTGTGTCGACAAGTTCACTCAACTCTAAATCATCAAAAATCCAGGCCAAATGAAGAACCAACAAATTGTAGCCAGCCAAACACCTGAGTCGGCAGAGGAAAGGGGACAAAAAAGAGCTAAATAGAGGTGCCAAATCATGGCATGGATTCAGAGCGGGGAATCACCACACCGGTTTCCTTCTTCTCTGCTTCAGCAGCGCCGGCCCCGTCATCGACCCAGATATTGTTCGAGAGGGACTCGGTTATGGGCATGAGGCAAGAAGTTGTTCATCCATCGTCGCCCTCAATCAGAAGCTATGGGGCTTCTCCATCAGGACGGAGGAGGCTGTTGTAACACCCCAAAAACCCTAATCAAGATTATCAAGTTCTAATCACCCAAAGTTAGGGTTAACAAAAACTTTTATTACAAATTTGAATATGAATGCATGAGTGTTTTGCATTAGTGTAGAATTGATTGAATTTGCCATGCTTGATTGCTATAAATAATGAGAAAAGGTTTAAAGACGAATACTACATCATCTAGGCCAACTACAAACAAAATCAAAAGAAAAAGAATTCAAATATGAATAAATAAAGCAAATGATCATTTTGGCCAAAGTTAACCACTAGGCCACTTTGAGTGTTCCTAGAAGAGAATTTCTAACATAAACATTTCTACTTGTTTTCACCCCTTGCTAGACCAAGTAAAAGTGTATTCAGGCCCACTTTACAAACTTACAAAAATATTTTCCAAATCAATTTAAAGGACATTTGAAAATTGAATCAAGTGTATGTGGTAAGATCACACTTTTTCAAAAACCGATCAAACCAATTCCCCTTGGCAAATCCAAGCCACCAGAGACTCTCAAGCTTAATTATAGATCACTCACCAAATTTGATTCAAAAATTTCAAACTTTATTTCTTGCGGCCATTACAACAAACACCTTGCAGACATAAAACATCTACTACCTAACTTCACTGTTTGAGCAGTGATCCTTCCAACCAGTGCCCTCATTCTACTCCCCTTGTCTCCCTAAGTGTTTAGCAGCAGCAGACCAGCACCCCCTTAGCCGTTGTGCATAGTGCCACGCCACCCGAATTTGGTCGTTGCTGGCCGACAGTGGGTAGCACACCAGACGCCACACCGCCCTCGCCACGATGCGCACCAGACATGCGACCATCTACCGCCACCCCCTATCCAAGCCACGGCCACTGCCAAGCCCTGGACCACCCTAGCGACACCATGCCCACCGTCTCTGCGCCATGCCCAGAGCGCCAGCTCGCCGTACCCGACCGCCTCGCACAGACCACGCCTCACCCTCGCCACGCACGCGCCCACTAGCCATGATCACTGCAGCCCCCCAGGCACCCGCATTCACCGCCGCACGACCCTTAGCTCCCGCACACTGTCGCAAACACCGCTGCGTCCACGCGGAGTGCCGCACGCTCCCGACCAATCCACACGGCCCCACGCCGCGCCATTAAGCCAGAGATGATCGCCAGAGAACCACGCACCACCCCTACCCTCAGCTGCGCCGCTCGCCACCTGTAGCATCGTCACCGACGAGCCTGAGCCCATGCTGTTCGGTCCCCCCGCTATAGTATAAGTAGAGTCCTCCCCCGCCTTCATTCTCCACACCACTACACTCCCCACTCCTCACTAACACTCCCTCACCCTTCCCCGGAGAAAGGCGAGCTCTCCCTCGCCAGAATTTGGCCACAGCCCGCCGCTGCTTGAGGAGAAGGGCACCGTTGATTGCGACCACAACAAGACCTGCCGCGACCACCGCTGGAACCGCCGTCGTCGACAACCCTATTCGCCCCCATCACCGACCATAGCTAGAGCACAGGTGAGCCTCGTCGGACCCCCACCGCCATGTTAGGTTATTTTCCTCGCCGGAGCAGTTCGTCGTCAACGATGACTCTCCTCCATTGGATCGTCTTTTAATCGCATGACTCAGATTCGTAGATACTGCTTCGCATAGATAGACTCGCTGACTGGTGGACCCCCTCTATCAGCAGCCTGTTGCGCTGTGCTGTGCAGAGTGGATCGGCCCGTTTAGTTTCCCGCGCGTAGCCTAGAGATTCAAATTAGTATTTTTCAATTTAGTTAAAACTAGTTTCTGTCCAGAGATTCAAAAATCAATTCAGAGAGTTTCACTGAACCAAATTGCATGATTGAAATTTTGTTAGAAAGATATTTAAATTATCTATCCAAACCCGTTGGATTTAAATCATTTGTAGTTGGAGATCACCTTTACTAAAAATAAGAAGACAGAGAATTTTCCAACTTCAAACATTTTTCAAAAAACAACCATAAATGCTTTTGAGTTGATCCCAACTCTCAAAAATCACATTTGACAAGATCTATCTGAATATGTAAAATATTTAGGTTTGCATGCAGTGACTTTGGACTAGTACCAAAAATAATGATATATAGGCATTTCTAGTCACTTTAATTCTATTAAATAGTATTTATAAACTTGTAAAATATGACCAACACTTTAAATCACATTCCCATGTATTAGAATATGTGGTGATGACATGTGTAAACATGATCCCATATTTTTAATTGGAGGATATTAAATCTTAAATAATTTGAATGAGTAGAAATTACTTTTCTAAAATAAAATGAATAAGACTAAGTCTTTATTTCATGTGATGATTGTGATGATGCTAGATCATCAAGTGTGAGCCTTAGTGTGCTAAATAGAATTAGTTAAGTATTATTTGGTGATTTTCTACCCCGTATTCCTTTATAGACGATAGTACCGACCAAGGATACAAGGAGGAGGAGTACTACCAAGAAGACACCAAAGAAAACTTCAACCACTGCACCAATCAAGCCAAGCTAACACTTGCAAGTATTATACCTATGCAAGCCTAGAACAAAAGTTAACTATGCAAGCTAACACTTGCAAGTATTATACCTATGCAAGCTAACACTTGCAAGTTTCTTAATTATGCAAGCTAACACTTATGAGTATTATACCTATGCAAGCCTAGCAGTACAAGTTAACTATGCAAGCTAGACCTTGAAAGTATTAACCTAAGCAAGATGCATTAGGCATGCTTTGGTTATACCACTTTGATTATACCAATCCCAAGTTTTACTTGCAAGCTTTATTATTTTACTTGACCAAAGTTCTTTACTTTTAGTATAGATAGCATAAAGAGTATACAACTAGGTCAACCTAGTTATACTTAGATGTCATTCCATGGCATGAGATTGGAGATTAGCACCCCTCATTAGTTAACACTCTTAACCTTAGTGGTTAGTGCTAAGTATAAAAGTTGATCACTTTAGATGGGAACACTTGGTGAAAATGATTATGAAAACCTTGGAATGATGATTAATTCTATTGAAATGTTTTGACATGTGTTGAGAAACACAATGGTTTGATGATGAAAATGTTGAGGCATGAGCCTTAGCCCGTTTATAAAAACTGATGGCTGGGTTCGGATGCGATACCATTCCAATTTTACTGTACAACCACAATACCTGAATTGGGTAGGGCTTAGCCGGAAGTTTATATGCCTTAGTATGGGTTCCCTTGTGGAAGAGGTTTAAGCTGAGGCTACGTCGTGATGAATGTCCACCTATGCAGTGCCCAGGATGGCAGATGGCCATGGCTGGGAGGCCAAGCTCATAGGGGAGGTGCCTATACTAGAGTGTGTAAAGGAAAGGTTATGATTGATTATCCGCATACTAAGTATGATGATTCAGGGTTATCCCTGATGGATGTATCGAATTTTGTGGTGAAAGTGTACCACCTCTGCAGAGTGTCAAACTATTCGAATAGTCGCGTCCGCGGTCATGGGAAGTTGGAGTGGACATACTGTTCCGTCGTCAGATGTTTTCAAAATGACTTGTGAAGTGAACTATGACTTTGACTTGACCACAACAGGGTTGTGAACATGAAAACTAGGTTCCCACTTAAAGTGATTTAGAACATTAAATTAGCTTTCTTTACTTGTAAACTCAGTTTAAGATAAATCTAGCTTTTTGCAAATAAACCTAGAGCTTAAAGATTCCTACTAGAACCACCTTACTTGTTAGTGATAGTTTGCGAGTACTTAAAGAGTACTCATGGCTTTGTCCATGGCTATTCCCGTGGCTAGACTATGTGGAGGACTATCAGGATGATGGACAGCAGGATGGCTACGACAACTAGGAACATCTCCCATCGTCAGCATTGCTTGTGACCCTGAAGATGGAGCCCACTACTATGCTTTATTATTCCGCTGCTTGATTATATTAAGACTAGATCATGAGATCCTTTATTTGTATAAAACCTTATTATGGTTTGTAATGGATGATGTACTGTGATATCCAATCTGTTATGTCTCACAAAAATGGTAATGTTGGGATTGCGAGGTATGGCATAACAAGCATCTAGGATTAAAAACCCAGGTGTTGACAAGTTGGTATCAGAGCCATCCTGACCATAGGAGACCTTAGTTAGAATGGACGTCCAAACAAAAACTTAGTTTCAAAACAAAAGAAGTGAGTATTTATGAAAACCTATTCCCACTCTTATCCTTGAGATTCTTTCAAAAAAATTCATGTTCCTCAAAAGTTCTTGCAATTTTACATAAAATTTGACACACTTCATCGTCTCACTAACTTACTCATCCTAAATTCTTATAGATGGAAGTCCAGTATTGCAAGTTCTACCTGCTGGGCAACGGAGGCCAACTGATTTTTGAGAGGGATCTAGATGCACTGTCAGAGTATCTAGAGCGCCCGTACCCAGAATTCTTCGGGGCTCAACTCAACAATCACATAGGAGGAGAGCTACAATGGCTGATAGTTGCAGACCTCCGAGGCAAGATGGAAGCACCCACTTTTGAGAAGATCCATTTGACCCTACGAGAGAACAACTGGCTAGATGGATTAGCCAGGGCTATGCATGAAGCTCTTTTCCGTCTGTGTGGGTAAAACATCAACTTGATCCAACGAACTCACTTTGCTCACTATGCAAGGCGTGATTCTATGGGAATGCCTTTGGACATGCTAGGACACCCAGAGTTGAAGCACCAAGTGGACAATCTTGACTTCATGCTGTATGATAGGCAGAAGGAGCTGGACAACGCTCGCGCCTATGCACAACCTTGCCATTGCCGTCAAGAAGGACCAGACGCTCGCCATGCTCGTCAAGGATCGCCAATCACTTCATCGTCAGTGCAACAAGAAGGATCGCACCATCGATCGTCTTCGCAAGAAGGTGGCCGCTCTCGAGAAGACCATCCGTGAGCAGGAAATCCAGCTGGAAGCAAAGGAGGAGGAGGAAGGTGAAGATATCTAGGGAGATCTTTACTCTTACCTTAGTGATGACAATGACTACCTGGAGGATGATGCAATGGAGTTCCACACTAATGATGATGATTTTGACTTCATTGATGATGAGTAGATGCACTTGATCACTACCGTAGGAATGAGTTGTACCAGACCAACTGTATCGTTGTGCACAAAATGGTTCTTAAAACCATCTATTTCCCATTTGTGTTGTGGTGTGTGTTGTATGGTGTGCTTGAATGAATGAATGAGAGGAAGTTGTTAGTTTGAAAAACCCTGAGTCAAACTCAAAGTTTAAAGCTCTTGAAACAAAACCATGAACCTTAGAAATTTCCCTCTTATCTCATTATCTATCTCAATCTTTAGATCACTCGTGGAAACCCCGGAGGAAGCAGGTCATCTCAGGACCCGATGTTGCATATTCTTCAAATGTTAGTTTCTGACCGTGAAGCTAGTAGAGCCGAACGCCAAGGCAACCTAGCCACTCTACAACAGATAGCACAGATGGCCCACAATAATCAAGGCCATGGAAACTAGGATCACCATGGATCCAAACTCAAGAACTTTCAGAATACCAATCCCCCTATCTTTAGTAAGTCTGAAGATCCTTTAGATGCTGATGATTGGCTGCAAACCATGGAGAACAATCTGGAGGTCGCAGGAGTTGAAGCCAATGAAAAAGTACTGTTTGCCACCCATTATCTGGCACGAGATGCAAGAGCCTGGTGGAATAGTACTCGTACCATGAACGAAGGTCAGATGATGACTTGGGAAGCATTCAAGATAAAGTTTAGCCGGACCCATGTGCCACAAGGTTTGGTCACCACAATGAGAGATGAGTTCAGGGAACTGAAGCAAGGAAGGATGACGGTAGTTGAGTACCGTGATAAATTTCTGTCCTTAGCTAGATATGCCCGTGATGAGATTAACACTGAAGCCAAGAAGAAGGAAAGGTTCCTGGATGGATTGCATGATTAGATGCAGACTGTGTTAGTCAACATCCGTTTTGAAGATCTAGAAGAGCTAGTAGACTCTGCCATCCAGATGGAAGGAAAGATCAACCAAGCCAATGACATTCGCAAGCGTAGGATGATGCACCAGACTGGACCCCACAATACCAAGAAGTATCACCCCACCCCGTCTGCAGGTTATGCCCAAGAAACAACAGACCCCCTATGTCCCGTCCAAGCTATCCCAATTGTAGCGGAGGAAACTTGAAGTCTGGAGGAAACCACAACAACAACCGCGTTAACTCCAACAACTTAAATCGTGCACTGCCCAAGTCCAACAACAACAACAACAATACTGCCCCAAGGACTGGAAGCAATGATGTGCCTATTGCAGGAAAAGACAAGTCCCAGATTACTTGCTTTGAATGTGGAGTCAAGGGTGACTACTCCAATGAGTGCCCCAAGAAGCTTGCAGCAACCACCAATGTGAATGCACCCGCTCAACAGCAGCGCTATGTTCAACCTGGAAGGAGATTTTCCCCAGGGAACTCACTCAACCGCAACAGCCGGTTGTTCCACATGAATGCTAAAGAAGCCCAGGAAGCACCAGATGTCGTGATGGGTGTGTTTTCTGTTAACTCAGTACTTGCAAGAGTGTTGTTTGATTCTAGAGCATCGCACTCGTTTGTTACGGAAGAATTTGCATGCACTAGTAAGATTCAACCAACAAAACTGAAGCATGTTATGATAGTTCAAATACCTGGTTCAACCACCAAAGCTAGAAAAATTTGAAAGGCTGTACCTATGAGAATACATGGCATAGATTTTTATGCTAATATAATTGTACTTGGAACCAAAGGTTTGGAAGTAGTACTAGGAATGGATTGTATGTCGAAACATAAAGGATTAATTGACTGTGCCAAGAAAGCCATAACCATGAGCAATAACTCTAGAGTATCAGTAGAGCATATATCTGAGACCTTGCCCCGTCAATTCAAATGCAAAAAGAGTCTAGCCCTGATGGGTTCGTAGCATGGAAAACAAAAAATTTCTACCGCAAGAACGAACAAAACCCAGATCTAATCTAGATAAAAGCCAAGATCTAATCTATTAGACATGTGCAATGAGATAGATCTGTACTAACCCTTGTAGATCCAAAAGCGTTACGAGATTGGATCTCGTGGTTGATGTAGTCGATCACTTGCCGATCTCAAGATCGAGTGGACGATCCTTTTGGCGCCGCGTTCCAGCAGTGCTTCCGCAGTCGGTCACACGTGCGGAGTCGAATCAGACCTTCCTCTCCTCGTTCCAGCGAGCAGCGGAGGTAGTAGATCTTCTCCACGGAATCCCAGCAGCACGACAGCGTGGTGGTGGTGGAGTAGAGAATTCTGCAGGGCTTCTCCTAAACCTGAGCAGAAGAAAGGAGGAGGAGAGAGGCGGCTAGGGCTTGGAGTGGAGGGGGCAAGGGGGGTGGCGCCTCCACCCCTCTATTTAAAGGAGGGAGGCGCCATGGGAGGGGGAGTCCTAGTAGGACTCCCCTCCCTTCCTTGGCCGACGGATTGGGAGGGGGGAGGAGTCCTCCTCCCCCCCGACTCCTTGTCTTGCCCCACAAGGATTCCTTGATCCTTTCTTGGTTTTCAAGCAAACTCCAAGAAATCTTCTAGAACCTTCCGGAACATTCCGAAACCTTCTAGAATCCCCATACAAATACTCCAGAACATTTCCTAACTTAGAAAATGATCCCCAATATATGAATCTTATTCTCCGTACAATTCCGGATCTCCTCGTGATGTCTCGGATCCAATCCGAGACTCCGAACAACATTCGGTCTCCAACGCACATTCCATATCTACTTAAAACAACTTCGAACCTTAAGTGTGTCACCCTACGGTTCGTGAATATGTAGACATGACAGAGACACATCTCCTATCAATAACCATCAGCGGGACCTGGAGATCTATAATGGCTCCCACATACTCAACGATGACTTTGTGATCGATAGAACCATTAACATACGAAACCAATTCCCTTTGTCACGCGATACTCTACTTATCCGAGGTTTGATCGTCGATATCTCCATACCTAGTTCTACCTCGTTACTGATAAGTACTCGTTACTCGTTCCATGTTATGTCATCCCTTGTGACCCAGTCACATGCTTGCAAGCTAACTAGATGACATTCCACCGAGAGGGCCCAGAGCATATCTATCCATCATATGGATGGACAAATCCCAATCTTGGTCCATGCGCTTCAACACATACTTTCAGAATACCCAATGACACCTTTATAACCACCCAGTTACGAAGCGGTGTTTGATGTCATCAAAGTATCCATCCGGTGATGGTGATTAACATAACCTCATGGTCGAAGGATTAGGTTACTATGCATTTGAAAGCTTATAGCAATACGAACTTAATGACTTGATCTTATGCTACGCTTACTATGGGTGTGTGTCCATCACATCATTCTCCTAATGATATAACCTTGTTATTAATCACATCCAATGTCCATGATCAGGAAACCATGATAATCAATTAATCAATAAGCTAGTTTAACAAGAGGCTTACTAGGGACTCTTTTACGTTTACAAAACACACATGTATTATTGTTTCCTTATAATACAATTATAGCATGGGATGTAAACATTCATCATAAACACAAAGATATAATAATAACCACTTTTATTATTGCCTCTTGGGCATATCTCCAACAGTCTCCCACTTGCACTAGAGTCAATAATCTAGATTACATGGTAATATACCTAACACCCATGGCGTTCTGGTGATGGTCATGCTTTGCTCTAGGGAGAGGTTTAGTCAACGGATCTGCCACATTCAGATCAGTGTGTACTTTGCAAATCTTTATGTCGCCATCTTGGACATACTCGCGAATAGCATGGAAACGTAGCTTGATGTGCTTCAGCTTGCTATGTGACCTTGGCTCCTGTGCATTAGCTATGGCACCTATGTTGTCATAGTAAATAGCCATCGGGTCCAACGCACTGGGAACCACACCAAGTTCAGTAATGAATTCCTTCATCTATATGGATTCCTGTGCAGCCTCCCAAGCAGCTATGTATTCCGATTCAGTTGAAGATTTCGCCACAACGCTTTGCTTGGCACTCCTCCAGCTCACTGCAGCACCATTCAAAATAAATACGTATCCCGACTGTGACTTCGAGTCATCCGGATCGGTGTTCCAACTAGCATCGGTGTAACCGTTTACAACAAGCTGTTCATCACCTCCATAAGAAAGAAACATATCCTTAGTCCTATTCAGGTATTTTAGGATATTTTTGACCGCTGTCCAGTGCTCCATTCCAGGATCACTTTGATATCTGCTAGTCAAACTAACATTGCTATATCCGGTCTTGTACACAGCATGGCATACATGATAGAACCTATGGCCGAGGCATAGGGAATATTATTCATCTTCTCTCTATCTTGTGCCGTAGCTGGACTTTGAGTTTTACTCAAGGTCTTACCTGACAACATGGGCACGAACCCTTTCTTGCTATCTTCCATTCTAAACTTCTTTAGAACTTTGTCTAAGTATGTACTTTGTGAAAGCGCTATTAGGCGTCTTGATCTATCTCTATAAATCTTGATGCCTAGAATATATGCCGCTTCGCCAAGATCCTTCATTGAAAAACTATTATTCAAATAGGCTTTGACACTATTAAGAAGTTCTATATCATTCCCAATCAACAATATGTCATCTACATATAGTACTAGGAATGCTACAGAGCTCCCACTCACTTTCTTGTAAATACAAGCTTCTCCATAAGTTTGTACAAATCTAAAGTTTTTGATTACTTTATCAAAACGTTGATTCCACCCCGAAGGAACTAAGATGTATCAGAATTTGAAGGAGCAATTTTGGTGGCACAAGATGAAGAGAGAAATCGGAAGCTACATCGCGAAGTGTGATATCTGTCAAAGAGTTAAAGCGGAACATCAGAAACCCGCAGGACTTTTGCAACCATTACAGATTCCAGAATGGAAATGGGACTCTGTCGAAATGGATTTCATCACCAGTTTGCCTACTTCTAGTAGGGGAAATGACTCTATGGGTCAGAGTGGATAGACTGTCCAAGGTAGCCCATTTTATACCTGTCAAGACCACCTATCAGAGTTCGAAGCTAGCAGAGTTGTACATTGCTAGAATTGTCGGTTTGCATGGAACCCCCAAGACCATAGTATGAGATCGAGGAACCCAATTTACCTCAAGATTTTGGTAGAAAGTCCAAGAAGGATTAGGAACAAAGCTGAATTTCAGCACAACTTATCACCCGTAGACCGATGGACAAACTGAAAGAGTCAAACAAATCTTAGAAGATATGTTGAGAGCTTGTGTGTTAGAATATGGATCAAAATGGGAAGATTTTCTGCATTTCGCAGAATTCTCATACGGCAATAGTTATCAAGATAGTTTGCAAATGATCCCCTTTGAATTGCTATATGGAAGAAAGGGTCGTACCCCCTTGAATTGGTCGCAAGTAGGAGAGAGTCAGATTTTCCAATCCGTCATCCTACGAGAAGCCGAAGAGACAGTTCACAAAGTCCATGAGCACCTCAAGACTACCCAATCCCGACAGAAGAGTTATGCTGACAAGAGACGTCGAGACCTGACTTTCAATGTCGGAGATTTTGTTTATCTCAAAGTATCACCCTTGAAAGGAATGCAACATTTTCGTCTGAAAGGAAAGTTAGCCCCTAGATATATTGGACCCTTCAAGATTTTGAATCGCCAAGGAGAAGTATCATATCAACTAGAACTGCCAGAGGAGATGTCAGCCATCCATGATGTGTTCCATATCTCGTTACTTCGCAAATGCTTAGAAGTTCTGGACAAGACAAAAGTTTTCAAGAACATCCATCACCGAGCCATAGATATCAACAAGGATCTGACGTATCGTGAAGTGCCCATCCGTATTTTTGAAGAAGCCTTCAGAACCACCAGGACCAGGAGCATTAAATTTCTCAAGATCCAATGGAGCAACCATACTGAAGGAGAAGCTACTTGGGAGCGAGAAGATTACATTAGGACTGAGTTTCCAAATCTCTTTAGTCCCTAGTTTTTCTGAAATCTCGGGACGAGATTTTGTTTAAGGAGGGAAGGTTTGTAACACCACAAAAACCCTAATCAAGACTATCAAGTTCTAATCGCCCAAAGTTAGGGTTAACAAAAACTTTTATTACAAATTTGAATATGAATGCATGAGGGTTTTTCATTAGTGTAGAATTGACTAAATTTGCCATGCTTGATTGCTACAAATGATGAGAAATGGTTTAAAGATGAATACTACATCATCTAGGCCAATTACAAACAAAATCAAAAGAAAAAGAATTCAAATATGAATAAATAAAGCAAATGGTCATTTTGGCCAAAGTTAACCACTAGGCCATTTTGAGTATTCCTAGAAGAGAATTTCTAACATAAACATTTCTACTTCTTTTCACCCCTTGCTATACCAAGTAAAAGTGTATCCAGGCCCACTTTACAAATTTACAAAAACATTTTCCAAATCAATTTAAAGGACATTTGAAAATTGAATCAAGTGTATGTGGTAAGATCACACTTTTTCAAAAACCCATCAAACCAAATCCCCTTGGCAAATTCAAGCAACCAAAGACTTTCAAGCTTAAGTATAGATCACTCACCAAATTTGATTAAAAAATTTCAAACTTTATTTCTTGCGGCCATTACAACAAACACCTTGCAGACAAAAAACATCTACTGCCTAACTTCACTGTTTGAGTAGTTATCCTTCCAACCAATGCCCTCATTATATTCCCCTTGTCTCCCTAAGTGTCTAGCAGAAGCAGACCAGCACCCCCTCAGCCGTTATGGACAGTGCCGTGCCGACCGAATTTGGTCGTCACCGGCCGACAGTGGACAGCATGCCAGAAGCCACGCCGCCCTCACCCATGACACGCACCAGACACGCGACCATCTACCGCCACCCCCTGTCTAAGCAACGGCTAGACACCCTCGTTCGGCACCGCGCGACCCGTAGCTCCCGCATGCCGTCGCAAACACCGCTGCGTCCGTGCAGAGCGCAGCACGCTCCCGACCAATCCACATCGCCCCACGCCGCGCCATTAAGCCGGAGATGATCGCTAGGGAACCATGCAC
Source organism: Avena eriantha (assembly GCA_910589775.1). Classification (NCBI taxonomy): domain Eukaryota; kingdom Viridiplantae; phylum Streptophyta; class Magnoliopsida; order Poales; family Poaceae; genus Avena; species Avena eriantha. The sequence goes on from OU342746.1 coordinate 76,534,833, forward strand.
TGCCCCCTACCCTCAGTCGCGCTGCTAGCCGCCTGTAGCATCGTCACCGACGAGCCCAAGCCCACGTCGTTCGGTCCCCTCACCATAGTATAAGTAGAGGCCTCCCCCGCCTCCATTCTCCACACCACTTCACTCCCCACTCCTCACTAACACTTCCTCACCCTTCCCCGGAGCAAGGCGAGCTCTCCCTCACCGAAATTTGGGCGGAGCCCGCCGCTATTGGACGAGAAGGACGCTGATGATTGTGACCACACCAGGACCTACCGCGACCACCGCTAGAACCGCCGTCGCTGACAACCCCATTCGCCCCCATATCCGACCATAGCTGGAGCCTGGGTGAGCCTCGCCGGATCCCCACCGCCGCGTTAGGTTATTTTCCTCGCCGGAGCAGTTTGTCGTTGACGATGACTCTCCACCGTTGGATCGTCTTTTAATCGCACGACTCAGATTCGTAGATACGCTTCACGTAGATAGACTCGCTGACTAGTGGACCCCCTCTGTCAGTAGCCCGCTGCGCTGTGCTGTGTAGAGTGGGCCGGCCCGTTTAGTTTCCCGTGCGTAGCCCAGAGATTCAAATTACTATTTTCCAATTTAGTTCAAATTAGTTTCTGTCTAGAGATTCAAAAATCAATTCACAGAGTTTCACTGAACCAAATTTTATGATTCAAATTTTGTTAGAAAGATATTTAAATTATCTACCCAAGCCTGTTGGATTTAAATCATTTGGAGTTAGAGATCACCTTTACCAAAAATAACAAGACAAGACTTTTCCAACTTCAAACATTTTTGCAAAAATCAACCATACATGCTTTTGAGTTGATCCCAACTCTCAGAAATCACATTTTACAAGATATATCTGAATATGTAAAAATATTTAGGTTTGCATGCAGTGACTTTGGACTAGTACCAAAAATAATGCTATATAGGTATTTCTAGTCACTTTAATTCTATTAAATAGTATTTAAAAACTTGTAAAATATGACCAACACTTTAAATCACATTCCCATGTATTAGAATATGTGGTGATGACATGTGTCAACATGATCCCATATTTTAATTGGAGGATATTAAATCTTAATTAATTTCAATGAGTAGAAATTACTTTTCCAAAATAAAATGATTAAGACTAAGTCTTTATTTCAAGTGATGATTGTTATGATGCTAGATCATCAAGTATGAGCCTTAGTATGCTAAATAGAATTAGTTAAGTATTGTTTGGTGATTGTGTACCCCGTATTCCTTTATAAATGATAGTACGAACCAAGGATACGAGGAGGAGGAGTACTACCAAGAAGACGAAGAAGAAAACTTCAACCACTGCACTAATCAAGGCAAGATAACACTTGCAAGTATTATACCTATGCAAGCCTAGCACTACAAGTTATCTATGCAAGCTAACCCTTTCAAGTATTAACCTAAGAAAGATGCATTAGGCATGCTTTGGTTATACCACTTTGATTATACCGATCCCAAGTTTTACTTGCAAGCTTTATTATTTTACTTTACCAAAGTTCTTTACTTTTAGTATAGATAGCATAAAGAGTATAAAACTAGGTCTACTTAGTTATACTTAGATGTCATTCCATGGCATGAGATTGGAGATTAGCACCCCTCATTAGTAAGCACTCTTAACCTTAGTGGCTAGTGATGACCCACAAGTATAGGGGGTGTATCGCAGTATTTTCGAGGGAAGTGAAACCCAATTTATTGATTCGACACAAGGGGAGCCAAAGAATATTTATAAGCCTTAACAACTGAGTTGTCAATTCAGCTCCACCTCGAAACAATGTTGCTCACAGCAGTTTATCAGTAGAAACAATTTTGTAGTAGGAATAGTGAAGTAACAGTAGTAGTAAAGCAAAGACAGTAGTAACAAAAGCAGTAAAGAGTGGGATTCGAGTGCGGTAGGCATAGGGATGGATGGATGGGCGTTGCATGGACAAGACAATTCACATAGCAATCAGAACATAGGGAAATTGCAGATAAATAAGATAAAGCATCCAAGTACTAGACAATCCTAGGCATGTGTTCCATATATAGTGATACGTGCTCGCAATGAGAACTTGCACAACATCTTTTGTCCTGCCAGCCCGTTTGCAGTGGGGCCTCTAGGGAACTACTGGCAATTAAGGTGCTCCTTTTAATAGAGCACCGGAGGAAAGCATTAACACTCCGTGAACATATGTGATCCTCACATCAAAGCCATTCCCTTCCGGTTATCCCGATTTCTCTCACTTCGGGGCCATAGGTTCCGGACAACAACGTGTGTATACAACTTGTAGATAAGACCAAGAACAATACTATCTTAATGAATCAATAACATGTTCAGATCTGAAATCATGGCACTCGGGCCCTAGTGACAAGCATTAAGCACAACAAGTTGCAACAAAGTCATAAAGCACGAATAAAAGATACTAGGCACCCTGCCCTAACAATCTGATGCCATTACATGAACGATCTCATCCAATCACTACCATCCCCATAGCCTACATCGGGGGATTACTCACTCATAGATGGGGGAAACATGGATGGTGGATGGAGAAGTGATGGTGATGATGATGGCGATGATCTTCTCCAATTACCCGTCCTGGCAGGGTGCCAGTACGGAGTTTCTGGTGTTGTTTCATGGAATCTGGTGGTGGCGGCAGAGCGGAACTCCTTCTGGAAAAAACTTCGAACCCCCCGAAGTTTTTAGGTCAGAAGGCTCCTTATAGCGAAGAGAGAGGCCGAGGGGGTGCCTGGGGGGCCCACACCACTCCCTGGCGCGGCCTGGCCTGGCCCGCGCCACCAGGTGGTGTGGCCACCCCTGGCTCTTCTCCGTCTCGTATTCTGGCTTCTGGAGTCTTCGAGTGAAATAGGATTTTTGGCATATTTTCCGGGATTTTTCCTGATAGTTGGTTTTCTGCACAAAAAGTAGACACCAAGGCAATTCTGCTGAAAACAACGTCAGTCCGCATTAGTTGTATCCAAATCACACAAGTATACAGGAGAAACAATAGCAAACGTGTTCGGGAAAGTAGATACGTTTTGGACGTATCAGCTAGTGCTAAGTATAAAAGTCGATCACTTTAGATGACAATACTTGGTGAAAATGATTATGAAAACCTTGGAATCATGATTCATTCTATTGAAATATTTTGACATGTGTTGAGAAACACAATGGTTTGATGATGAAAATGTTGAGGCATGAGCCTTAGCCATTTTACAAAAACTGATGGTTGGGTTTGGATGCGATACCATTCCAATTTTACCGTACAACCACAATACCTGAATTGGGTAGGGCTTAGCCGGAAGTTTATATGCCTTAGTATGGGTTCCCTTGCAGAAGAGGTTTGAGCTGAGGCTACCTCGTGATGAATGTCCACCTATGCAGTGCCCAAGATGGCAGATGGCCATGGCTGGGAGGCCAAGCTCATAGGGGAGGTGCCTATACTAGAGTGTGTAAAGGAAAGGTTATGATTGATTATCCGCATACTAAGTATGATGATTCAGGGTTATCCCTGACGAATGTATCGATTTTTTTGGTGAAAGTGTACCACCTCTGTAGAGTGTCAAACTATTCGAATAGTCGCGTCCACTGTCATGGACAGTTGGAGTGGCCATACTGTTCCGTCGTCAGATGTTTTCAAAATGACTTGTGAAGTGAACTATGACTTTGACTTGACCATAACAGGGTTGTGAACATGAAAACTAGGTTCCCACTTAAAGTGATTTAGAACATTAAATTAGCTTTCTTTACTTCTAAACTCAGTTTAAGATAAATCTGGCTTTTTCCAAATAAATCTAGAGCTTAAATATTCCTACTAGAACTACCTTACTTGTTAGTGATAGTTTGCGAGTACTTAAAGAGTACTCATGGCTTTGTCCCTGGCTATTCTCGTGGCTAGACTATGAGGAGGACTATCAGGATGATGGATAGCAGGATGTCTACGACAACTAGGATCATCTCCTATCGTCAGGATTGTCTGTGACCCTGAAGATGGAGCCGACTACTACGCTTTATTATTCCGCTGCTTGATTGTATTAAGACTGGATCATGAGATCCTTTATTTGTGTAAAACCTCATTATGGTTTGTAATGGATGATGTACTGTGATATCCAATCTGTTATGTCTCGCAAAAATGGTAATCCTGGGTTTGCGAGGTATGGCATAACAGACATCTGGGATTAAAAATCCAGGTGTTAACAGCTGCATTGGTTGGTCATGCGCCCCTAGATCGAGGTAGTGGCTGCGCCAGACGCCGCCGGTGGCCTGGTGGTGGGTCGAGGGCAGGTTTTGAGGGGAGCAAGCATGAGGATAACAAGCTGAGAAAGTATCCAATGGAAACCTTCTTGTAGTGAAAACATGGAAACCAACACGTGGCCCGTTGGATGTAAAATTAGTGCTCCAGATCATTCTCTTATCTGTTCCGGACATTTTGCACAAACACATCCACCTCTTCCGTTTAGTTTTCACATAGAGACCTGGTACATCTTCCTTCTTGCGGTGACGATTCTCTCTTCCATTTCTCTCTATCTCGTCCTGTCCACGACGAGGTAGCTGTAGGGCAGCAACGGCGACACGGTTAAGCTCGTCGGCATCTACGATGGATCCACCCAGGCTCACCGCGGCATCACCTCCTTCACCCACGACCCAGGTCGCCGTCGGAATAGTCAACATGAGCTCTGCCATAGCCATCCATGACACCTTCTCCGCCCTGTTCCCTATAGCAATATTGGAGGCCTTAGAGCATCCCCTACTATGGAATTCAACGCGACACATTCACATATTTTCAACATGGATTCATTGGATTTATTGATTCTCTTTTCTAATTTCTTGCTTATGAACATGGATTCATTGGATTTCTAGTCCTGCTGTGCTCCTCCTAGTCTATGTTCAGATCCTGTGTTCCTCTTTCTCCAAACATTCTTGCGATTTGCCAAGATCTGAAATCGAATGGATTTTTTTAGAACAAACTCGAATGGATTTTACAAGGAGCAGATCTGCACAAGAACGTCCAGAAGGAATGACCATGAGGTTATCTTCATGTCAAGTCCGAGTTTACTGTAGCTCCTGATTTTTCAGGGTGCAATTTGTACAAGAGGAACGGCCATGAGGTTATATATGCGAAACAACAATCAGCAAGGCGGGCGTCTCTTTGCAAAATTGTGGGACACATAGTTGTTTGATCTGAAGCGCACATCTAGGGTCGGAGGGTCCATATACTAGTTTCCAGGTTTCCACTGGAAATTGGTTTTCACTAGACACTTTCTCAACTCAACAAGCCGTCACTGTTTCCGAATATTTGGATCAGGGGTTTCTTTTTTGACTTGGGGTGGGGAGATAACGCAGAAACGATATTTGCTTTTGGAAATTTTGGTCGGGATTTAATGGACGATGGGTAGGACGTGAAGAAGCACGACCAAACTAACGACGTAGCGCGATGCGGCAGAAAACGGAACACCGAAATCCTTTTTAGATAGTAGAGATAAGTATTACTAGATGAATATGGACTACACTGTCTCCTAAGCTCTTAGTTTTGGACCACGGATCCAGCCAAGTCCGGCTTTGGCATCTCTTCCTTCACGCCTCCGATTCCAGATCGATCTGTCTTTGGATGCATAGGATTCATGCCTGAAATTGAATCGACTGGCAATTCAAATCTAAACCGGAAAACAAAAACGACTTTCAAGTTACTCCCTCATCTCGAAAGTTTATTTAAATTTAGATGAATCTATTGTCTAGATTCATCCAAATTTAGAAAAGTTTGTGACATCTATTTTGAGACAAAGAGAGTATCTTTTTTGGGTGGTGGAATTTGCTGTTGGAATTAGAGGATGGTACTCAATTTCAATTCCCGCTTGGATGTAAAAATCATGAAATGTTGAGTTTGGATGATATAAACTTGTGTACATGCGCGAAAAATGATATGTATATTATGGTCTATAAATATTATTTTGCACATATAATAACATTAAATTAAAATAATCTTTATATGCACTGTACTAGATCTAGTTCATCTGACCTGAAAGCAACGTTCAGTTAGCAAATGTACTGGGAAACGTGTTGCTAGGCATTTGAACCTACATTACATACTGACCAACAGCGTATGCTATCAAGTGGTCATTTCACAAATTAACTTGGACATAATATCACAATAGGCATGGCAAAGCATACGGCAACACACAGGACAGGGAGCATGTAGCGATCCGACGACCAAAAGCTGAGCAAAGGTTAACGGTTCACAAGTAGAAAACGGACCTTTGGTTCAGGGGCCTTAGTCTCGGTTCTGCTACAAACCGGGACTAATTCCTCGGTCCCAGCGGCTCTATCTGGCCGCAGGTGGCGGCAGACTAGTCTCGATTCGAATGGACCCTTTAGTCCCGGTTCACGTAACAAATCGGGATTAAAGGGCATCAGGAAGGCTGGGTCCGGCGCTAGACCCTCTAGTCCCGGTTTGTTATACAAACCGGGACTAAAGGTGGACCTTTAGTCCCGGTTCTAGAAACAAACCGAGACTAAAGGCCTAGTTATATCTTCTTTCCCAACCTTTCCGTGCCACCATTTCAAGCTGGTGGCTCCTCTTTCTTTTTTTTGCTTCAACAAGCTCGAGTTCATGCCCAATTTTCTCTTAAGATTTGTCTATATTTTGTGGTGCCCTATCTATCCAAAGGTTCTAAAAGGTGAGCAACTTCATCCTTTGAACTCTCATTGCTCTATTAGCTCATTTCATGCTCTATCTTGTAGATGGATTCGTGGATTTAGTTTGGTAGTAATTTTTGCAATGATAACATGAGATCGATGTTTAGATTCTATCTATCTTGTATTAATGTAAGGAACTCCAAGATAAATATCACAATATGTGGAACTATCTATTAATGTAAGGAACATCTTCGAGAAGCTCCACTGTAGTGGTGTCCCTCGCTCACCATCTTGGAGTTAATAACTTCTCTAGCTATAGATTAATACGTCGGGCAACTCAAACAATTCACATATTAGGGAGTGCCTCTATGGCGAGCTCCTCGAAGATGTCTGAGGACGGGATCCTAAGACATCTTTGAGAAGCTCCGCCGTAGTGGTGTCCCTGGTCTCGCACACCATGTTGCAGTTCTTCACAAGAATGCATATATATTTATAGATTAAGAAGCACAACATAGTGTCGGGCACTAAAGACATAATGTCGACACACTCACCCCTGGCATAGTGCTGCCACCCACCCAAAATAGTGTCGTCATTTACTGGCTTAGTGTTGCCCACTGAGGACATACTGTCGGCATGTTGTCGCCACATCCATATTTAGTCCCGGTTGGTGCCTCCAACCGGGACTAAAGGTTCATCATATCTTTAGTTCCGGTTGTTGGCTTTAATTTTGGTTTTTAGACCAGTACTAATTTTATCATCAAGATTCTATTTGATGTACTTAATTATATAATGCAAATGAGCCAGCAATGGATGTACGCTGACCGACTCTCTAGCGAGTTCATTAAAGGCGTGCATTCTTTTCTCCTTGTGGCCGAGGCAAACAAGCGGAATGGTTTTATGTCTTATCCATGTCGTGTCTATCGGAATCATAAGGAATACTCTTCCTCAAGAGTCCTTCACAGCCACCTGTTTCGGTCCGGTTTCATGATCGGCTATAATTGTTGGAGCAAACACGGAGAAAGATGGGTTATGATGGAAGACAACAAAGAAGAAGAGAATGATAACGACTACCCTACTATGTCCCATGAATACGATGGTACTACAATGGAAGACAATGATGAAGAAGAAGATGAAGAACGGGCATCAAATCTGCCCGATGATGATCTTAGTCGGGCCATTGCTAATGCCCAGGAAGAATGCATAACTGAAATGGAGAGGTTGAAGTTCAAGCAGATGTTAGAGGATCACAACAAATTGTTGTACCCAAATTGTGAAGATGGGCATAAAAAACTAGGTAGCACACTGGAATTGTTGCAATGGAAGGCAGAGAAGAGAGGACAAAGTATTTGAAAAGTTGCTGAAAATAATGAAGAAGTTGCTTCCAAAGGATAACAAACTACCCGCCAGTACCTATGAAGCAAAGAACGTTGTCTACCTTATAGGATTAGAGGTGCAGAAGATACATGCATGCATTAATGACTGCATCCTCTACCGCAGCGAGGAGTACGAGAATTTGGATGCATGCCCAGTATGCACTGCACTGCGGTATAAGATAAGATTAGATGACCCTGGTGATGTTGATGGCGAGCGCGCATGAAGAGGGTTCCTGCCAAGGTGATGTGGTATGCTCCTATAAAACAACGGTTGAAACGTTTGTTTAGGAACAAAGAGTATGCCAAGTTGTTGCGATGGCACATGGAAGACCGTAAGAAAGACGAGATGTTCAGACACCCCACTGATTGGTCGCAGTGGAGAAAAATTGAGAGAGAGTTCCTGGACTTTGCAGGTGACACGACGAACTTATAGTTTGGTCTAAGTATAGATGGCATGAATCCTTTTGGGGAGCAGAGCTGCAGTCATAGCACCTGGCCTGTGACTCTGTGTATCTATAACCTTCCTCCTTGGTTGGGCATGAAGCGGAAGTTCATTATGATGCCAGTGCTCATCCAAGGCCCGAAGCAAATCGGCAACGACATTGATGTGTATATAAGGCTATTAGTTAAAGAACTCTTACAGTTGTGGCACGAACAAGGTGTAAGTGTGTGGGATGAGAACAAGCAGGAGGAATTTGACCTACGAGCGTTGTCGTTCATAACAATCAATGATTCGCCTTCTCTTAGTAACATTTCAGGACAGACAAACAAGAGATACAATGCATGCACACACTATTTAAATGAGTCTGAAAGTATATATTTGGATAAATGTAAGAAGAATGTGTACCCGGGGAATCGTCATTTTCTTCCGCCCACACACACTAAGAAATAAAGGTAAGCATTTCAATGGTGAGGCAGACAACCGGTGTAAGCCTATCTGCCGTACTGGTGATGATGTATTTGATATGGTAAAGGATTTAAAAGTAATCTTTGGAAAGGGTCCTGGTAAACAGTCTGTTCTGAAGGACAATGTCGGACACGCACCCATGTGGAAAAAGAAATCTATATTTTGGGAGCTACCCTATTGGAAAGTCCTAGAGGTCCGCTCTACAATTGACGTGATGCACTTGACGAAGAATCTTTGCGTGACGCTGCTAGGCTTCTTGGGCGTGTATCATAAGAATAAAGATACACCAGAAGCACGGCAGGACCAACAACGTATGAAAGACCGAGACGACATGCATCCATAGCTGTTTGAAGGTACTGCCAGCTACGCTCTTACTAAAGAAGAGAAGGAAATCTTTTTGAAGTCCTTTACAGTATCAAGGTCCCGTCTGGTTTCTCGTCAAACATAAAGGGAATAATAAATATGGCAGAGAAAAAATTTCAAAACCTAAAGTCTCATGACTGCCATGTGCTTATGACACAGCTGCTTCCGATTACATTGAGGGGACTCCTGCCGGAAAATGTCCGAGTACCCATTGTTAAGCTATGTGCGTTTCTCAATGCAATTTCTCAGAAGGTAATTAGTCTAGATAGTCTACCAAGGTTACAGAAAGATGTGGTCCAATGTCTTATCAGCTTCGAACTGGTGTTCCCACCATCCTTCTTCAATATTATGACGCACCTCCTAGTTCATTTAGTCGAAGAGATTAACATTCTCGGTCCTGTATTTCTACATAATATGTTCCCCTTTGAGAGGTTCATGGGAGTCTTAAAGAAATATGTTCATAATCGTGCTAGGCCAGAAGGAAGCATCTCAAAGGGATATGGAACAGAGGAGGTCATTGAGGTTTGTGTTGACTTTATTCCTAACCTTAAGCCCATCGGTATTCCTGAATCACGACATGAGGATAGACTGAGTGGAAAAGGCACTCTAGAAAATAAAGCAAAGATATGTATGGACGGACATTCTCTCACTAGAGCACACTACACAATTCTGCAAAGTTCCACCTTGGTGGCTCTGTATATCAAGGAACACAAGAATATTGTACACTCCAACAACCCGGGGAAGCCTGGGTCCTGAAATAGAGATGAACACATGATGACTTTCGGCGGTTGGTTGCAGACACATCTCATGAATGACATCAATGTTGGAGAGCATTTGTACTTGTTGGCCAGGTCACCATCTTCGATTATATTGACTTTCCAAGGGTACGAGATAAATAGGAATACATTTTACACGATCACCCAAGATAAAAAGAGCACCAACCAAAATAGTGATGTCCGATTTGATGCAACTGCCGAGAATGGGCAAAAGGATACATATTATGGTTACATAGAGGAGATATGGGAACTTGAATATGGACCTTATTTTAAGGTCCCTTTGTTTTGGTGCAAATGGGTCAAGCTGACAGGAAGGAGGGTTGAGGTAGACAAGAAATACGGAATGACAATAGTGGATCTCAACAACCTTGTGTATAGAGATGAACCATTTGTCCTAGCCAATGATGTGGCTCAGGTTTTTTATGTGAAGGACATGTCTACCAAACAGAGGAAAAATAATGTTAAGAAAAAGAATACAACATACGATGAGCCAAACCGACACATAGTTCTTTCTGGAAAAATAACATCGTGGGGGTCGAGGATAAGACAGACATGTCAAAAGATTATGATAAGTTTCATGAAATTCCGCCCTTCGCTATGAAGGATGACCCAAGCATCCCGTTAAGTAAGGAAGATGCTCCATGGTTACGGATTAGAAGAAAACCCTAACAATAGAGATGTGTGGATGTTGGTGATGTACAATATTATTAAACCTTTATTTTTAATGATCTGCTTATATATATATGGATATGAACTGTCTCGATCTCAATAGGTAGTATTGCAACTTACTGTGGCCAATAAAAAAGACATTTATTAATACTAAAATGTAAAAAATAGTCATAATCATATCTAGCCCTATAGTACACAGCTTCAGGGTCGTCTTCGGAATCGTAATCATCATCGTCATCGCTCGTAGCACATGGCTGGATCCTCAGCCCTTCCTCGACTTGTGCACAGGGGAACGGGGGAGGTGGCACCTGCCACTCCAGCCTCGAATTCATGACGCGCTGGGGAGGGGGCTCCCGAATGACGACCCCGGTACGCCCTCGGCCTTCACCACCACCACCATTCTTGTGGCTATGCGGTTGGTGAAAGTGCGCGTACCTCAGGCGAGGATGGTCTCTCATGGCGATGTAGCGCATCACGCCGATGATAGTCTGATTCGCCCACCACAGGCGGCAACCGGCCTCGTTGTGGTTCATTGGGGGCGGGCCATCACCCTCGTCCCTGGCGAGCTCCCTTTCCCACCGGTTTGCGAAGAAGGCATTCCAGGTGTCGAGGTTGTCAGGATCCAAATAGGGACCCATCCGCTGCTCCGGCATGAGCTCGAGGTAGAAGTGGTTCATGATGGCCACCTAGCGGGCCAAACCTTGATGCACAGGAGGAATAGAAACCCCTCCAGCGCTCAGCATCCAGCCGGCGGGCAGCCGGTACCCCGGTGGGCATGGGTAGATAGAGGCGCACATCGCCTCTGTCTTCTCGACTGTCAGAAATGCCCAGTAAGCAGTGTCCATTGTTGTGAGAGAGAAGGTGTGGATGTGTGGATGGACATGGTATCCGGTATAGATATAGAGGGAAATAGCGAGAAACGAGGGGAAATGGCGGGAAAATATGGCGGGGAGCGGGGGAAATGGCGGGAAATATCTAGTCCTGTTTTTTTGAACAAGGGAAGGACCTCGAAGGGTCCAGAGCTGCATTAATCTGTGGGATAATATTTTACATAGATGACTCTAAAAGAAAAGAAAAATACAACCAGGTCATCAACTTTTACATAAAGGACCTCAAAGATGATATGGAAAATGCAATCGAGGACCTCTCCAACGAAGAAGATGAACTCAACGCCATGGCCGCCAGCTCCATCGTCAGGGATGAAACCACTTGACATCGGAGTGACGATGAACGCCATGACTGAGTTGCCTAAAGGCCCCCAGATTGGCATGCCGGCCAGGAGGTTGAATAAACCGCGGGGCTCGCAGCACCGCAGCACGAAGCGGTCTCGTCGACCACGGGTAACAGTGGCGCAAATTCGCCACCGTTGATGTACTCCGATAGTTGCAGCAGCTTGGTTTTCCCGTGGAGCTATAGAACCCACTGCCCCATCCATCTTTACACCACCTCGGCAGCAAAGACGCACGGAACTAGGGTAGTACCCCACCGAACTGGAAAACCGAACCAGGACTAAAGGCCCCCGAAATATCTTTTAGTCCCAGTTACTAGTTTTAGTATTAAATATTATATTTCTAATGAGTATATTATTTTTTGTGAATATTTTGCTATATTATATGTATTTTTTGTTTTTTAAATCATAAACTATATTTTTCCAACATTTATACTAAATATAATACTTGTTAAACAATATATAATTTCATTTAAGTTGTATAATAGAGTATAATAATAGATTTAAATTATATATCTTATTTTTCTGAAAATTCTGATATATAATTACATAATTTTCTGAAAACTATAAACCATTTTTCTTTTTTAGCGCCAAAAAACACCTTTAGCCTTGGTTTGTAATACAAACCGGGGCTAAAGGGGCATGGCGTGCGAGAATAGCGGCGGGCCGAAAACACCTTTAGCCCCGGTTTGTAGGTGGGGGTATAAATACCCCCACCCCACCCCGGGTCTAGCCAGGACCCGGAGCAGCCCAATTTACCTTTTTCCCAAGCAGAGACGAAACGCGCCACCGTCACCCGCGCCGTTGCCGCCCGCCGCGCCCGTGGAGAGGCTCGCCGCCGTTGCAGTTGCTGTCCGCCGCGCCCGTGGAGAGCTCGCTGCCGCCATCCTTGCCACCCGTCGCGCCCGTGAAGACTTCGCGCCGTCGCCGTACGGCTTCACGCCGCGCTGCCACCGCGCCGCCGCCGTACGTCTTCCTGCAGGTGAGGTCAATTATAGTTAGTAGGTTAATTATCTAGTATTAGTATTAGGTTAATTAGTTAGTATTATTAGGCTAAGTATTAGGGTTAGAATTAGAATTACTATATAGGTTAATTAGCTAGTATATAGGTTAATTAGCTAGTATTAGTATTAGGTTAATTAGCTAGTATTATTAGGTTAAGTATTAGGGTTAGAATTAGAATTAGTATTAGTATTATTAGGCTAATTTAGCGTTAGAATTAGAGGTATTGGTTAAGTATTAGGCATATGATTGGTTAAGTATTAGGGGTATTGGTTAAGTATTAGGGTTAGAATTAGAATTAGTATTAGTATTATTAGGATAATTTAGAGTTAGAATTAGAATTAGTATTAGTTGTTAGTATTAGTATTAGTTATGTAAATACCCCCACCTACACCCCGGGTCTAGCCATGACCGGATATTTAGTTGTTAATTAGCTAGTATTAGTGTTAGGTTTAGGGTTAGTGTTATTAGGGAAGTACTTAGTGATTTAGTTACTATTTATGTTTTATGATTGTTTATTGCTATTATTTAGTTATGCCGCGTTCTCCTCGTCCGAGCATACTGGACTCCGTCGGTTCTAGGGATGCCCTAGCCTGGGCTTCGCCGGGCTGGCACTGGGAGGTGCTACCTGTCGAGACTCGTACCTTGGTGAGGAATCCGGCTATCATCGTCGACCATGAGCTTCTTTGGTGGCGTCCACAAGGTCTAGGAGCGGTGTAGAGGGAGCTGGCCCCCGAGGTGGTGGTATGTCGTTGTACCAGGGAGGAGGACGAGCACGTCTGCCAATATATGTATCTTTTGGAGACCAGGTTCTCCAATATCTGGAAGGTTCACGGATCTGATCACCCGAGATATTCTCCGGTGATGGTTCCTCTTCTCTGGGTGCAGAGCTGCCGTTGCACAGAACGCGGTAGCCGAGTTCGCTAGTTTGATATTATGAGCGAGATATGAGCGAGATGTATTATTGTACTTTATCTTATATTATTGTTATTTATCTTAATGTAAAATTGTTTCATTATTAGTACGTAATCTTTTTTCTGTATCCGAGTCATCACAATTGTAATATTCTTTTACTTAATGCAAAATTGTTTTATCTTTTTCTGTATTAGTTAAGCTATGGACGGTAGACAAAATGAAGAGGAGATTCTCAACATGATAGATGTGGGTACTAGAGGGTACGATGACGGCTCCCAGTATCTTAATTTGTCTAGAGGAGATGATAGTGGAGACAATGGTGCTGACCATGGTGGAGACCATGGTGAAGGCACCTTACTAACAAAGTCCGACGAGGTATATAAAGCCTCTACCGATCGATCACTATTATATATGTACTGACGAATGTTTCTTCTCTTAGACGTCCGTATCCGGCCAATCTTCTACAAGGAAAAGAGGCCCGACACAAAAATTTGTTCACGGGGAGCCTCTAGTCAGTTCTGAGAGGCTTTGGGATATGCCAACAAAAATGCGACGATTGCATGAATGGTATATGAGAGTATCAAAAGAAGAGCGATATTGGCTCACAGAGAAAGTTCAAAAAGAGCATTATGTCACTGAAGACGAGGTCCCTATTGAATTTACAGAATTATTTCAGTTATTCAATATAAAGGAATTCGACAAATCTATCCTCAGTTGCTATTGTCTGTAAGTGATTACTTTATTTATGTAATTAAGTCTCTGTCTCAGCTTGTTCAATTCATTGTCGGTAAGAATACTCACTATATTCTTTTGTATGCTATATATAATGATGCAGATTGAAGATACTCGAATGTAAAAGAAAGGCTATCAACGGATTTGGGTTTATTGACCCACATCGAGTTAATGGAGCTGTGCTAAAGGATAAGCCACTAGAGACCGAGCAAAACTTGCTCTGGTTTCTCATGAACCAGCATTTCTGCAATGAAATACTATTTTCTTACCACTCCAGCAAGTGAGTTCTTGTACACATGAACTTTTGTTTACTCGATGTTCATTATAAATGATAAGTTACTGACGTATGTAAACCTTGTGTAGCTACCACTGGATTCTTCTAAGCATTTTAGTTGACTTGGGAAGAGTTCACATCATGGACTCACTAAACAAAGACATAGAAGAGTACCGCAGTATTATCGGTATGCTCTAGATGTAATTTCAACCATTATCGCACTATATCGGTTTCTTTCGTTCAATTTCTGGGATATCAAGTAGTTATTAACTCATACGTTCATTTTTTTGTCGGGTAGTGTTTGGACACGTTTCAAGAACAAGGTCCGTGATCAATGGCGTGAGGAGCTATTTTTTAAATCGGTCTCAGTAAGTAGTACGAGCTAGGTCCGCGCATCTATTTATTTCTAGTTTATGTACATTTATCATGCTAGAGTTATTATTTGATTAAATTCTATTCTTGTAAAGTGCGTGAGGCAGCCACGAGGGACTAATCTATATGGATTCTACGTGTGCGAGTTCATTCGCATCACTACTAAGAAGCCCTTGCAAACTGTTCGAGTAAGTAAACAATATATTCACCTTTTATTTTTATTACAAAAAGTTGTGTTGAGTCTAATTCATATGACCTCCTTCTTTATAGTTGGACGCGATGCAGGACAAGCTCCTACCACAGGACCGCCTACTAGCAATCCAAGAGGAAATGGCTTGATTTTTTGTCGACAAGGTCATAGACCCATATGGAGAATACTCTCTAGCTAGACCCTAAAGCATCCATGTAATGATCTCCATGTAATCAAATAGACAGGTTCTGGACCCGGTTGGGACTCCATGTAATGATCGACCTCCATGCATGTATGCTTGTAAGAGAAATTATATTATATATGCATCAACGTGTACAAGTACTGTGTAGTAGCATTGTGTATGTATAAAAAACTTGTTTGTAATGAAAACACAGAATGAAAAATAATTGAACACAACACACAAAATGAAAAGAAAAACACAAAACCCTAAAACCCCATCTCCTGCCACGGCAACCAAATAGCCCAAAACACTGCCATGGCAGCCACCCTTTAGTCCCGGTTCGTGTTACGAACCGGGACTAAATGTCCTCCAGCCTAGCGTGGCTCGCAGGGCCACGTGGTGGACCTCTAGTCCTGATTCATAACAGAACCGGGACTAAAGGCCGGACCTTTAGTCCCGCTTTGGCAGTCCCGGTTTGCAATCCGAGACTAAAGGTCCTTATGAACCGGGGCTAATGGCCTGGTTTCTACTAGTGGTTCGTGCATTGTCAGCGTTGAAAATGCCCCACGATCGAGCAACCATCCAACCACTCCAATTCATACTCGATCAATCATATCCTATCACGACACAGTAGTCAACACATAGCAGCACGGATCAATCGATATGTACATGCAAATTGCACATGGGAAAACAAGCTTCTAGGCATGCTTAATCCTAGTCACCATCTCCACAGGTAAATACTTTCAGACAAAGAAAATATTGTAATAGTGGGATCCACTATCGCCTATACTATTTAATATAGTGGTTGATATGTTGTCAATTCTGACCGAGAGAGCAAAGGTTGATGGCCAAATGGAAAGACTAGTGACTCATATTGTTGATGGAGGAATTTCCATTTTTTGATATGTTGATGATACAATCTTATTTATGGAATATGATTTAGAAAGCGAAGAATCTGAAATTAATATTATCAGTATTCGCACAACTTTCTGGATTAAAGATACATTTTCATAAGAGTGATTCGTATTGTTTTGGTGAGCCTACTTATATGCTGAGTTATTTAGCTGCGAGCAAGGACATTTCCCTATCAACTATCTGGGAATTCTGATTCATTATCGGCGTCTCAAGATTGCCAAATGGAAACTCATTGATGAAAGACTATTAAAACGCTTAAGTAGTTGGAAAGGTAAATTACTGTCTCTAGGGGAAGACTGGTACTCATAGACTCGGTACTCACCAACATGGTACTGTATATGATATCGTTTTTTCAGATACCAAAAAGGTCTTACATAGATTGGATTACTTCCGATCAAGATTTTTTTGGAAAGGAGATAGTGAAAAGAAGAAATATCGACTAGCCAAATGGAATGTTTTGACGACCAAAAGAACAAGGTGGACTTGGCATATGTGATATACAAGTTAAGAATACCGCACTTCTGGGTAAATGGCTATTTAAGCTACTCACAGAGGACGGTGTCAGCCAAACTATTCTATAGAGGAAATATGTTGGCTCAAAAGCTCTGTCACAAATGGTATGGAAATCTGCTGACTCCCACTTTTAGGTTGGACTCATGGCTTCCAAGAAAGATTTCTTTTGTTTTGGTGCATTCAATATTAAGGATGGGTTTCAAATACGCTTTTGGGAGGATAAATGGCTTCGCCACGCCCCTTGCGAGAGCAATATCCAGCTTTGTACGTTATTGTTAGACATAAAGGGGATACAATTTTCACGGTCATGGAATCAAATCCTCCGAGTGTGTATTTTAGAAGAGATCTTTTAGGGCCTCGATTAGATTCTTCGAATAATCTTCTATCGCGATTGTCCAAGGTACAATTTGAAGGGGTTCATTGCGAAAACAAAAAATCCTAGAACAGACCGTAAGCCCAAGATCTATCTACTAGTTAATGCAGTAACGGGATGAGGTTATGATTACATACCCTTGTAGATCCCAATGCGATTAACGTCCCGTGGGGAACGTGAATGCAGTAGACGATCGTAGCCGACCTCAAGGTCACGGAGCTCCTCGCACGTCACCTCCTGGTCCTTTGCACGATAGCCCTAGCGCCACTATTGGTAGCGCTATCCGATGACTCACACACGTACGGTGTCTAGCGACGACTCATGTTCTCCTTGATCCAACTGAGATGCGGAAGCAGATCCTATGAAACCGGGATCCAACAGTGTGACGGCGTGCCGGTGGTGTTGAATCCCTCACGCGTAGTCCTTTCATGGAACCGCACTTGCGAGAGTCAACTGAGAAAGAGGAGGGAAAATTTCCTAAGGAAATAGTCCTTAGGAATTCCCCTGTTATTTGTGTGTGTCTTTTTCCTCCACAATAGGCCTTATTATATAAGGGAAAAAGGGATACTCCCTTCCATCAAGTCCCCATGTGGGACTAAAGGAAAATGCAAAGGAGAGGAGCAGCCAACCGGTTGCAGTCGTGGCCATGCAGGCACGGTGGTGCAGCCTGCCCGCGGCCTGGCCGAGAGAGGCGGTGGCCCAGGTGGGCTTGCCTCCCCCCGCGACCTTCCTGGCAAGGTGACGTCTAGGTGGGCCCCCCAGTGTGCACCATCCCATCGAGGCGGTGGCAAAGCGGGGTTGCGGTGCTACCTGGATGGGCTGCTGGGGCCTGCCAACACGCCAGCCCACACCCACCCGCTCGCGGTTGGGGATATGTTAAATGTGTATCACCATTGCATGCCTCTAATCCGGATAACCCGGGTGGCCCACAGTTGGTAGCATGGCCCATGGCCTGCTGGGTGGCCCAGTTAGACGGATCCAGAAGGGAGACCCATGCCGGATCAAGGAAGGCTACGATGCAGTCACCAACCTACTCGGAGCCTTGGAGTACAAGACATGAAAACTAGTTAGTATTAGTGTAGGACTCTGTAACCTGTCTGGCAAGGTCCTTTCCCTATAACCCTAGGCTCTGGCGCCTTTATAATCCGGACATGTGGGAGCCTTTAGGTCAACAACATACAATGTTTCATAACACCTCGCACAACGAACTGATCCCTATAACTCGGCGTATTGCCGTTATAGTGATTTATAGTAGGAGTAGAGTTCCACCGCTGTTGTGGGACTTGAACATGGGTAAGCTGTGTAACCTCGTACCCATGAACTCACCACCTTCCCCCACCTCTCTAAACATGCTCTGTGAGGACCCCTTCATGGTGTACTCGTCGGCAATACCACGACAATTGGCGCCCACCGAGGGGCAAGAGGCGCTTCGAGCTCTACACCGGTCGAGGTCCAATCTCTTCACGGGAATCAGTGACACTATAGCCATTGGGTGCATTATCTTCTCCGACAACATTCCGATTGTCCCTTCAGATGAGTTCTGGATCTCGGCAAAGGCGAACCCCACCCGCTGCTCCATTGTTCCAATTGGGGACATCCATCTCTTCATCGGTGAAACCGACTCGGGTCCTAGCTCCCAGGAAGTCGGAAAAACGTCAAGCCCCGCATAGACCGCCTCTGGGAAGGACACATTCGTGGAAGGATCAGGCTCGGATCTCTCTCCGTAGTTTGCTGGCTCAGATCAGGAAAAATCATGGCCCACCCAAACCACCCCTATGTAGGATATAACGGCGGAAGGACCCCGCAGATCCACCTGGCTTCCCTGAGTGTTCGAGAAGCAAAGGTCACACTTCATCAGCGTCGTCAACATCTTCTATCTGGCTAGATGTGTCTAGAGGATGGGGGAATCCCCCCGTGATTACCTCACCAGATGGATGAGGGTGAGGGAAACTCTGGAAGGTGACCGCACTAACAAACTCATATACCACTTCGTAGAGGGGCTTACGCCTAGAACACTTCTCTGGCATACGCTCGGGAGGCGATAGGCTGCTGGCTTGCTTACCCTCAATGAAATGATCGCAACTATTAACAGTTTTGCCGACGCCAATGAGAAAGCTGAGGCCGAGATTGTCGCTGTAACCGGAGGAGACAACAACAACGACCCCGCACGCACACCCTCTAGCTCCACCATCGAAAACATCGAGGTCAACTCTAGCTCAGTGCTTGACGCACTTTACACCGACATCAACATGGATGGCGGTGGTTTAGAGGCCAACTTGGAGGAATATGATCCTGCTATGAGGGAGATCGAGAAGGAGATTGAGAGGGAGGAGCACATCGAGAAAGCCGTCACTTCCTACCAGGTACTGGTGGCCATCGGGAACGTGATAGAAGAAGATCAGCAGGACCAGGGAGACGGAAAATATCTGCTAGTAGCGGCGGATGCCAGAGCTACGACGGCAAACACTAAAAAGGCCATCGATCCTTCGGGTCCGGATACAGCCATGCCCCCTCTGGCAGCCGCAGGAACTCACTACTAGACCCAGTGCTGCAAACCAAACAAACCTACTGCCTCTGCCATCCACATCAGCAGCTAGCAACCCCTTTGTTACTCCTGCGAACAAGGTGATGTACGACCTGCTCCTCGTCGAGCCAATAACCATCGCCCATATTCAAAACATTACGGAGCTTGATGAGAAGAACGCGGAGATCCTCGCGGAGGCCAAATGCATCGCAGAATAGGGCACCCAATTAGATAGGGATATGGCCAAGGAACAATAATTGATCAAAACGTCAAGAGCAATGGAGGTTGAGTACAAGAAGTTGTTGTTAAAGCACAAGGCAAAGAAAGCCTCGGCTCATGTTGTTGATGATCTAGGCGTCCGACGCAATTTGGAGTGGGCCCCATCCAAACCGGCCAAAGCTACAGCCTACATTGATTTATCTACGAAGAAAGTCATGCCAACCCCCGCCCTCAACATGGTCGTAGCTAAGAACTTACTTCAACAGGACAGGCCACTACAGTGGTGGATCAGGTCTATGACCTTGTTGCCAAAGATTGCAAGTAGCAGGAGAAGGCCACCTCACAAAGGCTCAAGTCCAATCCGGAGCTTTACCAGTCAAGCATGAACAACCGCCGAAGACCAAGATCACCTCATGATGAAGGATCCCAGACGGGCTCCACGGAACATAGGTGGAGGGATGCACGCAACATGACTGATACTATCCCAATTCCTCTAGCAACGGAGACAAGGCTCACCCCTGTCACTCATCGCCACCCCCCGCGGTCCCGGCATCATGAGGAACCACATCCATGCCACCGCCTAGGCGCCCCCAGGGAGACATCCACGCCACATCCACGCCACTGGTGGATCCATGTGGTTTATGAAAAGAACACACAACATGCAATCACAATGATGGATCCATGTGGTTTTTGAAAAGAACACAGATTCAATGAATCTAGTTGTGGTTTATGAAAAGAACACACATGCAATGAACTCTAGTGGATCTATGTGGTTTATGAAAAGAACACACATGCAATGACACTGGTGGTGGTTTAGGAAAAGGACAAACACGCAATGTCTCTAATTGTGGTTTATGAAAAGAACAAACATGCAATGACTCTAGTGGTGGTTTATGAAAAGGACACACATGCATTGACACTGGTGGATCCATGTGGTTTAGTAAAATAACACACATGAAATGACACTAGTGGTGGTTTAGTAAAAGAACACACATGAAAAGACATGCAATGACATTGGTGGATCCATGTGGTTTAGGAAAGTAACACACATGCAATCACTCCGGTGGTGGTCATTGAAATGAACACACATGCAAATGACTCTGGTGGATCCATGTGGTTTATGGAAAGAACACACATGCAATGACACTGGTGGATCCATGTGGTTTATGAAAAGAACACACAACATGCAATGACGCTGGTGGATCCATGTGGTTTTTGCAAAAAACACAAATGCAATGACTCTAGTTGTGGTTTATGAAAAGAACACAAATGCAATGAACTCTAGTGGTGGTTTAGGAGAAGAACACACATGCAATGACACTGGTGGATCCATGTGTTTTATGAAAAGAACACACATGCAATGACTCTAGATGTGGTTTATGAAAGGAACACACATGCAATGACACTGGTCGATCCATGTGGTTTTTAACACAAATGCAATGACACTAATGGATACATGTGGTTTCTGAAAAGAACACACATGCAGTGACTCTAGATGTGGTTTATGAAAAGAACACACATCCAATGCACTGGTGGATCCATGTGGTCTATGAAAATAACACACATGCAATGAACTCTAGTGGATCCATGTGGTTTATTAAAAGAACACACATGCAATGCCACTGGTGGTGGTTTAGGAAAAGGATAAACATGCAATGTCTCTAGTTGTTGTTTATGAAACGAGACAACATGCAATGACTCTAGTGGTGGTTTATGAAAAGGACACACATGCATTGGCACTAGTGGATCCATGTGGTTTAGTAAAATAACACATATGCAATGACACTAGTGGTACTTTAGGAAAAGAACACACATGCAATGTCTCTAGTTGTGGTTTAGGAAAAGAACAAACATGGAAATGACTCTAGTGGATCCATGTGGTTTATGGAAAGAACACACATGCAATGAATCTAGTGGTGGTTTATGAAAAGAACACACATGCAATGACTCTGGCGGTGGTCATTGAAAAGAACACATATGCAAATGACTCTGGTGGATTCATGTGGTTTACGGAAAGAATACACATGCAATGACACTGGTGGATCCATGTGGTTTATGAAAAGAACACACAACATGCAATGACACTGGTGGATCTTGTGGTTTTCGAAAAGAAATCAAATGCAATGACTCTAGTTGTGGTTTATGAAAATAACACAAATGCAATGAACTCTAGTGGTGGTTTAGGAGAAGAACACACATGCAATGACAATAATGGATCCATGTGGTTTATGAAAAGAACACACATGCAATGACTCTAGATGTGGTTTATGAAAAGAAAACACATGCGATGACTCTGGTCGATCCATGTGGTTGTTAACAAAAATGCAATACTCTTGTGGATCCATGTGGTTTATGAAAAGAACACACATCCAATGACACTGGTGGATCCATGTGGTTTATGAAAAGAACACACATGCAATGAACTCTAGTGGATCTATGTCGTTTATGAAAAGAACATGCAGGCAATGACACTGGTGGTGGTTTAGGAAAAGGACAAACATGCAATGTCTCTAGTTGTGGTTTATGAAAAGAACAAACATGCAATGACTCTAGTGGTCGTTTAAGAAAAGGACACACATGCATTGACACTGGTGGATCCATGTTATTTAGTAAAATAACACACACTGCAATGACACTAGTGGTGGTTTAGGAAAAGAACACACATGTAAAGTCTCTAGTTGTGGTTTAGGAAAAGAACAAACATGCAAATGACTCTGGTGGATCCATGTGGTTTATGGAAAGAACACACATGCGATGAATCTAGTGGTGGTTTATGAAAAGAACACACATGCAATGACTCTAGCTGTGGTTTAGTAAAATAACACATATGCAATGACACTAGTGGTGGTTTAGGAAAAGAACACACATGCAATAACACTGGTGGATCCATTAGGGTTTATGAAAAGAACAAACATGTAATGACTCTAGTTGTGGTTTATGAAAAGTACACATATGCAATGACTCTAGTGGTGGTTTAGGAAAAGAACACACATGCAATGAACTCTAGTGGATCCATGTGGTTTAGTATAATAACACACATGAAATGGCACTAGTGGTAGTTTAGGAAAAGAACACACATGCAATGTCTGTAGTTGTAGTTTAGGAAAGGAACACACATGGAATGTGTCGTGGTGGTGTCACGGCAGATGCCATGGATAGGCTAAAGGTGGGGACTAAATGCACTAGGGGAATCCAGGGAGGGATAGTGTGGTGTTTCCACACACGGAAGCTTTGTATTAGATTCACCTTCGCAGATTACAAGTGCTCCTAGAGCTGTATTGGAGAGAGGAGGAAGAAGAACTCTCTTACTCTCACCACTAGCAAAACATAATTCACTAGGAGATAACAAAGCCAAGACCAATCAACCGCCTCTACATAGGCTCTAGCCCTCCTTATATAGGAGGGGCTAGGTCTCCACTTAGGGCATACGTGGAGGCATATTCCAGGGAATATGCCTCTTCCCAAAATAGTAAGCCGACCGGGTCACTTTTCCCCCGCGTCATCCAGGCAGAGGCTACGTGAGCCTCTGCGGCGCCTGCGTCACCCAACATTGGCTTCGTCACCTTTGTCGGCCACGCCTCGGTGGTCCGGCCTCTGTCCGCTTCGCTCACATTCTGCATACAGTAGTCACCTTTGACCAGCGTGATACCTTCCTTCTCTTAAAAGCTTGATATAACCCGGATCCCACATAGTTGATCCGGCCACACCTGTTCCTGCATACAAGTTAGATACATCTTACCGACATATGGCTTAAGTCGGTTGAGACCAAGTTAGGTGGACATCCCCTGGTCCGGGTTACTCCGTGATCCGGCCTGCCTTGAGGTGACTCAGCTAGCACTTGCTTTGACCTTGCCGTACCTCGGCTAACTAGGCATTTATACCCCGGCGTGACCTTACCCGGGGGTATCCCCCCAAAATTAGTCCCCGAAGCTGGTGCGGTCTGAGCTGCCTTAGCTGCTAAGGCCACAGCAGCTTCAGTTTCACTGAGCTTCTTGCTCCTTCTCCGAGTTACCTCCTATCTCGGATTCTATGCGTTTACTTTCCCTTGGCACATTCCATGTTTTTACTTGCTGTCCGGGTTACCACATACCCATATGGGTCATTCTTCCTTCTCTCGTACGCTTCCCCACATGGAGGCTAATCATTACTTTGCCTCGTTTTAAGGGCCAGCTACAGTAACCGCCGTAGTAATTGTCAGTTATCACTATAGCGCACGTCACATCGTGCCTGCCTCCTCGTTAACTGCATCATAAAGTCACGTCATGGGATCCGCTGCTTCCTGTGGCCCTTCGTGTGGTTCGTCGTTGATTGGCTGATCCGGACCATACACGACCACACCGTGTGGCTCGCCCGCAAAACGCGATCCCACTACCGCCTTACGGGCGTGGTTAAATAGGGGAGGGGCGCACCCCTTGGTTCCTTTCCTCACTTCCGCGCCCCTCTGCCTCTTCTTCTTCCTCATATTCCCCCGCGACAGCGCCGCCGCCACCGTGTTTGAGTAGCAGCGCCACCGCCGCTGTGCTTCTACGCGCACCCGCGTCGCCACCTCCTCTGCGCATCTCCTCCGCCACGGGTCCCCGTCTGTCCAGGCCGCTGCCACCCACCGCCGCTAGCGCCAGTGAGGGAAATGACCTCGAGATGACAGAAGAAGAACTCACCATCACCGAGCAGGAGATGGAAGAAGATGCAGCGACCGCGGACCACGGTGCGTTGGCTGGATCTTGGGTCTGCCAGGATGACCTGGATTGGCTCTATCGCACTAGGCGCATCCTGGAGGGCATCACTGCTCGCCTTGCTGCTGCCGAGCTTGCCCCCTCACCCAATCCAGGTGAGTACGTGGTGTTTCTATCCCATTTCCAGCAGGGGTTCGGCTTGCCAGTTAGCGATTTTATCCATGATTGGTTGAACACATACGAGCTCCAGCCGCACCACCTTCCAGCCAATGCCATCACATCTCTCTCTGCCTTTGCCTCCACGATTGAAGGCTATGCCGGACTATGGCCCACCAAGGAGCTATGGATCCGGTTCTTTGGCCTTCGCCGGAACGTCATTCCGAATGTAGATCTAGAGCCGGAGGATAAACAACTCATGCAGTTCGGGGCTGCGTCAATCTCTCCTCGGAAGTTGTCCATCTTCCCCCGAGTCACGGGACTTGACTCCTGCAAGGGATGGGCCCGGACTTTCTTCTACGTCCGGAACAGCACCACTGAAGACCTGATCCGGCTGCGCCCCTATACTACGAGTCCTCCTAACCCGGATTTGTGGGACGTTATCCCCAAGAAGCCCACAGTCTTGGCAAACCAGGTCAACAAGAGGTTCAAGGAGTTGAAGGAGCTCGGATTGCACAATGAGGACGCCATGATCACGTTTGTCTGCAACCGAATTCCCCCCTCTAGAAACGCACACATAAAGTGTGCCACATGAGCTGGGGCCGCGACCCGAACCGGACCTCGTCTTTTGAGTTAAGCAATACCGAGATCTACCGCCGAGTCAAGGACCTATTCACCACCCACAAAAACTTCTCTTCTGAGTCGACGTGGGGGATTGAACACTATTTCCGGGATAGGCTTGCTCCTTCGGTAAGTCTCGTGCTCCAAACCTTTTCCGAGCTAAATCATATGTCGGTATGTTGTCGGTTTTAATTCTGTTGCTTTTTCTTTCCCTTAGATGTTTCTTCAGCAGACCATTGAGGACGGCACCGACCCTTCCCTCAAATGGGCTCCTGACCGGGATACCTCGGACGAGGAGGAACCGGACCTGGAGATGTTCCTTCCTATGGCTGATGCGACCAAGCAACCCACCGGTAAACTCTCTTCTATTAGAGATTGGCCCGACGATGAAGATGATTCGGATGTTGAGGTGATGGAAGCATTTGACGCTGTCCCCCTTTCTTATGCTTTTCCAGCATCATCTAACCCCGGTGGGCAGATCCATGAAGACCCTCCCCTTGCCGTGGGTGATCCTGTCTCGGTGGCGCCGAAGAAGAAAAGGGGAGCCGCATCAACTTCTTCCTCCGGACCTTATCAGCCAGCCAAAAGGTGAAAGAAGTCCGGGGACAAAACTGCCACCAAGCCCCCAACCAAGGCCACGGCCCGGAGGGCTCGGAAGCCTAAGGAACCACTGACCTCGGATGAGTAAGCCTACTCACCTTTTGCCATGCACTTGTTCTTATTTTGTTATAATTTCTCATCATACTTTATTTGATTCGGCAGGGCCACGGTGGAGGTCCCCCAGAGTGGATCTAGCATTGCCTCGCCACTCCGACACAGCCCCTTCTCCCCTCGTGGCGACAATTCACGCCCGTTGAGCCCTATCCCGGAGGGTTCGAAGGCTGCTCCAGATTCCAGCCCACCTCGTCAAGAGGAGGGCAACCTTGGAGCAGGGGAGACTGGCTATGCCGAGGCAGCGGTAACCACTACTCTGGCTCCGCCGCAACCAGCTACCACCGAGGTTCCTTCAGCCCCTCCACAGAAAAAGAAACCAGTACCAGCACCATCCTCAGCTTTAGCACCAGCAGCAAAAACAAAAGCTACAGCAGCAGCGCTAAGCCCCTCGGCCTCGTCCGAGTCTTCTCAGTCTCGGGGAGAAAGCACCAAGGCAACTCCCAAGGGTAAATCTGCTGCAGCAACTTCCACCTCTCAGCAACCCAAGGGCAAAAAGGCCCCTGACGCCACCAGGGCAGCATCCGTCGAGGCTGGACAGCGCACACTCGCGTCCATGCTTTCCAAGAAGCCTCCAGCACCGAAGGACGCCCCTGCCAAGCCAGCTGACGCGCAACTTGTTTTGCACACCAGCCCAGCCCTTGCCCAGGTTGAGAGGAGGGAGGCGCATGCCAAGTGTTTGGTAGCGCCCCACATGCTCAGCAGCAAACGATACCCTCCGACCTTGATCGAATTCGTAAATAACTGGAACAAGGCGGAGTTCGTCCACAACGACGACCTCCCGGAGAAGTTCGGTCCCGCCGAATTTTTTGCAGAGATGAATACTGCCGCCAAGGCAATTAACCTTGCGGGTCGGATGATTGAGGTATGTTAGTTCTTCTTTTCCTTAACAACTTGTAGATATAATTGATATAGCCATTAGTCCCCGAGTCTCCGGGGGAGTAACTTGTTACTCGGCCAGATGCTCCTTAGAGAACTAACGTAGCTCCTTGATCACTTCGAATATGCACACACCTAGAGCCGGTTTAAGTTCCACTTGGCCCGGATCTTGTACACTTCGAATATGCACACACCTAGAGCCGGGTTAAGTTCCACTTGGCCCAGATTTTGTACACTTTGAATATGCACACACCTAGAGCCGGGTTAAGTTCCACTTGGCCCGGATTTTGTACACTTCGAATATGCACACACCTAGAGCCGGGTTAAGTTCCACTTGGCCCGGATTTTGTACACTAATATGCACAAACCTAGAGTCGGGTTAAGTTCCACTTGGCCTGGATTTTGTACACTTCGAATATGCACACACCTAGAGCCGGGTTAAGTTCCACTTGGCCTTGATTTTGTACACTTCGAATATGCACACACCTAGAGCCGGGTTAAGTTCCACTTGGCGCGGATTTTTTACACTTCGAATATGCACAAGACTAAGCTATCTTTTGGTACTCTTTTCAGGTGACCACCAACCGTCAGAGCGCTGAGTTTCAGCGTCTCCTTGATACTCACAAAATGCTGCGTGCAAAACATAATGCACTTCTCACTAAACACGAGAAAAGGGGTAAGTTTCTTCCTCGGCATTTTTCCATTTTCCTTCATCTTCTTCTACCGAACTAACCCATCGTTTGGTTTTCGCAGCTGGGGTGGAGGCTGAGAACACGATCATGAGGAAAAATTTGGATCAAATCAAGGGTAAGTTATTTTTGCTCAACCTTGCTATGCTTTCCATCTCCTTTCCTCCTTGGCTCGGCAAACATTCATACCTCGGCTTTGCCGGGTCAACAAACTATTTCAGCATCTCTTGAAGATAGTGTGCCCATGCCTGATATGATGCTGCATTTTCTCGAACAAGTAGGACAACATCAAGCCGAGCTCAAAAAGAAAGATGATGAGCTGCCCTTCTCCGAGCCAAAGATGATGAGATTGCCAAGCTTAAGGCAGATATGAATAAATTGAAAGCAGAGCACCAAACCGAACTCCAGAAAGCCGGCCAAGACTATACTGAAGAGCGCGAGCGCCTCAATCTCCAGATTGCCAAGGACCAGGAACTACTCAAGGAGGCCAACATCAAGCTTGAGTCGGCGAACGCGGAACTTGTGCAACTTCGGGACAGGCGCGACAACTTCATCAAGGAGCTGTCCCGGGTTCACAGCCATATCTCTAGTAAGTTCTTCTCCTTCAACCGATGTTGATCTTTCCGGGTCTACTTCCTTTACTTACCCCACTCGTTTTATTTTCCCAGGCAAATTCCCAGAAAGCGATGTCGTTGGATCCAATGCCGTTACCAAGTTCCGCAAGCAGAGGGGTACTCCATCTGGCACTGGCTCCATTCCTCTCGACCTCGAGGACTTGATAGTTAGTTTGTCAGCCCGAGTCGAAGTCGTGAGTAACTACGGCAAGGATGTCTTGGATGTGGTAATCCGGATCTTCAACACCTTTTGGCCTGAAGAGGATACTCCGGAGGATTTGGATGTTCTTTTTGCCAGGCTTATGGACTATGAGACTCAACTGGATCTCTGGAGAGAATCTGCTGGGCGCGCCGGAGCTGAGATCGTTCTTCACTACGTGCTCATGTGGTACGATAAGATTGACCTCAATCTCCTTGCACGCATGCGCACGGGATCAAAGTGGTCTACTGACCCGGATTGGGTAGCTCGGCGCAATGCTTGCGCTCACAGATTCATCCAATTCGCCCCCGTTCACTAGTGGAACGAGGGACCGAGCTTTCTAGATGTCACCGATGATGAAAACGCTGAGAACGTTGAAGATGGCTCGGATGAGGATGAAGAGGACGCTACCTCGGACGTCGAAGACAGCGAAGATGACGCCGGACTTCCTCCTCCTGCTGCTCCTTGAGCAAAAAACTTTAAAGTTTCATCAGATCCCCGGTATGCCGGGTGCAATTGTATTAAGCACATCAGTGATATTTTGCTACTAAGTTTCTATGCCGGATTAACTTGGACGTAGTCCCCGAGTTTCATTTTCTTGTTCCTCCAATTTTTTGGCTCGGCTCGTGTCCACCTTGGTTCTGTTTTATGACTTACGAGTTCGATTTTCAAAAATTGATTTAACAGTACTTGGAAACTTTAGGTTTAGCTCAAAATAATTCAGCATGATAAATCTAAAGTACACGCAATGTTAGTCCGAAAAACAAACGTCGGCTCGATTAAGTTTTTTCCCTTAGTCGTTTTTCATGTGCTATGCAATTCCAAACTTGTTCTCTTGCTTGCCATGAAGCCAAATCTTGTTGGACAGCAGCAAGTCGAAGAGTTAGGTTTTTGGTGTTCAAACACTACTAATCCGGCCTAAGTTGAAGCAACTTACGCCAGCTAACATATAAATAAGAAATATAGAAGACAACTAAAATTACTAAGGCAATCCCCGAGTTACTATTCGAGGTGCCAAGATTTCATTGATAAGCTCATTGACGGCATACATACCGACATATGAGAGACTCAGATACAAACACTTCTCTACTAAGTGTAGAAAGGACGAAGTAGAGCTACATTCCATGGACGTTTGGATTCCTCGCCGGACCTGTCTGCCTTGTTCTTTTCCTGTGGTTTTGCATCGATAAGATAATAAGAATCATTGTGCAATGCTTTGCTCACAATGAATGGCCCTTCCCATGGGGGGGATAATTTATGCATGCCAGCAGTATGTTGTACCAACCGGAGTACCAGGTCACCTTCCCGGAAAAGTCGGGGGCTTACTTTCTGGCTATGATAGCGTCGGAGATTTTGCTGATATATGGCGGATCTGGACAATGCCAATTCTCTCGCTTCTTCCAGCAGATCAACATCATTTTGCCGGGCCTCTTGCACTTTGGCTTCTGTGTATTGGGTGACTCTAGGCGAGTCATGCTCTATGTCGGCTGGTAATACAGCTTCTGCCCCATATACCAGAAAGAATGGTGTATAGCCTGTTGATCGATTCAGAGTTGTTCTTAAACTCCACAATACCGCTGGTAGTTCTTCTATCCAGCACCCCGCTGACCTTTGCAGCGGCTCAATGAGACGAGGTTTTATTCCAGATAATACTAATCTGTTGGATCTTTCCACTTGTCCGTTCGATGCGGGGTGGGCTACCGAGGCAACGTCGAGCCGGATCTTCTTATCTCGGCCAAAACGCGCAAATTCTCCCTCAGCAAAATTTGTGCCATTATCTTTGATGATACTGTGAGGATAACCGTATCTCAAGATGATGTCTTTGAGGAAAGTTACGGAAGTGGCTCCATCACATTTTCTTATTGGCTTTACTTCAATCCACTTCGTAAATTTATCCACCATGACCAAAATGTGAGTCATATTTCCCTTCGCTGGTTTAAACGGGCCAACCATATCCAAGCACCATACGGCAAATGGCCATGTAATTGGTATGGTCTTGAGTTCCGATATTGGCATATGTGTTTTTGTCGCATATCTCTGACAACCATTGCATTTTCTCACTAGATCTTCTGCTTGTTCTAAGGCACTTGGCCAGTAAAACCCATGGCGGAAAGCTTTTGGTACCAAGGCTCTGGATGAGGCATGATGCCCACATTCCCCTTGATGTATATCTCGGAGGATGTCAAGTCCTTCCTCCGGGTCAACACATCGCTGGAGGACATTGGTCACACTCCTTTTGTATAGCTCGGAATTGATGATCGTATATGCTTTTGCTCTCCTCTGAGTTTGCCTGGAAAGTACCTCCTCTGCGGGTAAGGTTCCATCTTTTAGGAATTGGAAACTTGGCATTTCCCAAGCTGGTACAACTCTCACTGGGAACACATGCTCATCAATTTCCATTAGATCCACCAGCATAACTTCTACCGGATCGCGCTGTGCAGTCCTTGGGTTTGTCGTGGCAGTCCCCGGGTTCACCA
This sequence comes from Avena eriantha, assembly GCA_910589775.1. Classification (NCBI taxonomy): domain Eukaryota; kingdom Viridiplantae; phylum Streptophyta; class Magnoliopsida; order Poales; family Poaceae; genus Avena; species Avena eriantha. The sequence continues at coordinate 76,566,000 of OU342746.1, forward strand.
AGGCTGTCCCCAGGTTTCGCGAACCACTCCCTACATCAATGTCCATGGGCACAGCCTCTGATTCCGGATTTGCCGGGATAAAAATTGTGTCGGACTCCGGGGATGGCCTGATGGATGGTTTTCTGAGGTGCTCCAATGCTATGCCAGGTGGAATTGCTTGTCGAGTTGAACCGAGCTTCGATAATACGTCGGCAGCCCCATTTTCCACCCAAGGTATATGGTGAAATTCGCATCCCTCAAAGTAACCAGATATCTTCTGCACATGAAATCTATATAATGCCATGTTTGCGTCCAAAGCATCCCATTGCCCGGAGACCTGCTAGACTACGAGATTCGAGTCGCCGAAGCACTAGATCCGGCGTATTCCAACCTCCTTTGCCACTTTAAGCCCATGTATAAGTGCCTCGTATTATGCAACATTGTTTGATGCAGTGAAGTGGATCTACAACACATATTTCAGCTGGTCCTTCTTGGGCGAGGTAAGCACAACTCCGACACCTAACCCGGTTTTTGTTTTTGACCCGTCGAAGTGCATTTTCCAGTAGTTCGGATCTGGTAATGGTGGATCATATTGCACCTCGGCCCAATCCACAAAAAAGTCCGCCACAGCCAGATATTTAATTGCCTCTCTTCTGTCATATTGTGGCGCATAAGGTGCTAGTTCAATTGCCCATTTTGCAATCCTGCCACTTGCATCCTTGTTACTCATTATCTCGGATATGGGATCTTCACATATTACCTTGATTAGGTGTTCCTCGAAATAGTGCTTCAGCTTCTTAGCTGCCATATACACACCATATGCCACTTTTTGATAGTGAGGATAGTTCTGCTTTGAGGCTGATAATACACTAGCCTTTGCACCGACTTACCCTCTTCGTCGCGCTCTACCACAATCACTGCACTTACAACTCGGTTGGTTGCGGCTATATAGAGCAACATTGCCTCCTTTGATAGTGGAGAGGCTAACACTGGTGCAGTGGCTAATATTTTCTTTAAGTGAGCAAATGCTTCATTGGCCTGCGACGTCCAAATGAACTTATCTAACTTTTTCATGAGTTGATAGAGAGGTAGTGCCTTTTCTCCCAACTGACATACAAACCGACTCAACGATGCCAGGCAACCAGTGAACTTCTGGACATCGTTAAGACACTTCGGCAGCTCCATTCGTTCTATGGCCCGGATCTTAGTTGGATTGACCTCAATACCCCGGCTGGAGACGAGGAATCCGAGTAATTTTCTAGCCGGGACACCGAAGGTACATTTTTCCGGGTTAAGCTTCATCCGGAACCTCCTTAGGTTCGCGAGCGTCTGCCTGATATCGTCAAGGAGCGTTTTGCTTTCCTTGGTCTTTATCACAACATCATCCACATACACCTGCACATTTTGACCAATTTGGTCATGCAATCATTTTTGCATACATCTTTGGTACGTTGCCCCTGCATTACGTAAACCAAAAGGCATGGTGCGATAGCAATAAGCCCCATACGGGGTGATAAACGCAGTCTTTATTTGATCATTTGGGTTTAGAGGTATCTGGTGGAAACCAGAATATGCATCAATGAATGACAACAACCCACACTCAGCAGTGGAATCTATGACTTGGTCTATCCTTGGCAGTGGGAATGGATCTTTCGAACACGCCTTATTCAGGTTCGTGTAATCGATACACATACGCCAAACCACTGCCAAGTTTGGATCATCTTTCTTTTTCTCCACCAGCACCAGATTAGACAGCCAATCCGGGTAAAGCACTTCCATGATAAATCCTGCAGCCAACAACCGAGCTATCTCATCTCCTATGACTTTTCTGCTATCTTCGGCGAAGCGGCGGAGAGGTTGTTTCACCGGCTTAGCTCCGGGTCTCACATTCAAAGAGTGCTCGGCCAACTCCCTCGGAACACCTTGCAAGTCCTGCGTGGACCAAGCAAAAATATCCCTATTCTCACGGAGGAAGTTGACGAGCTCGCTTTCCTATTTGTCATTTAGCCCGGCACCAATCGTTACAGTATGCTCAGGGAACATATCATCAACAGGCACTTTCTTGGTATCTTTTGTCGCTTGGAATGAGACACTTCCATGCGGGTTACTCAATGCCGGCATATACTGCTGCGCGGACTGAGCCAATGCCGCCACTTCCTGGATCTTTCTCTTTTCTTGCGCAATCACGAGTGACTCGGCCAGGTTTGACCCGGTAGATGCACACTCAATTGAACGTCAGAAATCTCCAGCTATGGTAGTTACACCATTTGGCCCGGGCAGCTTCATCTTTAAGTAACTGATGTGACAGCTTGCCATAAACTTGTTCAGAGCTGGTCTACCGAGTAACGCGTGATACGCACTTTCTAAGTTCACCACTTCGAACTCCAAATTCTCAGTTCGGCAGTTATCTCTTGTGCCGAATAAAACGTCAACCCGGACCTTGCCTATGGGCTCACAAGAAATGCCTCGCACAATGCCATGGAAAGTTGTCCTTGTAGCTTGGAGCATGTTTTCCGAGATGCCCAATTTTCGCATGGTGTCCACATACATGATGTTGATGCTACTACCATTACCAATCAGCACCTTGGAGAATCTCACGTTGATGTTAGGCCCAATGAATGTCGGATCCAACACTAGTGCCTACGTACCAGGACTTGGCATAAGCTTGGTATGATCTTTGATGCTCCAGGTAATTTCCTGGTCTGGCCAAGGCATATACCTCGTCACAGCTGGCATTACCGCATTCACCTCCATATGTCGGCGCTGCAAGCTCTTTCTGTCTGTCTCTTTCGTAGTGAACACGCAGTAACTCTGGTGGTGCTCTCTGTACTCATTCCTCCCCTCATTTCCGGGGCACCTCCAATCCTGCTGGTTTTGGTTTTCTACCTGATGCACTGCATCCCTTCTCTCATTGTTGTCATACCTCGGCGGAGGGGGAGGCAACATTAACTGTTGTGTGTTCGCTCCGGAGAGCAATTGATGCCGGGGTAACTCCTGCCGAGGTTGATCATTCCGAGGTGCCTGAGCATTCCCCGAACCACTTTGTTCTATCTTTCGCATCCACTCACACTGCCTAGTTGTGTGACCCGCCGGGTTACTTGGATTAGGCGTGTGAAATTTACACGGCTGATCCAGCATTGCTTCATAGGTATACCTCAGACGGTCCTTCTTCTCTTGCCACTGTTTTTTCTGCTCTGGCGTCCAAGTTTTCTTCCTATCATTCCTTGGCATCCATTGTTGTCCTCCAGTTTTCTGACGTTGACTACCTCCTGCTCCGGGTTGATCCTGATTCACAACTGTAACTTGTTGCGAACTGTAGCGATAATCCGGTCTGTCATCCCTTCTTTTACCTCGGTAATCATTTCTTCGGGATGACCCGGCCCCATCTCGCTGACAATACTCCTCGCTCGACTCATTTGAGGTGAGCCTAGGTTGCATCGGATCACCCAAAGCATATGAATCAGCAATCCGGATCATTTCTGCCAAGGTGGTTGGCATATCCCTTTGCAACCTTTGCCATAGCATGCTTGCAAATCTGCATCCTTGCACAAACTAGGCTATGGCCTATGACTCAATCACACCCTCACACGAGTTTCGTACAGTGCACTAACGGGTTAAGAACTCCCGATCAGTCTCATTTGGTCTCGCCTGCACATTGCTAGGGTTTGTGGCATGTTGGGCCTCTGATACGTACTTGAGAAATTGCTAACAAACATCTCCTCAAAATCGATCCGACAATTAATACTTCCGGGTGGCAAATTGTTTAGCCATACCCTTGCTGGCCCCTCCAACATCTAGGGTACATATCTCACTGCCCACCTCAAGTTGCATGTGGCGATCTTGACAGCAGTTGCATAGTTAATCAACCAATCCTCCGGCTTAGTGCTGCTGTCATACGTCTTTGTGCCTCTAGGTAACTGGAAGTTTGGTATCGGAGGTTCCTTCATGATCCGGGGCCCAAAACATGCTGGACCCGGAGGACCTTGACACTCAATTTGCTCCGACCTATACAGCCGATCCAGTTTTAACCTGGCGTCATCAGGCATCAAGTTTCTGCCTCCCAATCTTGACCCTATCATGTGATAGTCCGGTCTAGGATAGCAAGCGTTCACCATCTCCAAATCTCCATCGTTGTATCCATCTTGCTCCTGTTGAGCTGCTCTCTATTGCATAGCTTGGCCGGCGCTGCGCTCTTGCCGTGGTATATTCCGCTGCTGCAGTTGACCTGCACCTACCGAATTACGCTGTCCGGCATTACTGTTTACATCATTCACTTGACCAGCATTGCCTTGGTTGCGATTACCTCGGCCAGCTTCACCTCGGCTCACACTCCTTCGATCTTCATTTCTTTGCACTTCTTTTCCTTTCCCTGCCCTTGCCGGGTCATACGGGACTATCTGTTTATTCCTCCTGGCCGAAGTTACTACCTCTTCTCTCCTAGGACCACCATGAGGAGACGATGCGGCTCCAGCGTATTTTTCCAGGTTACCCACCGCCGAATGAACAATCTTGGAGGCCCCAGCTCTCTCCGGGTTAGCTCTGAGCAGCTCCTCATTTTGCCTGTTCGCAATCCGAACCAACTCATTGACTCTTTCCTGCTATCTTTGACGGGCTTCACCTGTGAAACCCTCTAATTCGGACGCAGCTGCATCCGCTGCTCTGAGATTCTTTGCCGGGGTACTATACCTCGGCAGCCCTATGGACAAACAGTTCTTTGATTCCTCAATCCTAGTATCACCCTCTCTGTTCATCTCACTCATGAGATTTCTTCCTTTCACTTTTATAGCATCTACCTTATTTGCCTTAGCGTACTCACGCAGCGTCATGTTCAACGACTGCTGAGCCGCGACTATCTTTTTCGCACCCTCTAGTATTTTCTGCCTAGTTTCCTCTAGCTCGGCCTGTGCCTGAGCCGGATCTACTGCTGCTGCTACTGGGTTTGCCAAGCTATCCATTGCCTGCTGCAGCACATTCTCAGGCCTCTCTAGTGGAGGTCCTCTACTTTTCCTTGGTGCCTTGGGAGTTACCTCCGGAGCTGGTGCAGGATCCTTGCTTGCGCCCGCGCCTGGCGCAATCATCATCACCTCTGCACGGTCTAGGGAGCGAGCGATACGCGCCCCGTGAACCACGGTAAGGGGTGGCTCGCCTCCTTCGACGACGTGCCACGGATGAACGCACGACACATCAACAGCAACGTAGACCTTGTGCGCGCCGAACTTGACGAAGAGGCCGTTGCGTGGGAGAGGACGCGTGCCGAAATAGCCAGCGTTGTCGCTGACAAAGTCCAGCGCTCCAAAGCGCTGAACGAGCCCCGAGACGATGCGTTCGCCGGTGCCGATGAGGTTTCCCGTCCGGATCTTTAACCCTGCTAGCGCCGCTAGCCCCACGGTGGGCGCCAACTGTCGTGGTGGTGTCACGGCAGATGCCATGGATAGGCTAAAGGTGGGGACTAAATGCACTAGGGGAATCTAGGGAGGGATAGTGTGGTGTTTCCACACACAGAAGCTTTGAATTAGATTCACCTTCGCAGATTACAAGTGCTCCTAGAGCGGTACTGGAGAGAGGAGGAAGAAGAAATCTCTTACTCTCACCACTAGCAAAAGACAATTCGCTAGGAGATAACAAAGCCAAGACCAATCAACCGCCTCTACAGAGGCTCTAGCCCTCCTTATATAGGAGGTGCTAGGTCTCCACTTAGGGCATACGTGGAGGCATATTCCAGGGAATATGCCTCTTCCCAAAATAGTAAGCTGACTTGGTCACTTTTCCCCGCGTCATCCAGGCAGAGGCTAAGTGAGCCTCTGCGGCGCCTGCGTCACCTGAGATTGGCTTTGTCACCTTTGTCGGCCACGCCTCGGTGGTCCAGCCTCTGTCCACTTCACTCACACTTTGCATACAGTAGTCACCTTTGACCAGCGAGATACCTTCCTTCTCTTACAAGCTTGATATAACCCGGATCCCACATAGTTGATCCGGCTACACCTATTCCTGCATACAAGTTAGATACATCTTACCGACATATGGCTTAAGTCGGTTGAGACCAAGTTAGGTGGACGTCCCCCGGTCCGGGTTACTCCATGATCCGGCCTACCTTGAGGTGACTCGGCCAGCACTTGCTTTGACCTTGCCGTACCTCGGCTAACTAGGCCTTTATACCCCGGCGTGACCCTACCCGGGGGTATCCCCCCAACAGAATGACACTTGTGGTGGTTTATGAAAAGAACACACATGCAAATGACACTTGTGGATCCATGTGGTTTAGTAAAATAACACACCTGCAATGGCACTAGTGGTGGTTGAGGAAAACAACACACATGCAATGACATTGGTGGATCCATGTGGTTTAGGAAAGGACCTCATATGCAATGACACCGGTGGTGGTCATTAAAAAGAACACACATGCAAATGACTCTGGTGGATCCATGTGGTTTATGGAAAGGAACACACATGGAATGACACTTGTGGTGGTTTATTAAAATAACACAGATGCAAATTACACTGGTGGATCCATGTGGTTTAGTAAAATAACACACATGCAATGACACTAGTGGTGGTTGAGGAAAAGAACACACATGCAATGACATTGGTGGATCCATGTGGTTTATGGAAAGAACACACATGCAATGCCACTGGTGGTGGTTTAATAAAGGAACACACATGCAATGAATCTAGTTGTGGTTCCATGTGGTTTATGGAAAGAATACACATGGAATGACACTGGTGGATCCATGTGGTTTATGAAAAGAACACACAACATGCAATGACACTGGTGGATCCTTGTGGTTTTCGAAAAGAAATCAAATGCAATGACTCTAGTTGTGGTTTATGAAAATAACACAAATGCAATGAACTCTAGTGGTGGTTTAGGAGAAGAACACACATGCAATGACACTGGTGGATCCATGTGGTTTATGAAAAGAACACACATGCAATGACTCTAGATGTGGTTTATTAAAAGAACACACATGCGATGACAATGGTCGATCCATGTGGTTTTTAACACAAATGTAATGACTCTTGTGGATCCATGTGGTTTATGAAAAGAACACACATCCAATGACACTGGTGGATCCATGTGGTTTATGAAAAGAACACAGATGCAATGAACTCTAGTGGATCTATGTGGTTTATGAAAAGAACACACATGCAATAACACTGGTGGTGGTTTAGGAAAAGGACAAACATGCAGTGTGTCTAGTTGTGGTTTATGAAAAGAACAAAGATGCAATGACTCTAGTGGTGGTTTACGAAAAGGACACAAATTCATTGACAGTGCTGGATCCACGTGGTTTAGTAAAATAACACACATGTAATTACACTAGTGGTGGTTTAGGAAAAGAACACACATGTAATGTCTCTAGTTGTGGTTTAGGAAAAGAAAAAACATGCAAATGACTCTGGTGGATCCATGTGGTTTATGGAAAGAACACACATGCGATGAATCTAGTGGTGGTTTATGAAAAGAACACACATGCAATGACTCTAGTTGTGGTTCCATGTGGTTTAGTAAAATAACACAGATGCAATGACACTAGTGGTGGTTTAGGATAAGAACACACATGCAATAACACCGGTGGATCCATTGGGGTTTATGAAAAGAATAAACATGCAATGACTCTTGTTGTGGTTTATGAAAAGTACACACATGCAATGACTCTAGTGGTGGTTTAGGAAAAGAACACACATGCAATGAACTCTAGTGGATCCATGTGGTTTACTATAATAACGCACATGCAATGACACTAGTGGTAGTTTAGGAAAAGAACACACAAGCAATGTCTCTAGTTGTAGTTTAGGAAATGAACACACATGGAATGACACTGGTGGGGTTTATGAAAAGAACACACATGCAAATGACACTGGTGGATCCATGTGGTTTAGTAAAATAACACACCTGCAATGGCACTAGTGGTGGTTGACAAAAAGGAAACACATGCAATGACATTGTGGATCCATGTGGTTTAGGATAGGAACACACATGTAATGACACTGGTGGTGGTCATTAGAAAGAACACACATGAAAATGACTCTGGTGGATCCATGTGGTTTATGGAAAGGAACACACATGGAATGACACTTGTGGTGGTTGAGGAAAAGAACACACATGCAATGACATTGGTGGATCCATGTGGTTTAGGAAAGGAACACACATGCAATGACACTGGTGGTTTTCATTAAAAAGAACACAAATGCAAATGACTCTGGTGGGTCCATGTGGTTTATGGAAAGAACAAACATACAATGCCAGTAGTGGTGGTTTATTAAAGGAACACACATGCAATGAATCTTGTTGTGGTTCCATGTGGTTTATGAAAAGAACACACATGCAAATGGGACTGGTGGATCCATGTGGTTTAGTAAAATAACACACATGCAATGAAACTAGTGGTGGTTTAGTAAAAGAACACACATGAAAAGACATGCAATGACATTGGTGGATCCATGTGATTTAGGAAAGTAACACACATGCAATGACTCTGGTGGTGGTCATTGAAAAGAACACGCATGCAAATGACTCTGGTGGATCCATGTGGTTTATGGAAAGAACACACATGCAATAACACTGGTGGATCCATGTGGTTTATGAAAAGAACACACAACATGCAATGACACGGATGGATCCATGTGGTTTTTCAAAAGAACACAAATGCAATGACTCTAGTTGTGGTTTATGAAAAGAACACAAATACAATAAACTCTAGTGGTGGTTTAGGAGAAGAACACACATGCAATGACACTGGTGGATCCATGTGGTTTATGAAAAGAACACGCATGCAATGACTCTAGATGTGGTTTATGAAAAGAACACACATGAAATGACACTGGTCGGTCCATGTGGTTTTTAACACAAATGCAATGACACTAGTGGATCCATGTGGTTTCTAAAAATAATACACATAGAATGACTCTAGATGTGGTTTATGAAAAGAACACACATCCAATGACACTGGTGGATCCATGTGGTCTATGAAAAGAACACACATGCAATGAACTCTAGTGGATCCATGTGGTTTATGAAAATAACACACATGCAATGACACTTGTGGTGGTTTAGGAAAAGTACAAACATGCAATGTCTCTAGTTGTGGTTTATGAAATGAGCAAACATGCAATGACTCTAGTGGCGGTTTATGAAAAGGACACACATGCATTGACACTGGTGGATCCATGTGGTTTAGTAAAAAACACACATGCAATGACACTAGTGGTACTTTAGGAAAAAAACACACATGCAATGTCTCTAGTTATGGTTTACGAAAAGAACAAACATGGAAATTACTCTAGTGGATCCATGTGGTTTATGGAAAGAACACACATGCAATGAATCTAGTGGTGGTTTATAAAAAGAACACACATGCAATGACTCTGGCGGTGGTCATTGAAAAGAACACACATGCAAATGACTCTGGTGGATCCATGTGGTTTATGGAAAGAATACACATGCAATGACACTGGTGGATCCATGTGGTTTATCAAAATAACACACAACATGCAATGACACTGGTGGATCCTTGTGGTTTTTGAAAAGAAATCAAATGCAATCACTCTAGTTGTGCTTTATGAAAATAATACAAATGCAATGAACTCTAGTGGTGGTTTTGGAGAAGAACACACATGCAATGACACTGGTGGATCCATGTGGTTTACGAAAAGAACACACATGCAGTGCCTCTAGATGTGGTTTATGAAAAGAACCCACATGCGATGAAACTGGTCGATCCATGTGGTTTTAACACAAATGCAATGACACTAGTGGATCCATCTGGTTTATGAAAAGAATACACATCCAATGACACTGGTGGATCCATGTGGTTTTTGAAAAGAACATGCATGCAATGAACTCTAGTGGATCTATGTGGTTTACGAAAAGACCACACATGCAATGACACTGGTGGTGGTGTAGGAAAAGGACAAACATACAATGTCTCCAGTTGTGGTTTATGAAAAGAACAAACATGCAATGACTCTAGTGGTGGTTTATGAAAAGGACACAAATGCATTGACACTGGTGGATCCATGTGGTTTAGTAAAATAACACACATGCAATGAAACTAGTGGTGGTTTAGGAAAAGAACACACATGTAATGTCTCTAGTTGTGGTTTAGGAAAAGAACAAACATGCAAATGACTTTGGTGGATCCATGTGGTTTATGGAAAGAACACACATGCGATGAATCTAGTGGTGGTTTATGAAAAGAACACACATGTAATGACTGTAGTTGCGGTTGCATGTTGTTTAGTAAAATAACAAAGATGTAATGACACTTGTGGTGGTTTAGGAAAAGAACACACATGCAATGACACTAGTGGATCCATTGGGTTTATGAAAAGAAGAAACATGCAATGACTCTAGTTGTGGTTTATGAAATGTACAGACATGCAATGACTCTTGTGGTGGTTTAGGAAAAGAACACACATGCAATGAACACTAGTGGATCCATGTGGTTTAGTAAAATAACACACATGCAATGACACTAGTGGTGGTTTAAGAAAAGAGCACACATGCAATGTCTCTAGTTGTAGTTTAGGAAAGGAACACACATGGAATGACACTAGTGGTGGTTTATGAAAAGAACACACATGCAAATGACACTGGTGCATCCATGTGGTTTATTAAACACACCTGCAATGACACTAGTGGTGGCTGAGGAAAAGAACACACATGCAATGACATTGGTGGATCCATGTGGTTTAGGAAAGGAACACACATGCAATCACACTGGTGGTGGTCATTAAAAAGAACACACATGCAAATAACTCTGGTGGATCCATGTGGTTTATGGAAAGAACACACATGCAATTCCACTAGTGCTGGTTTATTAAAGGAACACACATGCAATGTATCTAGTTGTGGTTCCATGTGGTTTATGAAAAGAACACACATGCAATTGACACTGGTGGATCCATGTGGTTTAGTAAAATAACACACATGTAATGACACTAGTGGTGGTTTAGTAAAAGAACACACATGAAAAGACATGCAATGACATTCATGGATCCATGTGGTTTAGGAAAGGAACACACATGCAATGACTCCGGTGGTGGTCATTGAAAAGAACACACATGCAAATGACTCTGTTGGATCCATGTGGTTTATGGAAAGAACACACATGCAATGACACTGGTGGATCCATGTGGTTTATGAAAAGAACACAAAACATGCAATGACACTTGTGGATCCATGTGGTTTTTGAAAAGAACACAAATGCAATGACTCTAGTTGTGGTTTATGAAAAGAACACAAATGCAATGAACTCTAGTGGTTGTTTAGGAGAAGAACACACATGCAATGACACTGGTGGATCCATGTGGTTTATGAAAAGAACACACATGCAATGACTCTAGATGTGGTTTATGAAAAGAACACACATGCAATGACACTGGTCGATCCATGTGGTTTTAAACACAAATGCAATGACACTAGTGGATCCATGTGGTTTCTAAAAATAATACACATGTAGTGACTCTAGATGTGGTTTATGAAAAGAACACACATCCAATGACACTGGTGGATCCATGTGGTCTATGAAAAGAACACACATGCAATGAACTCTAGTGGATCCATGTGGTTTATGAAAAGAACACACATGCAATGACACTGGTGGTGGTTTAGGAAAAGGACAAACATGCAATGTCTCTAGTTGTGGTTTATGAAATGAGCAAACATGCAATGACTCTAGTGCTGGTTTATGAAAAGGACACACATGCATTGACACTAGTGGATCCATGTGCTTTAGTAAAATAATACACATGCAATGACACTAGTGGTAGTTTAGGAAAAGAACACACATGCAATGTCTCTAGTTGTGGTTTAGGAAAAGAACAAACATGGAAATGACTCTAGTGGATCCATGTGGTTTATGAAAATAACACAAATGCAATGAACTCTAGTGGTGGTTTAGGAGAAGAACAGACATGCAATGACACTAGTGGATCCATGTGGTTTATGAAAAGAACACACATGCAATAACTCTAGATGTGGTTTATGAAAATAACACACATGCGATGACACTGGTCGATCCATGTGGTTTTTAACACAAATGCAATGACACTAGTGGATCCATGTGGTTTATGAAAAGAACACACATCCAATGACACTGGTGATCCATGTGGTTTATGAAAAGAACACACATGCAATGAACTCTAGTGGATCTATGTGGTTTATGAAAAGAACACACATTCAATGACACTGGTGGTGGTTTAGGAAAAGGACAAACATGCCATGTCTCTAGTTTAGGTTTATGAAAAGAACAAACATGCAATGACTCTAGTGGATCCATCTGGTTTAGTAAAATAACACACATGCAATGACACTAGTGGTGGTTTAGTAAAAGAACACACATGAAGAGACATGCAATGCCATTGGTGGATCCATGTGGTTTAGGAAAGGAACACACATGCAATGACTCCGGTGCTGGTCATTGAAAAGAACACACATGCAAATGACTCTGTTGGATCCATGTGGTTTATGGAAAGAACACACATGCAATGACACTGGTGGATCCATGTCGTTTATGAAAAGAACACACAGCATGCAATGACACTGGTGGATCCATTTGGTTTTTTAAAAGAACACAAATGCAATGGCTCTAGTTGTTGGTTATGAAAAGAACACAAATGCAATGAACTCTAGTAGTGGTTTAGGAGAGGAACACACATGCAATGACACTGGTGGATCCAAGTGGTTTATGAAAAGAACACACATGCAATGACTCTAGATGTGGTTTATGAAAAGAACACACATGCAATGACACTGGTCGATCCATGTGGGTTTTAACAAAAATGATTTGACACTAGTAGATCCATGTGGTTTATGAAAAGAACACACATGCAGTGACTCTAGATGTGGTTTATGAAAAAACACACATCCAATGACACTGGTGGATCTATGTGGTCTATGAAAAGAACACACATGCAATGAACTCTAGTGGATCCATGTCGTTTATGAAAAGAACACACATGCAATGACACTAGTGGTGGTTTAGGAAAAGGACAAACATGCAATGTCTCTAGTTGTGGTTTACGAAAAGAGCAAATATGCAATGAATCTAGTGATGGTTTATGAAAATGACACAGATGCATTGACACTGGTGGATCCACGTGGTTTAGTAAAATAACACACATGCAATGACTCTAGTGGTAGTTTAGGAAAAGAACACACATGCAATGTCTCTAGTTGTGGTTTAGGAAAAGAACAAACATGGAAATGACTCTGGTGGATCCATCTGGTTTATGGAAATAACATGTTGTGAACTCGGATCGTTTAGGATCCTAAGTCCCTGTGATAAACATGCTAGTCCCTGGATCATTAACTAGCACTTCACAGTCGATGAATATCATGTAAAACACAAGTCATTATTACACGAATAATCCAGAGTATAATTATTACAACTTGCATAGCTTATAGCTAGCTCAAATAAAACAACGGAAACTAAGAAGAACTTGAGTCCATCAACGCCTCAGGCTAGTTGCTTGAAGACCCACGATTCCTACGCACCTTTCATTCTTCGGATTATGCACATAAGACATGCACCCAACAAGTTGGGTCAATACTTTGAATGTATTGGCAAATTACACCAAAGAAAGAGTAATTCTATCTCTACATGCAAGGCTAAGAGTAGGCTCTGGGGTTCATTTGTGTAAAGCCAATTTTACCAATGTAATAAGAAAAGAGGAAGAAAGTTTTCGCTACTTTGTAAACTTTGATAAATAGTATAGGGTCGAATGGAACACGTGGATATTACTCACCAAGTGCCCAAATCAACCTAGCACTTGGATATTATACACCAAGTTCCCAAAATCCCGCCCAACGGCGATATTACTCACGCCTTGGGTTTTATAAAACGTTAGGTTTGGAAAAGAGAGAGGAAGATCTTTCAGAGGCTCCATCCTTCAGATGCTCAAAGTTGTTCTGTTTTCGTGAACACGGCTGATCGATCAGATTGCAATACTCTCGAGAGGTTGTGCACTTTCCCCACAATCCACGATCAAGTCCTTTTACAAACAAGACCATGGCGAAGCCTTCCCTTAGTAGCCCCTCTACCAGCTGGATCCAACCGTGCCAAGAACCTCCAAATGTTGGTACCCCGGTGAGGTTTCCCACTAAGTACTAAGCCAAGACAGAGCCCATATGTATTGTGGTTGCACAGGAAGCTTCTGAATTCTGAAACATGGCAGACTTCTTTGATTCCTGGGCGGCCGTCCTCCACCAAAATCCCACTCGTTGTCCCGACAACCATTCCGCCCAGAAGAAAACTTAGTTTTATTTTGAAGGGGGTTTTGGAGAAGAAAAGTTCGCTCGAGAGAGCTTTCGTACTTAGAAATTTTTTGTGTCTTTCGAACCCTCCCAACGGTACTTTCATATATACAAGTATATAGCATAGCAAGCATAACTTAAAAAAACAGGATAACCTATTGGGATGGAAATTCCTAAGCATAGAGCTACTCATGGCATACTACAAAACCGCACTTGCAAAAATAGTACTTAAGAAAATCTACCAAAATCCTACACATGCATACTACAGAATTTGAAGAGTAAAACATGCATAGTCAAAATTGCGACATAAACATGAACAAGTGGTGCAACTTGCCTTGATCCGAGCAGCACTCTACACAACAGTTCCTCAGCGCACTCCGAGCAATCTAACGAAACAAACATGGATCCAATCACAATTTGCACAAAACAAAGTCACGAAGTCGAATATGCATGCATGCAACATGGTAATATGCAAGGATAGATTCGATTTCGACCAAGGGTTTTAATCAGGGGTGTTGTTGAGTTGGGGATGTCATTAGAATCGATTCCCCACGGATTTTAAGTATTTTGGGTTAAACCCTAAATAACCAAGCTCAAAACTAGATCTACAACTCCAATCTACCTCGAGACAGATCTGAACAAGAAGGTCTTGTCGATACAAAGACACCGCAACAAGAATCAACTAAAACGGAGCTACGGATAATTTTCTAGAATTAAAATACTCTAATCTAAACTTTAAATCCTACTGCAAGATTGCTGTGGCAAAATAGCAATATTATTGTAGATTAGAGTAATTTCTGCCTATTTAAAAGAAAATAAAAAGGTGGCCAGCTACGCGGCAACAAGTGGCGGCTCGGGATTGGCCAGCGGGGCACGCGTGACGCCGACGCGGTGATGACGCGGCGACGACGCGGCGGGTGCCACGTGGCGCGACGCGATTGGCCGGGGCGGTTTGACCGTTTTGTGCCATTGGATCTCGATCTAACGGTCGGAGAGGGGGGGTGGCTTACCGGCGATGGCGACGGTGGGTGGCGGCGGAGTGCCGGCGGCGGTCGGTGACGGTCGACTGCGGCGAGGCGGTGCTCCCCTGGCCTGGTGAAGTGGACGACGGCGACCGGCTCCTCGCCGTGGTTCCGTTCCTAGGGGCGGCGTCCGCTCCTCCTTCTCGAGGTGGCGGCGGGGGGGCGGCTGGAGGCGGCGGAGTCTGGCGGACCTCCGGCGAGCGATTGGCGGCGGATCGGTAGCGGTGGGGTAGAAAAAAGCTAGGGTTTCGCAGGAGGCGTGCCGGGGGTGCTTATAGGCGGGTTTTCTTGGTGCGGGGACTACGGAATCCACTCCGAATCGGCCGGAGGCGGTTGTGCCGACACGGCGAGCTCGTGCTCGAGCCGGACTCGAGCGAAGAGGGGGATGACGGGTGGGACCGGGGCGTCAGCGGCTGCGGGGGGCGGGCTGGCTGCTGCTGTGGCATCTGGGCCGGCCCACGTGCTGCGCGTTGCCCTCCTGGCCAGGCGGCGGTAGGTAAGTCACGGGCTGGTCTAGCCGGCCCGTTAGGCTAGATCCTCTTTTTTTTAATCTTTTATTTTTTTCCTGTTTTCCTATTTGTTTAATAACTTCTGCAAACGGGCTCCGAATTAAACAAAATTTGTTTCTAAAATTTTGTAAAAAGAAGAGGGTTAGGGTAGGATTATAAAATAACACTTTTGCAAGGGTGTTGGTGGTTCAAAATGGTTTTACCCCTTTTAGTGTATATATGACTATGGGATTTAGGAAGAAAAATCTATGCAGTTTTTATTATGCAATGCCATGATGCAAGGATATGATGCATGCTTCTAGTAACATCTGTAATTGCAAAAATTTGGGATGTTACAAACCTACCCCCCTTAAGAAGAATCTTGTCCCCGAGATTCGGGTTAGTTAGCAAA
Organism: Avena eriantha; assembly: GCA_910589775.1. NCBI lineage: Eukaryota > Viridiplantae > Streptophyta > Magnoliopsida > Poales > Poaceae > Avena > Avena eriantha. Next base: position 76,582,158 of record OU342746.1, read on the forward strand.
TAGGTGTGGGTGTTCTTTCTTCAGGTCTTCTTCACGTTCCCACGTGGCCTCTTCCTCAGAATGGTGATTCCATTGAACTTTGCAAAACCTGATAATCTTGGTATGAGTAAATCTCTCGGTTGTTTCCAAAATCCGGGTGGGTCTTTCTTCATAGGTGAGATCGTTTTCTAGTTGAACTTCTTCCAACAGAACCGTATCCTTTAGTGGGGTTTCAGCCATTTCCGGGTGATACTTCTTTAGTTGCGACACATGGAAAACATCATGAACTGTTAGCACTTCGGGCAATTCCAACTGATAGGCAACTTCCCTCTTCGATCCAAGATTTTGTAGGGCCCTATGAATCGGGGTGCTAACTTACCCTTGATTCCGAATCTCTTAACTCCTCGTAGTGGCGAAACTCGGAGATACGCATGGTCTCCCACTTCATAAGTCACATCCCTGCGCTTGGAATCAGCATAACTCTTTTGTCTCGATTGGGCTATTTTTAACCTGTCTTGAATCTGTCTCACTTTTTCTTCGGCATCCTTGATCAGTTTAGGTACAACAAACTACGTTCTCCAACTCCACTCCATAGCAGCGGAGTTCTACACTTTCTGCCATATAGAACTTCAAATGGAGCCATCTTGATACTAGTTTGGTAGCTGTTATTGTATGAGAATTCTGCATATGGCAAGTTATCATCCCAACTAGACTCATAGTCTAGCGCACAGGCTCTTAACATGTCCTCCAAGATCTGATTAACTCTTTCCATTTGCCCATCTGTTTGTGGGTGGAAGGCAGTACTAAACTCCAGTCGTGTCCCTAGAGACTCGTGTAGCTGTCGCCAAAACTTAGAGGTGAATTGGGTCCCTCTATCAGAGACAATCCCCTTGGGTACACCATGAAGACTTACGATCCTTGACATATAAATCTTGGCAAGTTTAGCACTCGTATAGGTGGTCTTTACGGGAATAAAGTGGGCCACCTTTGTGAAGTGGTCGACCACTACCCAGATGGAGTCATACCCGGAACGAGTCCGCGGTAGTCCTGTGATAAAATCCATGTCTACCTTGTCCCACTTCCAATCGGGCACAGGTAATGGCTGCAGCAGTCCTGCTGGCTTTTGATGTTCGACCTTGACCCTGTTGCACACGTCACACAAGGAGATGTATTCAGCAATTTCTCTTTTCATGTTGTTCCACCAGAACCTATCTTTCACATCCATGTACATCTTTGTATTACTGGCATGAATTGAGTAAGGCGAATCGTGAGCTTCCTGAAGGATTAATTTCCTGATATCAGGGTCATCGGGAACGCACAGACGCTTCTCATACCAAAGTGTTCCCTGTTCATCCGTATGAAACCCTTTTTCTTTTCCCTTGCTTATATTAGCTCTTATCTCTTCCAACTCTTTGTCCCCCTTCTGGGCCTCTTTAATTTGGTCCAGAAGCATTGGCACTATCTCCATAGTTGCTAAGTATCCCTCCGAAACTATTTCCAACCTGAGCTCCTTGAATTGTTCACACAAATCATTTGGAAGTTCTCCCACGGTAAGTCCATTTACATAGGCTTTCCGGCTTAAGGCGTCAGCCACAACGTTGGCCTTTCCAGGATGGTACTACAGGTCCAAGTCATAGTCCTTGATGAGCTCAAGCCATCTCCTTTGCCTCATATTTAATTCCTTTTGATTAAAGATGTATTTAAGGCTTTTGTGATCCGTGAACACATCACAATGTTTTCCCATTAGGTAATGTCTCCATACCTTGAGCGCATGCACAACTGATGCTAGTTCCAAATCGTGCGTAGGGTAGTTATTCTCATGGTGCTTAAGTTGCCGAGAGGCGTAAGACACTGCTTTTCCATCTTGCATCAGTACACTACCAAGTCCTTGCCGGGAAGCGTCGCAATAGACCTGGAAGTCCTTTTGGATGTCAGGGAGGCACAAAACTGGTGCTGTTACTAGGCGCTTCTTCAACTCTTGAAAACTTGCTTCACATGCCTTGGTCCATTGGAACTTCTTCTCTTTCTTCAGCAACTCTGTCATAGGCTTTGCTATCTTGGAAAAGTTTTCAATGAATCTTCGGTAATATCCCGCAAGGCCCAGGAAACTCCTAATATCACCCACATTCTTAGGAGACTCCCATTCTGTCATGGAAGCTACCTTACTTGGGTCCACGACAACACCTTTAGCTAATACAATATGACCAAGGAATCTCACTTCCTTCAACCAGAACTCACATTTGCTAAATTTGGCATACAACTTGTGTTCCCTTAACTTTTCCATGATTAGGCGCAGGTGCCTCTCATGTTCCTTCTCGTCCTTGGAGTGTATGAGTATGTCATCAATGAATACCACAATAAACTTATCCAAGTACTCCATGAACACCTTGTTCATCATAGTCATTAAGTAGGCTGGGGCATTGGTTAAGCCAAACGACATCACTGTGTACTCATACAATCCGTATCTTGTGGTGAAGGTTGTCTTGGGTACATCCTGTTCTTGGATCTTTAACTGAAAATAACCTGATCAGAGATCAATCTTAGAGAACACACTAGCTCCCTTTAATTGGTCAAACAGGTCGTTAATATTGGGTAGAGGGTACTTGTTCTTAATTGTCACTTCATTCAACGACCGGTAGTCCACGACTAGTCTCTTGGTTTTATCCTTCTTCTCCACGAATAAGACAGGTGCTCCCCAAGATGACGCACTTGGTTGAATGAAGCTTTTGTCCAATTGCTCTCTATGCTGTTTCTTAAGGTCCTTCAACTCATCCACATCCATCTTGTACGGTCTTTTTGCTATTGGTCCAGTACCTGGAATCAAGTCAATGAGAAACTCGATGTCTTGGTCGGGAGGCATCCCTGCTAATTCTTCTGGAAACACATCTGGGTACTCCTTCACAATTGGCACATCCTCCAAGTTAACCCCCTTAAGAGAGTTCACCATACTTCCTTTGAGTGCGAAAGCTGACTTAAAGCGGATCCTTTTCTTATTCGGAGTCATGAGTGCGATAGTCCTTTTTGCACAATCTATGACTCCCTCATATTCGGTCATCCAATTCATGCCCAAAATTATGTCTAAGCCTTGTGATTCCAGAACGACTAGGCTGGTGGGAAAGGTGTGTGCCCCAATTCTTAGTTCTAACCCACGGCATCCAGAGTTTGCCACTATTTCTCCTCCAGGAGAACTTACCCTTAGGGGAGTACTAATAGTCTCTGTAGGTACCTTGCCTGTATCCACAAATACCCTTGATATGAATGAATGCGATGCACCGGTATCAAAAAGAACAACTGCATGTATGGAGTTAAGCTTGAACTTACCAATCACGGAGTCAGGTGCCTCACGAGCATCCTCCATGGAGACATGATTCACCGTGGCTTTGACGAACGGATTCGGCTTCTTCCCATTTCCATTACCATTGCCATGGTTGTGTCAGTTGCCATTTCCATTACTATTCCCATTCTTCATCTTTTTGGGGTAAGTAGTTACATAATGCCCTGTCTTGTTACACTTGAAGCATGTCACTTCACTCAGATCCTTCCCATTGCCATTTCCATTGCGGTGTTTATGGCCATTGTGGTTATGTCCTCCATGGCAATGACCATTGTGGTTGTGGGGTGGTGGTGACGAAGTGCGTTGCTTCTGATATGGGGAAGAGTTGTGCTTGTGCGAGGTGGACTTTCTCTTTCGGTTCTCTATACTTCTTTGCTTTGCTTCAACCACCACTGCCCTGTCCAGCAGTTCTTGTTAGCAGTTATCAAACTTCAGAACCACAAGCAGAATAGATATTTCATCATTAAGTCCCCTCAAGAACTCCTCCTGTCTCTTGGCATCAGTGGATACATCATCAGGTGCATAACGTGCCAGCTTGTTGAAAAGGTCCCAATACTCGGAGACAGAGCGGTGCAGTTGTTTCAAGTCGCGAAACTCACGTCTCTTAAGTGACATGACTCCCGCGGCTATGTGATGAGTACGGAAAGCCGCTTCGAACTGGTTCTAGGTGATAGATTCAATATCGGGGTGGGTGACCTAGTAATTATGCCACCATTCAGCAGCTGGTCCCTCAAGTTGGTGCGCGGCAAAGTGCACCCTATCAGCTCCAACAACTTGGACGGTGTCTAAATTCTTGTTGGTGGTGTGGAGCCAGTCATCTTCCACAATTGGCTCAGAACTACTTGAGAAAATTGGAGGGTTCAACCTCAAGAACTGAGTCAAGCGATCCTGTTGGGGCGTTGGAGGTGGCGGAGGCGGCGGGTTGTTGTTGTTGTTGTTTTGCATGTTTTGAGTGAGGAGTTGGATCAACTGATTCTGGGAATTCAGAAGTTGTGCTATCTCTAGGGGCATGTTGTTATTGTTGTTTCCACATCTCGCCATCTGGAGGGTTCAGGGGACAAGTTAAGAAATAGATAGAAAGCCTAAGGAATAAACTCCTACCCTTATGTAAACAAGAGAAAAAAACACACGAGAAAAGCAAGGCACAAAAGGCACATAGTTCCACACACTCGACCAAGTTTAACTAAACCGTTATAATTTTTGGTACTCAATACAATCGCGAACAATGTTTGACTATAGAACTAAAGGTGGTCCAACTACTCTACTCATCATCCACTTCCTCATCCTCAATGATGAAGCCTTCCTTTTCCAGCAGTGACTTGTATAACTCCATGTCCCTTGTCGTGGCTTCAAGCTTCTCCTGAAGTTCCTTCACCTCATGTGGCTCCGGTGTAGCAGCTCCGAGCCTCTCTTGAAGTTCCTTCACCTCCTACAGCTCCTGGGTAGCAGATTCCAGCCTTTTTTGGAGTTCCTTCTGCTCCTTCTTTAGCTTCTTGATCAAACTTGACCCCATAGTCACGGGCGTGATGTTCTCCTCCAAGATCCTTTTTGCTGCTCGTAGGTCCTTCAACATGGTGGCAAAGTTCTTGAACTCCATCTCGTTCTTTGCGAGCACGAGACTTTGCTCCCTAATCTTTTTGTTCTTATCTTGCACCCTCTTCTCTTGATTAGCGAACCTCTTGTCTTGGGCGGTGAGCTCCCCTCCTAGGGACTTGATCTTTTCTTCCAGCTCCTCGATCTTCTCGTCCTTCTCCTTGACTAGGGAACAAAGCTCGTCATTCCTCAGGATCTCAAGACAGCTCCCCTTCTGAATGTCATTGATGTGGGACTCCAAGTCTTGATATTGGATCCTTCGACGCTTGCATGTCTTCCTTTCCTCCGGGGTTAACTCGATTGGAACTCCCTTCTCATCACGTCTTCCAAAGAGTTTGATGTAGTGGCCTTCAACCTCTTCATGGTGGCGTCCGCAAAGGCGTCCAATGAGCTACTGCAAGCAGATGCTAAGTACTTTCTCCTTGGAGTCGCTGGTGACGTTGAGTACAATGGCCTCTGTCTTGGGTTCTGTCTGACTGCGCCCTGGTTGGATGACTTCAATCGCCCAGCATCCTTCCTTGTGCATCTGCCTCAACTCGCTTCCCTTGATTGATGGCACGGGTATCTGCAATGTCTTGCTGATGTCCAGAAGGCATTCCCCGAAGCGCAGGCACTTGATGTCTTCGGCGGTGTCGTAGTAGAAGGCCGTCATCTTTAGGTTAGGAGAAAGAAAATTAGGCACAAGGTGATAAGGAAGAGAAATACTAGAAGAGTACAAATAACTTAGAAGAATATAGAAAGCAAAAACACACATGATAAAGGTGGTTTCCAATCCTAGGGGTCACGTCCTACAGGCAACTTTGTGCTCTGATACCATCTGTTGTGACCTCGGATCGTTTAGGATCCTAATTCCCTGTGATAAACATGCTAGTCCCTGGATCATTAGCTAGCACTTCACAGTCGATGAATATCATGTAAAACACAAGTCATTATTACAGGAATAATCCAGAGTATAATTATTACAACTTGCATAGCTTATAGCTAGCTCAAATAAAACAGCGGAAACTAAGAAGAACTTGAGTCCATCAACGCCTCAGGCTAGTTGCATGAAGACCCGAGATCCCTACGCACCTTTCAATCTTCGGATTCTGCACATAAGACGTGCAGCCAACAAGTTGGGTCAATACTTTGAATGTATTGGTAAATCACACCAAAGAAAGAGTAATTCTATCTCTACATGCAAGGCTAAGAGTAGGCTCTGGGGTTCATTTGCGTAAAGCCAATTTTACCAATGTAATAAGAAAAGAGGAAGAAAGTTTTCCCTACTTTGTAAACTTTGATAAATAGTATAGGGTCGAATGGAACACGTGGATATTACTCACCAAGTGCCCAAATCAACCTAGCACTTGGATATTACACACCAAGTTAACAAAATCCCGCCCAACGGCGATATTACTCACGCCTTGGGTTTTATAAAACGTTAGGTTTGGAAAAGAGAGAGGAAGATCTTTTAGAGGCTCCATCCTTCAGATGCTCAAAGTTGTTCTGTTTCCGTGAACACGGCTGATCGATCAGATTGCAATACTATCGAGAGGTTGTGCACTTTCCCCACAATCCACGATCAAGTCCTTTTACAAACAAGACCATGGTGAAGCCTTCCCTTAGTAGCCCCTCTACCAGTTGGATCCAACCGTGCCAAGAACCTCCAAATGTTGGTACCCCGGTGAGGTTTCCCACTAAGTACTAAGCCAAGACAGAGCCCATATGTATTGTGGTTGCACAGGAAGCTTCTGAATTCTGAAACATGGCAGACTTCTGTGATTCCTAGGCGGCCGTCCTCCACCAAAATCCCACTCGTTGTCCTGACAACCATTCCACCCAGAAGAAAACTTAGTTTTATTTTGAAGGGGGTTTTGGAGAACAAAAGTTCGCTCGAGAGATCTCTCGTACTTAGAATTTTTTTGAGCCTTTCGAACCCTCCCAACGGTACTTTGATATATATAAGTATATAGCATAGCAAGCATAACTTAAAAAAACAGGATAACCTATTGGGATTGAAATTCCTAAGCATAGATCTACTCATGGCATACTACAAAACCGCACTTGCGAAAATAGTACTTAAGAAAATCTACCAAAATCCTACACATGCATACTACAGAATTTGAAGAGTAAAACATGCATAGTCAAAATTGGGACATAAACATGAACAAGTGGTGCAACTTGCCTTGATCCGAGCAGCACTCTACACAACAGTACTCCTCAGTGCACTCCGAGCAATCTAACGAAACAAACATGGATCCAATCACAATTTGCACAAAACAAAGTCACGAAGTCGAATATGCATGCAACATGGTAATATGCAAGGATGGATTCGATTTTGACCAAGGGTTTTAATCAGGGGTGTTGTTGAGTTGGGGATGTCATTAGAATCGATTCCCCACAGATTTTAAGTATTTTGGGTTAAACCCTAAATAACCAAGCTCAAAACTAGATCTACAACTCCAATCTACCTCGAGATAGATCTGAACAAGAAGGTCTTGTCGATACAAAGCCAACGAAACAAGAATCAACTAAAACGAAGCTACGGATAATTTTCTAGAATTAAGATACTCTAATCTAAACTTTAAATCCTACTGCAAGATTGCTGTGGCAAAACAGCAATACTATTGTAGATCTGTGTTCTACTCAAAAATATGAATCCAACTGTATATTATACGCAATTTTTGGACTAATTCTCGAATTACTATGGATTTTACAACATTAGAGTAATTTCTGCCTATCTAAAAGAAAATAAAAAGGTGGCCAGCTATGCAGCGACAAGTGGCGGCTCGGGATTGGCTAGCGAGGCGCGCGTGATGCCGACGCGGTGATGACGCGGCGACGACGCGACGGGTGCCACGCGGCGCGACGCGATTGGCCGGGGCGGTTTGACCGTTTTGTGCCGTTGGATCTCGATCTAACGGTCGGAGAGGAGGGGTGGCTTACCGGCGATGGCGAAGGTGGGTGGCAGCGGAGCGCCGGCGGCGGTCGGTGACGGTCGACGGCGGCGAGGCGGTGCTCCCCAGGCCCGGTGAAGTGGACGGCGGCGACCGGCTCTGTGCCGTGGTTCCGTTCCCAGGGGCGGCATTGGCTCCTCCTTCCCGAGGTGGCGGCGGGCGGCGGCTGGAGGCGGCGGAGTCCGGCGGAGCTCCGGCGAGCGATTGGCGGCGGCTCGGTGGCGGTGGGGTAGAAAAAAGCTAGGGTTTCGCGGGAGGCGTGCCGCGGGTACTTATAGGCGGGTTTTCTTGGCGCGGGGACTACGGAATCCACTCCGAATCGGCCGGAGGCGGTTGTGCCGACGCGGCGAGCTTGTTTTCGAGCCGGACTAGAGCGAGGAGGGGGATGATGGGTGGGACCGGGGCGTCAGCGGCTGCGGGGGCGGGCTGGCTGCTGCTGCGGCATCTGGGCCGGCCGACGTGCTGCACGTCGCCCTCCTGGCTAGGCGGCGGTAGGTAAGTCACGGGCTGGTCTAGCCGTCCCGTTAGGCTAGATCCTCTTTTTTTTAATCTTTTATTTTTTTCCCTGTTTTCCTATTTGTTTAATAACTTTTGCAAACAGGCTCCGAATTAAACGAAATTTGTTTCTAATTTTTTTTAAAAAGAAGAGGGTTAGGGTAGGATTATAAAATAACACTTTTGCAAGGGTGTTGGTGGTTCAAAATGGTTTTACCCCTTTTAGTCTATATATGACTATGGGATTTAGGAAGAAAAATCTATGCAGTTTTTATTATTCAATGCCATGATGCAAGGATATGATGCATGCTTCTAGTAACATCTGTAATTGCAAAAATTTGGGATGTTACAAACCTACCCCCCTTAAGAAGAATCTCGTCCCCGAGATTCAGGTTAGTTAGCAAATAAGTGTGGGTGTTCTTTCTTCAGGTCTTCTTCACGTTCCGACGTGGCCTCTTCCTCGGAATGGTGATTCCATTGAACTTTGCAAAACCTGATAATCTTGGTACGAGTAATTCTCTCGGCTGTTTCCAAAATCCGGGTGGGTGTTTCTTCATAGGTGAGATCGTTTTCTAGTTGAACTTCTTCCAACGGAACCGTATCCTTTAGTGGGGTCTCCGCCATTTCCAGGTGACACTTCTTTAGTTGCGACACATGGAAAACATCATGAACTGTTAGCACTTCGGGCAATTCCAACTGATAGGCAACTTCCCCTCTTCGACCCAAGATTTTGTAGGGCCCTTTGAATTGGGGTGCTAACTTACCCTTGATTCCGAATCTCTTAACTCCTCATAGTGGCGAAACTCGGAGATACGCATGGTCTCCCACTTCATAAGTCACATCCCTGCGCATGGAATCAGCATAACTCTTTTGTCTCGATTGGGCTATTTTTAACCTGTCTTGAATCTGTCTCACTTTTTCTTCGGCATCCTTGATCAGTTCAGGTCCAAACAAACTACGTTCTCCAACTCCACTCCATAGCAGCAGAGTTCTACACTTTCTGCCATATAGAACTTCAAATGGAGCCATCTTGATACTAGTTTGGTAGCTGTTATTGTATGAGAATTCTGCATATGGCAAGTTATCATCCCAACTAGACCCATAGTTTAGCGCACTGGCTCTTAACATGTCCTCCAAGATCTGATTAACTCTTTCCGTTTGCCCATCTGTTTGTGGGTGGAAGGTGGTACTGAACTCCAGTCGTGTCCCTAGAGACTCGTGTAGCTGTCGCCAAAACTTAGAGGTGAATTGGGTCCCTCTATTAGAGACAATCCCCTTGGGTACACCATGAAGACTTACGATCCTTGACATATAAATCTTGGCAAGTTTAGCACTCGTATAGGTGGTCTTTACGGGAATAAAGTGGGCCACCTTTGTGAAGTGGTCGACCACTACCCAGATGGAGTCATACCCAGAACGAGTCCGCGGTAGTCCTATGATAAAATCCATGTCTACCTTGTCCCACTTCCAATCGGGCACAGGTAATGGCTGCAGTAGTCCTGCTGGCTTTTGATGTTCGACCTTGACCCTGTTGCACACGTCACACAAGGAGATATATTTAGCAATTTCTCTTTTCATGTTGTTCCACCAAAACCTATCTTTCACATCCATTTACATCTTTGTATTACTGGCATGAATTGAGTAAGGCGAATCGTGAGCTTCCTGAAGGATTAATTTCCTGATATCAGGGTCATCGGGAACGGACAGACGCTTCTCATACCAAAGTGTTCCCTGTTCATCCGTATAAAACCCTTTTGCTTTTCCCTTGCTTATATTAGCTCTTATCTCTTCCAACTCTTTGTCCCCCTTCTAGGCCTCTTTGATTTGGTCCAGAAGCGTTGGCACTATCTCCATAGTTGCTAAGTATCCCTCCAGAACTATTTCCAACCTAAGGTCCTTGAATTGTTCACACAAATCATTTGGAAGTTCTCCCACAGTAAGTCCATTTACATAGACTTTCCGGCTTAAGGCGTCAGCCACAACGTTGGCCTTTCTAGGATGGTACTGCAGGTCCAAGTCATAGTCCTTGATGAGCTCAAGCCATCTCCTTTGCCTCATATTTAAGTCCTTTTTAGTAAAGATGTATTTAAGGCTTTTGTGATCCGTGAACACATCAGAATGTTTGCCCATTAGGTAATGTCTCCATACCTTGAGCGCATGCACAACTGATGCTAGTTCCAAAATCGTGCGTGGGGTAGTTATTCTCATGGTGCTTAAGTTGCCGAGAGGCGTAAGACACTACTTTTCCATCTTGCATCAGTACACTACCAAGTCCTTGCCGAGAAGCGTCGCAATAGACCTGGAAGTCCTTTTGGATGTCAGGGAGGCACAAAACTGGTGTTGTTACTAGGCGCTTCTTCAACTCTTGATAACTTGCTTCACATGCCTCGGTCCAATGGAACTTCTTCTCTTTCTTCAGCAACTCTGTCATAGGCTTTGCTATCTCGGAAAAGTTTTCAATGAATCTTCGGTAATATCCCGCAAGGCCCAGGAAACTCCTAATATCACCCACATTCTTAGGAGACTCCCATTCTGTCATGGAAGCTACCTTACTTGGGTCCACGACAACACCTTTAGCTGATACAATATGACCAAGGAATCCCACTTCCTTCAACCAGAACTCACATTTGCTAAATTTGGCATACAACTTGTGTTCCCTTAACTTTTCCATGATTAGGCGCAGGTGCCTCTCATGTTCCTTCTTGTCCTTGGAGTATATGAGTATGTCATCAATGAATACCACAATAAACTTATCCAAGTACTCCATGAACACCTTGTTCATCATAGTCATGAAGTACGTTGGGGCATTGGTTAAGCCAAACGACGTCACGGTGTACTCATACAATCCGTATCTTGTGGTGAAGGTTGTCTTGTGTACATCCTGTTCTTGGATCTTTAACTGAAAATAACCTGATCGGAGATCAATCTTAGAGAACACACTAGCTCCCTTTAATTGGTCAAACAGGTCGTTAATATTGGGTAGAGGGTACTTGTTCTTGATTGTGACTTCATTCAACGACCGGTAGTCCATGACTAGTCTCTTGGTTTTATCCTTCTTCTCCACGAATAAGACAGGTGCTCCCCAAGATGACGCACTTGGTTGAATGAAGCCTTTGTCCAATTGCTCTCTATGCTGTTTCTTAAGTTCCTTCAACTCATCCACATCCATCTTGTACGGTCTTTTTGCTATTGGTCCAGTACCTGGCATCAAGTCAATGAGAAACTTGATGTCTCGGTCGGGAGGCATCCCTGGCAATTCTTCCCGAAACACATCTGGGTACTCCTTCACAATTGGCACATCCTCCAAGCTAACCCCCTTAAGAGAGTTCACCATACCTCCTTTGAGTGCGAAAGCTGACTTAAAGCGGATCCTTTTCTTATCCGGAGTCGTGAGTGCGATAGTCATTTTTGGACAATCTACGACTCCCTCATATTCGGTCATCCAATTCATGCCCAAAATTATGTCTAAGCCTTGTAATTCCAGAACGACAAGGCTGGTGGGAAAGGTGTGTGCCCCAATTCTTAGTTCTAACCCACGACATCCAGAGTTTGCCACTATTTCTCCTCCAGGAGAACTTACCCTTAGGGGAGTACTAATAGTCTCTGTAGGTACCTTGCCTCTATCCACAAATACCCTTGATATGAATGAATGCGATGCACCGGTATCAAAAAGAACAACTGCAGGTATGGAGTTAAGCTTGAACTTACCAATCACGCAGTCAGGTGCCTCACGAGCATCCTCCACGGAGACATGATTCACCGTGGCTTTGACGAACGGATTCGGCTTCTTCCCATTTCCATTACCATTGCCATGGTTGTGTCCGTTGCCGTTTCCATTACTATTCCCATTCTTCATCTTTTCGGGGTAAGTAGTTGCATAATGCACAGTCTTGTTACACTTGAAGCATGTCACTTCACTCAGATCCTTCCCATTGCCATTTCCATTGCGGTGTTTATGGCCATTGTGGTTATGTCCTCCATGGCAATGACCATTGTGGTTGTGGGGTGGTGGTGACGAAGTGCGTTGCTTCTGATATGGGGAAGAGTTGTGCTTGTGCGAGGTGGACTTTCTCTTTCGGTTCTCTATACTTCTTTGCTTTGCTTCAACCACCACTGCCCTGTCCAGCAGTTCTTGTTAGCAGTTATCAAACTTCAGAACCACAAGCAGAATAGATATTTCATCATTAAGTCCCCTCAAGAACTCCTCCTGTCTCTTGGCATCAGTGGATACATCATCAGGTGCATAACGTGCCAAATTGTTGAAAAGGTCCCCATACTCGGAGACAGAGCGGTGCAGTTGTTTCAAGTCGCGGAACTCACGTCTCTTAAGTGACATGACTCCCGCGGCTACGTGATGAGTATGAAAGGCTGCCTCGAACTGGTTCCAGGTGATAGCTTCAATATCGGGGTGGGTGACCTTGTAATTATCCCACCATTCACCAGCTGGTCCCTCAAGTTGGTGCGCGGCAAAGCGCACCCTATGAGCTCCAACAACTTGGACGGTGTCTAACTTCTTGTTGGTGGTGCGGAGCCAGTCATCAGCCACAATTGGCTCATAACTACTTGAGAAAATTGGAGGGTTCAACCTCAAGAACCGAGTCAAGCGATCCTGTTGGGGCGTTGGAGGTGGCGGAGGCGGCGGAGGCGGCGGGTTGTTGTTCTTGTTGTTTTGCATGTTTTGAGTGAGGAGTTGGATCAACTGATTCTGGGAATTCAGAAGTTGTGCTATCTATAGGGGCATGTTGTTATTGTTGTTTCCACGTCTCGCCATCTGGAGGGTTCGGGAGACAAGTTAAGAAATAGATAGAAAGCCTAAGAAATAAACTCCTACCCTTATGTAAACCAGAGAAAAAAACACACGAGAAAAGCAAGGCACACAAGGCACATAGTTCCACACACTCAACAAAGTTTAACTAAACCAATATAATTTTTGGTACTCATTACAATCGCGAACAACGTTTGACTATAGAACTAAAGGTGGTCCAACTACTCTACTCATCATCCACTTCCTCATCCTCAATGATGAAGCCTTCCTTTTCCAGCAGTGACTTGTATAACTCCATGTCCCTCGTCATGGCTTCAAGCTTCTCCTGAAGTTCCTTCACCTCATGTGGCTCCCGTGTAGCAGCGAGCCTCTCTTGAAGTTCCTTCACCTCCTGCAGCTCCTAGGTAGCAGATTCCAGCCTTTTTTGGAGTTCCTTCTTCTCCTTCTGTAGCTTCTTGATCAAACTTGACCCCATAGTCACGGGCGTGATCTTCTCCTCCAAGCTCCTCTTAGCTCCTCGTAGGTCCTTCAACATGGTGGCAAAGTTCTTGAACTCCATCTCGTTCTTTGCGAGCACGAGACTTTGCTCCCTCATCCTCTTGTTCTTATCTTGCACCCTCTTCTCTTGATTAGCGAACCTCTTGTCTTGGGCGAGCTCCCCTCCTAGGGACTTGATCTTCTCTTCCAGCTCCTCGATCTTCTCGTCCTTCTCCTTGACTAGGGCACAACGCTCGTCATTCCTCAGGATCTCAAGACAGCTCCCCTTCTGAAGGTCATTGATGTGGGACTCCAAGTCTTGATATTGGATACTTCGACGCTTGCATGTATTCCTTTCCTCTGGGATTAACTCGATAGGAACTCCCTTCTCATCACGTCTTCCAAAGAGTTTGATGTAGTGGCCTTCAACCTCTTCATGGTGGCGTCCGCAAAGGCGTCCAATGAGCTCCTGCAAGCAGATGCTAAGTCCTTTCTCCTTGGACTCGCTGGTGATGTTGAGTACAATGGCCTCTGTCTTGGGTTCTGTCTTATTGCGCCCTGGTTGGATGACTTTAATCACCCAGCATCCTTCCTTGTGCATCTTCCTCAACTCGCTTCCCTTGATTGATGGCATGGGTATCTGCAATGTCTTGATGATGTCCAGAAGGCATTCCCCGAAGCGCAGGCACTTGATGTCTTCGGCGGTGTCGTAGTAGAAGGCCGTCATCTTTAGGTTAGGAGAAAGAAAATTAGGCACAAGGTGATAAGGAAGAGAAATACTAGAAGAGTACAAATAACTTAGAAGAATATAGAAAGCAAAAACACACATGGTAAAGGTGGTTTCCAATCCTAGGGGTCACGTCCTACAGGCAACTTTGTGCTCTGATACCATCTGTTGTGACCTCGGATCGTTTAGGATCCTAATTCCCTGTGATAAACATGCTAGTCCCTGGATCATTAGCTAGCACTTCACAATCGATGAATATCATGTAAAACACAAGTCATTATTACAGGAATAATCCAGAGTATAATTATTACAACTTGCATAGCTTATAGGTAGCTCAAATAAAACAGCGGAAACTAAGAAGAACTTGAGTCCATCAACGCCTCAGGCTAGTTGCGTGAAGACCCGCGATCCCTACGTACCTTTCAATCTTCGGATTCTGCACATAAGACGTGCAGCCAACAAGTTGGGTCAATACTTTGAATGTATTGGTAAATCACACCAAAGAAAGAGTAATTCTATCTCTACATGCAAGGCTAAGAGTAGGCTCTGGGGTTCATTTGCATAAATCCAATTTTACCAATGTAATAAGAAAAGAGGAAGAAAGTTTTCCCTACTTTGTAAACTTTGATAAATAGTATAGGGTCGAATGGAACACGTGGATATTACTCACCAAGTTCCCAAATCAACCTAGCACTTGGATATTACACACCAAGTTCCCAAAATCCCGCCCAACGGCGATATTACTCACGCCTTGGGTTTTATAAAACGTTAGGTTTGGAAAAGAGAGAGGAAGATCTTTTAGAGGCTCCATCCTTCAGATGCTCAAAGTTGTTCTGTTTCCGTGAACACGGCTGATCAATTAGATTGCAATACTCTTGAGAGGTTGTGCACTTTCCCCACAATCCACGATCAAGTCCTTTTACAAACAAGACCATGGCTAAGCCTTCCCTTAGTAGCCCCTCTGCCAGTTGGATCCAACCGTGCCAAGAACCTCCAAATGTTGTTACCCCGGTGAGGTTTCCCACTAAGTACTAAGCCAAGACAGAGCACATATATATTGTGGTTGCACGAGAAGCTTCTGAATTCTGAAACATGGCAGACTTCTTTAATTCTTGGGCGGCCGTCCTCCACCAAAATCTCACCCGTTGTCTAGACACACATTCCGCCCAGAAGAAAACTTAGTTTTATTTTGAAGGGGGTTTGGGAGAAGAAAAGTTCGCTCGAGAGAGCTCTCGTACTTAGAAATTTTTTGAGTCTTTCGAACCCTCCCAATGGTACTTTGATATATATAAGTATATAGCATAGCAAGCATAACTTAAAAAAACAGGATAACCTATTGGGATGGAAATTCCTAAGCATAGAGCTACTCATGGCATACTACAAAGCCGCACTTGCGAAAATAGTACTTAAGAAAATCTACCAAAATCCTACACATGCATACTACAGAATTTGAAGAGTAAAACATGCATAGTCAAAATTGGGACATAAACATGAACAAGTGGTGCAACTTGCCTTGATCCGAGCAGCACTCTACACAACTGTACTCCTCAGCGCACTCCGAGCAATCTAACGACACAAACATGGATCCAATCACAATTTGCACAAAACAAAGTCACTAAGTCGAATATGCATGCATGCAACATGGTAATATGCAAGGATGGATTCGATTTCGACCAAGGATTTTAATCAGGGGTGTTGTTGAGTTGGGGATGTCATTAGAATCGATTCCCCACAGATTCTAAGTATTTTGGGTTAAACCCTAAATAACCAAGCTCAAAACTAGATCTACAACTCCAATCTACCTCGAGACAGATCTGAACAAGAAGGTCTTGTCGATACAAAGCCAACGCAACAAGAATCAACTAAAACGGAGCTACGGATAATTTTCTAGAATTAAAATACTCTAATCTAAACTTTAAATCCTACTGCAAGATTTCTGCGGCAAAACAGCAATATTATTGTAGATCTGTGTTCTACTCAAAAATATGAATCCAACGGTATATTATACGCAATTTGTGGATTAATACTCGAATTACTATGGATTTTACAAGATTAGAGTAATTTCTGCCTATTTAAAAGAAAATAAAAAGGTGGCCAGCTACGCGGCGACAAGTGGCGGCTCAGGATTGGCCAGCGGGGCGCGTGTGACGCCGACGCGGTGATGACGTGGCGACGACGCGGTGGGTGCCACGCGGCGCGACGCGATTGGCCTGGGCGATTTGACCGTTTTGTGCCGTTGGATCTCGATCTAACGGTCGGAGAGGGGGGTGGCTTACCGGCGATGGCGACGGTGGGTGGCGGTGGAGCGCCGGCGGCGGTCGGCGATGGTCGACGGCGGCGAGGCGGTGCTCCCCCGGCCCGATGAAGTGGACGATGGCGACCGGCTCCTCGCCCTGGTTCCGTTCTCGGGGGCGACGTCGCCTCCTCCTTCCCGAGGTGGCGGCGGGTGGCGGCGGAGTCCGACGGAGCTCCGGCGAGCGATTGGCGGCGGCTCGGTGGCGGTGGGGTAGAAAAAAGCTAGGGTTTCGCGGGAGGCGTGCCGGGGGTACTTATAGGCGGGTTTTCTTGGCGCGGGGACTACGGAATCCACTCCGAATCGGCCGGAGGTGGTTGTGCCGACGCGGCGAGGTCGTGCTCGAGCCAGACTCGACCGAGGAGGGGGATGACGGGTGGGACCGGGCGTCAGCGGCTGCGGGGGCGGGCTGGCTGCTGCTGCGGCATCTGGGCCGGCCCACGTGCTGCGCGTTGGCCTCCTGGCTAGGCGGCGGTAGGTAAGTCACGGGCTGGTCTAGCTGGCCCGTTAAGCTAGATCCTCTTTTTTTTTAATCTTTTATTTTTTTCCTATTTGTTTAATAACTTTTGCAAACGGGCTCCGAACTAAACGAAATTTTTTTCTAAAAATTTGTAAAAATAAGAGGGTGAGGGTAGGATTATAAAATAACACTTTTGCAAGGGTGTTGGTGGTTCAAAAAGGTTTTACCCCTTTTAGTCTATATATGACTATGGGATTTAGGAAGAAAAATCTATGCAGTTTTTATTATGGAATGCCATGATGCAAGGATATGATGCATGCTTCTAGTAACATCTGTAATTGCAAAAATTTGGGATGTTACAGAACACGCATGCGATGAATCTAGTGGTGGTTTATGAAAAGAACACACATGCAATGACTCTAGTTGTGGTTCCATGTGGTTTAGTAAAATAACACAGATACAATGACACTAGTGGTGGCTTAGGAAAATAACACACATGCAATTACACTGGTGGATCCATTGGGGTTTATCAAAAGAACAAACATGCAATGACTCTAGTTGTGGTTTATAAAAAGTACACACATGAAATGACTCTAGTGGTGGTTTAGGAAAAGAACACACATGCAATGAACTCTAGTGGATCCATGTGGTTTAGTAAAATAACACACATGCAATGACACTAGTGGTGGTTTAGGAAAAGAACACACATGCAATGTCTCTTTTTGTAGTTTAGGAAAGGAACACACATGAAATGACACTGGTGGTGGTTTATGAAAAGAACACACATGCCAATGACACTGGTGGATCCATGTGGTTTAGTAAAATAACACACCTACAATGACACTAGTGGTGGTTGAGGAAAATAACACACATCTAATGACATTGGTGGATCCATGTGGTTTAGGAAAGGAACACACATGCAATAACACTGGTGGTGGTCATTAAAAAGAACACACATGTAAATGACTCTGGTGGATCCATGTGGTTTATGGAAAGAACACACATGCAATGCCACTGGTGGTGGTTTATTGAAGGAACACACATGCAATGAATCTAGTTGTGGTTCCATGTGGCTTATGAAAAGAACACACATGCAAATGACACTGGTGGATCCATGTGGTTTAGTAAAATAACACACAAGCAATGACACTAGTGGTGGTTTAGTAAAATAACACACATGAAAAGACATGCAACGACATTAGTGGATCCATGTGGTTTAGGAAAGGAACACACATGCAATGACTCCGGTGGTGGTCATTGAAAAGAACACACATGCAAATGACTCTTGTGGATCCATGTGGTTTATGGAAAGAACACACATGCAATGACACTGGTGGATCCATGTGGTTTATGAAAAGAGCACACAACACGCAATGACACTGGTGGATCCATGTGGTTTTTGAAAAGAACACAAATGAAATGGCTCTAGTTGTGGTTTATGAAAAGAACACAAATGCAATGAACTCTAGTGGTGGTTTAGGAGAGGAACACACATGCAATGACACTGGTGGATCCATGTGGTTTATGAAAAGAACACACATGCAATGACTCTAGATGTGGTTTATGAAAAGAACACACATGCAATGACTCTAGATATGGTTTATGAAAAGAACACACATGCAATGACACTGGTCGATCCATGTGGGTTTTAACAAAAATGCAATGACACTAGTGGATCCATGTGGTTTCTGAAAAGAACGCACATGCAGTGACTCTATATGTGGTTTATGAAAAGAACACACATCCAATGACACTGGTGGATCCATGTGGTCTATGAAAACAACACACATGCAATGAACTCTAGTGGATCCATGTCGTTTATGAAAAGAACACACATGCAATGACACTGGTGGTGGTTTAGGAAAAGGACAAACATACAATGTCTCTAGTTGTGGTTTATGAAAAGAGAAAATATGCAGTGACTCTAGTGGTGGTTTATCAAAAGGACACACATGCATTGACACTGGTGGATCCATGTGGTTTAGTAAAATAACACACATGCAATGACACTAGTGGTAGTTTAGGAAAAGAACACACATGCAATGTCTCTAGTTGTGGTTTATGGAAAGAACACACATGACTCTAGTGGATCCATGTGGTTTATGGAAAGAACACACATGCAATGAATCTAGTGGTGGTTTATGAAAAGAACATACATGCAATTACCTATTTGTTGTCCCATGTGGTTTAGTAAAATAACACGGATGCAATGAAACTAGTGTTGGTTTAGGAAAAGAACACACATGGAATAACACTGGTGGATCCATGTGGTTTATGAAATGAACAAACATGCAATGACTCCAGTTGTGGTTTATGAAAAGTACACACATGCAATGACTCTAGTGGTGGTCTAGGAAAAGAACACACATGCCATGACACTGGTGGATCCATGTGGTTTAGTAAAATAACACACATGCAATGACACTAGTGGTGGTTTACGGAAAGAACACACATGCAATGTCTCTAGTTGTAGTTTAGGAAAGGAACACACATGGAATGACACTAGTGGTGGTTTATGAAAATAACAAACATGCAAATGACACTGGTGGATCCATGTGGTTTAGCAAAATAACACACATGGAATGACACTAGTGGTGGTTTAGGAAAAGAACTCACATGCAAAGACATGCAATGACATTGGTCGATCCATGTGGTTTATGAAACAAACACACATGTAATGACACTGGTGGTGGTTATTGAAAAGAACACACATGCAAATGACTATTGTGGATCCATGTGGTTTGTGGAAAGAACACACATGCAATGACTCTAGATGTGGTTTGTTAAAAGAACACACATGCAATGACACTTGTGGATCCATGTGGTTTTTAACACAAATGCAATGACACTAGTGGATCCATGTGGTTTATGAAAAGAACACATATGCAATGACTCTAGATGTGGTTTATGAAATGAACACACATCCAATGACACTGGTGGATCCTTGTGGTTTATGAAAAGAACACACATGCAATGAACTCTAGTGGATCCATGTCGTTTATGAAAATAACACACATGCAATGAACTCTAATGGATCCATGTGGTTTATGAAAAGAACACACATGCAATGACACTGGTGGTGGTTTAGGAAAAATACAAACATGCAATGTCTCTAGTTGTGGTTTATGAAAAGAACAAACATGCAATGACTCTAGTGGTGGTTTATGAAAAGGACACACATGCATTGACACTGGTGCATTGTGACACCCCCGGGATTGAGGCTAGACAAATCCTAGACCTTCGTCTGATATAAGCCTAACGTAAGTCTCGGAAGCGTACAAAGGAAGAATCGGTAACATTACAGTGACCCTATGACACAAAAATTATTACAGCAAGCTCATATCTGAGCAAAGATCCAAAATTTTATGAGCAGAGGTCACTGACCACAAACATCAAACAACGGAAGGAATATTATGCTATTAAGTATAGCAAACTTAACAAATGGCCTAAGAGGCCCGAAGCTTAACGATGACATCCCAATCCATAGATTCCAGGCTATCGGCCGGGAACCCCAAGCTACTCTTCGATGTGGATGTTGTAACAAACTCTTCTTCCGTGGTAACAATTACCTGCTGCAAAAGTATCAACAAAGCAAGGCTGAGTACAGGGTGTACTCCGCAAGACTTATGGTTGGTGGGGTTACTTTGCATAAAGCTAACTTTCTTTGTAAAAGAGAGAGGAGAAGGTCGACTAATAGAACCTTTTAAAAGGGGATAAGAAAGCGATATCTCTAGCTTTGATCATCTTTTGATATCCACTGAATGTTTATCAGCTGAACCTATTAACTAGGATCACCCACTCGATCCCCGAGGAAACATCCTTCAGCAGACCTCACATCTCTTGTCAAGTTTTTACGATTAGGTTATAGTTCTCTGTGATCTTTGAATCTGTTCCCAAGTCGTCCATAACAATGGACATGGCTTTTCAATAAGATTATTACCCTACAGGGGTGCACAACTTTACCCACGCGTACCAACCGACTCTTAATGCCACTATAGATTAGCCCTCTTCCTTGGAAGGCCGGTAGAGGGTGGTTGGCCACGACCTTTACCTTGCGTTCCCCGAGACCATGAGTCACGCCCTAAGGAGATGCCGCCGTAATTGGTCAAGTCCCGAAGTCGGTCCCTAGAGATGTGAACAGGGTTTGAGATTATGGAGGCCGTGCTTCTCCCATTCCCTGTCACGCTTACCTACCTGTATGAATGCACATCTTCCACCTCCTTCAAGAACGACCAGAATGCATATGTCTAATGGAACACGCGAACTATGTGACTCATGGAATCTACTAGGCAAGTTAGTTGGTCGAGGGGGTTTTCAGGCCCCCGTGTGGCTGTACACTCGTCTTGGTTCAAGATGCAAGAACTCAGATCCTAGTGGTGGCAAGTATGGGCTACAAAAACCATAACTCGATGTGGCCTCCCATTCAAGCCTTAGCATGTTTAACTTTCATCTCTGATCATACCACATCATCCTGTCCAACTAGGTTCATTTGCAGCTCTGATTCATCAACCGGATGGACCAGCGGTAACAGCTCAGCCTGGCTAAGCACAACAAGTATAAACAGCTCTAGCAAAACTCATAAGCCAAACCCTAGTTATGCTAGGAGCAATGGATTAGGGAATATAGGCTACAAAGGAAACATGCATCAGATAGGATTACTATATCTATCGATAAAAGACTTTGGAATCCTATGCACATGGCAAGAATGAAATACTTTGAAATCATAAGATTATATCATGTGTAGGGTTTTTCCTGCCTTTGCCTGTTGATACTCAGGCATAGAACTTCAGGTACATCTGTTTGGCATCATTCATCGTTATCCTTTGGTGGTGTTGATCTCGATCTTCAATTTGACTCGATATTGTTGCTCACATCAACTCCGAGGTTTATCGAGAAGAAGTAGAAACACCGGAAAGGAAACCAACAATCAACACATGGGATCGATGCCATGCTCAAGCAATGATGACGATATGGCAAGTTAAATTGTATTGAAATTAAACCCTATGACATGCTTGGCAAATTAAACGGGGTCCGAGGGGTACAAACCCTAGAAAAGGGGGAACCTCGGAGTCACCTACGGCGGTTTATTATGTTTTCTAATTAAACTTGTCATGTAAGTTGCTTAACAATGCATGATAATGATGCTATTGTGTAGATATCATTTTTCGGAATATTTTGATATATTATACATATTTTTCTGATTTAAAATGAATTAGTTATGATTTTCCCAATTTTAATCCATTTTAAATCATTTCTAAAACAATTAACATTTTTGGGATATTATATATATTATTTCCAGCTGGCCCCACATGTCAGACTTTTATTAATTTCAGAAATCATTTCCAAAAAGAATAAATCCCTGACAGACAGGGCCCACCTGTTAGCAAATTTATTTAATAAAACAATTACAGAAAACATTTAAATAAAAAGAAAACCTTTATGACGTCATGCTGACGTCAGCATGATGTCAACAATGGAGGTGCTCTCAAGTTGAGCACGCCCCCCATTGATCGGCTACGTGCGGGGCTTCGGGGGTGGGCACGTTCGACGCAGCTCTTCCCGCTAAGTCGAAATCTGGCGGCGCCGCTGGCGGGAGGTCACCGGAGAGGGCAGCATGACGGCGCGCGGCGGCGGTTCCTGCGGATGCTCGGTGTGGGAATGGTAGAGGAAGAGAGGGCAGCATCGGAGAGGTCAGGGAGGATCATAAGCTCACCAGGAACACGGAAGGCCAGACGGCGAAGTCCGGGGTGGTCGGAATCAATGGCGTGCATGGCATCCAGAGCTAGGGAGGGAGTTGTTGATTGCAGCATTGGGGCTTCTCCAGCTAGCACACTTGGACGAGGTGAACGAGGACGACACGGTGGTCACAGTAGTGGCCTCAGAACAGCGAGGGGAGGTCGGGGATGACGGAATCGTCGGAGCCCGAGCGGCTAGGGTTCATCGACCAGAGAGAAATTGGGGAGAGGAAGGAAGCTAAGGCTTATCCGGCAGTGGGAGGGGTACTTGTAGACATCATCCAAGTCGGTAGCGCGCATCTCCTCGCAGCGGGCATCACGGCAAGGCGGGGACGGTGCCGGCGTCGACACGCAGCAGCTTCACTCGTCGCCATCCTTTTGTCGGGAGGAAGAAGAAAAGGAAAAGAAGAGCGAAAAGGTTCGGGCCGGTGCTGGGCCATGGTGGGCTGCTCGTGGCGATATATAGGGAGAGGGCGGACTGGGTTGCGGCCTAGTTTGGTTAAAAGCATTTTTTCTGTCAAAAACCTTTTTTCTTTTCTGGATTTTCTATTTTTCTCTTTTGTAATTCAATTTCAAACCTGTTTTGAATATTTCTAAAATACTAGAACTTTTATAAACTTCTCAAAATACTACAGAGCCCTTATAATCCATTTGGGCTCCATAATTTTGGTAGTTTTCAAATACAAAATCCTTTTGAATACATTTCAAAGAGGAAGGAAATTAGGGTTTAGGGTTTGCATATTATTTTCTTCCATTCATTTTAAAATATGATGCTCATGCTATGCACACTCAAACCCTAATTAAGGATTACTAAAACTAGGGGTGTTACAGCTCTATCCCCCTTAACAGAATCTCGTCCCGAGATTCCTAAATAGGAAGATAGAAGGAACAGGGTTACACTAGACTTTGACGATCTTCTCAAACAGGTTGATGCATGCCACCATTATTGAATGAATGAAACGCTGCATTTCTTCGAGGTTGCTGCACACACTAGAGAAGAGAGGGAAAGACACAAACCACAAACAGAGTATCTCATGGTGAACTCGTGGATAGATGTTTCATGAACATCTCTTGATCCAACGAGCATGAAACACGTCAAGGTAAAGGAGGAAACAAAAGGAGATGGTTTCAAGTTGTTAGATAGCTGATCTTCATAAGGATTGAGACCATGGAGCTTCAGAAGAGTTTAAGCTTCTGAAAAGGAGGGTTTACAAAGAAAGAACATGACCACAGACTTTGGGAGATGAGCCTCTACTAATGACTTAAGTAGAGCTTCCAGGGATACATAGATACAGATAACGAGGTTGTTGAACTACTTTTGATACAACACGATCATTCTTCATTTGACAGAAGGTCAAGACAGAAAGGTTGTTTTGGTGTAGAGGATGCATAAGAGTCACAAGTAACATGTAACAAGAGAAACTGATGATTCCCAAAATCATAGTCACTCTTCGAAAATGTTAGAGGAACCGAAGGAAAATCTTTATTCATCTAGGTCTATCAAAATCATTGCCAGCGATAATGATATCAATTTACACCACTAAGATGAATATGTAAGAGGATTCCTGATAACACGAGGAAAAAAATGAAACTTCATTCTGAGACTTTAGTTACTTGGCACAACAAGATGCTTGCCAACATAAAAGGGTCTGGAAGATCGACCGAGAGACTTTGAGCAACTCTACTTTAAATGTTCTCCTTGATGTTCGAGACATGAGACATCAAGTGAAAGGTCGGACTTCGGATACAAAAGAAACCATGAGCACAACTCCTGTAACAAATCATACAAGATGCCTCGTGAGGAGTGGTTGCTATTGCTGATTTAAGAGAATGTGGCAATAGGTCTTCCAGCTGATTATGTTAACCATCACATCAATCTTGCCAGATTTTCAAAGAGACGCACGTCAAAAACCTTGATGAACACTAACCATCATATCTGCTTGAGATTCAGATTTGGTTAAGTGGAAAGATACTTCAGACTGAGCATGTCCGAATAGAAAGTTTGCAACATTTACCACAAAGGTAGAGTTACTAAATTCTCAAGTCATGGGTTACATTGTTATGCTCCAAATGAATGAGCTAGGTTGCAAAACCCATGTATTAGCAAGTTATCAAAAGATAATTTCCCCTACATGAATTGATTGCAACAAAACACAAATGCATCCTTATTGTTGGGTGACGTTTAGGACGATACTGAAGTTTGTAGGACTTCTTCTCTTCCATGACAAATCATCAGTGGCTTAACTTGCTTAGAGAATGTTCTCGAGATGTAGAGGTATCAACCTACCATATCAAGAATACTTCGCACATGCCTGACTGACTTGAAACGATTCTCGAGGAAACAAAGATAACTCTTCTTGAATCCACTATGACACCTTTCAACTTTTGCACGTGAACCGGAGAAGGTCACTTCTAACATCCATAACACATACTTCGAAGAAGGTTCTCAAAAGTTTCGGACTTTAATGCTAACTATTGCATATGAGCCTAATCTAGCATGGAGAAGATAAGAATGTTATCGATGGGCTCAATAACAAACTTATCAGAATACTCCACGAATATGGACTCATATGTGGTATGAACGGAACAACAGTATTGGTCAGACCAAAGAACATGAAGATGTACCCAGGTGAAACATCACAAATAGATACACCATCAAGATAGTCCCTGGGACTGAGTTGGATTTGACGATAACCCAAATCCAATCAAAGACAAGGGAAGATAATATATCCACGAAGGAAACACCATCTTTCTTCACCACGAACGAAAACTAGACATCCCTTTAGGAGGAACAAGTTTGATAGAACGTTTGTCTTACAACTCTCCAAGTTGTTGTTTAAGATCGACCAACTAGTTGAGGGTATCCAGTACGGATTCTGTAACATCCCAATTTGAGCAACCCTGATTAGATGTCCAGAATGCAAAATTAGGGGGAACAAAAACTTTTTCTTGTTTATTGGTGCAGTGTTTGCTTGGGAACCAGTATCAAGCATGGATCCTTTATACTCAATCCACACTTCAACATCATCCACTTGATGATGATTGGGTACCTTACAACCCATCAAATTCATCACCCCTCATACTGTAGTCAACATCCTCAAAACTGCCAAATTTGACTAAGTCTGGAAACCGTTCCAACATCACCTTTTTGAATGCCTACCTTTCTCAACCCTTGTGCATTATTGGTAATGCACTTGAATCATCTTGCTAACCATCCTAAGGACTACCAAGTACCACTCTTGACCTTGGTTATATCATCCTCCAACCCACTTGTTCTTGATATTTTTGCAGGCAAGAAAATAACATTTCCTGCAAATATAGTCATCATGCCTACTTTGACAGAAGATTACACCATCCTCCAACCTTCTATGGACCAACTCTTGGCATGGTTCTGTTCTACTCATATAGGCCTATAAAAAGATACTTCACTTGTTCCAAGTGGATCTCTGAGCTTATTAAACCCACATGGTTTATAAGGCATCATGACTCATTTGGTATGGCAGCCTTAATTTCAACAAAGTTTGCCATCACTTCCAGACCATCTCTGATGTTACCAATCCAAACTCCTTCTTCCCTGATCATTGACATGACTTGGTCTACATATCCATCTATCCCTTGCATCAAGGTGAGCTCTGAGCTCTAAGATCCAACAAGGTTTAGGTGGTATAAAAATAACATCACCCTAGATCCTCAATTCCATGGTTTTCCATCTAATTCAAGTTGGATTTCCATTTCCCAAGGTTCCAAATTCTTGATACACCTTGTCTACATCATATACCTTGATCATTAAGATTTATCAAATATTACCCATAATTATTATGGCTCCAAATCTATTTAATTCCTTTTATTAGACAAAATCCCAAAACCCCTTTCCAAATGGAAAGTTTGGTTTTTGTCAGAACACTTCCCCAACTTTGGCTCACGTGAGTTCCATATATCATACCCTATCTTCCTATCTCAAAAGTAAATATTTCTGAGAAGTATTATTAATTCTTTTTGCCTATTTTCTTAAATGGTAGAAATGGAGTAATAATTGTATTAAATACCTTAAATCCCCAACAAATCTTGGGAAAATTCCCCTAAGTTTGTATTAACATTTGGGACCCTCCCATACCAAAAACCAACCTTGTCCAATGTAAATTTATCAAATGGTCTTCTAGAAACTACTTCTGCCCTTTTTG
The DNA here is from genome assembly GCA_910589775.1 of Avena eriantha. Classification (NCBI taxonomy): domain Eukaryota; kingdom Viridiplantae; phylum Streptophyta; class Magnoliopsida; order Poales; family Poaceae; genus Avena; species Avena eriantha. The sequence continues at coordinate 76,609,133 of OU342746.1, forward strand.
AATAAATAGTGTTAAGTGGACTAAAACTCCTTTGAAAAAGCCCAAATAATTCCTAGAGAGGTCATTTAACCTCATCTACCTACCAGTACCATCTCCCCCATCTCTTCCACTACAAATATTTGAACTCCTTCACAAGCTCTCTTGTACTCAATATTTGCAAAACAAACAAAACTTGAGCTAAACTAAGATCAAACCATCCCTAAAGCTTGTCAAGCACTCCTCCCCAGCCACCACTACTCCCCTGGTCTTCAGCACTGTAGCTCCACCACAACACTTGCCCCTTTTGCCCTTGGATTAGTAGAGAGAGAGAGGACAACCTTATCTTACAAGGATTTGCCCACTTAATTACCCTAGCTGTCACAGCCCTCTTTGCCTGAACCAATCCCCTTCATACCCTCCCCACCATCCTCTAGGCCAATCCCTGGCCAGCACAACCCCTCCTCCATGTCCAAAGTGGACATTTTCTCTATCTAGCTCTCCCCCTTGGTATAAAGGCCAGAGGCCACCCCCAGCACCCCTCCCTGCCTCATTTCTCCCCCTCCCACTCCACATACTTCCCCAGAACCCCCTCTCCTCCTCGCTGGCTCAGTTCTGCTCGAGAGAAAGTGGAAGAAGAGCCTCGGGCCTTTTACAAAAATCGAGCAAGGCCTCCCCTCCCCTATGCTTCTTCCTCTGCATGTTGGCCCTCGAGTTCCCCTCTTCCTCCTCTACCTAACCCTATGCTTGTTTCTGCCCAGGAATGACTCCTGCGACCTCACCGGCGAAGCCCCGACGAGCTCTCCTCGGTCGTCATCGCGCGGGCCAGATCCAGACGATGAACCCCTCCTTCTTCCCATCCCCGAGGTCGCCGTCATCGAGCGCGTCGCCCCGTCACCTCCCCGACATCCCCCAGCCCCTGGTAAGCCTCCCCGGCGAGCTCCGCCGTCCCCTAGGGTTCCGTCGCCACGGGCTCTGTTTTGTTTTAGACGACAACACCCCGCCATCCGTCTTCACTTAATCGAACGGCCACCAGGCCACGATACCCCTTCTCTCCCCCGTTGTCACTGGCACCCGGGCCCCGCCCAATAGGTTCAAACGTGTCGTCGCGTGCGCTGTCCTCGCCGGGTGGGCCGATTTTGCCCAGGCCGACCCAACTCGGCACAGATCCTGGCCTGGCGCGCCCCTGTTCTTTTTCTTTTAATAGATCTATTAAAATCCAGAAGTTTGGCCTTACTTTAAATCATTTCAAAAATGCTAAACAACTCCAAATTACTAGATATAATATTCATCATGTTCCCGTGTGTTTTGTGCAACATGCAGAACTAGTCCCTGGCCAAAAAATAAATTTCTTTAATTATTGGCATTATATCCACTAGAATTGTATCTCCTAAACTAAATAAATTCCTCTGTGAGCTAGCCTTATCCAAAGGAGATAGAACAAAGCTCTACTGGAAGGTAATTGAAATACCTGTCCTCTAGCATAGGTCATAGGCTAAGGTGAACAGTAGTTTACCCTTATCAAAAATAACAAAAATAACCATTATATTTTTTAGGAAATTTCTCTAGGTCAAACCAAATGTGGTATGGAAAAGATTCCACCTCCCAGTTCACCCTAGTATCAAAATCTATTAAACCCCAGCAGCTCAGATTTTAGTGAGCTCTGGTTCAATTTTAGTGAATTAAACTTGTCTGTGTACCCCTTTTTCACTAAATAAATCACTCCAGGAGTTTGACAACTCGAAAATGAGTGAATCCAATTCCTACAGAAAGGTATTCTAAATTCCTACCACATTCCATTGGAATCAACTCAAGAACGTCTATGGAATTAATCTGGTGAAAAAGAGAAAAACCCTACATAACTACCTTTGTTGATTTATTAAGGCAGTCTGGTAATTCTTTTGACATGGTTCCAACTCTCAGTGGTTCATTACATCAAACACTACCTAACCACCCAAGGAAATAATTTTTGGACCTTCAGATAAATTCTGGTGAATTATTTCCTCCAACTAGAGTTTATTCCACCATAAAAAGCATAACTAAATCTAGGTAAATGATAATCTAGTGAAACCACTTGTGTTGGTCTTGTTTTGGCAAGAACTATCTGAGGATATCATGGTTGCACATTGATATCCTACAGACCTCAGGTCTCCACCACAAGTCCTTGGTATATACCCTATACAACTAGCTTCCAAGGGAAAAATACCTTAATGGCAATTTAGTAATTCCACCCCTAGTACCCCAACTTCTCCAAAACCTACCAAGTTCAGTAGTTATCCTTATGTTTGTTTGATGTATGGTTTGATGCATGTATGCCTTGTATTGATTGTGGTATTGTCTGCTTGCATGTATACTCGATGACGGCGATAGTGTGAGCGTTTGATGACAAGAAGGAAGAGACTTCTTATTACTATTTATTGGGTATTCTTGGTTATCCACGGAAGGCCACGGACTTATTGCTGATCACAGTCAAGCCACCATTCCCAAATTCCGATACTTGTCCTACTCTTTTTACTAGTGCTTTGTATCTCCTTTATAAATTGCACTATTTATCTGCATATCTTGTTTTATAAATGCTACGCTAATAACTTGGCTCCTCTAAGTTATGAATTTGTGTCCCTCGTGGCACTACCCTATTGTACCTACCATTTTCCTCCCTCGAGACCGAGATTATGATGGTTAGCATCCTAGTTCGTTGAAAACCCAACTTTGAGAAAATAAATTGTTTTGGGGATTCACCCTTCTACCACTGTTTCAAAACCGTTTTGTAAAACCTGTGGTAAGAGGCATCATTCCAAGCAGGTGTTTAACTACAGAAATGGTATTGATGAGAAATGAGAAAGTGAAGGGATGTTCTACGCCTTTACCGGAACAATTTTTATCTGTGCAACCACATTACCCCAGGTGTTGGGGCATAGCTCGTAGTTTGTCTTCATTAGCCGGGGCAGCTTGTACCATGCTTATAGGGAGAGATCCCTTGAATTCCGGGCAGGCGCTAACAGATCTCGGATCTGGAGCCTGTAGCTTGCTTCGGCAAGAGTGAGCCTGTCTTGGCAGGAGTGCCGGTGCAACTATTCGGTCTCCCGCGGACGGTATGACTTAGGCGGTATGGAAGGAAGTGGAGTCACCAAGTTAAGGTATACGCCAAGTTGTGGCTTGGGTATACGCGTGTACGGAAGGCAGGACTATGGCTGGGAGCCACATACTCGTTGCCGGGGAGAACAAACACAAGAGGAAAAGCAGCCTTTGCTAGGGTCGACAAGCGAAAGGTTAGATTTGATTATCCGGACCCCCATATACAGTTGGTAGTGGGACGTGGTTGTATCCCGGCGGATGTATTGATTCTTGTGGGGAAAGTGTGCAAACTCTACAGAGTATAATCTATTCGAATAGTCGTGTCCACGGTCAAGGACGGTTGCAAAGGTGTTGGCTAGGAGTACCCAAACAGTGTTTGTTTGGAACAAATGGATGAAAGTATGAAGGTTCCGGGGGAATCCTGAGTTCGAAGGTGTTGTTTTGACCCGAGGTGGTCAAGGAGGTTTAAAAAGGGTTTTTTACTCCAAAACTGTTTTCAAAAAGGTTTTCAACAAAGATATGGGGATATCTTGATTTATAAAATAGAGGCATGTTTTCAAAACTATTTTTCAACTAAGATATGGAGATGCCATAACTACAAGAGGTAGTCTAGGCTTTTCGAAAGCAATCCTAGATAGAGCTATCTCGCCACAGCCATAATTGTATTTCCTTATTTCTCTAATCTTGGTGGTTTGCGAGTACATTCAAAAGTACTCATGGCATTGTCCCTAGATATTTACTTGGCCAGACTTTCAGAGGTTCTACATCGGAAGATTAAGGTGACGTCCAGCGAGCTAGGTCGTCTTCCCAGTCAGTCGCCTGTAGGTTGAGGCATGATTGGGATCTGCGCATGATGAAAAAAGGCTCCGAAAGTGGAGAAAAAAGGCTCTGAAAGTGCTAATGTTCAAGCTAAAGGCTCTGCTCTTGTGGCTTGGGACAAAATCTGTATGCCAAAAAATCAAGGAGGATTAGGTGTCCTTAATATAACTATCCATAATAATGCATTACTGCTAATTTTTTTGGATAAGTTTTATAATGACCATGACATTCCTTGGGTGAACCTGGTGAAAAGTTCTTATTATGTGGATGGTTCTGTTCCTAGTCACCATTTAGAAGGCTCTTTCTGGTGGAGATCTCATCTCAAGCTAATTGATACCTAGAAGGCCATGGGTAGAGGAAACCTGGGTAACGGTGATTCCATTTTATTCTGGACTGATCTTTGGGAGGATTAGTGTCTTCATCACAAATTCCCTCATATGCTATCCTTTGCAAAAAATACAAACTTCACTATAAAAGAAGTGGTACAAACTGAGTTCCTAGAATATTTGTTTCACTTACCTTTATCTCAACAAGCATTCAATGAGTTTGAGCAGATGGAAATGATTTGTCAGCAAGCTTTGGTAAAGATTCAAGAAGGCAGAAAGGATAGTTGGTCCTACATTTGGGGAAATAACAAGTTCACATCTCAAAAAGCTTATAAAGTCATGGTTGGGTATCAACCTACCCCCCCCCCACACACACACACTTCACATGGATTTGGAGTTCCTCCTATCAACCGAAGCATAAGTTCTTTTTTTGGTTATTACTTAAGGACCGTCAAGGAATCTTCTTAGAAGGAAAAATATGAAACTCCAGTCATATTCATGTGCTATTCTGTAATGCTCACAAGAAGAAACTCTATCTCATTTGTTTTGGATATGTCCCTTTGCTGAAAACTGTTGGGACTATATTGGCCCACAAAGACATAGGGGATTATCAGTTTTTGAGGCAATTGAAGATATTAAGGAGAAATTACAATTACCCTTTACTATGGAAATCATCATTCTAGCGGCTGGGGGAATTTGGATTATCAGAAACAATAAGATTTCAATAATCAAAGGCCAAATTTCAATAGTTGGAAGGCAATTTATAAGTAAGAGCTAAAATGGATTAGATTTAGAATTAAAAGAAACCTTGCTGAAAACTTCAAAGCTTGGCTTCAATCTCAGACTTAGATGTCTGTTCTATTTTTTGTGAGATCTTTGTAAATCAGATTGTTTACACCTTATAAATAAAAAATTGTAGTGGGCTTTGGCTCAATGTTCAGCGTCAAAAAAATAGTTCTCTATGATCTTTGAATCCGTTCCCAAGTCGTCCATAACCATGGACACGACTTTTCAAAAAGATTATTACCCTACAGGGCTGCACAACTTTACCCACACATACCAACCGACTCTTAATGACACTATAGATTAGCCCTCTTCCTTGGAAGGCCGACAGAGGGTGGTCGGACACGACCTTTACCTTGCGGTCGTTGAGACCATGAGTCACTCCCTAAGGAGAAGCCGCCGTAACGGGTCAAGTCCCCAAGTCGGTCCCTAGAGATGTGAACACGGTTTGAGATTACGAAGGCCATGCCTCTCCCATTCCCTGCCACACTTACCTGCCTGTATGAATGCACCTCCTCCACCTCCTTCAAGAACGACCAGAAGGCATATGTCGAATGGAACGCCCGAACTATGTGACTCATGGAATCTACTAGGCAAGTTAGTTGGTCGAGGGGGTTTCCAGGCCCCCGTGTGGCTGAACGCTTGTCTTGGTTCAAGAGGCAAGAACTCAGATCCTAGTGGTGGCAAGTATTGTACTAAAAAACCACAACTCGACGTGGCCTCCCATACAAGCCTTAGCATGTTTAACTTTCATCTCTGATCATACCACGTCATCCTGTCCAACTAGGTTCATTTGCAGATCTGATTCATCAACCAGATGGACCAGCGGTAACAACTAAGCTTGGCTAAGCACAACATGTATAAAAAGCTCTAGCGAAGCTCATAAGTCAAACCCTAGTTATGCTAGGAGCAGTGGATCTGGGAATATAGGCTACAAAGGAAACATGCATCAGATAAGATTACTATATCTATTGATAAAAGACTTTGGAATCGTATGCACATGGCAAGAATGAAATACTTTGAAATCATAGGATTATAACATGTGTGGGGTTTTGCTTGCCTTTGCCTGTTGATACTCAGACATAGAACTTCAGGTACATCTGCATGGCATCATTCATCGTTATCCTTCGATGGTGTTGATCTCGATCTTCAATCTTTGACTCGATATTGTTGCTCACATCAACTCTAAGGTCTATCGAGAAGAAGAAGAAACACCGGAAAGGAAAGCAACAATCAACACATGGGATCAATGCAATGATCAAGCAATGATGATGATATGGCAATTTAAATTGTATTGAAATTAAACCCTATGACATGCTTGGCAAATTAAACGGGGTCCGAGGGGTACAAACCCTAGAAAAGGGGGAACCTCGGAGTCACCTGCGGGGGTTCATTATGTTTTCTAATTAAACTTGTCATGTAGGTTTCTTAACAATTCATGATTAAGATGCTATTGTGTAGATCTCCTTTTTCTGAACATTTGGATATATTATACATATTTTTTTGATTTAAAATGAATTAGTTATGATTTTCCCGATTTTAATCCATTTTAAATCATTTCTAAAACAATTTACATTTTTGGGATATTATATAAATTATTTCCAGCTGGCTCCACATGTCATACTTTTATTAATTTCAGAAATCATTTCCAGAAAGAATAAAACCATGACAGACAGGGCCCACCTTTCAGCAATTTTATTTAATAAAAGAATTATAGAAAACATTAAATAAAAAGAAAACCTTTATGACCTCATGCTAACGTCAGCATGATGTCAGCAATGGAGGTGCTCATAGGTTGAGCACGCCCCATCGATTGGCTACGCGTGGGGCTTCGGGGGTGGGCGTGTTCGACGCAACTCTTTGCGCTGACCCGAAATCTAGCGGTGCCATTGGCGGGAGGTCACCGGAGAGGGCAGCACGACGACGTGCAGCGGCGGTTCCTGCGAATGCTCGGTGTGGGCTTGGCAGAGGAAGAGAGGGAAGCATCGGAGAGACAAGTGAGGATCATAAGCTCACCAGGAACATGGCAGGCCTGGCGGCGAGGTCCGGGGTGGTCAGAATCAATAGCGTGCATGGCGGCCGGAGCTCGGGAGGGAGCTGTCGATTGCGGCGCCTGTGGCTTCTCCAGCTCGCACATTTGGATGAGGTGAACGAGGACGACACGACAATCACGGTAGTGGCCTCCGAACAGCGAGGGGAGGTTAGGGATGACGTAATCGTCGGAGCCCGAGCGGCTAGGGTTCATAGGCCAGAGAGAAATTGGGGAGAGGAAGGAAGCTAAGGCTTATCCAGCGGTGGGAGGGGTACTTGTAGACGTCGTCAAGGTCGGTAGCGCGCATCTCCTTGCAGCGGGCATCACGTTGAGGCGGGGACAACGTCGTCGTCGACACGCATCAGCTTCACTCGTCACCGTCCTTCTGTCGGGAGGAAGAAGAAAAGGAAAAGAAGAGCGAAGAGGTACGGGCCGGTGCTGGGCCATGGTGAAGGGAATATGCCCGAGAGGCAATAGTAAAGTGGTTATTATCTTATTCTATGTTTATGATAAATGTTTATTTTGCATGCTATAATTATATTAATTGGAAACGTTTATACATGTGTGTTTAATAAAAAAATACAAAGTTCCTAGTAATGCCTCTCATATAAACTAGCTCATTGATTAACAAGATGATCAAGGTTTCCTGATCATGGACATTGGATGTTGTTAATAACGAGGTCACAACATTGGTGGAATGATGTGATGAACATTCATCCGAAGTATAGCATTACAATCAGAGTCATTATGTTTATATTGCTATAACATCATACGAAATAATCTTAGTCCTTAGACCATGAGATCATGTTCATTGCTAACACCGAAAGAGTATCTTGATAACATCAAACGCCACACCGTCACAGGGTGACTATAAAGGTGGGTTCAGTGCTACGAAGGTGTTATGTTGAGGCTCATGGATCAAGAGTGGAATTTGTCAATCCAGGTGACGGATAGATATACTCTGGGCCCTCTTGGTGATATCACATTAAGATAGCTTGCAAGCAAGTGATGTGATCACTAGAATGTTATATCACGGGAACGAGAAAAGAGTGCATGTCGGTAACGAGATCAAACTAGGTATTTGGATGCCGATGATCGAATCTCAGACATGCAATATATCGCGAGATAAAGGGATTTATATACAATGTTAAAGGTTCACACGATCACAAGAGTCATCGTTGAATATGTGGGAGTCAGTACGGATCTCCAGGTCCCGCTGCTGATTATTGATCAGAGAGGGGTCTCAATCATGTCAGCATTATTCGCGAATCGTAGGGTGACGCACTTAAGGGATACCGACACCATTTAGGAGCAAATATGTTTCAGATAAAGATTAAGAAAGCGCTGGAATCATTTCGATGGAAACCGGAATTGTTTCGGGTGAAATTGATGAAACTGGTTCTGCATGTGATATTGAAATGTTGCAGGGAGTTTTGTGTGAATGTTTGTTAATTAAAGTAATTAACAAAATTCTGAATAAAATAAATAAAAGTGTTTTATTTAATGAGAGCTTGCATTAAATTTGGTGGAAATTTAATCCATGTGAGTGGACATGAGTGGAGGTGTGTGTTTATGTGAGTGGGAGCTCCACCCACATGAATGAGGGAGAGGTGGGGGCACCCACCATGGCCGGCGCCATGCCCCCTTGGGCTTCCCCCTCCCTATATAAGGAGCACCTCCTCCTCCTCTCCTCTTGCACCACCTCCTAGTGAAGATTCTCTTCGCCCTCTAGTTATTCCCCATGGTCTCGGATTAGCGAGATACATGTTCCTGGTGGCTTTATCTGGAAAGGAGTTGCTGCTTCCGCTGCATCGCTGGAGCGAGGAGGCGGAGGTTGTTCGGTGGACCAAACGTGTGTGCGATCACGGATGCACCGCTACTTTGCGGTGTTGGACTTGATGGTGCTAGACCTAATGGTGCTGGAACTGCTGGACATGAAGGACTTCATCACGATCTTGAGATCGGTAAGTGTACGACTACATTATCCATGTGTTCCAACTCGTTAACAAAGCTTTGTTCTCTTCGAGGGTAAGTTCTCTATGGATGTATATCCACCCGTTGCTTGTATATAGTAGATATATCTTGGTGTATAGTTCCTATCGTAGGAAATTTTTTGTTTTCTATGCTGCGAACCCAACACATGGTCGGCTGCTGGCGGCGATAGATAGGGAGAGGGCGGACTAGGCTACGGCCTAGTTTGGTTAAAAACATTTTTTCTATCAAAAACCTTTTTCCTTTTCTAGTTTTTCTATTTTTCTCTTTTGTAATTCAATTTCAAACCTGTTTTGAATATTTCTAAAATACTAGAACTTTTATAAACTTCTCAAAATACTGCAGAGCCCTTATAATCCATTTGGGCTCCATAATTTTGGTAGTTTTCAAAATACAAAACCCTTTTGAATACATTTCAAAGAGGAAGGAAATTAGGGTTTAGGGTTTGCATATTATTTTCTTCCATGCATTTTAAAATATGATGCTCATGCTATGCACACTAAAACCCTAATTAAGGATTACTAAAGCTAGGGATGTTACATGCATCCATGTGGTTTAGTAAAATAACACACATGCAATGACACTAGTGGTGGTTTAGAAAAAGAACACACATGCAATGACACTAGTGGTGGTCTAGAAAAAGAATACACATGCAACTACATGCAATGACATTAGTGGATCAATATGGTTTAGGAAAGGAACACACATGCAATGACACTGGTGGTGGTCATTGAAAATATCACACATGAAAATGAATCTCGTGGAACCATGTGGTTTATGGAAAGAACACACATGCAATGACACTGGTGGTGGTTTAAGAAAAGAACACATATGCAATGACACTAGTGGTCGTTTAGGAAAAGAACACATATGCAAATGACTCTGGTGGATCCATGTGGTTTATGTAAAGAACACACATGCACTGACACTGGTGGATCCATGTGGTTGATGGAAAGAACAAACATGCAATGACTCTAGTTGTGGTTTATGAAAAGTACACACATGCAATGACTCTAGTGGTGGTTTAGGAAAATATCACGCATGCAATGACACTGGTGGATCCATGTGGTTTATGAAAAGAACACACATGCAATGACTCTAGATGTGGTTTATGAAAAGAACACAAATGCCATGACACTGGTGGATCCATGTGGTTTATGATATGAACACACATGCAATGACACTGGTGGATCCATGTAGTTTATGAAAAGGACACACATCCAATGACACTGGTGGATCCATGTGGTTTATGAAAAGAACACACATTCAATGAACTCTAGTGGATCCATGTGGTTTATGAAAAGAACACACATGCAATGCACTCTAGTGGTGGTTTAGTAGAAGAACGCACATGCAATGACACTGGTGATCCATGTGGTTTTTGAAAAGAACACGCATGCAATGACACTGGTGGATCCATGTGGTTTTTGAAAAGAATACAAATGCAATGACTCTAGTTATGGTTTATGAAAATAACACAAATGCAATGAACTCTAGTGGTCGTTTAGGAGAAAATCACACATGCAATGACACTAGTTGTTCCATGTGGTTTATGAAAAGAACACACATGCAATGAATCTAGTGGTGGTTTATGAAAAGAATACACATGCAAATACTCTAGTTGTGGTTCCATGTGGTTTACAAAATAACACAGATGCAATGACACTAGTGGTGGTTTAGGAAAAGAACACACATGCAATGACACCGGTGGATCCATGTGGTTATGAAAAGAACAAACATGCAATGATTCTAGTTGTGGTTTATGAAAAGTACACACATGCAATCACTCTAGTGGTGGTTTAGGAAAAGAACACACATGCAATGAACTCTAGTGGATCCATGTGGTTTAGTAAAATAACACACATGCAATGACACTAGTGATGGTTTAGCAAAAGAACACACATGCAATGTCTCTAGTTGTAGTTTAGGAAAGGAACACACATGGAATGACACTGGTGGTGGTTTATGAAAAGAACACACATGCAAATGACACTGGTGGATGCATGTGGTTTAGTAAAATAACACACATGCAATGTAGCTAGTGGTGGTTGAGGAAAAGAACACACATGCAATGACATTGGTGGATCCATGTAGTTTAGGAAAGGAACACAAATGCAATGACGCTGGTGGTAGTCATTAAAAAGAACACACATTCAAATGACTCGGGTGGATCCATGTGGTTTATGGAAAGAACACACATGCAATGCTAGTGGTGGTGGTTTATGAAAGGAACACACATGCAATGAATCTAGTTGTGGTTCCATGTGGTTTATGAAAATAACACACATGCAAATGACACACGTGGATCCATGTGGTTTAGTAAAATAACACTGATGACCCACAAGTATAGGGGGTGTATCGCAGTATTTTCGAGGGAAGTGAAACCTAATTTATTGATTCGACACAAGGGGAGCCAAAGAATATTTATAAGCCTTAACAACTGAGTTGTCAATTCAGCTGCACCTGGAAACAATCTTGCTCACAGCAATTTATCAATAGCAACAGTTTTGTAGTAGGAATATCAAAGTAACTGCAGTAGTAACGTAAAGACATCAGTGATAATAGCAGTAAACAGTGGGATTCGAGTGCGATAGGCATAGGGATGGATGGACGGCCGTTGCATAGGCAAGACAATTCACATGGCAATCAGAACATAGGGCAATTGCAGATAAATAAGGTAAATCAACCAAGTACTAGATAATCCTAGGCATGTGTTCCATATATAGTCATACGTGCTCGCAATGAGAACTTGCACAACATCTTTTGTCCTCCCAGCCCATTTGCAGCAGGGCCTCAAGGGAACTACTGGCAATTAAGGTGCTCCTTTTAATAGAGCAGCGGAGTAAAGCATTAACACTCCGTGAAAACATGTGATCCTCACATCAAAGCCATTCCCTCCGGTTATCCCGATTTCTGTCACTTCGGGGCCTTTGGTTCCGGACAACAACATGTGTATACAACAAGCTGATAAGACCATAAACAATACTATCATAATGAATCAATAACATGTTTAGATATGAAATCATGGCACTCGGGCCCTAGTGACAAGCATTAAGCACAACAAGTCACAACAAAGTCATAAAGCACTAATAGAAGATACTAGGCACCATGCCCTAACAATCTGATGCCATTACATGAACGATCTCATCCAATCCCTACCATCCCCACAGCCTACAGCGGGGGATTACTCACTCATAGATGGGGGAAACGTGGATGGTCGATGGAGAAGCAATGGTGATGATGATGGCGATGATCTCCTCCAATTCCCCATCCCAGTAGGGTGCCAGAACGGAGTTTCTGGTGCTGTTTCATGGAATCTAGTGGTGGCGGCGGAGCGGAACTCCTTCTAGAAAAACGTCGGACCCCCCGGAATTTTTAGGTCAGAAGGCTTCTTATAGGCGAAGAGGGAGACCGTGGGGGTGCCTAGGGGCCCACACCACCCCCTGGCGCGGCCTGGCCTGGCCCGCGCTAGCAGGTGGTGTGGCCACCCCCTGGCTCTTCTCCGTCTCGTATTCTGGTTCCTGGAGTCTTCGGGTGAAATAGAATTTTTGGCATATTTTCCAGGATTTTTCGTGATAGTTGGTTCTCGTTTAGCTCTCAAAACCATTCACCTACAGCAGGAAAATACTCAATATATAATCCACTAAACACAAATCTACTTAGACAAGGGGAGGAGTCACATACCAGCGAACAAATGTTCCAAATTTCAGCAAGAAAGATGGGTTGAGCAAGGAGATCGAAAAAATCGAGAGCAAGCACGGCAAGAACACGATTTTGAGCAATGAACTAGAGCTTACTCGGGAGAGAGAAGAAAGTGGTAGGTGAGAGAGTTAGTGGGGGGCCAGGGGTGGCCCACACCAGGGCATGGCGCCACCTAGGGCCGGCCGCGCCACCAGGTGGTGTGCCTGCCTGGTGGGCCCCCTGGTACCTCCCAGGTACTCCTCTGCCCCTTTTTTCACGCAAAAATTTAATATGAATTTTCTGGAATTTTTCGAGACACTTTATTTTTGGGCATTTTTCAGGTATAGAAGAATGATTTTTTTGACAGACAGTTTTTTTGGAAACATGATGCAAGGACAAAACAAAGCTAGAACTACATAAGTTCTAAGACACTCTAACATGCAAGCAACTAACAACAAAAACAAAGCTAAACGAGAACAAAAACTAAAATGGATAGAGTAGAAGTAAACTGAGATAATCATAGTGAAAACATTGTTTTGTTCAATGAAATCCTTTTGTTAACAAGGTTGATCAAGTCTTGCTACCAAAACAATTCCATATGAGACAAAACTTTGTATTCCACTAATGATTATGTTACCTCAACCTTGATAGCTATGGTCCTAATCATAATAGTTTCAAATTTTTCTCTTGGTATGGGAAAATATATTTCTCCAACTTGAATGCCCTCAACATGTTCAATTGAATTCAAACCATAAGTTCTTTCAATCTTCTTGGGGAAATAGACAGTATGTTCCTTGTCATTAACATGGAAGGTCACCTTTCCTTGATTACAATTGATAACAGCTCCTGCAGTATTAAGAAAAGGTCTCCCAAGAATAATTGACATATTATCATCTTCAGGCATTTCAAGCACAACAAAATTAGTTAATATCAAGCAATTATGAGCCACTTGAATAGGTACATCCTAACATATACCCACAGGAATAGTGGTAGATTTATCAGACAGTTGCAAAGGTATATCAGTTGGTATTAATTTTTCTAGTTGAAGCCTCTTATAGAGAGAGAAAGGCATAACACTAACTCCAGCTCCCAAATCACACAAAGTAGTTCTAACATAACTTTTCTTAATAGAACAAGGGATAGTTGGAATCCCTGGGTCTCCAAGTTTCTTAGGAACCTTACCATTGAAGGAATAATTAGCAAGCAAAGTGGAAATTTCTTCATTAGGGATCTTCCTTTTATTCGAGACAATATCCTTCATATACTTTGAGTAAGGAGGCAATTTAATAGCATTAGTCAAAGAATTTGCAAGAATAAAGGTTTCATCCACTCACAAAACTTATTATAGTGTTCAACTTCCTTTGACTTGTGTTTCTTATCAGGGAAAGGCATAGGTTTTTGGACCCAAGGTTCTCTTTCACTACCATGTTTCTTAGCAATAAAATCTTCTTTAGTGTATTTGGTATTCTTAGTGTGGTTTTCAGGTTCTTCTTCATCTTTTTCTTCATTAGGAACTTCATTTTCTTTACCACTTTCAGTTTCAGCATCAGAGATAGATATACTATTAGGATCTATAGCAGGTTCAGAGGGTTCTACAACAGTTTTATGTTTGTTTTTATTTTTCTTACGAGTAGAACCACTATTTTCAGCTTGTTGAGAATCCTGCTCAACTCTTTTGGGATGCCCCTCAGGATATAGAGGATCCTGGGTAGCAGCTCCACTTCTAGTTCTAATTTCATAAGCATGTTTTTCTATAGCAGCATTAACTATCAAGTCGTTTTGTACTTTAACGAGTTGATCTATTTGAGTTTGAACCATTTGAAAGTGTTTAACAATCATTTTAACATCATTAGAGGTTCTTTCCACAATATCTTCAACTCAACAATAGCTCTAGTGTTTTCCATTAGATGATTTTGCACCCTTTTATTAAAGTTATCTTGCTTAACAATAAAGATATCGAATTCTTCTAAGCATTGATCAGGAGGTTTAGAGTAAGGGATATCACCTTCATCAAAGTGTTGGAGAGAGTGTACCTCAATAGTGGATGAGTAGGGAATAGGCTTACCTAATTCTTCTATAGGAGGTAAATTCTTGACATCTGCAACTTTAATTCCCTTCTCCTTAAGACATTTCTTAGCTTCCTTCATCACTTCAACATTTAATTCAATAACTCCCCTCTTCTTTGATGTTGGAATAGGCGTCGGAATAGTAGGCTCAGGTACAATTACTTCAGGTATAGCTTGTTTAGGAGGACTTCAATCTTCATAATTCTTACTTATTTTAGCCATTAATTCTTCAGCTTCCTTTGGAGTCCTATTCCTGAAAACACAATCAGCACAACTATCCAGGTATGTCCTAGATTCTTCAGTTAGTGCATTATAAAATATATCAAGAAGCTCATCCTTAGGTAATGGACTTCCAACCTATGCATGAATCAAAGCAGAAAACCTTGCCCAAGATTCGGGCAATACCTCTTTTTCTCCTTGTTTAAAATCAAAAAGTTCCTGCAAAACAGCATGTCTAGCACTAGGAGGAAAATATTTCTGCAGGAAAGTACTAATCAAGCACTCAGGGCTATCATTAGATCCAGGAGGTAAATTACTAAACCAAGTTTTGGCTTCTCCTTTCAATGAAAAGGGGAAGATCTTGGCAACAAAGTAAGTACGCATCTTAATATCATCAGAAAACAAGCCACTCTTGGTAGAAAGTTCATTCATATGTGCTACCGCACTTTCATTCTTAGTCCCACAAAAAGGTTATTTCTCAACAATAGCTATGTAAGATAGATTGAGAGAGAAATCATAACCTTCATCTATAATGTTTATGGGAGAAGCAGCAAACTTAGCAATAGGAGACAATTTGGGTCTAATAGTACGCCTCTCAAGGAGACTCTTAGCAGCACT
This sequence comes from Avena eriantha, assembly GCA_910589775.1. Taxonomy (NCBI): domain Eukaryota; kingdom Viridiplantae; phylum Streptophyta; class Magnoliopsida; order Poales; family Poaceae; genus Avena; species Avena eriantha. Next base: position 76,624,720 of record OU342746.1, read on the forward strand.
CCTATCATGGGTGTTTTTACATTCTTTAATAAATTCATCGGTCATCTCAACATAACCATCTTCAATATCATAACTTTCACTAGACTCAGGTGAACTAACAGGTGTGGTAGTGTCTTCATTAGGAGTTTTGGTATTTCCATCTATAGTTTTAGCAATCGTAGCATCTAGGAAAGGACCTAATGAACTACTCTTCTCAAGCACAGTACAAGTAGCATCATAAGCATCAGAAGTTTTAGATTCAGCAGTAGTAGCAGTGTGTGTAGCATGTGTATGTGGTGGTGTAAGGAACTTACTTATAACAGATGGTGAATCAAGAGCAATAGAGGTGTTCAGAACTGTACCTCGTCTTGTAGTGGATGGTAAAATAGGAACCTTTCCATCACGAGACTTACCCATGATGGATGGATAGCAGCGAACAATAGAGAATCCAAGTGAACTTGATAAATAAAGCTATGCTCCCCCGCAACGGCGCTAGAAAAAATAGTCTTGATGACCCACAAGTATAGGGAGTGTATCGCAGTATTTTCGAGGGAAGTGAAACCCAATTTATTGATTCGACACAAGGGGAGCCAAAGAATATTTATAAGCCTTAACAACTGAGTTGTCAATTCAGCTGCACCTGGAAATAATCTTGCTCACAGCAGTTTATCAGTAGCAACAGTTTTGTAGTAGGAATAGCAAAGTAACAACAGTAGTAAAGTAAAGACAGCAGTGACAATAGCAGTAAACAGTGGGATTCGAGTGCGGTAGGCATAGGGATGGATGGACGGGCGTTGCATGGACAAGACAATTCACATGGCAATCAGAACATAGGGCAATTGCAGATAAATAAGGTAAAGCATCCAGGTACTAGATAATCCTAGGCATGTGTTCCATATATAGTCATACGTGCTCGCAATGAGAACTTGCACAACATCTTTTGTCCTGCCAGCCCATTTGCAGCAGGGCCTCAAGGGAACTACTGGCAATTAAGGTGCTCCTTTTAATAGAGCACCGGAGTAAAGCATTAACACTCCGTGAAAACATGTGATCCTCACATCAAAGCCATTCCCTCCGGTTATCCCGATTTCTGTCACTTCGGGGCCTTTGGTTCCGGACAACAACATGTGTATACAACAAGCTGATAAGACCATAAACAATACTATCATAATGAATCAATAACATGTTCAGATCTGAAATCATGGCACTCGGGCCCTAGTGACAAGAATTAAGCACAAAAAGTCACAACAAAGTCATAAAGCACTAATAGAAGATACTAGGCACCATGCCCTAACAATCTGATGTCATTACATGAACGATCTCATCCAATCCCTACAATCCCCATAGCCTACAGCGGGGGATTACTCACTCATAGATGGGGGAAACATGGATGGTCTATGGAGAAGCGATGGTGATGATGATGGCGATGATCTCCTCCAATTCCTCATCCCGGCAGGGTGCCAGAACGGAGTTTCTGGTACTGTTTCGTGGAATCTGGTGGTGGCAGCGGAGCGGAACTCCTTCTGGAAAAACGTTGACCCCCCAGAGTTTTTAGGTCAGAAGGCTTCTTATAGGTGAAGAGGGAGACCGAGGGGGTGCCTGGGGGGCCCACACCACCCCCTGGCGCGGCCTAGCCTGGCCCGCGCCAACAGGTGGTGTGGCCACCCCTGGCTCTTCTCCGTCTCGTATTCTAGCTCCTGGAGTCTTCGGGTGAAATAGGATTTTTCGCATATTTTCCCGGATTTTTCCTGATAGTTGGTTTTCTGCACAAAAAAGTAGACGCTAAGGAAATTCTGCTGAAAACAGCGTCAGTCCGCGTTAGTTGCATCCAAATCACACAAGTTTAGAGGAGAAAAAATAGCAAAAGTGTTCGGGAAAGTAGATACGTTTTGGACGTATCAAACACACATGCAATGACACTAGTGGTGGTTTAGGAAAATAACACACATGAAAAGACATGCAATGACATTGGTAGATACATGTGGTTTAGGAAAGGAACACAAATGCAATGACTCCGGTGGTGGTCACTGAAAAGAACACACATGCAAATGACTCTGGTGGATCCATGTGGTTTATAGAAAGAACACACATGCAATAACACTGGTGGATCCATGTGGTTTATAGAAAGAACACACATGCAATGACACTGGTGGATCCATCTGGTTTATGAAAATAACACACAACATGCAATGACACTGGTGGATCCATGTGGTTTTTGAAAAGAACACAAATGCAATGACTCTAGTTGTGGTTTATGAAAAGAACACAAATGCAATGAACTCTAGTGGTGGTTTAGGAGAAGAACAGACATGCAATGACATTGGTGGATCCATGTGGTTTATGAAAAGAACACACATGCAATGATTCTAGATGTGGTTTATGAAAAGAACACACATGCAATGACACTGGTCGATCCATGTGGTTTTTAACACAAATGCAATGACACTAGTGGATCCATGTGGTTTCTGAAAAGAACACACATGTACTGACTCTAGATGTGGTTTATGAAAAGAACACACATCCAATGAGACTTGTGGATCCATGTGGTTTATAAAAATAACACACATGCAATGAACTCTAGTGGATCCATGTGGTTTATGAAAAGAACACACATGCCATGACACTGGTGGTGGTTTAGGAAAAGGACAAACATGCAATGTCTCTAGTTGTGGTTTATGAAAAGAGCAAACATGCAATGACTCCAGTAGTGGTTTACGAAAAGGACACATAGGCATTGACAGTGGTGGATCCATGTGGTTTTTAACACAAGTGCAATGACACTAGTGGATCCATGTGGTTTCTGAAAAGAACACACATGCAATGACTCTAGATGTGGTTTATGAAAAGAACACACATGCAATGACACTAGTCGTGGTTTAGGAAAAGGACAAACATGCAATGTCTCTAGTTGTGGTTTATGAAAAGAGCAAACATGCAATGACTCTAGTGGTGGTTTATGAAAAGGACACACATGCATTGACACAGGTGGATCCATGTGGTTTAAGAAAATAACACACATGCAATGACACTAGTGGTGGTTTAGGAAAAGAACACACATGCAATGTCTCTAGTTGTGGTTTAGGAAAAGAACAAACATGCAAATGACTCTGGTGGATCCATGTGGTTTATGGAAAGAACACACATGTGATGAATCTAGTGGTGGTTTATGAAAAGAACACAAATGCAATGATTCTAGTTGTGGTTCCATGTGGTTTAGTAAAATAACACACATGCAATGACACTAGTGGTGGTCTAGGAAAAGAACACACATGCAATGACACTAGTGGATCCATGTGGTTTATGAAAAGAACAAACATGCAATTACTCTAGTTGTGGTTTATGAAAAGTACACACATGCAATGACTCTAGCGTGGTGGTTTACGAAAAGAACACACATGCAATGACACTGGTGGATCCATGTGGTTTAGTAAAATAACACACATGCAATGACACTAGTGGTGGTTTAGGAATAGAACACACATGCAATGTCTCTAGTTGTGGTTTAGGAAAAGAACAAACATGCATATGGCACTGGTGGATCCATGTGTTTTTAACACAAATGCAATGACACTAGTGGATCCATGTGGTTTAGGAAAGGAACACACATGGAATGAAATAGGTGGTGGTTTAGGAAGAGAACACACATGCAAAGACATTCAATGACATTGGTGGATCCATGTGGTTTAGGAAACAAACAAACATGCAATGACACTGGTGGTGGTTATGAAAATAACACACATGCAAATGACTCTGGTGGATCCATGTGGTTTATGGAAAGAACACACATGCAATGACTCTAGATGTGGTTTATGAAAAGAACACACATGCAATGACACTTGTGGATCCATGTGTTTTTTAACACAAATGCAATGACACTAGTGGATCCATGTGGTTTATGAAAAGAACACATATGCAATGACTCTAGATGTGTTTATGAAAAGAACACACATCCAATGACACTAGTGGATCCATGTGGTTTAGGAAAAGAACACACATGCAATGAACTCTAGTGGATCCATGTGGTTTATGAAAATAACACACATGCAATGACACTGGTGGTGGTTTAGGAAAAGGACAAACATACAATGTCTCTAGTTGTGGTTTATAAAAATAACAAACATGGAATGACTCTAGTGGTGGTTTATGAAAAGGACACACATGAATTCACACTAGTGCATCCATGTGGTTTAGTAAAATAACACACATGCAATGACACTAGTGGTGGTTCAGGAAAAGAACACACATGCAAAGACATGCAATGACATTGGTGGATCCATGTGGTTTAGGAAACAAGCACACTTGCAATGACACTAGTGGTGGTTATTGAAAAGAACACACATGCAAATGACTCTAGTGGATCCATGTGGTTTATAGAAAGAACACACATGCAATGACTCTAGATGTGGTTTATGAAAAGAACACACATGCAATGACACTTGTGGATCCATGTGGTTTTTAAAACAAATGCAATGACACTAGTGGATCCATGTGGTTTATGAAAAGAACACATATGCAATTACTCTAGATGTGGTTTTTGAAAAGAACACACATCCAATGAAACTGGTGGATCCATGTGGTTTATGAAAAGAACACACATGCAATGAATTCTAGTGGATCCATGTGGTTTATCAAAAGAACACACATGCAATGACACTGGTGGTGGTTTAGGAAAAGGACAAACATGCAATGTCTCTAGTTGTGGTTTATGAAAAGAACAAACATGCAATGATTGTAGTGGTGGTTTATGAAAAGGACACACATGCATTGACACTGGTGCATCCAAGTGGTTTAGTAAAATAACACACTTGCAATTACACTAGTTGTGGTTTAGGAAAAGAACACACATGCAATGTCTGTAGTTGTGGTTTAGGAAAAGAACAAACATGCAAATGGCTCTGGTGGATCCATGTGGTTTATGGAAATAACACACATGTAATGAATCTAGTGATGGTTTATGAAGAGAACACACATGTCATGACTCTAGTTGTGGTTCCATTTGGTTTAGTAAAATAACACACATGCCATGACACTAGTGGTGGTTTAGTAAAAGAACACACATGCAATGTCTCTAGTTGTGGTTTAGGAAAGGAACACACATGGAATAATACTAGTTGTGGTTTATGTAAAGAACACACATGCAAATGACACTGGTGGATCCATGTGGTTTAGTAAAATAACACACAATCAATGACACTAGTGGTGGTTGAGGAAAAAAGAACACACATGCAAAGACATGCAATAACATTGGTGGATCGATGTGGTTTAGGAAACGAACACACATGCAATGACACTAGTTTTGGTCATTGAAAAGAACACACATGCAAATGACTTTGGTGGATCCATGTGGTTTATGGAAAGAACACAGATGCAATGATACCGGTGGTGGTTTACGAAAGGAACACACATTCAATGAATCTAGTTATGGTTCCATGTGGTTTATGAAAAGAACACACATGCAAATGACACTGGTGGATCCATGTGGTTTAGTAAAATAACACACATGCAATGACACTACACTACAAGAAAAGTTTCCTTCTGCAACGAATTGGCCCGACGGTCATCGTAGAAGGCGCGTCTCCCTCGACGAAATTCTCGGCTCGGCCTGGTCCGATGGAAAACTTTTTTTCCGGTTTCGCGGCGGTCTACTATGACGGATCTTCTAAAAACATGGAGGATGCTCGGCTGGTGCGTGGCAGAAGCAAGATTTTCATTTCCTCGTGCGATGTTGACTCGCCGAAGTCTTTTGAGGCGTGTGGGTCCCGGACGTCAGCGTCTCTAGCGGACCATACTTTTCGGTCGCGCCTCCCTAGTTTGAACTCGAAAACATTGCTCGATGCATCTACCGTTTAGTCAGGATGCTAGGTCCCACATGTAAGCCTCTCATTAGAGTTGATAGCGCTGCTCGACGGATCTACCATTTAACCAACCTCCTGAGCCCCACACGTCATCCTCTCATTACAAGAAACAAGTGTATTATGGACTTTTTACCCTCTGTCGCGCCTTCGTGTTCTAAACTTGATAACTTTGCTCACTGTATCAGTCGTTTGTTCAGGCTGGTGGGTCCCTTATGTCAGCCTCACATTAGAAGAATCGTGGGTATGATGGAATTTTTTTCTTCTCTAGCGCTACCCTGTTCCGAACTAGATAGCGTTGCTCGACGAATCTGCCGTTTGCTCACGCTACTAGGTCCCCCATTTTAGCCTCTCATTAAAAGAAATGCGTACATGCTGAACTTTTTTCTCGCTCGCGCCTCCCTGTTTTGAACTGGCTACGTTGCTCGATGCAGCATCTGTATAAGGTAGCGCTGCTCGGTCCCACATATCAGCCTCTCTGTAAATGAAAGGTGCGTATGATGTACGTTTTTTAGCCATGTTCGCTGTTTTGACCTTGAAACTTGCTGGGTCCCAGATGTCAACCACCTCTATGCAGGAAACATGTCTATGCTTGGTCACAGCTGACATCCTCTATTTGAAAGAAACGTGTGTATGTTGGACTATTTTTTCGGGTCCTAGATGTCAGCCTCATAGTAGAAAAAAATGCTCAGAAAGGCCGAATTAAAAAGATTCTGGGCTAACTCGGGGTGGATGCCCTATTCGTCATGGCTTATATTCCATGGGCTCACTCCTAAATTGAATGGGCTACGGTCGGTGGCCACAAGACCATGAAAAGGCCGAATTAAAAGGTAGTATTGGGCTATGCTTGGGGCTGATAGGCTAATTTCATGGGCTATGCTTGGGCCTGTTGGGTTCGACATGTCAGCTTCTCTATAAGTGCAACGTGTGCGTGATGGACTTTTTTTTTGGCCGCGTCTGCTGTTTTCACTATGGCAGTCGTGTATGGTCTTGCTGCCGGGGCCCTTATGTCAGCCTCTTCGGCATGTTCTGGCTTAAGGGTCCCCGATGCAGCCTTGGATGTTCTGTTTGGTAGGTCCCTTATGCGAGCCTCTCTGTACAAGTATTTAAAATTTGTTTCGACCCCACCCTCAAAACAAACTCCAGGGACGTTGCATGCTGGTGGGTCCGTGATGTCAGCCTCTCCGTAATGTGATATTGCTAGAAAAAAATGTAAACCCAAGATACACAGACACAGAAAGGTGATTCGAACAAAAGACCTTCAAATCAAATAAACGTAAACTGAGTGCCAAATACAACAAAGATATTTATAGAAAAAATATCATTGAACTTTTATTAGTACTACAACTTCTGTATTAGTCTTCTTAAAATATTTTGTGTGTCTATGTTTATCTCTTTTAAAATATAATAGGGCAGTGCTCCTAGCATCTCAATTTATAAAATTCCACATAATGGGGTATTTTCTTAAAAACATGGGTAGGCAGAGTTTTTTATTATTATGAGAGGTGGGGGAGCAATGCCCAAAAGGCCGAATTAAAAAGAGTTTGGCTATTGCTCTACGTGGGTTATATTCCATATGTTATGCTCCATGGGCTTCATTCTCAAATTTCACTGGCCTGTGCTCAACAGTCCGCTGACCCGTAAAAGGCCGAACTAATATGTTCTCGGCTATGCTCCATGGGCTCCTTTCTAAAATTTCCGCTGGCCTGTGGTCAGCAGTACCTGACCTGAAAAGACTGAATTAAAATGTTCTGGGCTAAAGAGGGGCCGAATGAGAGATTCCGTAGCTTTCCTGCTTGAAATTCAATAGCAGTATAGAGAGAATCAGTTCTTGTTCCAGCAAAACTTGTCCCACGATCAGTTTTGCCTGTTCTCCGAATAGACACAATCATTCGAGCAAGCAAAACTGATGATCAAGTCTGCTTCTGTGTGAGTACCTCCTCCTTACGTCAATGCCTCTGTGACCACCCATAGCAACCCAAAATGCCCAAGACTCATACAGATATTTGTAACAATGCTAAGTTTCAAAAGAAAAGCAATACAATTTGATGCACTTCATCTAACCAAGTACCAGTACATCACAGTTCGTTCTACAAAATATTGTACTAATAGTAACGACAAAACATATGACATATTCAGTAGCATTTGGAAGATTCAGTAGTATAGAATAGACCGTAAAAATATCAGATAGATTCCCGGTTCATATTCAACAGCACTTGACAGATTGTGGCAGTACCTAGATAGTGACCAAAAGAATTGACAGATTCAGCAATGCGGATATTGAAATTCAAAAGATGTAGCAAGGTCTGATTCAAAAGGAAAGCGAGACCATATTCTGCACTCGACCGGTCGATTTGAACAAGTACCGAACAAAACTTTTGATAGGTTTAGTAGCATTTGAAAGATGCAACAGTACATAATAAGAAAGAAAAAACGATAGATTCACAGTTCACATTCAACATCACTAGGACATATTCAACAACATTTCAAAGTGATAGATTCAGTTTGGCCCTTTCTCCGAACACTCGTCATTGGAAGAAACAAAACTGACGATCAAGTCTGCTTTTGTGTGCATGCCTCCTTCTCGCATTAATGCCTATGTGTGACCTCCATAGGAAACTCAAAATTCCCAAAGCTTTTCTAGATTATGAGTTTATGGCAAGGCCAAGTTATAAAAGAAAAGCAAGACCATCTATTGCACTTGATCTAAACTTAGGTATCCTATTACATAGTATTACAATTAATTACGGTAGTTTGGTTCTAATCGCGGGCAATGCTCGGGATGAACCATAATGGAGTCTCTGGAGATTTCCATGCAACGTTGGTTAAGAAACCAACAGCTGCTTCTTCGATATTTAGACTAAAGCAGCATATTTTAGGAAATGGTGTATATCCAAGTCCTATTGCATGGGGGGAGGTGTAGACACAGTTGCTTCTCATCAGATATCTTGGGGCAACATCTGCACCGCCTACCGCAATATTAATCAGATAGTTCAATCCAAGGAAAAGGGAATTTTCTCCCAGGTTAGCAATCTCTATCCATGGCTTAGGTGGATACAAGTAAGTAGTGTCCTTTGAGTACACCTTGCAGCCAAACCCAGTAGCATATGTGCCACAAGTGCGACCGCAACGATCAACACTATGATCAGTAACATGATTGCCATGACCATAATAAGTACCGCCATAAAAATCCTCATCAGTAACGCCCACGGTGTGGATAAGAAGAAGGCGAGATCCATTTGCACATATTGCTAAGAATCATAAACCAAGTTCGTGCTCGTCATCATCTATGGCATCAAGGTTTCCCTCCTCGAGATGCGCGACAGGTGGTGACGGGAGAAGAATAGGACCTACAAAAAGAAATGACAGCCAAATCAGCCAACACTAGTTTACATCCATAAAAACTGAAGCTAGTGTTTAGAACAGGAATGGATCAAACTTACCAAAATACAGATGATTCCAAACATAAACACTACCACTCTCAATGGCTACAAACACCAGACCCTTGTGGATGAGTGCATAGTTGTATTTGAAATAGCACTAGAACTGGTTATAAAGAACTGTCCGTGCATACTCATCGCCATCAAGGGTAGCAATTGAGAAGTCGAAGATAGCGACAAGAGAGAAATCTAAATAATCAGCCGAAGCTGTGGGAGCTCGGCAAATAGCAATCTTCCGGAGGAGAATAGGGCAATCATTATGCATGAATGTAAATGGATCATTGGTGGGTACGAACTCATTGACTTGTGGGAGAGGAATGCATTGATGAGTGTACACATTGACAAGCTCCCACTTGCACTCAGACCCAACAGTGGCGATCCAATCTCCATTGGCACCTACCCACTACTTACCCATACAATTCGGGAACACAACATTAGAGGAGAACCTGTCCAGTGACATTATCTTGCATGTCGTGCCCTTACCCTTGAAGTACTCGTTACATTCCCATAGTTTCTTAGTCGGGTGAGAATGAAGAACACAGGGGAAGCCAAACAGCTGAGAAGCATGTAAAGTTGCACTATATTTTGCTGAGTCAAGAAGATGTTTGGACAAAACGGCGAGGCTCACGGTGGTGATGACGTCGCATCTGGTTATGAGTTCTTCAAGCGGGCCTTCGGTAAAAACATGCTGGAACAGCTCAGAATCATCATTGTCCTTGCTCGGTCCTGTCATCGCAAGGGAGCTGATGGAAGTTGGGACAGTGGCTTGATTTGGTTTTCTGGAAAAGAGGGAAGATCGATGGCGGCAGGCGGGACAGGGAGAAGAACAAACACTCTCATACTGTGCGGTGAACAGGATCAGAAAGCGGCATTGTGGAGGAGAAGAATGGCGGTGCTTGGCGTAGAAGTGGGGATAGAGCGTATAGGCGAGGTTGAATAAAATAAAAACGGACGCATGTTCCTTTGCTCCAGTTCCCTTCAGAATAGTACTACTCTGCTCCCAGTTCCCTACACAATAAATCTTTCTTGTAAATCGAAGAGGAAGTAGTATGAAGAGTAGGACCCGATCATCTGCTCTCTCGAGGAGCCGAACCCGACTGTTTTCTTTGCTAAATTTAATGGTCCTTTATGCTAAATGCATGGACCTCAGTGTAATTTTACCTTTTGTAGGTCCTTGGTGTAAATGTACCCCCACCATCTGTGTAAAACTCTAACCAAAAAGTGTAAGTTGTGAAATTTGACAAATTTAAGCTTAGTTGTCAACGAGTATGAAAATTCTTGGATTTCAAGCCAAACGACCAAGGTCAAGGCCATATCAACATCATAAATTATGGTGATGATGCCATGTCGAAGAATTAGCATGCTGATAGATTTGGACATATTTGGAAAACAATCAAAGATGAAGTAGTATGAAGAGTATGGCTCGATCAGCAGCTCTCTCGAGAAGGAGCCATACACGGCTGTTTTCCTTGCTTATTTTTAGGGGGGTGCTAATGTAAGTTTCCCTTTTTGGGTACTTGATGGAAAATGTACTTCCACACACCGTGAAAGGAAGTAGTACAAAGAGTTTGGCTCAGATAAACTGGTCTCTCGGTAAGGCGATAAAACAAAAAGTTTTTCTTTGTAGGGTCCTTTGTGCTAAATGTATGGACCTCCATGTAATTTTCCCTTTTTAGGTCCTTGATGTAAAATGTACTCCCACCAACCGTGTAAAATTCTAAACTAAAAGTAAGTGGTGAAATTTAAACGAATTTAAGCTTAGTTGTCAATGAGTATGAACCATATTCTTGGATTTTCAAGACAAACGGCCAATGTCAAGCCATATCTACACCATACTTTATGCATATGATCCCATATCCTAGAAATTGCATGCCGAAAAATTTGGCCATATTCTGAAAACAATCGAAGATGAAGTAGTGTGTAGAGTATGGCTCGATCAGCTGCTCTCTAGAGAAGGAGTCAAACCCGATTGTTTTCCTTGCTTAATATAAGGGTCCTTTGTGCTAAATGTATGGACCTTGGTGTAATTTTAACTTTTTTTAGGTCCTTGATGTCAAATGTACTTCCACACCCGTGTAAAATTCTAACCTAAAAGTGTAAGTGGTGAAATTTCGATGATTTTAAGCTTACTTTTCAACGAGTATGACCATTATTGGATTTCAAGCGGAACGACCAAGGTCAAAGCCATATCAACATCATACTTTATGTTCATGATCCCATATGAGAGAATTTGCATGGCGACAAATTGCACTATTTTGAAAACCATCGAAGAGGACGTAGTGTGTACAGTTTGGCTCAGATCAGCTGATCTCTCGAGAAGGAGCTAAACCATAATTTTTTCCTTTTAGGGAGCTTTATGATAAATGTATGGACCTTAATGTAATTATTGTTTTTTTCAAATCCCTGGTGTAAAATATACTCTGACCAACCATGTAAAAATCTAACCTAAAAGGAAGTGGCGAAATTTAAACAAATTTAAGCTTAGTTGTCAATGAGTATAAACCATTCTGGGATTTCAAAATGAATGACCAAGGTAATGATCCCATATTCAAAAATTTGCACCCCAAAAAAATTGTGCCATATTTTGAAAACAATCGAAGATGAAGTAGTATGAAGAGTATGGCTCGATCCACCACTCTCTCGAGAAGGAGCCGAACCCAACTATTTTCCTTGCTTAATTTTAGGGTCCTTTGTGCTAAATGTATGGACCTCGATTTAATTTTCCCTTTTTAGGTCCTTGATATAAAATGTACTTCCATGCCCGTGTAAAATTCTAACCTAAAGGTCTAAATGGTGAAATTTCGACGATTTTTTAGCTTACTGGTCAACGAGTATGACCATTATTGGATTTCAAGCCGAACGACCAAGGTTAAGGCCATATATATGAACCTTCATACATTATGTTGATGATCCCATATGAGAGAATTTGCATGGCAACAAATTTGGTCATATTTTGAAAACAATCGGAGAGGAAGTAGTATCAAGAGTTTGGCTTAGATCAGTTGATCTCTCGAAAAGGAGCCGAACCAGAAAAATTTCCTTTTAGGGTCCTTTATGCTAAATGTATGGACCTCGACGTAATTTTTGCTTTTTTGAGGTCCCTTATGTAAAATGTACTCCGATTGATCGTGTAAAGTACTAACCTAAAAGTAAGTGGTGAAATTTAAACGAATTTAAGCTTAGTTGTCAACGGGTACAAACCATTCTTGTATTTCAAGACGAATGAGCAAGGTCAAGGCCATATCTACATCATACTTTATGTTGATGATCCCATATTCAAGAATTTGCATATCGACAAATTTGGCCATATTTTGAAAACAATTGAAGATGAAGTAGTTTGAAGAGTGTGGCCTGATCAGCTACTCTCTCGAGAAGGAACCGAACCCTACTTTCTTGCTTGCTTATATTAGGGTCCTTTGTGCTAAATGTATGGACCTCGATGTAATTTTGCCCCTTTTTAGGTCCTTGTTGTAAAATGTACTCCCATCGACCATGTAAAATTCGAACCTAAAAGTAAGTGCTGAAATTTAAAAGAATTTTAGCTTATAGTTGTCAATGAGTATGAACATTCATTGATTTCGAGCCGAACGACCACAAGGTCGAGGCTATATCTCTACATCATACTTTATTCTGATGATCGAGTATCCAAGAAATTGCATGGGGATAGATTTGGCCAAATTGTGAAAACAATCAAAGAGAAAGTAGTATGAAGAGTATGGCCTGATCAACTGCTCTCTTGAGAAGGAGCCAAACCCGATTGTTTTCTTTGCTCAAATTTAGGGTCCTTTGTTCTAAATGTATGGACCTGGATGTAATTTACCACTTTTTTAGGTCTTTGATGTAGAATGTATACCCACCGACCGTGTAAAATGCTAACCTAAAAGTAAGTGATGAAATTCCAACTAATTTAAGCATAGTTGTCAACAAGTATGAAAAAATCTTGGATTTTCAAGCCGAACAACCACGAGGTCAAGGCCATATCTCTACATCATACTTTATTTTGATGATCCCATATTCAAGAATTTGCATGGCGACAGATTTGGCTATATTTGGAAAACAATCGAAGACAAAGTAGTATGAAGAGTATGGCTTGACCAACTGCTCTCTCGAGAAGGAGCCGAACCCGACTATTTTCTTTGCTCAATTTTAGGGTCCTTTGTGCTAAATGTATGGACCTCAATGTAATTTCCCTTTTTTAGGTCCTTTATGTAGAATGTACTTTATGCTTATGATCCCATATCAAAGAATTTGTGCCGACAAATTTGGCCATCTTTTGAAAACAATTGAAGATATTAAAAACAAAATATAATCAATTTTCTTTTTCCAAGTGTCAGGAATTTATTTTCTGAAAAGCAAGTAAGAAGAATTTATTTTCTTTTTTCTGTTAAAAAATAAATAGCGATAAGAGACTATATGAGCGTAGAGGAGGCATCAAGAGAGCTGTGAAGAGGAGGATTTGAAGGCGGTGCGAAGTTATAGCAAAGCTGGGATGGGTTCCTAACACGAGGTACAAGGTACAGTGAGTAGAGTAAATTTTAGGACCACAATATATGTGCACACAAAACAAAATGTGTTTATCTCTCCTTCACTCCCCAATCACCACCCCCACACCCCGGCCGACTGATCTCTCCCTCGTCCACAAAGTGGCGCTGCGCACGCGCGGCGACCGACAACCTGCCATTTGGTGGCTCCGTTTCTTTGTCGGCGGCTCCGTATCTTTGGTTGGCGTGTTCGTCAGCTGCGTCGGCGGGAACCATTTTGGTCCTTGGCGGAAAAAAGAATTACTACTACAGTAGTAGTACTACAATAGAGTAGCAATTCAAACTTTCCTGGTTTCGAAATTTTCACTTCCTTCACAAACATCCGGGGGGAAGGATATTCAAAAGATCGCCATTCGCGGTACTACTAATACAAGTACGAGTACTACATAAGTGTTGGACAAGGGATTGGTTGATCTAGCCAGCAAAAAAACAAGCATGTCCCATCACATTGGATGCTCACCATTATGATCTGACCAGCCTACCTACTCCGCACTACTCCACCTCCTTACCCTAGGAAGCGGAAGCACCAAGCACACCCGTAGTAAGCTGGTTCGAAAGTGAGGAGCACTCCTTCTTTTTCTTCCGTTAAGCAAGTAGTACTCCCTCCTTCACAAATTAGGACGCGTATTACTTCTGGTCAGAGTCATATTTAATAAACTTTCACTAAATGTACGACATCAACTTAATGTCACCTATGTATAAGGTGAACTTTTGCCATAAGATGGGACCCACATAGCTTATGTAAATAGCTACAATGCATGAGGTCAAGTTCACCATAAGTTGGGACCCACTTATCTATTAAAAGTACACACAAGCAAGAGAGAGAGGAGAGAGTAAAATAGTTGTTTATTGCTTATGGACAACCCAGAGGCTTGTAGGGCACCCTTAAGGAAATTCCCCTAAAGTGAACCCCCACTATGTAGATGGATAGCCTTATGGACTACTATATTTTCATATTATATGCATTTGTCATTAGAAAAGTTAGTATGTTTTTACATATAGTTGGTCGAACTTTATAAAGATTGACTTTGGCCAAACCTAATATGCGTCCAAAGTTGGGAAAGAGGAAGCAATATGAAGAGTATGGCTCGATCAGCTGCTCTCTCGAGGAGTTGTACCCGACTACTTTCAATTCCTTGTTTGGCTTTAGGGTCCTTTGTGCTAAATGTATGAACCTCGATGTAGTTTTACGTTTTTTAGGTCCTTGATCTAAAATGTAGTCCCACCATCCGTGTAAAATTCTAACCAATAAGTGTAAGTGGTGAAATTTTAACGAATTTAAGCTTACTTCTCAACGAGTATGAACATTCTTGGATTTCAAGCCAAACGACCAAGGTCAAGGCCATATCAACATCATACTTTATGTTGATGGCCCCATACGAGAGAATTTGCATGCCAACAAATTGGGCCATATATTTTGAAAACAATCTAAGGGGAAGTAGTATGAAGAGTTTAGCTCAAATCAGCTGATGTCTCAAGAAGGAGATGAACCAGAAAGTTTTCTTTTTATGGTCCTTTGGGCTAAATGTATGGAGCCCAATGTAAATTTCCATTTTTAGGTCTTTGATGTAAAATATGCTCCCACCGCGACCGTGTAAAATGCTAACCTAAAAGTAAGTGGTGAAATTTAAACGAATTTAAGCTTAGCAATCAACGAGTAGGAACTTTCTTGGATTTCAAGCCAAACGACCGCATGGTCAAGGACATATCTCTACATCATACTTTATGCTGATGATCCCATATCCAAGAATTTGCATGGCAACAAATTTCGCCTTATTTGCAAACCAGTCGAAGAGGATGTAGTACGAAACATATGGCTTGATCAGCTGCTCTCTCGAGAAGGAGTCGAACGAACCCGACTATTTTCTTTGCTCAATTTTTGGGTCATTTGTGCTAAATGTATGGACCTCAATGTAATTTTCCGTTTTTAGGTACTTGATGTAAAATGTACTCCCACCGCCCGTGTAAAATTCTAACCTCAAAGTAAGTGGTGAAATTGAAACGAATTTAAGCATAGTTGTCGACGAGTACGGAATTCTTGGATTTCAAGACGAACAACCAAGGTCAATGCCATATCAACATCATACTTTATGCTGATAACCCCATATCAAAGAATTTGCATGGCAACAGATTTGTCCATATTATTTTGAAAACAATCGAATAGGAAGTAGTATAAGGAGTTTGGCTCAGATCAGCTAATAATCTCTCGAGAAGGAGCCGTACCAATGCAACAAAAGGTTTTCCTTTTAGGGCCCTTTGTGCTAATTATATGGACATCAATGTAATTTCCCCCTTTTTTAGGTCCTTGATGTCAAATATGCTCCCACCAGCCGTGTAAAATGCTAACCTAAAAGTAAGTGGTGAAATTTTAATGAATTTAAGCGTAGTTGTCAATGATTATGAAATTTCAAATTTCAAGCCGAACGACCACAAGGTCAAGGCCATATCTCTACATCATACTTTATGCTGATGATCCCATATCAAAGAATTTGCATGGTGATAGATTTGGCCATATTTTGAAAAAAACCCGAAGAGGAAGTAGTATGAAGAGTATGGCTCGATCGGCTACTCTCGTGAGAAGGAGTCGGACCCGACTATTTTCCTTGCTTGATTTTAGGGTCCTTTGTGCTAAATGTATGGACCTCAATGTAATTTACCCCTTTTTAGGTCTAAAATTGTAATTTGTGAAATTTATAGGATTATTTTAAGCTTACTTGTCAACAAGTATGAACATTCTTGGATTTCAAGCCGAACGACCATGGTCGTCAAGGCCATATCAACATCATACCTTACGCTCATGATCCCATGTTAGAGAATGTGCATGGCAACAAATTTGGCCAGGTTTTAGCAACAATCGAAGAGCAAGTAGTATTAAGAGTTTGGCTTAGATCAGTTGATCTCTTGCTCGAACCAGATTTTTTTTCTTTTATGGTCCCTTATGCTAAATGTATGGACCTCGATGTAATTTTTGCTTTTTTGAGGTTCCTGATGTAAAATGTACTCTGATCGACAATGTAAAGTTCTAACCTAAAAGTAAGTGGTGAAATTTAAACGACATTAAGCTTAGTTGTCAACGAGTATGAACAATTCTTCAATTTCAAGACGAACCACCAAGGCCATATCTACATCATACTTTATGCTAATGATCCCATATCCAGGAATTCGCATGCCGACAAATTTGGCCATATTTTGAAAACAATCAAAGATGAAATAGTCTCAAGAGTATGGCTCGATCATCTACTCTCGTAAGAAGGAGCTGGACCCGACTGTTTTCCTTGCATAATTTTAGGGTCCTTTGTGCTAAATGTGTGGACCTCAATGTAATTTCCCCCCTTTTTAGGTCTAAAGTGTAGGTGGTGAAATTTTGATGATTTTTTAGCTTACTGGTCAACAAGTATGACCATTATTGGATCTCAAGCCGAACGACCAAGGTCAAGGCCATATATATCAACCATCGTATATGACAGAATTTGCATGGCAACAAATTTGGCCATATTTTCAAAACAATCAAAGAGGAAGCAGTATCAAAACTTTGGCTTAGATCAGCTGATCTCTCGAGAAGGAGCCGAACCAAGTTTTTTTCCTTTTAGGGTCCTTTATGATAAATGTATGGACCTCGACGTAATTTTTGCTTTTTTAGGTCCCTGATGTAAAATGTACTACGATTGACCGTGTAAAGTTATAACCTAAAAGTAAGTGGTGAGATTTAAATGAATTTAAGCTTAGTTGTCAACGGGTACGAACCATTCTTGTATTTTAAGACGAATGACCAAGGTCAAGGACATATCTACATCATACTTTATGTCGATGATCCCATATTCAAAAATTTGCATATTGAAAAATTTGGCCATATTTTGAAAACAATCGAAGATGAAGTAGTATGAAGAGTGTGGCTCGATCAGCTACTCTCTCGAGAAGTTACCGAACCCTACTGTTTTGCTTGCTTAACATTAGGGTCCTTTGGGCTAAATGTATGGACCTCGATGTAATTTTCCCCTTTTTAGGTCCTTATTGTAAAATGTACTCCCATCGACCGTGTAAAATTCTGACCTAAAAGTAAGTGGTGAAATTTAAATGAATTTCAGCTTATAGTTGTCAACGAGTATGAACATTCTTTGATTTCAAGCCGAACGACCACAAGGTCGAGGCTATATCTCTACATCATACTTTATTTTGATGATCGAGTGTCCAAGAAATTGCATGGCGATAGATTTGGCCATATTTTGAAAACAATCGAAGAGAAAGTTGTATGAAGAGTATGGATCGATCAACTACTCTCTTGAGAAGGAGCCGAACCCGATTGTTTTCTTTGCTCAAATTTAGGGTCCTTTGTGCTAAATTCATGGACCTTGATGTAATTTCTCCCTTTTTAGGTCTTTGATGTAGAATGTACTCCCACCGACCATGTAAAATGCTAACCTAAAAGTAAGTGATGAAATTTCAATGAATGTAAGCATAGTTGTCAACAAGTATGAAAAAATCTTGGATTTTCAAGCCGAACGACCACGAGGTCAAGGCCATATCTCTACATCATACTTTATGTTGATGATCGCATATTCAAGAATTTGCATGGCGACAGATTTGGCCATATTTTGAAAACAATCAAAGAGGAAGTAGTATGAAGAGTATGGCTCGACCAGCTGCTCTCTCGAGAAGGAGCTAAACCCGACTATTTTCTTTGCTCAATTTTAGGGTACTTTGTGCTAAATATATGGACCTCGATGTAATTTTCCCATTTTTAGGTCCTTTATGTAGAATGTACTTTATGCTCATGATCCCATATCCAAGAATTTGCATGCCGACAAATTTGTCCATCTTTTGAAAACAATCGAAGATATTAAAAACAAAAAATAATTAATTTCATTTTTCCAAGTGACAGGAATTTATTTTCTAAAAAGCAAGTAAGAAGAATTTATTTCCTTTTTTATGTTAAAAAAATAAAGCCTGATAAGAGACTATATGAGCATAGAGGAGGCAGCAAGAGAGCTGCGAAGAGGAGGATTTGAAGGCGGTGCGATGTTAGATCAAAGCTGGGATGGGTTCCTAACACGAGGTACATGGTTTTCTCTCTCCTTCACTCCCCCATCACCACCCCCACACCCCGGCTGGCTGATCTCTCCCTCGTCCACAAAGTGGCGTTGTGCATGCGCGTCGACCGACAACCTGCCATTGGTGGCTCTGTTTCTTTGTCGCTGGCTCCGTGTCTTTGTCTGGCATGTTCGTCAGCTGCGTTGGTGGGAACTATTTTGGTCCTTGGCGGCAAAAAGTATTACTACTACAGTAGTAGTACAATAGAGTAGTAATTCAAACTTTCCCGGTTTCGAAATTTTCACTTCCTTCACAAACATCCGGGGGGGAGGATATTCAAAAGATCGCCATTCACAGTACTACTAATACAAGTACGAGTACTACTTAAGTGTTGGACAAGGGATTGGTTAATCTGGCCAGCAAAAAAAAACAAAAAAGTCCCATCGCATCGGATGCTCACCATTATGATCTGACCAGTCAACCTACTCCGCACTACTCCACCTCCATACCCTAGGAAGAGGAAGCACCAAGAACACCCGCAACAAGCTGGTTCGAAAGTGAGGAGCGCTCCTTTTTTTCTTCTTCCGTGAATGTAACACCCTCGAATCGGCCCTATGCAAGTTTTAGCCCTTTTCGCCAAACCCACATAGAAACGATTCAAGGACGCCCACCAGGCACTTTCGTGTGGGTGGAAAACGAACTAATACCATTACACAACAGTCCTCGATGGGACCCACAGAACAGATATATATATACAACAGCGACTCAATGAGTCAAGAATACAGATAGACAATACAAAGATCCAAATCACCTTGAAAACGATACAGCGTCCAAGTACGGACAAGATGCAAATGGGGCTAAGAGCCCTGAATAATAACCAATGGCGTCCATAACCCTGCCCAGGCCAAGCCAAAAGGGTAACCCTGCTAACGATGTAGTTCTCAAACCTATTAAAAAAGGGGTGCCGACAAAGGGCAAAGGAAAAAGAGGAGGGTCAGTACTGAGGCCAGTACACGGCGAGTCTAGAATTCGCGGTCCTCGCCTACATAGGTATGGTGAACTGAAGCGGCAGCGAAGCATGCACTAAACAACCTATAGAGACTCGATTCATCTGTCGGCTGTTAGAGAGGGATAAGAGAGACCTATTCGGATCCAACCTGATACTAACACCAATCATACCCATCCTGGTATTCCCCCTCGAGACCAAACAAGGAAGTCAAACCAAGGGAGTCACACAGTTGGCAGTTTTATTTAATTTTCCATGGCAGTTATCCAACTTACTAGTCATCTCAGATATAAGTCAAATTATAACAGTAAACTTTAGTTATAGTTGTCTATGATCGAGAAACTATGCTCCAAGTCGTCCATAACCGTGGACATGGCTTTTTGAAAAGATTTAACCCTGCAGGGGTGCACCAAAGTATCCACACGCACTTCGACCCTTTTTGCCAGATCAATTAACATACACCCATCGGTATGTCGGCGGGGCCTAAGTCATGACGTTTCCCAGACCCAAATCAAGTACATGGGGGGCCACCCCACTAAGCTACCCGCAACAAAGTCGGCCGGCTCCGAGGCGGACCCAGGGTTTGTGCCAATGGCTATAAACGACTGGGAACCCGAAAGTGTGACTGGGCTTGTCGATACCGCGAAAACATTCCACATCCTAAACAGTACAGGTGCTCCACGCACAATCTTAAATAAAGAAGTAAAGCATGGCATAAGTAGAGAATAGTAATAAAGTCCCAAACTACTTGTGGCCCCCGGTACAATACATTGAAATTAGGTAGTAAGCCGATGGGGGTGCCCACACACCCCACCTGTGGTTAGCGCACTCGATCTCGGAACAGGTGTCAAGAACTCGGGTCCTAGGGGACACCAGTGAGCGGTTAAGAACCAAATATTTAATATTACCCACCGGTGCCTCTGCATTATATCTACCGTCAACATTAATTAATAAACTGTAATTAGAATCATGATCATCTCCACCATTAAACATCTGCCAACCTCCCAACAACTGTGGAACATCGACGACGCGAAGCAACACCTGAGCAAGCAACTACGACTCGCAGGGCCAACTGTCTAACAAGCAACACGTAATAGGAGGTGTCCCAGGCAATATAACGGCTGCAGGAATATAACTGGTCCAGAACACTAAAGCATCACGACACGGATAGCAATAGATCAATAGGAGGAAATAAAGACTATGAATGCAAAATAGGTAGAAGGGGAAGGGATGCTCGCCTGGGAAACAGAGCCGAAGGTACATAGCCAGATAACTTGTCGATACTCCCATACACTTATCGGCCTAATCCGCGAAGAAGCAAACACTAGAAGAAACACCGGATGCATATTTAATACTACAACAGAAGATGGGGCATGTTTATGAGATGATGGATGACATGGCAATATGCGATGCAAAATATTAAGCGGAACCGGGGCCCTGACAGTTAATTAGACGGTTCAAGTTGTTTAGATACCCTGCAATTTATATGTTGTCTTAACAAGGCAAAACATGGTATCAGTTTGCTACACAAATTTAAATGGAGTCCGGAAGAAGACAAAGATATCGTGCATATAGACTACATATTTAATTATTAGGTGAATTGACAAAATAACCCGCACCCACAAATTATGTATGCATGCATGAACAATTTAATTATGCAACAAGATAGATGTCATTTATAAAATAGGGGTCTCGGAAAAAGGGGTCGCACATCGGATCGACGATCTTGGTTCCAAGGGGTTTGGTTCGGTCTTCGCGGGTCTCCGTGGATCAGGGGTCTTCGGGGTTCGAGGCCTTCGCGTGTCAACACATGTCGTTCTTGTCCATCGGATGGCGAACTTGAATAGACAACATTGGGTTCCAGGTAGCACACACAACATCTCTTCACGGTCATTGTCTTATCATCACCACAACAACATGGCCTTCGGGTTTGCACACACCTCTTCACATCATCTATAGAACACTACCACATACCATCGCCGCATCATCTGTACTCCACTCCTCGCAACCAAACATCAACGCGGATTAGCAAAGCATTTTACACCACGAGAATCCACACGGAACCGAAGGCGAGATACACGCTAGAAGATGGCCACCTACACAGTTATTCTCTGAAGAAAAACGAGCGTAGCAGCGGCCTCGCGAGAGGGATGCTGGGGTGGCGACGTTCGGCGGTGCCACACACAGAGGAAGGGGCGACGCGGTTGCGTCTCGCTGACGGGAGGAGGACGGCGGCAGAGCACCTGGTGGCCAGCGGAGGCGCGAGCGGGCGGCGACACGAGGAGAACCTGCAGGGGCGGAGGCCGACGACGATGGAGAAGCGATGGCGGAGGAGCATCTGGGTCGGGGTGACCATGGGCTCGACGGTCCGAGCATCAGCGGCTGGGGTCCTCGAAGGCAGCAAGCGGGCAAGGGCTCATCGGCCGGGACGGAGGAGCTCGCTGGCGTGGATCCAAGGCAGCGGGGACGACGCGGTGTACTGCGGTGGAGACCTAGGTGAGACGAGGTCAGGCCGGCCAAGTAGGCGGGGCCACGGTGGTTCTGCGCGAGATGGGGAGGAGCAGCTTGGGACAGGGGTCGATGAGGCTGACGACGGCGCGGCTCGGCGGGGCCTCGCGCTAGGTAGGTGGGGTTCAACTCTAGCGAGGAGGTCGAGGAGAGCCAGGCGGCGGCGTGACTGGCGACAACGACTAGAGAGGAGGGGCGGGGACGCTCAGAGAGCGGCGGCGGTGACTCCATCGGGGATGTGGCGCTCGTCTTGGGCCCAGGAACGAGGAGGAGAAGATCGGGGGTAGGTGGGGATTGGCGCGAAGGAGGCGTGCGATACGTGTGGGAGCAGGGTGGGATCGGGATGGTGGGGTCGGGCGAGCGACGTGTGGGGGTGGGGGAAAAGGGTGGCAGGTGGCTGGTGGGCCCACCTAGTCGGGTGGACCAGGTGAGTGCGGGAAACGTGCAGGAGGCGGGCGGGATCTGGGCTGGTCGGCGACGCAGGTGCCATGCGTGCGGGAAAAGGCAGGTGGGCGATGGGTTGGGGGGTTGGCGGCTGAGGGAGTTGGAGAGGGGTAGGGTTCTGACTAGGTTTGGGTATTTTTGGGGGTGGCCGGCTGGGCCGGTTCGGGCCTGGGTCGGCTGTCCCCTAAAAAATAATATAAATATTTTATTTGTTTAAAGGGGGGCTTTTGAAATCTGTTTGTAGACGAAACGAAATATTTCGGACAAGCCCGAGGTTTGATTTGAATAAAGACGGGGCTTATTTAGAATAACAAATTAGGTTTTCGAAAATAGTTTCAGACAAACAGATGCATGATGATGACGATGCTCAAATGCAATGTGGCATGATGACATGAGCATGCAGTCATGATGATGCAATGCACCAAAAACACCACGATTTTCTAGTAGTGGTTTTAGCGGGATGCCACAGTGAAGAAAGTAGTACTCGCTCCTTCCCAAATTAGGACGCGTATTACTTCTGGTCAGAGTCAAATTTAATAAACTTTGACTAAATGGACGACATCAACTCAATGTCACCTATGTATAAGGTGAACTTTTGCCATAAGATGGGACCCACATAGCTTATGGAAATACTACCTCCATCCCAAGGCTTAAGGCATCTAACTTTTTTGAAAAGTCAAACTACCTAAAGTTTAACAAAGTTTCTAGAGAAAAATATTAATATTTACAATACGTAATTCATACCCTTTCATACATCATGTAAGATATTTTCACATGGTATCTATATAATATAATAGTTCTTGATAGTTTTTTTAAAAATTTGGTTGAACTTTACATGGCTTGACTTTAAAAAAAAGTTATATGCCTTAAGGCTTGGGATGGAGCGAGTAGCTACAATGTATGAGCTCAAGTTCACCATAAGTTGGGACCCACTTGTCTATTAAAAGTACACACAAGCAAGAGAGAGAGGAGAGAGTAAAATAGTTGTTTATTGCTTATGGATAACCCTCAAGCTTGTAGGTCACCCTTAAGGAAATTCCCCTAAAGTGAACCTCCACTATGTATATGGATAGCCTTATGGACTACTCTTTGTCTTGTGGATAGCCTTTATGGACTACTATATTTTCATATTATATGCATTTGTCATTTGAAAAGTCAGTATGTTTTTATATATAGTTGGTCGAACTTTATAAAGATTGACTTTTACCCAACCTAATATGTGTCCAAAATTGGGAAAGAGGAAGCAATATGAAGAGTATGGCTCGATCAGCTGCTCTCTTGGGGAGTTGTATCCGACTGTTTTCAATTCCTTGTTTGGTTTTAGGGTCCTTTGTGCTAAATGTATGGACCTCGAAGTAGTTTTCCATTTTTAGGTCCTTGATCTAAAATATAGTCCCACCAGCCGTGTAAAATTCTAACCAATAAGTGTAAGTGGTGAAATTTAAATGAATTTAAGCTTACTTCTCGACGGGTATGAACATTCTTGGATTTCAAGCCAAACGACCAAGGTCAAGGCCATATCAACATCATACTTTATGTTGATGTGGCCCCATACGAGAGAATTTGCATGCCAACAAATTGGGCCATATATTTTGAAAACAATCGAAGAGGAAGTAGTATGAAGAGGTTGGCTTAGATCAGCTAATGTCTCGAGAAGGAGCCGAACCAGAAAGTTTTCCTTTTACGGTCCTTTGGGCTAAATGTATGGACCCTAATGTAAATTTCCCTTATTAGATCTTTAATGTAAAATATGCTCCCACCGCGACCGTGTAAAATGTTAACCTAAAAGTAAGTGGTGAAATTTATACATGAACTTTCTTGGATTTCAAGCAGAACGACCACATGGTCAAGGCCATATCTCTACATTATACTTTATGCTGATGATCCCATATCCAAGAATTTGCATGATGACAAATTTGGCCATATTTGTAAAATAGTCGAAGATGAGGTAGTATGAAACGTATGGCTCGATCAGCTGCTCTCTAGAGAAGGAGCCGAACGAACCCGACTATTTTCTTTCCTCAATTTTTGGGTCATTTGTGTTAAATGTATGGACCTCAATGTAATTTTCCCTTTTTTAGGTACTTGATGTTAAATGTACTCCCACCGACCATGTAAAATTCTAACCTAAAAGTAAGTGGTGAAATTGAAATGAATTTAAGCATAGTTGTCGACGAGTACGAAAAATTCTTTAATTTCAATACAAATGACCAAGGTCAATGCCATGTCAACATCATACTTTATGCTGATAACCCCATATCAGAGAATTTGCATGGCAACAAATTTGTCCATATTATTTTGAAAACGATCAAAGAGGAAGTAGTATGAAGAGTTTGGCTCAGATCAGCTAATAATCTCTCGAGAAGGAGCTAAACCAATGCAAAAAAGGTTTTCCTTTTAGGATCCTTTTTTAGGTCCTTGATGTAAAATGTGCTCCCACCGGCCGTGTAAAATGGTAACCAAAAAAGTAAGTGGTGAAATTTTAATGAATTTAAGCTTAGTTGTCAACGAGTATGAAATTTCTTAGATTTCAATCCGAACGACCACAATGTCAAGGCCATATCTCTACATCATACTTTATGTTGATGATCCCATATCAAAGAATTTGCATGGATGCAGATTTGGCCATATTTTTGAAAAAAAATGAAGAGGAAGTAGTATGAAGAGTATGGCTCGATCAGCTACTCTTGTGAGAAGGAGCCTGGCCGACTATTTTCCTTTCTTGATTTTAGGGACCTTTGTGTTAATGTATGGACCTCGATGTAATTTTCACTTTTTTGAGGTTCCTGATGTAAAATGTACTCCGATAGACCGTGTAAAGTTCTATTTTTTACCTAAAAGTAAGTGGTGAAATTTAAACGAATTTAAGCTTAGTTTTCAATGAGTATGAACCATTCTTCAATTTCAAGAAGAACCACCAAGGCCGTATCTACATCATACTTTATGCTCATGATCATATATCCAAGAATTTGCATGCGACAAATTTGGCCATATTTTGAAAACAATCGAAGATGAAGTAGTCTGAAGAGTATGGCTTGATCATCTACTCTCATGAGAAGGAGCCGAACCTGACTGTTTTCCTTGCTTAATTTTAGGGTCCTTTGTGCTAAATGTGTGGACCTCGACGTAATTTCCCCCTTTTTAGGTCCTTGATGTAGAATGTACTCCCACCAACCGTGTAAAATGCTAACCTATAAGTAAGTGATGAAATTTCAACGAATTTAAGCATAGTTGTCAACGGGTATGAAAAAATCTTGGATTTCAAGCCGAACGACCACGTGGTCAAGGCCATATCTCTACATCATACTTTATGTTGATGATCCCATATTCAAGAATTTGCATGGCGACAGATTTGGCTATATTTTGAAAACAATTGAAGAGGAAGTAGTATGAAGAGTATGGCTCTACCAGCTGCTCTCTTGAGAAGGAGCCGAACCCGATTGTTTTGTTTGTTCAATTTTAGGGTCTTTTGTGCTAAATGTATGGACCTGGATGTAATTTTCCCTTTTTAGGTCCTTTATGTAGAATGTACTTTATGCCTATGATCCCATATCCAAGAATTTGCACGCCGAGAAATTTGGCCATCTTTTGAAAACAATCGAAGATATTAAAATCAAAAAATAATCAATTTCATCTTTCCATGTGACATGAATTTATTTTCTGAAAAACAAGTAAGAAGATTTTTTCGATCAGCTTCTCTCTCGAGGAGTCGTACTATAACATCCCAAAACTCTAATCCAAGGTTATTAAGATTAAAATCATCAAATTTAGAGTTAATAAAAACTTTTCCATTTAAAAATAATTAGGCATTCATATGTGTGTGCATTTAATTTAGGAGTTGATTTCAATTGCCATGTTTGAGTGATCCATTGATTGTAAAATGATCCTAAGGTGAATTAAACATCATCTAGATCATTCCCAAACAAATCAAAATGAATAAAATAAACAAATGGTCATTTGTGCCATTTTAATCACCATGCCTACTTTGGCTATTCCTAGAACTCAAATCTTAACAAAAACAATTGTGAATATTTGCACCCCTTGCTAGTACATGTAGTGATGTACCAAGGCCCACTTTGTGATCTGCCAAAAACTTTCAAACACTAATTTTAAATGGCATTTGAAAATTGAATGTAGTTCATATGAGAAGATCCCACTTATTCAAAAACCACTCAAATGAGCTCCATTTTTAAATCCCAAGCAACCACAAATGCTTAAGAATGTGCCTAGCAACTCCACCAAAAATCATCTAAAAATTCCAAACTTGAGTTCTTTCGGCCATTTCTACAAACACCTTCCAGACAGAAACTAAACTACCTAACTATTATTGTTTCTACTTAAGCCATTGTCCCCCAATTAACCATCTTTACTCTCCCTTGTCCCCCTGAGTCCAACCATGTGATCACCGGCCTACCCCTAAGCCGCAGCAGCCGTGAAGCGTCGCCCCTTTTTGGTCACCGCCGGCCAGAAGAGGGGAATGCGCCACAGACCACGCCGCGCCGTTCCAGAACCACCACTAGCTCCGCCTAACCCTACCGCACCTCCCTGCCCCTTCCCCAAGCCCAGCCTGGCCCTAGACCACTCCCCAGCACCGCCGCCCATTCTCTCTATCTCGTGCTCAGCGCGCGCCAGAGAGCGATTGTCGCCAGCACGTAGCAGACCGCCACTTGACACAAAATCCTGCATGCCCCTCCGCCTCGACTCCAGCACCCCGCCAGACTTGGCCGTGCGCCGCCGCGCGACCCACAGTCGCCGTGCGCCACGTCGAGCACGGCCTCTATCTCCCAGACCACGGGATGATCGCGACCAAACACCACCGCCCCTAGCCGCGCATTAACGCTGTAGAGCATCGCCAGGAGGCAGGCCACCGTCCGTCAACGCCGCCCATGCCTCTAGCCGCCTGTATCAGCGTCACCGATGAGCTCGCCGTTGTGTTGCTCGGTCCCCTTGTCGCCCTATAAAAGGAGCCCTCCCCAGTACAAACTCCTCACACCACTCCACTCCCTCTCCTCACTGATTCTTCCCCACCTCTCGCCGGAGCTGCTCGAGCCATAGTTCGCCGGAATTGCGCCGGAGGAGCCTGCTGTAGAGGAGGAGAAGGCGTCGTCGATTTCGTCCACCCCAGGAGCTGCCGTGACCTCGCCTGAGCTCGCTGTTGTCCACCAGTTCGTTTACCCGCCTTGCCGCAATAGCTGGAGCCCTGGTACGTCCCCAGTAGACCCCTGCTGGCCGTTTATGGTTCGTTTTCGCTGGCGACAAGTCCGTCATCGATGACGACTGTGAGCCGTCAATCTGCGTTCTAATCGTAGCGCCCAGATTGCCCCGTACCATTTCGGGTTTTAAGTCTCGGTGACAAGCGGGACCAACCTGTCAGCCGCCCTCTGCGCCACAGAGCGCCACAGGGCCGGCCCATTTCCTTTACCGTGCTAGCCCGTGAATTCAAAAATGGATTTTTCTATTTTAGTTTGAACTCACTTCTGTCACTTAGTTTAAAAATCAATTCCAGAAGATCTACTGAACCAAATTGAGTGATTCAAATTTTGTTAGAAATCTACTGAAAATATTTATCCAAGCCCGTTGGATTTAATTTATTTAGAGTTACAGATCTCTCTTAGTAAAAATAACAAGACAGAAGCATTCGCACATTCAAACATTTTTCTAAAATCAACCATGATAGTTTTTGAGTTGATTCCAACTCTCAAAAATCACATTTAACCATACCTATCTAAATATGTAATAACATTAAGGTTTGCATGCAGTGACTTTGGACTAGTACCAAAATAATGCTATATAGGCATTTCTAGTCACTTTAAATCATTAAATTCTAAACTTAAACTTATTAAAAGGTGATCCAACCTTTAAATCACATTCCCACATGTTAGAATATGTGGTGATGACATGTGTCCACATTATCCCATATTTTAATTGGTGAATATTAAATCTTAGTTATTTTCCAATGAGTAGAAATTACTTTTCTTAAATAAAAAGAATGAAGCTAGTAAATAAAACCTTGTGATGCTTGTGATGATAATAGATCATCAAATGTGTGCTTTAGAGTGCTAAGTAGACTAGTTAAGCATTGTTTGGTGATTGTGTACTCCGTATGTATTTATAGATGATAGTACCGACCAAGCTTTCGAGGAGGAGGAGTTCTACCGAGAGGAAGAGGAAGAAAACTTCAGCCACTGCACCAACCAAGGCAAGCTAACACTTGGAAGTATTATACTAGCAAGCCATCATTTAACAATGCAAGCTAACCCTTGCAAGCTAGATAACCTAAGCAAATGCATTAGGCATTCTTTGGTTATACAATTTTGGACTTATACCTATTCCAAGTTTTAATTCCAAGCTTTACTTTCCTTTACTTGACCAAGTCCCTTACTTGTTTGAAGGTAGCATAAAAAGTATAAAACTTGACCTATCTAGATAACCTTACATGTCATTCTATGGCATGAGATTGATCTTATCTTTCCACCTTAGTGAACACTCTTAACTTAGTAGCTTAGAGCTAGATAAGAACTTGAGTCACTTTAGATGGGAACACTTGGTGAAAAGGAATATGAAAACCTTGGAATGACGAGTCATTCTATTGAGATGTTTTGACATGTGTTGAGAAACACAAATGGTTTATGATGAAGAAAATGTTGAGGCATGAGCCTTAACCCTTTAAAAAAACTGATGGTTGGATTCGGATGCGATACCATTCGAATTTTACCGTACAACCACAATGCCTGAAGTGGGTAAGGCTTAGCTAGAAATTTATATGAATTAGTATTAGTTCCCTCGCGGGAGAGGTTTGAGCTGAGGCTACCTCTCAATGTTGTCCACCTATGCAGTGCCCAAGATGACAGATGGTCATGGTTGGGAGGCCATACTCATAGGAGAGGTGCTTATACTAGGGTGTGTAAAGGAAAGGTTATGTTTGATTATCTGCATACTAAGTATGCTGATTTAGGGTTATCCCTGACAGATGTATCGAATCTTGTGGTGAAAGTGTACCACCTCTACAGAGTGTCAAACTATTCGAATAGCCGTGTCCGCGGTTATGGACAGTTGGAGTGGCCATACTGTTTCGTTGTCAGATGTTTTCAAAATGACTTATGAAATGAATGATCAATCTTGACTTGACCACAACAGGGTTGTGACTATGACCCTAGCTTCCAAACTTAAGTGATTCTAGAACTTTATTTTATCTTTCTTTGTTTCTGAACTCAGCGTAGGTTTCAAACTTAACTTTATAGTTAAAACTTAGAGTTTAGCATTTCCCACTAGAACTACCTTACTTGTTAGTGATAGTTTGCGAGTACTTAAAGAGTACTCATGGCTTTTGTCCCTAGCTATTCTCATGGCCACACTATGAAGGAGACTACCGAGATGATGGCCAGCAGGATGGCTATGATAACTAGGACTATCTGCCTTCGTCAGCATTGCTTGTGCCCTTGAAGATGGACCCCACTACTACGCTTATTATTTATTCCGCTGCTTGTTGTATTAAGACTGGATCATGATATCCTTATTTGTGTAAGACCGTATGTATGGTTTGTAATGGATGATGTACTGTGATATCCAATCTGTTATGTCTCGCAAAAATGGTAATCCTGGGATTACGATGAGGGACATAACAGGCATCTAGGATTGAAAATCCGGGTGTTGACACGTATCTGACTGTTTTTAATTCCTTGTTTGGTTTTAGGGTCCTTTGTGCTAAATGTATGGACCTCGATGCAATTTTCCCTCTTTTAGATCCTTGATGTAAAATGTATTCCCACCATCCATCTTACTTGTCAATGGTATGAACATTCTTTAATGGTGAAATTTAAACGAATTTAAGCTTACTTGTCAACGAGTATGAACATTCTTGGATTTCAAGCTGAACGACCAAGGTCAAGGCCATATCAACATCATACTTTATGCTGATGGCCCCATATGATAGAATTTGCATGGCAACAGATTTGGCCATATTATGAAAACAATCGAAGAGGAAGCAGTATGAAGAGTTTGGCTCAGATCAGCTAATCTCTCGAGAAGGAGCCGAGCCAGAAAGTTTTCCTTTTATGGTCCTTTAGGCTAAATGTATGGACCTCCATGTAAATTTCCATTTTTTTGGTATTTGATGTAAAATATGCTCCACCGATCGTGTAAAATGCTAACCTAAAAGTAAGTGGTGAAATTTAAACGAATTTAAGCTTAGCTGTCAACGAGTATGAACTTTCTTGCATTTTAAGCCGAATGACCACAAGGTCAAGGCCATATCTCTACATCAAACTTTATGATCCCATATCTAAGAATTTGAATGGCGACCGATTTGGTCATATTTGTAAAACAAGCGAAGAGGAAGTAGTATGAAACGTATGGAGCGATCAGGTGTTCTCTCGAGAAGGAGCTGAACCCGACTACTACTCCCTTTGTCCCAAATTAATTGACTTGCATTTATCAGATTCGAATGCATCTAGCACTAGAACATGTTTATATACATCCGAATCTAGACAAATTTGAGTCAAGTAATTTGAGGGAGTACAATAGAGTAGCAATTCAAACTTTCCGAGTTTCAAAATTTTCACTTCCTTCACAAACATTGGGGGAGGATATTCAATAGATCATCATTCGCAGGACTACTAGTACTACACGGTATAGTGAGTAGTAACAAAAGAAACATTTTTTTGACGATAGTACGAAAAGAAAGGACATCCCAAAAGAAACTTCATTCAACCATTAAGGGGTTGTTTGGTTCAGTGGCTATCCACTGGATAACACGGGATATCCACTTTTTTTGGTTATCCAGTGTTTGGTTTAGAGGGTGGAGGGGATATGGATAACCACTTTTGGCTCAAAATGGTGGTTGAGCATATCCCATAAAAAGAGCTGGATGAGCACAACCACTTTTGGATAGCTCCTCCGAAGCATTTTCTTATTCGTTCACCCTTCCTCTAGAGAGAAAATAACCATATTTTCTTGCCTATGGGCTCGACAAGAGGGCAGCCATAGCGTAGGCCGTCGGGTAGAGTGGGTGCTAGAATACGCACGCGGGCGTAGGCCGCCGGGCAGAGTGGGTAGGCAGAAGGGGCGCAGGCAGGCAGGTTGCCACGGGGTCGAAGGCAAAAGGGTGGCGAGCTGTCGGCGGTCGTGGCCGCTGCTAGGGAAGTGGTGAGGCGGATGAAGAAGACAAGGTGAAAGAGGAAAAGGAAAAAACAGTTGGGCCAATAGATTTTGACTGGCTATCCATAACAACTTTTTATCCCACTTTACCAAACAAAAAATACTACCCCTAACCAGCTGGTTGGGGATATCCTCATCCCTAAATGTCATCGTTTAAACCAAACAACCCCTAACATAACAGCACGAGTTTACATATAAAGGACTCGCTACTGAACTAGTGTAGGTCCGGTGCCTCCTAGCACAAGTCCGCGCCGCCAGCGGCAGCTCGTGACATCGGCACCAACGCCAACTCTAGCGACACAGCCGGCTCCTGACTCATCGGTACCTCCAGATAATGCGCGACACCTCCTGAGCCATCAGCAGCACCCCCGGATAAGGCGGCGGTACCTCCTGATCCATCAGCAGCACCTGCGGATATGGCGGCGGTACCTCCGGAGCCATCAGTAGCTCCGGGAGGACACTGTGGATGAAGTTGCCATTGTTGGGGAACCAGTCCTAGTAGTTGGTGAAAATGATGGCACCAATGAACACCACAATCTTGCAGCTGCAGTGGAAGACCTGACGATAGAGGAGACGGGCATCCCTGAAGTTGACGAACTTCACCTTCAACGTCCCGTCCGGATTGTCGTGGAGGTGATACATACGGTACTTGCCGCGACCATACCCAGCGTCGAGGAAGGCGTACGCCAGCTGCCACTTTGTTCTCCGCGGGGAGAAGGCCCAAATGCACAGGGAATTGTCCTCCTGTGCGGCGATGTCAATGTCTTTGCGCTCCAGTACAGCTGGCGGCAGCCGGAAGGTGGCCATGGATGACAATTGAGGACGGAGATGGTTGCTGGAAGCGAGGATTAGAGATGGATTGGTGGTGTGGGGAAGGGGAGAGGATAAATACTACTAGTAGGAAGGAGATGATCCGATATTAATGTGGCAGATTACCGAAGCTTGGGGACAATCAATGTCACTGATGAAGCCGATGCGTGCGGCAAATATCGATGATGATGACTAGGGTAAGCGATTGGACGGAACGCTGACTCTACTTCCCGCACTCGATGGCCTAGTCATAATTTTGTGGTGCGTCCAAGGCGACCACGACTTCCCCCACCTGTGGGCCCTACGTAGATGATTGAGTTGATGGATGAAAACAAATTGATAAAGTGAGCTCTTTCCTACTCCCTCCGGTCTGAGATTTTCTATATCTATAATATCTATACCACTAATATAGTTTTTGAATTTGGTTTTTCCCTTCAGTTCTAGAACCTTCCCAATATTGAATAATCTAAGTCATTGATCTGCTATGTCCACTCTTGCATCTATGTCTAGCACTTGTTCAGGTGGGAAGCATCGCAGCAGTCACCTCTTCCTTCCCATGTAAGCTTCCGTGCAATGGAGTACAACCATGCAGGCGCAGCAGTGCAGAGAAAGTTGGGGCCCGTGGTGGTCCAGGCCAACTTTCCTTATGTTTGCCTCATGCTTCTGCCCAAAAATGAGCTCTGGCTGGATGTTTACTTCCTCTTCCATATTACGATGCTCTTCATAGTGGTAAATAACTTAGGCTAGTAAAACTTTCACATGTTACTACAGTACCTTCAAAGTGTACTAGCTGAAAACAAATATACACCGTTACTTTTTATAGATGTGGCTCTTTCATATTTTTTTGAGTTTTACCTATTACAGAGCATAATTTTATATAGTGATGATATGTCATACTTTATTATTATGTGGGTCTCACGTGCCAACTTACTAATAAAAGGGTGGTGCACAAATACAAATAGGCCACTAATCTGGTCCAACTAAACCAGGAATTTGTAAATAATAAGGCCTCAAAACATACAAAAAAGACCCTAGTATAGAAAGGAAAGGCGCAATCAGGTAGAGCTTCATTGATTATCAGCTGTGGTATACGAAAAGAAGGTCATGGATCGAGGCTGAATCAGGGAGTCCTCATTTCCCCCACCCAAATTGCAATGCTTGGGACGGTCACTCTGAAGATGGAAGCCACCGTTCTCAACTATTCCTCCTGCTCCCAGCCCCTCAAGCCCCGGCGGGTCTACAAGGTCTCTCCATTTCTCCCTCACAATCCATTGATTTTTCTTTTGTCGGTTCATCCATGCAACTATTTTATTTTTCGAACTTCCGTTTCTATAGTGCGTGGATATTCATCTAGTCTGCCACTGCTGCGTCCGCAAGATCACCTCCTGCCAGAAGTGCGAGCACCCTAGCGGCGGATTCACCAACAAGCCCGCCATGGATGCCATCCTATCAGCGTCTAGGGTCGAGTGCGCCCACAAAGGCTGCAGTAGTTTGCTGCCCTACTACGAACTCCACGAGCACGAAATCATGTGTCGATACGCTCCCTGCACTTGCACGGAGACCGGCTGCGACTTCGCCACCCCGCCGCCAGCACTCGTCGCCCACCTCGAAGCGGTCCACTCGATCTAAGTGCACAAGATCCAGTATGCCACTACCAAAGCTTTCCAGGAGCTGGTGCCGCTGCCGGGTGAGCCGTCCCGCCGGCTCATCGTCGTTGGGAAGCAGGATGGCGTTGTGTTCGTTCTGACGATTAGCTCGGTAAGCATGGTCCCCCTCGTGTCTCCGGTCTATGTTAGGGCCGCGATGGGCGACTTGCCGGTGTACAGGGTTAGGATGTGGGCGGAATGCCCGCCGCTGCTCTCCTGGACGGACGGTAGGAGAAGGACCGGCAACGTGATAGTGGAGCTCGACGCGCCGAGCGAGGTCGCGTTTGAGGACCTTACGTCTTACCTAGCGGCGCCGCCTCATTATCTAGTCGGTCCTACTACCTCGAAGGAGCTCCGTTTCTTCTTTCGCGACGAGTTTTAGTGGTGATGTAAGCTGCTGTTAATTGGTTTAATTGCAGAATGATCATTTGCGTACCAGGAATAGTGGATTTTGTAGTACTAGTACTCTATCTCCATCCTAAGAAATAAGGCTCCCTTATTTTTGTGATTTGTTTGACCAAGATTTACTCTAAATATATATAAAGAATGTTAGTACTATACAAATTTAGCATCATTGGAAAGTTGTTTCAATACGAATTCAACAAAACAAATTTTACACATATAAGTAAATTTTAGTTGCTCCATTTATTCGGTCAAACTTTACTTTGGAGCGCGTGTGCGCCTTATTCCTTGAAACGGAGGTACTAGATGAGTTTGTGGATGTAGTACTCTCCTGAGTATTTTGCATGAAGTCTTAACTTCCGATGCGTTTGGTGCATCTGTGGATGTACTCTGTTGTGTAGTAAGCTGAATAGTATTAATGCTCTCTGTTTATGAAGGCCAAAGGGCTAATTCGCAATACTACCAAGTAGATGAACTCTAATTAATTTATGCATGCACGACTAGTTTTACATGCATGAGACTCTAGATAAAAAAAGGGTAACATGATGAGAGATGAAACAACATGCATTCGGAGATTGAGAGAAAATAGAGATATCTAAATTAATGAGTCACGGAAATTAGGACAATAAAGAGGATAGGTATTATTATAATTCCAACCTGTCAGCCGCCCTCTGCGCCACAGAGCGCCACAGGGCCGGCCCATTTCCTTTACCGTGCTAGCCCGTGAATTCAAAAATGGATTTTTCTATTTTAGTTTGAACTCACTTCTGTCACTTAGTTTAAAAATCAATTCCAGAAGATCTACTGAACCAAATTGAGTGATTCAAATTTTGTTAGAAATCTACTGAAAATATTTATCCAAGCCCGTTGGATTTAATTTATTTAGAGTTACAGATCTCTCTTAGTAAAAATAACAAGACAGAAGCATTCGCACATTCAAACATTTTTCTAAAATCAACCATGATAGTTTTTGAGTTGATTCCAACTCTCAAAAATCACATTTAACCATACCTATCTAAATATGTAATAACATTAAGGTTTGCATGCAGTGACTTTGGACTAGTACCAAAATAATGCTATATAGGCATTTCTAGTCACTTTAAATCATTAAATTCTAAACTTAAACTTATTAAAAGGTGATCCAACCTTTAAATCACATTCCCACATGTTAGAATATGTGGTGATGACATGTGTCCACATTATCCCATATTTTAATTGGTGAATATTAAATCTTAGTTATTTTCCAATGAGTAGAAATTACTTTTCTTAAATAAAAAGAATGAAGCTAGTAAATAAAACCTTGTGATGCTTGTGATGATAATAGATCATCAAATGTGTGCTTTAGAGTGCTAAGTAGACTAGTTAAGCATTGTTTGGTGATTGTGTACTCCGTATGTATTTATAGATGATAGTACCGACCAAGCTTTCGAGGAGGAGGAGTTCTACCGAGAGGAAGAGGAAGAAAACTTCAGCCACTGCACCAACCAAGGCAAGCTAACACTTGGAAGTATTATACTAGCAAGCCATCATTTAACAATGCAAGCTAACCCTTGCAAGCTAGATAACCTAAGCAAATGCATTAGGCATTCTTTGGTTATACAATTTTGGACTTATACCTATTCCAAGTTTTAATTCCAAGCTTTACTTTCCTTTACTTGACCAAGTCCCTTACTTGTTTGAAGGTAGCATAAAAAGTATAAAACTTGACCTATCTAGATAACCTTACATGTCATTCTATGGCATGAGATTGATCTTATCTTTCCACCTTAGTGAACACTCTTAACTTAGTAGCTTAGAGCTAGATAAGAACTTGAGTCACTTTAGATGGGAACACTTGGTGAAAAGGAATATGAAAACCTTGGAATGACGAGTCATTCTATTGAGATGTTTTGACATGTGTTGAGAAACACAAATGGTTTATGATGAAGAAAATGTTGAGGCATGAGCCTTAACCCTTTAAAAAAACTGATGGTTGGATTCGGATGCGATACCATTCGAATTTTACCGTACAACCACAATGCCTGAAGTGGGTAAGGCTTAGCTAGAAATTTATATGAATTAGTATTAGTTCCCTCGCGGGAGAGGTTTGAGCTGAGGCTACCTCTCAATGTTGTCCACCTATGCAGTGCCCAAGATGACAGATGGTCATGGTTGGGAGGCCATACTCATAGGAGAGGTGCTTATACTAGGGTGTGTAAAGGAAAGGTTATGTTTGATTATCTGCATACTAAGTATGATGATTCAGGGTTATCCCTAACAGATGTATCGAATCTTGTGGTGAAAGTGTACCACCTCTAAAGAGTGTCAAACTATTTGAATAGCCGCGTCCGCGGTTATGGACAGTTGGAGTGGCCATGCTGTTTCGTTGTCGGATGTTTTCAAAATGACTTATGAAATGAATGATCAATCTTGACTTGACCACAACAGGGTTGTGACTATGACCCTAGCTTCCAAACTTAAGTGATTCTAGAACTTTATTTTATCTTTCTTTGTTTCTGAACTCAGCTTAGGTTTCAAACTTAACTTTATAGTTAACACTTAGAGTTTAGCATTTCCCACTAGAACTACCTTACTTGTTAGTGATAGTTTGCCGGTACTTAAAGAGTACTCATGGCTTTTGTCCCTGGCTATTCCCATGGCCAGACTATGAAGGAGACTACCAAGATGATGGCCAGCAGGATGGCTATGATAACTAGG
Source organism: Avena eriantha (assembly GCA_910589775.1). Taxonomy (NCBI): domain Eukaryota; kingdom Viridiplantae; phylum Streptophyta; class Magnoliopsida; order Poales; family Poaceae; genus Avena; species Avena eriantha. Next base: position 76,662,229 of record OU342746.1, read on the forward strand.
ACTATCTGCCTTCGTCAGCATTGCCTGTGCCCCTAAAGATGGACCCCACCGCTACGCTTATTATTTATTCCGCTGCTTGTTGCATTAAAACTAGATCATGAGATCCTTATTTGTGTAAGACCTTATGTATGGTTTGTAATGGATGATGTACAGTGATATCCAATCTGTTATGTCTCGCAAAAATGGTAATCCTGGGATTGCGATGAATGACATAACAGGCATCTGGATTAAAAATCTGGGTGTTGACAAGTTGGTATCAGAGCCATCCTGACCATAGGAGACCCTAGTTAGAATGGACGTACGAACAAAAACTTAATTTCAAAACCAAAGTGAGTATTTATGCAAAACTAGTTCCTCTCTTACCCTTGCGAATTCATTCTTTCTCAAAAATTCATTTTCCTCCAATTCTTACATTACTACATAAAATTTGACACACTTGATAACCTCACTAACTTCCTCATCCTTAATTCTTGTAGATGGAGACTCAGTTCAACAAGTTCTACCAGTTGGGCAACGGAGGCCAACTGATCTTCGAGAGGGCCCTAGATTCACTGTCGGAGTTACTGGGACGCCCACATCCAGAGTTTCTTGGAGCTCAACTTCCAGGACGCCCAGGAGGAGATTTACAGTGGCTAGTCACCGCCGATCTTCGAGGAAGCATAGAAGCACCAACGTCCAGGAGAATCCAGTTCTCCGTAAGGGAGAACAACTGGCTAGATGGATTAGCCAGGGCAATGCATGAGGCTCTCGCACGTCTATGTGCCCTCAGTGTCAACCAAATCCAAGGAACCCATTTTGCTCACTATGCAAGACGTGACTTCATGGGAATGCCGATGGAGATGCCAAGTCACTTAGAGTTGAAGCGTCAAGTGGAGAACCTTGACTTCCTGCTGTACGATCGTCAGAAGGAATTGGACAATGCTAGGGAGTTTTCCAACCACAACCGTGTCATTGCCGACCAGAAGGCCCAGACTTTCTCACTGCTCGTCAAGGACCATCAGTCTCTTCGCCACCAGCGCGAGAAGAAGGATCGCACCATCGCCCATCTTCACAAGAAGGTGGCCGACCTCCGGAAGACCATCAAGGAGCAAGAAGCTCAACTTGCAACAAAGGAGGAAGAAGAGGAGGGTGAAGACATCCAGGGAGATATGGATTCTTACCTCAGCAATGATGATGACTTTCTGGAGAAGGATGCCGTGGACTTCTACACTGACGATGAGGACTCCGACTTCATCGACGATGAGTAGATGCACTAGAGCACTATCGTAGCATGAGATGTATCGGTCCCACTGTATCGTGGCTTGCAGAAGGGTTCTTAAAACCATCTGTTTTCCTTGTTGTGGTGTGTGTGTTTGTATCGTGTGCTTTGCTTGGATGAATGAATTGGAGTTAGTTGCAAAACCTGAGTCAAACTCAAACTTTTAGCTTTGAAACCAAAACCATGAACCTTAGAACTTTCCCTTTTACCTCTTTATCTACATCAATCTTCAGATTACTTGTGGAAACCCAGGAGGGAGCAGCTCATCGCAAGACCCAATGCTGCAGATTATGCAGATGTTAGTTGTAGACCGTGAAGCGAGCAGGGCAGAGCGCCAGGCCAACTTAGCAACATTGCAGCAGATAGCTCAGATGGCCCAAAACAACCAAGGGCATGGAAATCAGGATCATCATGTATCCAAACTCAAAAACTTTCAGAATACCATTACCCCAATCTTTAACCAGGCTGAAAACCCACTAGATGCTGACGACTAGTTACAGACAATGGAAAACAACTTAGAAGTAGCAGGAGTTGATGACAACGAGAAAGTTCTCTTTGCCACCCACTATCTAGCGGTAGATGCAAGAGCTTTGTGGACTAGTATACGTAACATGAACCATGGTCAAGTGATGACATGGGAAGCTTTCAAAATCAAGTTCAGCCGCACCCACGTGCCGCAGGGTCTAGTCACCAGAATGAGGGATGAGTTCTGCGACTTGAAGCAAGGCATAATGACTGTGGTGGAGTACCGTGACAGGTTCCTGTCGCTTGCAAGGTACGCCCCTGATGAGATCAACATGGAGGCTAAGAAGAAGGAGAAATTCCTAAATGGTCTGCATGACGAAATGCAGACTATCCTCGTCAACATCCGCTTCGAGGATCTCGAAGAGCTAGTCGACTCTCCCATTCAGATGGAAGGGAAGATTAACCAGGAAAACGACAACCGCAAACGTCGTATGATGCAGCAATCTGGATCCAACAGTCACCAGAAGTACCGTCCCAACCCCTCATCAGGATATGCACCAAGGAACAATCGACCCCCAATGTCTCGCGCAAGCTACCCCAACCGTAGAGGAGGCAATGTGAAGTCCAGAGGAAACAACAACAACTCCGATAACACTGCACCCAGAACAATTTCAACCGTGCCCCTCCCAAGAGAAACAACAACACTGCACCCAGAACTGGCAGTAATGCTGTGCCTATTGCAGCAAAAGACATGTCCCAGATCACTTGTTTTGAGTGTGGGGTGAAGGGCCACTATTCCAATAAGTGTCCCAAGAAGACTGTCGCCACTACCAATGTGAATGCCCCAGCTCAACAACAGCGTTGTGTTCAACCAGGGAGAAGGTTTGCCCCAGGGAACCCTCACAACCACAACGGCCGTCTCTTCCACATGAACGCCGAGGAAGCCCAAGAAGCGCCAAATGTAGTGCTGGGTATGTTTTCTGTCAACTCAGTTTTAGCAAGGGCATTGTTTGATTCGGAAGCATCGCATTCATTTGTCACTTAAGAATTTGCATGCACTAGTAAGATTTACCCAACCAACTTGAAGCATGTCATGATAGTTCAAATCCCCGGTTCAACTACAAAGGCTAGAAATATTTGCAAAGCTGTGCCTATCAGAATACATGGGATAGATTTTTATGCCAACCTAATCATACTCGGAACCAAAGGATTGGAAGTAGTACTAGGTATGGACTGGATGCCAAGGCATAAAGGACTGATAAACTGTGCTAAGAAAGCCATCACCATGACTAGTAGCTCTGGAGTCACAGTAGAGCATATATCTGAAACCTTACCTCATCAATTCAAGTGCAACAAGAGTCTAGCCCTGCCCACCATTGACCAAGTCAGAGTAGTATGTGAATACCCCGACGTATTCCCAGATGAATTGCCAAGTATGACCCCGGATAGGGATATTGAGTTCATTATCGAACTAATCCTCGGAACCAGACCCATATCCCAAAGACCCTATAGCATGAACCCCTCAGAGTTAGTGGAATTGAAGAAGCAGTTGGATGCCATGTTAGCAACATGCTTGGTTCAACCAAGCACCTCGTCATGGAGATCACTAGTGTTATTCGTCGACAAGAAAGATGGAGGCAACCGTCTGTGCACAGATTACAGGAAGCTGAATGATGTCACCATCAAGAACAAGTACCCTTTGCCAAAGATAGAGGATATATTTGATCAGTTGACTGCCCAGGTATTCTCAAAGATTGATCTTAGGACTGGTTATCCCCAACTTAGATTCGTGCAACGGATATTCCGAAGACCAAATTTACTACTCGTTATGGTTTATACGAGTATAGGGTTATGTTTTTTGGATTAGCCAATGCCCTTGCTTATTTCATGAATCTCATGAATAAGATCTTTATGAATTTCCTAGATAAGTTTGTAGTTGTGTTTATCGACGACATCCTTATCTACTCCAAGTCAGACGAAGAGCATGAGCAACAACTGAGAATCATCCTAGAAACCCTGAGAGAGTATCGGTTATATGCCAAGTTCAGCAAGTGTGAGTTTTGGCTGAAAGAAGTAGGATTCCTAGGACATATTGTGTCTGCCGGAGGAGTCTCTGTTGATCCCGCCAAGATCAAAGATGTCGAAGAATGGGAAGCCCCAACCACTCAAACCCAAGTCCGTGCATTTCTCGGATTAGCGGGATACTACCACGAGTTCGTAGAAGGATTCTCTAGCATCCCCAGACCCATGACCCAATTGCTGAAGAAGGACAAGAATTTTGAATGGACCGACAAATGTGAAGCCAGTTTCCAAGAGCTGAAGAAGAGATTGATATCAGCCCCAATATTGATCATGCCAGACATCAAGAAGTTGTTTGATGTGTATTGTAATGCATCCAAGATTGGTCTCGGATGTGTATTGATGCAAGAAGGCAAAGTCATCGCTTATCTGTCTCGGCAATTGAAGCAGCATGAGCAGAACTATCCAACCCATGATCTTGAATTAGCAGCCGTAGTTTTGGCATTGAAGACATGGCGTCATTATCTGATGGGTAATCGCTGTGAGATTTACTCAGATCACAAGAGCTTGAAGTATGTTTTCACTCAGAAGGAGCTGAATATGAGGCAAAGGAGATGGATAGAGTTAATCAAGGATTATGACCTTGACATTCACTATCACCCTGGCCAAGCCAATGTGGTAGCGGATGCTCTTAGCAGATTGCCGTGTAGGCTAAACACCATGATCAAGGAGAAGCAGCCAAGTTTGTATGAGGAGTTGGAGCAGTTTAGAATAGAGCTAGTTAGCAAAGGATTCTTAGCTAGCATTGAACTTCAACCCACTTTGATTAGACAAATCAAGGAAGCCCAGAAGGGAAATGAAAGTATCGACGGAATCAAACGTCGTATTGGTACATGAAAGGTACCTGGATTTACCGAAGACAAAGAAGGAGTTCTGTGGTACAAAGGACGTATCTGTGTGCCAGCAGATTCGGAGCTAAAGCAAGTTATCATGCAGGAAGCTCATGATACTCTTTATTATATCTACCCTGGAGGAACGAAGATGTATCAGGATTTGAAAGAGCAATTTGGTGGCACAAGATGAAGAGAGAAATCGGGAGCTACATCGCCAAGTGTGACATCTGTCAAAGTGTCAAAGCAGAGCATTAGAGACCCGCAGGACTGTTGCAACCACTGCAGACTCTAGAATGGAAATGGGATTCCGTCGGAATGGACTTTATGTAGGGGAAATTTGCCTACTTCTAGTAGGGGAAATGACTCAATTTGGGTCATAGTTGATAGAATATCCAAGGTAGCCCACTTTATACTAGTCAAGACAACCTACCAGATTTCGAAGCTAGCAGAGATGTATATTGCTAGGATTGTTAGTCTGCATGGAACCCCCAAGACCATAGTATCAAATCGAGCAACCCATTTTTCCTCGAGATTTTGGCAGAAAGTCCAGGAAGGATTGGGAACCAAGTTGAATTTCAGCACCGCTTATCACCCGCAAACTGATGGATAGAGTGAGAGAGTTAACCAAATCCTAGAGGATATGTTGAGAGCTTGTGTAACACCCTCGCCTGATAAGGCTGAGTTCCTGTGTATAGTGCTAATCCCTGGATCGGTTCACTAGCACACACAGTACAAAATGATACCAAATATAACCGTGCATCATAAATATAAGGAATATGATCCAGAATTTACATTACATCATACAAGTACACAACGGAAACAAATACAAGGTAGATCTCCATCCTTCAAATGCGCCACAGGCGAACAATTGTTGAGTGGAGTCTCGCGACCTATAACGATCACTCACAAATGAAATAACCTGCAACATGAAAGGTTGCAGCCACGAATGGTCAATACTTTGAATGTATTGGCAAGTGTCACTAGTATGTGGATATAAAATGGAGCCTATAAAGTACATGCATATTTGGCTAAGTGGAGTTCAGGCTGATTTGCATAAAGCAACAGTTTTATCTTAACATTTGCAACTAGTTTTAATTCTTTCTGAAAAATGGTCTGAACACATTGGACAACACCAAGTGCTCCTACTCGCTTGTTCAAACCATCAAATTTTATTAAGAAATTGGAATGTCGAGATCATCCATAAGCTTCAAGCCTTAGTTGCTCAATATTGTCCATAACCAGGGACACAGCTAATCGATTAGATTTATATCTTCTGCAGAAGTTGTACACTTTACCCACACGACACAGTCTCGTCTTGACGCCACCAGTGGCCGCTGGATTAGTAAACACCAATTGGTATACCGGCAGATTCGAGAATGTGACGAAGTCTTTCCATAGAATTCCTCCCAATACACAATGCTAGCACGTCTAACAGGCACCAATGCATGGATATAACCTCCAATACACAATTCTAGTGAACCTGAAGAGGTACCAATGCAAAGGGTCTTTCGCTATGTAATTAACTAAGCCAGACCCTATATTAGCATGTGGTTGTACACGAAAGCCACTATACGAGAAACATGTCCAATCTCTAAGATCCTAGGTGGTATTCTTCTAGTGCACACACGAGAGAGGTAGCCAAAGGTACGGTCCCCTTCGTTGCCACTTAACTCACAATTGAGTATCCACATTCCACCCAGACGATTCATTGAGTACTTATTTTATTATATAAAAACATATCCTTTTTTCAATACCTCATAACACTCATGAAATGAAATTCCACCCCGAAACCATAGCAGGGCTAAGCATACTACAACTACGATGTTTCCACTAATCAAGATACAAAAGGATATCTTAAATAGGACATAGCATAGCATATAGTAAAAACAACTAGAATGCATAGGAAATAAGTAGGACATTTATGATAGTGCCACTTGCCTTTAGTTGATGTAGTCGTTCAAACAATCCTCACAATTGCAATCGTTGAACTCATCACAATCAAAATAGTCACACGCCTCGCAATCTATCGTTTAGAACAAAGGTACAACAAAAACACCATTCAAAACATTGCAAACAAGCAACTATGCAACAATACAATAAAATAATGATGAAACAAATGCATGCATGATGATTTAATATGTCACAATGATTGTATTTAGTTCTCTGAACCTTATTAGATCATATGATGCACGTGGAAAACCATTTAATGCAATATAGCATTTATTATTAAAACTCTATTGATTTAATATGGTTTAACTCACTTTAATTCAACTTCTGATGTGTATGTCGTATTAAATTGTAAATTAAATACTAATGGATAGATCATTTAATTTAGAACCAGTAGCAATTTGAATCACCTAAAAATCAGTTACAGATCTTTTTGTATGATTTAATTACTACTGCAATTGGGTTTATATCTTTCTGCAAAATTTTCTGTCAAAATAGTGTCATATATTTTTATTTATATTTTCTTCAAATAGGTATTACTGATACAAAGACGTGGCAATTTGATTCACTCAATTTGGGGTTCTGGATATTTTTCTATAATTTATATACTGATTAGAAGGGTTTAAATCATGTAAAATATTTTCCATGTCAATAATTATATTTAAATACATATTGATTTCATACATGACACAAGGATTCCATAGGCACTTTATTTGTATTTTTCTGACCTATAGATAATTTATTAAGATTTATTTACTTTAAAAAGGCCATTAAACTAATTAAATTACTACAGTAAGTATGTACTGTAAAATTTATATCTAATATCATATTAATGTTATTCACAATTTTCTGAAACCAATGATATATTACTTGTCAATTTTGGAATTATATTCGATTTTATATGAATTTTACAAGATTGGATACATTTCTGGCTATTTATTCAATTTCTGGATTAAACATATAAAGGGTGCGACGTGGCGCGTTCTGACTGGCTGGTACCTCTTCGTTTAAGTGGTCCGATGTGGTCCACTGGATCTTGATTGAACGAACGGGATCATCGGCTAGCGGCGCGGCTTGGCTTGAGCTTGGGTCCGGCTTCAGCTGGAGTCTGGCTAGGCTGGATGCAATCAGGACCGCTGGATCGGCATCCGGTGGCTAGGAACGAGATGTTCCTCCTCCACGGCTTGGCCACCGGAGACATAGGTGGTTGCGGCGGCGGCTCCAGGTGATCAACGGTGGAGGCGCTATGGTGGTCTCCGATGACAGCGGAGTAGGGAGCGAGAAGCGTTGCGGCAAGGCGAGATCGACAGGGGTCTCGGCACGGTTCTACGCTTCCTGGAAGAACGACTGCGGACGACCGAAGGCGTGGGGTGGCAGTGAACTCCGGCAGGCTCCCCTGGGCGCTACAGTGCTCTTGTGAGAGGGGGAGAGGGGTCAGTTGATGCGGTTGAGGACAGGGAAGAGGATCAGAGAGAGAAGAGGGCATGTGCGCGATGGGTTCGAGCTCGACCTGGGCTCGGTAATTGATATGGCGGCGGTGAGATCGGATCGACGACGAAATCGGTAGCCTGGGGGCTCAATGGTCTAATTTGTTGCGGGATTCAGGGGAGAGGGCCGTGGGATATTTATTGGCCAAGAATTTGTGCGGATGGGGAAACGGAATCAGTCGAATTCGGGGAGGATTATTCGGAGGCTTCGGTCGTGTTCATAGAGAAGATGCTCTCCATCGGATAAGCAAGATGACAGGCAGGCCCCGTGTGCAAGGGAGAGATAGAAAAGAAAAATAAAATAACGGGGAGGACCCTGGGTGGGCTGTGTTGGGCCCTGCTTGCGGTTGCCTATTGCGCGGCTGGTTCGACCTGCGCGGGCGGTAGATAGGTGGGCTGCCTCGGTGTGGCCCGGTTCGAGTAGGTTAGTTTTTATTCTTCTTTTGATTTTATTCCTTTTTCTTATTTCTTTTATATATTTTTCATACTAAGTCCAAAAGACTTGAAATCTGTTTCTAAAATTTTATAAAATCCTGTAGATCATTTTAGGATTATCGTTGTATCCTTTTGTTTAGTTCAAAAATATCGGATTTATAAAATCCTTATTTAATCCTCATAGGATTAATGGCAAAACTGATTTGGGGTTAGGGTTTTCAAATTCAATTCTTGCAAAAAATTGCATGGATGCAAATGCAATGCTTATGAATGACATGCAAATGCACTTTTTTCTAGTCCCAATTTCTAAAAACTTGGGATGTGACAGCTTGTGTGTTGGAGTACGGATGAAAATGGGAAGACTGCCTGCCTTTCACAGAATTCTCATATAACAACAGTTATCAAGCTAGTTTGCAGATGTCACACTTTGAGTTCCTATATGGAAGGGAGTGTCGTACCCCCTTGAATTGGTCTCAAGTTGGAGAGAGTCAGATCTTTGGACCCGACATTCTCCGGGAAGCCGAAGAAAAAGTGCACAAAGTCCGTGAGCACCTCAAGACCGCCCAGTCCAGACATAAGAGTTATGCTGACAAGAGAAGGAGAGACCTGACTTTCAATGTCGGCGATTTTGTATATCTCAAGGTTTCGCCATTGAAGGGAACGCAACGCTTTAGTCTGAAAGGAAAGTTAGCCCCCATATATATCGGACCCTTTAAGATTCTGAACCGTAGAGGAAAAGTATCATATCAACTGGAACTACCTGAAGAGATGTTAGCCATCCACAATGTGTTCCATATCTCGTTACTTCGCAAATGTCTGGAAGTGCCGGAGAAGACTGAAGGTTTCAAGAACATCGATCACCGAGCTGTTGAGATCAACAATGACCTGACATATCGTGAAGTGCCCATCCGTATCTTGGAGGAAGCTTACAAAACCACCAGGACCAGAAGTATCAAATTTCTCAGGATTCAATGAAGCAACCATACGGAAGAGGAAACCACTTGGGAACGAGAAGATTACATTAGGACAGAGTTCCTAGAACTCTTTAGTTCATAGTTTTCTTTCGTAAATCTCGGGACGAGATTTTGTTTAAGGGGGAAGGTTTGTTACATCCCAAAACTCTAATCCAAGGTTCTTAAGATTCAAATCATCAAATTTAGAGTTACTAAAAACTTTTCCATTTAAAAATAATTAAGCATTCATATGTGTGTGCAATTAATTTAGGAGTTGATTTGAATTGCCATGTTTGAGTGATCCATTGATTGTAAAATGATCCTAAGGTGAATTAAACATCATCTAGATCATTCCCAAATAAATCCCAAAGAAAAACAAATCAAAATGAATAAAATAAACAAATGGTCATTTGTGCCATTTTAATCACCATGCCTACTTTGGCAATTCCTAGAACTCAAATCATAACAGAACTAATTGTGGATCTTTGCACCCCTTGCTAGTACATGTAGTGATGTACCAAAGCCCACTTTGTGATCTGCCAAAAACTTTCAAACACTAATTTTAAATGGCATTTGAAAATTGAATGTAGTTCATATGAGAAGATCCCACTTATTCAAAAACCACTCAAATGAGCTCCATTTTTAAATCCCAAGCAACAAAAGATGCTTAAGCATGTTCCTAGCAACTCCACCAAAAATCATCTAAAAATTCCAAACTTGAGTTCTTTCGGCCATTTCTACAAACACCTTGCAGACAGAAACTAAACTACCTAACTATTACTGTTTCTACTTAAGCCATTGTCCCCCAATTGACCCTCTTTACTCTCCCTTGTCACCCCTGAGTCCAACCAAGTGATCACCGGCCTACCCCTAAGCCGCAGCAGCAGTGGAGCGCCGCCCCTTTTTGTTCACCGCCGACCAGAAGAGGGGAATGCGCCACAGACCACGCCACGCCGTTTCGGCACCACCACTAGCTCCGCCTAACCCTACCGCACCTCCCTGCCCCTTCCCCAAGCCCAGCCTGGCCCTGGACCACTCCCTAGCACCGCCGCCCATTCTCTCTGCACCGTGCTCAGCGCGCACCAGAGCGCGATCATCGCCAACACGCAGCAGACTGCCACTTGACACAAAAGCCCACACGCCGCTCCGCCTCGATCTCAACACCCTGCTAGACACGATCGTGCGCCGCCGCGCGACCCACAGTTGCCGTGCGCCGCGTCGAGCACCGCCTCTGTCTCACAGAGCGCGACACGCTCCCGACCAAACGCCACCGCCCCTAGCCGCGCATTAACGCCGTAGAGCATCGCCAGGAGGCAGGCCACCATCCGCCTACGCCGCCCCTGCCTCTAGCCGCCTGTATCAGCGTCACCGATGACCTCGCCGTTGTGCCGCTCGGTCCCCTCGTCGCCCTATAAAAGGAGCCCTCCCTAGCACAAACTCCTCACACCACTCCACTCCCCTCTCCTCACTAATCCTTCCCCACCTCTCACCGGAGCCGCTCGAGCCATAGTTCGCCGGAATTGCGCTGGAGGAGCCTGCTGCAGAGGAGGAGAAGGCGCCGTCAATTTCGTCCACCCCAGGAGCTGTCGTGACCTCGCCTGAGCTCACCGTCATCCACCAGTTCGTTTGCCCGCCTCGCCGCAGTAGCTAGAGCCCTGGTACGTCCCCAGTAGACCCCCGCTGGCCGTTTAGGGTTCGGTCTCGCCGGTGACGAGTCCGTCATCGACGAGGGCTGTGAGCCGTCAATCTCTGTTCTAATCGTAGCGCCCAGATTGCCCCGTACCATTTCAGGTTTTAAGTCTCGCTGACAAGCGGGACCAACCTATTAGCCACCCTCTGCACCGCGGAGCGCCACTGGGCCAGCCCATTTCCTTTCCCACGCTAGCTCGTGAATTCAAAAATGGATTTTTCTATTTTAGTTTGAACTCACTTATGTCCCTTAGTTTAAAAATGAATTCCATAAGATCTACTAAACCAAATTGAGTGATTCAAATTTTGCTAGAAAGCTACTGAAAAGATCTATCTAAGACAGTTGGATTTAATTCATTTAGATTTAGAGATCTCTCCTAGTAAAAATAACAAGACAAAAGCATTTGCAGATGCAAACATTTTTCTAAAATCAACCATGATAGCTTTTGAGTTGATTCCAACTCTCAAAAATCACATTTAACCATACCTATCTAAATATGTAATAACATTAAGCTTTTCATGCAGTGACTTTGGACTAGTACCAAAATAATGCTATAGAGGCATTTCTAGTCACTTTAAATCATTAAATTCTAAACTTAAACTTATTAACAGGTGATCCAACCATTAAATCACATTCCCAAATGTTAGAATATGTGGTGATGACATGTGTGCACATGATCCCATATTTTAATTGGTGAATATTAAATCTTAGTTATTTTTCAATGAGTAGAAAATTACTTTTCTTAAATAAAAAGAATGAATTGTTTGGTGATTGTGTACTCCGTATGTATTTATAGACGATAGTACCGACCAAGATTTCGAGGAGGAGGAGTCCTACTCGGAGGAAGAGGAAGAAAACTGCAACCACTGCACCAACCAAGGCAAGCTAACACTTGCAAGTACTATACTAGCAAGCCATCATTTAACAATGCAAGCTAACACTTGCAAGCTAGATAACCTAAGCAAAGGCATTAGGCATGCTTTGGTTATACCATTTTGGACTTATACCTATTCCAAGTTTTAATTCCAAGATTTACTTTCCTTTACTTTACCAAGTCTCTTACTTGTTTGAAGGTAGCATAAAAAGTATAAAACTTGACGTATCTAGATAACCTTAGATGTCATTCTATGGCATGAGATTGATCTTATCTTTCCACCTTAGTGAACACTCTTAACTTAGTAGCTTAGAGCTAGATAAGAACTTGAGTCACTTTAGATGGGAACACTTGGTGAAAATGAATTATGACAACCTTGGAATGATGAGTCATTCTATTGAGATGTTTTGACATGTGTTGAGAAACACAAATGGTTTATGATGATGAAAATTTTGAGGCATGAGCCTTAACCCTTTTACAAAACTGATGGTTGGATTCGGATGCGATACCATTCCAATTTTACTGTACAACCGTAATACTTGAATTGGGTAAGGCTTAGCTAGAAATTTATATGCATTAGTATTAGTTCCCTCGCGGCAAAGGTTTTAGCTGAGGCTACCTCTCAATGTTGTCCACCTATGCAGTGCCCAAGATGACAGATGGTCATGGTTGGGAGGCCATACTCATAGGAGAGGTGCTTATACTAGGGTGTGTAAAGGAAAGGTTATGTTTGATTATCTGCATACTAAGTATGCTGATTTAGGGTTATCCCTGACAGATGTATCGAATCTTGTGGTGAAAGTGTACCACCTCTACAGAGTGTCAAACTATTCGAATAGCCGTGTCCGCGGTTATGGACAGTTGGAGTGGCCATACTGTTTCGTTGTCAGATGTTTTCAAAATGACTTATGAAATGAATGATCAATCTTGACTTGACCACAACAGGGTTGTGACTATGACCCTAGCTTCCAAACTTAAGTGATTCTAGAACTTTATTTTATCTTTCTTTGTTTCTGAACTCAGCGTAGGTTTCAAACTTAACTTTATAGTTAAAACTTAGAGTTTAGCATTTCCCACTAGAACTACCTTACTTGTTAGTGATAGTTTGCGAGTACTTAAAGAGTACTCATGGCTTTTGTCCCTAGCTATTCTCATGGCCACACTATGAAGGAGACTACCGAGATGATGGCCAGCAGGATGGCTATGATAACTAGGACTATCTGCCTTCGTCAGCATTGCTTGTGCCCTTGAAGATGGACCCCACTACTACGCTTATTATTTATTCCGCTGCTTGTTGTATTAAGACTGGATCATGATATCCTTATTTGTGTAAGACCGTATGTATGGTTTGTAATGGATGATGTACTGTGATATCCAATCTGTTATGTCTCGCAAAAATGGTAATCCTGGGATTACGATGAGGGACATAACAGGCATCTAGGATTGAAAATCCGGGTGTTGACACGTATCTGACTGTTTTTAATTCCTTGTTTGGTTTTAGGGTCCTTTGTGCTAAATGTATGGACCTCGATGCAATTTTCCCTCTTTTAGATCCTTGATGTAAAATGTATTCCCACCATCCATCTTACTTGTCAATGGTATGAACATTCTTTAATGGTGAAATTTAAACGAATTTAAGCTTACTTGTCAACGAGTATGAACATTCTTGGATTTCAAGCTGAACGACCAAGGTCAAGGCCATATCAACATCATACTTTATGCTGATGGCCCCATATGATAGAATTTGCATGGCAACAGATTTGGCCATATTATGAAAACAATCGAAGAGGAAGCAGTATGAAGAGTTTGGCTCAGATCAGCTAATCTCTCGAGAAGGAGCCGAGCCAGAAAGTTTTCCTTTTATGGTCCTTTAGGCTAAATGTATGGACCTCCATGTAAATTTCCATTTTTTTGGTATTTGATGTAAAATATGCTCCACCGATCGTGTAAAATGCTAACCTAAAAGTAAGTGGTGAAATTTAAACGAATTTAAGCTTAGCTGTCAACGAGTATGAACTTTCTTGCATTTTAAGCCGAATGACCACAAGGTCAAGGCCATATCTCTACATCAAACTTTATGATCCCATATCTAAGAATTTGAATGGCGACCGATTTGGTCATATTTGTAAAACAAGCGAAGAGGAAGTAGTATGAAACGTATGGAGCGATCAGGTGTTCTCTCGAGAAGGAGCTGAACCCGACTACTACTCCCTTTGTCCCAAATTAATTGACTTGCATTTATCAGATTCGAATGCATCTAGCACTAGAACATGTTTATATACATCCGAATCTAGACAAATTTGAGTCAAGTAATTTGAGGGAGTACAATAGAGTAGCAATTCAAACTTTCCGAGTTTCAAAATTTTCACTTCCTTCACAAACATTGGGGGAGGATATTCAATAGATCATCATTCGCAGGACTACTAGTACTACACGGTATAGTGAGTAGTAACAAAAGAAACATTTTTTGACGATAGTACGAAAAGAAAGGACATCCCAAAAGAAACTTCATTCAACCATTAAGGGGTTGTTTGGTTCAGTGGCTATCCACTGGATAACACGGGATATCCACTTTTTTTGGTTATCCAGTGTTTGGTTTAGAGGGTGGAGGGGATATGGATAACCACTTTTGGCTCAAAATGGTGGTTGAGCATATCCCATAAAAAGAGCTGGATGAGCACAACCACTTTTGGATAGCTCCTCCGAAGCATTTTCTTATTCGTTCACCCTTCCTCTAGAGAGAAAATAACCATATTTTCTTGCCTATGGGCTCGACAAGAGGGCAGCCATAGCGTAGGCCGTCGGGTAGAGTGGGTGCTAGAATACGCACGCGGGCGTAGGCCGCCGGGCAGAGTGGGTAGGCAGAAGGGGCGCAGGCAGGCAGGTTGCCACGGGGTCGAAGGCAAAAGGGTGGCGAGCTGTCGGCGGTCGTGGCCGCTGCTAGGGAAGTGGTGAGGCGGATGAAGAAGACAAGGTGAAAGAGGAAAAGGAAAAAACAGTTGGGCCAATAGATTTTGACTGGCTATCCATAACAACTTTTTATCCCACTTTACCAAACAAAAAATACTACCCCTAACCAGCTGGTTGGGGATATCCTCATCCCTAAATGTCATCGTTTAAACCAAACAACCCCTAACATAACAGCACGAGTTTACATATAAAGGACTCGCTACTGAACTAGTGTAGGTCCGGTGCCTCCTAGCACAAGTCCGCGCCGCCAGCGGCAGCTCGTGACATCGGCACCAACGCCAACTCTAGCGACACAGCCGGCTCCTGACTCATCGGTACCTCCAGATAATGCGCGACACCTCCTGAGCCATCAGCAGCACCCCCGGATAAGGCGGCGGTACCTCCTGATCCATCAGCAGCACCTGCGGATATGGCGGCGGTACCTCCGGAGCCATCAGTAGCTCCGGGAGGACACTGTGGATGAAGTTGCCATTGTTGGGGAACCAGTCCTAGTAGTTGGTGAAAATGATGGCACCAATGAACACCACAATCTTGCAGCTGCAGTGGAAGACCTGACGATAGAGGAGACGGGCATCCCTGAAGTTGACGAACTTCACCTTCAACGTCCCGTCCGGATTGTCGTGGAGGTGATACATACGGTACTTGCCGCGACCATACCCAGCGTCGAGGAAGGCGTACGCCAGCTGCCACTTTGTTCTCCGCGGGGAGAAGGCCCAAATGCACAGGGAATTGTCCTCCTGTGCGGCGATGTCAATGTCTTTGCGCTCCAGTACAGCTGGCGGCAGCCGGAAGGTGGCCATGGATGACAATTGAGGACGGAGATGGTTGCTGGAAGCGAGGATTAGAGATGGATTGGTGGTGTGGGGAAGGGGAGAGGATAAATACTACTAGTAGGAAGGAGATGATCCGATATTAATGTGGCAGATTACCGAAGCTTGGGGACAATCAATGTCACTGATGAAGCCGATGCGTGCGGCAAATATCGATGATGATGACTAGGGTAAGCGATTGGACGGAACGCTGACTCTACTTCCCGCACTCGATGGCCTAGTCATAATTTTGTGGTGCGTCCAAGGCGACCACGACTTCCCCCACCTGTGGGCCCTACGTAGATGATTGAGTTGATGGATGAAAACAAATTGATAAAGTGAGCTCTTTCCTACTCCCTCCGGTCTGAGATTTTCTATATCTATAATATCTATACCACTAATATAGTTTTTGAATTTGGTTTTTCCCTTCAGTTCTAGAACCTTCCCAATATTGAATAATCTAAGTCATTGATCTGCTATGTCCACTCTTGCATCTATGTCTAGCACTTGTTCAGGTGGGAAGCATCGCAGCAGTCACCTCTTCCTTCCCATGTAAGCTTCCGTGCAATGGAGTACAACCATGCAGGCGCAGCAGTGCAGAGAAAGTTGGGGCCCGTGGTGGTCCAGGCCAACTTTCCTTATGTTTTCCTCATGCTTCTGCCCAAAAATGAGCTCTGGCTGGATGTTTACTTCCTCTTCCATATTACGATGCTCTTCATAGTGGTAAATAACTTAGGCTAGTAAAACTTTCACATGTTACTACAGTACCTTCAAAGTGTACTAGCTGAAAACAAATATACACCGTTACTTTTTATAGATGTGGCTCTTTCATATTTTTTTGAGTTTTACCTATTACAGAGCATAATTTTATATAGTGATGATATGTCATACTTTATTATTATGTGGGTCTCACGTGCCAACTTACTAATAAAAGGGTGGTGCACAAATACAAATAGGCCACTAATCTGGTCCAACTAAACCAGGAATTTGTAAATAATAAGGCCTCAAAACATACAAAAAAGACCCTAGTATAGAAAGGAAAGGCGCAATCAGGTAGAGCTTCATTGATTATCAGCTGTGGTATACGAAAAGAAGGTCATGGATCGAGGCTGAATCAGGGAGTCCTCATTTCCCCCACCCAAATTGCAATGCTTGGGACGGTCACTCTGAAGATGGAAGCCACCGTTCTCAACTATTCCTCCTGCTCCCAGCCCCTCAAGCCCCGGCGGGTCTACAAGGTCTCTCCATTTCTCCCTCACAATCCATTGATTTTTCTTTTGTCGGTTCATCCATGAAACTATTTTATTTTTCGAACTTCCGTTTCTATAGTGCGTGGATATTCATCTAGTCTGCCACTGCTGCGTCCGCAAGATCACCTCCTGCCAGAAGTGCGAGCACCCTAGCGGCGGATTCACCAACAAGCCCGCCATGGATGCCATCCTATCAGCGTCTAGGGTCGAGTGCGCCCACAAAGGCTGCAGTAGTTTGCTGCCCTACTACGAACTCCACGAGCACGAAATCATGTGTCGATACGCTCCCTGCACTTGCACGGAGACCGGCTGCGACTTCGCCACCCCGCCGCCAGCACTCGTCGCCCACCTCGAAGCGGTCCACTCGATCTAAGTGCACAAGATCCAGTATGCCACTACCAAAGCTTTCCAGGAGCTGGTGCCGCTGCCGGGTGAGCCGTCCCGCCGGCTCATCGTCGTTGGGAAGCAGGATGGCGTTGTGTTCGTTCTGACGATTAGCTCGGTAAGCATGGTCCCCCTCGTGTCTCCGGTCTATGTTAGGGCCGCGATGGGCGACTTGCCGGTGTACAGGGTTAGGATGTGGGCGGAATGCCCGCCGCTGCTCTCCTGGACGGACGGTAGGAGAAGGACCGGCAACGTGATAGTGGAGCTCGACGCGCCGAGCGAGGTCGCGTTTGAGGACCTTACGTCTTACCTAGCGGCGCCGCCTCATTATCTAGTCGGTCCTACTACCTCGAAGGAGCTCCGTTTCTTCTTTCGCGACGAGTTTTAGTGGTGATGTAAGCTGCTGTTAATTGGTTTAATTGCAGAATGATCATTTGCGTACCAGGAATAGTGGATTTTGTAGTACTAGTACTCTATCTCCATCCTAAGAAATAAGGCTCCCTTATTTTTGTGATTTGTTTGACCAAGATTTACTCTAAATATATATAAAGAATGTTAGTACTATACAAATTTAGCATCATTGGAAAGTTGTTTCAATACGAATTCAACAAAACAAATTTTACACATATAAGTAAATTTTAGTTGCTCCATTTATTCGGTCAAACTTTACTTTGGAGCGCGTGTGCGCCTTATTCCTTGAAACGGAGGTACTAGATGAGTTTGTGGATGTAGTACTCTCCTGAGTATTTTGCATGAAGTCTTAACTTCCGATGCGTTTGGTGCATCTGTGGATGTACTCTGTTGTGTAGTAAGCTGAATAGTATTAATGCTCTCTGTTTATGAAGGCCAAAGGGCTAATTCGCAATACTACCAAGTAGATGAACTCTAATTAATTTATGCATGCACGACTAGTTTTACATGCATGAGACTCTAGATAAAAAAAGGGTAACATGATGAGAGATGAAACAACATGCATTCGGAGATTGAGAGAAAATAGAGATATCTAAATTAATGAGTCACGGAAATTAGGACAATAAAGAGGATAGGTATTATTATAATTTCTAAAAAATTTAAAAAGCTCTCTGGCCTAATAATCCCAAACAGTGGTAGGATTACAGGTCAACATACATCCGGGAGTACTAGTATGTACTACTACTACTACTAGTATAATAGTGGAGCACGGTAGTAGTAGTACTCCCCTCCGATTCATATTAATTGTCACTTGATTGGATGTACTCGTATATAGCACTAAAATATGTCTAGATACATCCATTTTTGCGACAAGTAAATATTGCCATTTTTGGAATAGTACTAGTTTGGTTGGAAGAAATCATATTTTTTCCGCAGTCGGGACGGTGGTTTTTTGCTAGTAGTAGTACTAGTACTGATGAGGGTTTAACTCGTCAATGCCCATTGTTATGGACATGGGTTTTGGAGAAGGAGGGAGCGCTGGAGGCATATGTCGGCAAGCAAACATGCACACAAGGACGCAAGTTTTACCCAAGTTCAGGCCTCGTAGAGGTCCCTACTCCTGCTTGTCTGCTCTTGGAATTAATGAAGGAATCGAAGATTACAGGGGCACGCAGATGCAATCTATCGAGAATTGTGGAAACTAGGGTTGCGTGTGTCCTCCTCACCGCCCATGCTAGCCTTTATATAGATAGGCTAAGTCTCGGATAGCAGGTCGAGTCAGTTATAGATTAGGGTTTTCCCTTTGAACTTTCTATCTTATACTTATTCTTATCTCGCAAGGAATCGAGAGTCCGTGGGCCACTCGAATTCTCCACTGGGCCTTGGCAATGTTGTGGGCTTCTGCCGTATCTGGACCGTATATACCAAGGTCGACTACCTGTAGGCTATACCCATGTCAGTAGCCCCCGAGTGTCTAGTGGAATCGCAGATTCGACTGGGGACTTTATGAAGCCTTTCGAGTGCATGACTGAGCATTTTTTGAGTGTTCTTTTCGTGTCATAGGGATTGTTGATATACGTTCCTGATTTAGCCGATGTATCGGTATCACTTAACTACCTTAGGGCAAAACAACGCAATCTACTCAAACTCGATTCCCCGGACTCGAATTCGAAAAAGTGCTGGCGTAATTCGACTCAGGCCGCGGAGGTCTTACATGAGTTGAATTCCAGTGTATAAGTGTGAGCACTTGACGCGTCCGTCAAGGCATGTTCATCGCACTTGTAGGTACAGATATATTTCTGGTAGTGTGCAGCAGATGCGTTGCCAGGCCTTATTCAGGTCTTATCTCCACGTTGTAAGCGCGGCATCCGAATTTTTTGTCATCACGGAGATGATTCGGGTGGCCTAGGAGACGTAGTCTCATTGTAGGGAAAACATGAGGCGGGGTCGCCATAGCAGTCGAGTGTGGATGTTATCAACACACAGTATGATGTACAAATAATCATAGGGTTCACGACCAGCGCTCCCTATGGGAGTAGCCCCAGAGTGCCTATTCGAGTCGTAGACTCGAGTGGGGACTAAAAACCTTTTGCGACTGATGTCGTCTTTTGTTGATTTTTTCAGTCGAATTTGCTTCCGGTGCTCCCTATGGGAGTACCCCATAATTCACAATTGAATCGTAGATTCGAGTGGTTGGTATGTCCTGAACGTTAATATACCTGCATAAAGATAAATCGTAGGGTGCGCGACCAGCGCTCCCTATGGGAGTAGCCCGCGAGTGCTTGGTTGAGTCGAAGACTCTATCGAGGACTAAAGTAGTCGAAATCTTCTGCTGCTGAAATCAATGACGTCAGTGCTGACGATTTGATGACCTTGGTTTCCCGCGTGAGCGGCTTTGACGGGACGTGACGAGTGGTGGGTCCCACTTTCTAACTTCGATTTGACTGGGCGTGCGTAATCTTCTGCTTTAACTACGTCTCCTCGATTCCGCGTGTAATGGGAATAGTGGGGGACGTTTTGTGCTTTAGCTTCACCATGTGTCGATGGCAATGTGTGCCACGCGTGGAGTAGGGTTTCTGCTGGCTGTTGGATGGTGTCTGCGAGGAGGTTAAGTAGCAGTGCAGCTGCGGTAATTTCCCCATCTGTCTTCTTTGCTCATGCCTCCATTGCCATTACTGCTGCTCTCTGCTTCCTTGCGCACTTTCTTGTTGCGGCACTGGACCAGCTCCATATTTTCCACAGCTACTTCCTCTGTTCTCACTGCCATCGGAAGATGGCAAGAAGAAGGGAGGTGCCACCAATGGGTCCGCGGCCGCCATTGCTTCCACCAAGAAGAAGGGCGGCACCACCACTGTGGGCACCGGCGCCATCGATGCTGGGAAGAAGAAGGGTGTGGGCACCTGCATCACCAATGGTTCTTGGCGTGCGTCCATCATCAAGCCCGCCGAGCTGCAAGTTAATTGTCGAGATGGAGTTCTTCCATCCGCGGAAAACAACTCGCGAGTGCCCGGCGAGGAGGTAATTCCTTGTCCTCCTCCTGGTTTTCAGGTGATGTTCCTTGCGTTCATCATCCGAGGTCTTTCCCTCCCCCTACATCCTTTCTTCAGGGGTCTCCTTTGCTTCTATGGGCTCCAACTACATCAGTTGTCCCCAAATTCTATTCTCCACATCTCCTGATTTGTTAACCTTTGCGAGTGCTGGCTCGGAATCGAGCCGCACTTTGGCCTATTTAAGAGGCTTTTTAAGCTGAAACGTCAGTCAGTGTTCGGTTCGGTAGTCTACGACATAGGAGGCTGCGGAATCCATGTCGACTCCTCTGTCACTTATTTTAATATCAAGCTCAAGATGTCCGTCCAAGGGTGGAGAGACATGTGGTTCTACATCCGCGACCAGAAGGCTGACAGAGAGCACTACGAACTCGCGCCCTTCGATCCTGTGACGCTGTGCAAGAGGAGGTGCTCCTAGAATAATATCGTGATGCCCCGCGAGTCCGATGAGTCGAGAGTCGCATAGGCACAGAAGAAGGAGGCGCTTCCTCCATTCACACATGGTTGCACCGCCGTGTCCAGCCTCTGCAGG
Source organism: Avena eriantha (assembly GCA_910589775.1). Lineage (NCBI taxonomy): Eukaryota > Viridiplantae > Streptophyta > Magnoliopsida > Poales > Poaceae > Avena > Avena eriantha. The sequence continues at coordinate 76,683,653 of OU342746.1, forward strand.
CCAGAGTCCACCCCATGTTCCACTGGGCCGGTGCGAGCGATGCCACTCGCGTATCTGCCGATGGCATTTCTGCGGGTGAAGTAGATAGGAGGTTGCGATTGGTGACCAAATATACCGCCAAGGAGGATCTCCCGGGCGAACTAGTTCTGCCTCCATTCGACGCCTCTAACCCTCCTCCTGAGGTAGAATTGTACTATGAAGTAGTTCTTTTGTCGATTGCCACTGGGTACTGGATATATAATGTTGTATCTTCTAATTGCAGGACTAGAAGGTGTCTCCCAATTTGCCCCCTCGCCCTAAAGGGGTTATCCCTCACGAGGTGGATGAAGAGGACGAGTCGCAGCTGACCTTCCCAATCGAAGAGGAGGAGGGAGCCCCCGAGTCCAGCGACCCGGACACTCGCAAGCGTTCCTGCAGCAAGGACTCGGATGCCTCATCGCTGACGATGCCAGAAGGCCCTTCTGTTGTTGCAGAGGAGCCCATCCCCGCCGTTCCTGTGCGCTCCATGGCTCCTCCTGCCCGAAAGAAGCTGCGACTACCAAAGGAGTCATCAGAGTCGGAGGAGCAATCCTTCGACCTTGATAAATTTGACTGGTAAGTTTACGACTTTGTCTTGGTTTCTTTTTGGGGTTGCGTCCTCTCAAGTTTTTGCTGGATGTGTTTTGTAGTCAAGCGGCGTCGTCGTCTTCTAGCGACGTACAATTTGTGAAGGAATCTGGAGTCGTAGACTCCAAGGCCAAGGAAGTAGCCGAACGATCTTCCTCTCCTCCATTGACGGCCAACTCCGGGCACAACTCGTCGAGTTCCCTGCATGCTAGGGGACACCAGGTGGTTGCTGATACATTGCAAATGTATCTATAATTTTTGATGTTCCATGCTTGGTTTTATCTACTTTCTTGTGTTTTTGTCCACACTTTGGAGTACTTTTCATATGATTTATTGGACTAACCTATTAACAAAGAGCCACAGTGCCAGCTGCCTGTTTTCTGCTATTTTTGGTTCTAGGAAGTCGGAAAATCAATATTCTCAGAATTGGACGAGACAAAAGCCAAAGTCACTATTTTACCGAAGGACACACTGAGCCAGAATACGAGACGGAGAGGAGCCAGGGGGCGGCTGCACCACCTGGCCACCCGGGCTAGGCCTGGCCATGCCAGGGGGTGGTGTGGCCAGGCCAGGCACCCCCTCGGCCTCTCCTTCCGCCTATAAGATGCCTCCGATACCAAAACCCTTAGTACCTGATCAAAATTTCACGAAAGAGTCTGTAGCCACCGTTGTCTCTGTCCCTAGATCGGGAGGGATCTGAAGCTCTTCCCGGCACCTTGCCGGAGAGGGGAATTCACCCTGGAGGCCTTCTTCATCATCATGCAAGCCTCCGGTGTGATGCGCGAATAGTTCATCTCTGGACTACGCGTCCATGTAGTAGCTAGATGGCTGGTTCTCCTCCTTTGTGCTTTCATGTCTAGATCTTGTGAGCTCCGTTCAGGATCAAGATCATCTATTTGTAATTCTGCATGTTGTGTTTGCGGGGATCCGATGGATATTGAGATGCTATTTCAGATTGATTATTGATTCTATCATGTCTTTGTTATTTGTGATCTTGCATGCATTCCGTTGTTAGTAGCTATCTTGGCCAAGTAGATGCTAGCAACTCCAAGAATTAGTATTTATGCTCGATAGTGGGTTCATGCCTCTGGTAATCTGGGGAAGTGACAGAAATCTCTAAGGTACTAGATGTGCTATTTCTACTAGGGCAACAATCATTTGTTCATAGAACAATCGTATTGTTTACTTTACACGCAATTCGTAATACAATAATCTGTTGCTTGCAACTTAATACTGGAGGGGGTTCAGATGATAACCTGAAGGTGGATTTTTAGTCATAGATGTAGTTGGATGGCGGTCTATGTATAATGTTGTAATGCCCAATCAAGTCTCAAAGGAGTCAAGATGATTAGTATGTCCATGTATTGCTTTCTTGATGTTTGTCAATTTCCCCGCTGTAATTTGTTCACCCAGCATGTTATCTATCTTAAGGAGAGCCACCTCTAGTGAACTATGGACCCCAGTCCTTTCTTTTACATTCAATCTACAAACTGTTTACTACTTTGTGTTTACTTTCTGCAAACTATTACTTCTTTCCATTCGATATGTTTAATCATTTGTTTTCAGCAAAACCGGTGAGATTGACAACCTCATCGCAAGTTGGGGGCAAAGTTCTGTGGTTGTGTTGTGCAGGTCTCCACGTTGTTGCTGGCACCGATAGTGCGCCCTGCCAACGTTCAACTAGCTACACCTTTGGGGTGTTTCTTTACTCCTACTGGATTGATAACCTTGGTTTCTTACTGAGAGAAAACTTGCTGTTATGCTCATCATACCTTCCTCTTGGGGTTCCCCAACAAGCTCGATATATTTGGGCCATCAACAACTTTTTCTAGCGCCGTTGCCGGGGAGTCAAGGACATCTTCACAAGGGGAGTCCCTCATAACCAATCTATTTACTTTGTTATTTTTGTTTTGCTTAGTTTCTTTTTGTTTTGTTTGCTTGTTTCTTTATCAAAAGCACACAAAAATTAGTTTTACTAGTTTGCTTTCTTATTTAAAAACACAAAAAAATGACTACTCTTGAAAACACTAAGTTGTGTGACTTCACTAGCACCAACAACGATGATTTTATGAGCACACCTATTGCTCCACATGTTCCTGAAGCTACTTTCTTTGAGATAAAACCTGCTTTACTCAATCTTGTTATGAGAGAACAATTTTCTGGTATTGGTAATGAAGATGATGCTACCCATCTAAATAACTTTGTTGAACTTTGTGAGATGCAAAAGCATAGGGATATAGATGGTGATATGATTAAGCTGAAATTGTTTCCTTTCTCTTTGAGAGGAAAAGCTAAAGAATGGTTGAATTCCTTAACTAGGAATAGTAGTGATTCTTGGACTAAATGGAAAGATGATTTTATTGGAAAATACTATCCTCCTGCTAAGATTATATCTATGAGAAGTGAAATAATGAAGTTTAAACAATATGATAATGAACATGTTGCTCAAGCTTGGGAAAGAATGAAATCTTTGGTAAAGAAATGACCCACTCATGGACTGACTGCTTGGCTGATCATCCAAACTTTTTATGTAGGATTGGACTATTCTTCAAGGAACCTATTGGATTCTGCTGCTGGAGGTACCTTTATGACCATTACTTTGGGTGCTGCAACAAAGCTTCTGGATAATATGATGGTTAACTACTCTGAATGGCATACTGAAAGAGATCCACAAGGTAAGAAGGTAAATTCTGTTGAAGAAACTTCCTCCTTGAGTGATAAGATTGATGTTATTATGTCTATGCTTGTTAATGGGAAAGCCCATATTGATCCAAATAATGTTCCTTTATCTTCTTTGGTTGCTCAAGAAGAGCAAGTTGATGTGAACTTCATAAGAAATAACAATTTTAGCAACAATGCCTACAGGAATAATTTTGTTAACAACAATTATAAGCCATATCCTCCCAACAATGGTAACGCTTATGGAAATTCTTACAACAATAATAGGAGTGCTCCCTCTGAACTTGAAGTTATGTTTAAAGACTTTATTAGTAAGCAAACTGCTTTCAATAAAACTATTGAGGAAAAACTCTCTAATGCTGAAAGAAATATATCATCTTTGGTTGAAGCTCAATCTTCTTTGAGTAAAATGGCTGCTAAACCTAAAATTAATGATAATCCCTTTGCAGCTACTAATTCCATACAAGTAAGAATTGATGAAAAGGTTAGACTATTAGCTGAACTACATGCTAAGTGGGAAAGAGAAGATGAAATTGCTAGAAACATTAGTGTTTGTACTATCACTACCACTTGTGTTGAGGCTAGTAATAGTTCTACTACTTTAGATGATAAATTTGATTTTGATATTGATGGTTGCAATATCTCTGAAGTTATTAAGTTCCTACAAAAGCTTGCTAAAAGTCATACTGCTAGTGCTATGAACATGGCCTTTACAAAACACATTACTGACGCTCTCATAAAGATTAAAGAAGAATGAAACATGAAGCTTCTATTCCTATAAAACAAGAAGATGGTTGGGAACCCATCATTAATATGAAAGTGAATGATTTTGATTTCAAAGCTTTATGTGATCTTGATAGTAGTGTTTCTATTATGCCTAGAAGGATTTATGATATGCTTGATTTTCCTCCACTTGAAGATTGTTATTTGAATGTCCCACTTGATGATAATGCTAAAAAGAAACTCATGGGGAGTATTAATGATGTTCTTATTATGGTCAACAATGCCTATGTCCCCATTGATTTCTATGTTTTGGATGTTGAATGCAATGCTTCTTGTCCTATTACTTTGGGAAGACCTTTTCTTAGAACTGTCGATGCCATTATTGATATGAAACAAGGCACCATTAAATATCAACTCCGACTCAAGAAAGGTATAGAACACTTCCCTAAGAAGAGAGAGAAGATTTATTTTGCCTCTCCTATGAAAACAAAATTTGCTCTTAATGCTTCTTCATTTGAGAACACTTGATTCTTCTTCTTGCTTCTTATGCCTAACTTAAAGGCGTTAAAGAAAAGTACTTATTGGGAGATAACCCAAAAGTTTTAGATGAGTCTTGGAAGTTATTACTTCAGTAATAACCGCTCCTTATCCTTTTTATTTGCTTTTTGTGCCAAGAGTAACCTCTAATGAGAGAGAAGAAATGATTGGGAAAGTTGTTGTCCCGAAACAGATTTCTGTGCTTCACCGTAAACATTCGTGTAAAATCTCTGTATGTCCTTTTGAGGCGTGAATTTGTGTGCTTCTGCCCCAGGTTGTTATCTAATTTTCGTTAGTTCAACACTTTTTGATTTGAGCAATAGAAGGTCTTCGAAAAAATCCGTCTTTACCTGCTGGTCTGTTTTGACAGATTTCTACCATTTTCTGCATTTGCTTCTTGTTGGTTCCTTTTTTAGTTCTTTTAGGGAATTGAGCTTTTTGGGGGAAGTTCTACAGTAGTGTCACATCCCAAAATTCTCCTAATTTTGGAACGTAAAGTTAATAAAATAACTTGGTTGAATTGTTTGACTTTGTTGAAATTTCTCAAAGAAAAGAAACTTTCTGTTATGATTTCCCTTCCTTGAATTCAGAAACTTGTATGAGATTGGATTAACATGACTATCCAACTTGTTTTCATTTTTTTCAACTATTTGCTTCTTTAAATATCCAACCATTCTTAGATGATTAAAGAGAGGGAATAAAATAACTTTCCCAATTATGGTGGAGTGATATTCTAATTTCCCTATTTGACCCTTAAAGTCTCTACTTCGATTTATGAAACCATTCTAGATGCTTTTCACCACTTGCTTGAAAAGAGAGAAGATAACATGACATCTTCATTTTCATTGGATGTTAAGAATGTGTTCCTTCATGTTACATGATTGAACTTGTTGTTTTGGGCATTTGTGGCATTGGGTGTTTTGGTTGAGTGGTTAAAATAAAACCCTAAGAAGCTATTTAGAAATATTGCATAGTAGCCATATAAGGCCAAATGCATAAAACCCTATATCCTTTTGATAATACCTAAGTAGCCATATAGGCAAAAAGGCGTGAATTGAGTTTTAGTTTTAGTATTTGTGTGAATGTTTGCAAAAATGAAAATCATGAAGCATTCATAAGCATTTCTTTGCATCCATGCAAAGTTTCCAAAAATTGAATCCAAATCCTAATATCTATATCCGATAGTTGATTTGCCCAAATGTTCCTATAAGGAATATATGGACATTTGTAAATAAATCATCTCCAAACTGGTGAAAATGTTACAAATATGATCTTATAATGATCTACAGAATTTTAGAAAAATTTAGAAACAAGAATCATGTCATTTGGAGTTTGTATGCAAAAGATATAAAGAAAATACCAAAATAGAAAAATAAAAATAAAAAAAACGAAATGGGCCACCGGCCGGCCCACTTCAGCCCACCGAACCAGCCAGGCGCACGAGATCGATCCCACCTCCGCTTTTTCGTGCGAAAATCTGATTTCTAAACCTATCTCTATTGAAACACTTATAACTTTTTATGTACAACTCCGAATTGACTTCCGTTTGTTTCTACTTGTTCCGTACTCCAAGATCTATCTTCCCATCATCATAAAAGCCTAAATAATCGATTGAAGCCACAGCTATAACACTTTTCTTTCCCGAAATCCTGAATCTACACCGTACCGAATCGTATTTCGCTTCTAAACCCATCTAAACTTCGTCGGCTGCCTTCGGCTTCAACACGAAAGTTGTAGATCTCGTCGAAATCTTTCAATTCCGACAAACCTCACCTCTTTTCATCCACCACAGACGGAGAATTTCGCAACAAAATATTTCAGATCTGATGGCGTAATTCCAAGATCTACTCGCGCTCGTTTCTTGAAATCCAAATTCCTTTGGTGAAAAGGTAGATCTAATCGTCCTCCACAACTTTCATGTTCAAAGCTTTTCGATTTGACCTACGGATTTATCTCTCTAACACAGATCTACTTCTAGTCCTTTGTTAGGCAAAATCGGGTCTATTTTGAGCCAACTTCTCTTCTAGCCACCGGATCTCATCCCGACGGTCGAGATTCAATCGTCCCGATCAGTTGCCTCGTCACCGCCACGTCGTCGTCAGGTCAGCATCTAGTCCCAGTCACCCTGCACGGTCAACCTGTCCAGTCAGCGGAATATTCTCTGGAATATTCCGTTCGAATTTAAAATTGCAGATTATAGATGTAACTTGTAAAATCCATAGAAAATTCATACTATGTCCAAACATCGCAAATGACATACCCCTGGATTCACAAAATTGTATAGAACATGATTCTGGAATAAAATATACAAGTTTACTGTATAGATTACTGGCGAATAATTAATTAGTATTATTGGTCTTTTAAATCATTAAATTCATAGTAAATAATCTACATATCCGAAAAATATGAGTAATATGTCCCTGAGTTTATAATCTTGCGTAGTTTTCAGATCTGTACTTAGTTTTGTTTGTTGTCAGTACGATCTGTTCAGATTTATTAAACTCCATTAAACACTAAATAAATCCTAGAAAAAGATCTATAACTCCGATTAAGATGAATCCAATTCCTCCTGGTCCGTATAATGTCCTCTATCCAGTAAAACTAATAACCAAATTTAATTAGACAATTAGGATAGAAGTTGCAACAGAACTACTAAAGCCTTTTTTTGGTCATCAAGATTTAATAACAAATACCCTATTGCATTAAATGATCTCTTACATGCATCATATAATCTAATACCATTCAAAGAACTAATAATAAATCATCATGCATGCTTGTGTCCATCATTGTTGTGGTTGTTATGTTTGTAATTGTGTTGATTGGAATTGTTTTGTCCTCGCGTTAGATTGTTCGGAGAGTGCGATTGCTGCAGAAGAATTCAATCATCACCCATAACACAAACATAAGGCAAGTTCCACCACTTGTTCATGTTTATGTTCCAGTTTTGAATACTATGCATGTTTTGCTCTTCAAAATAGTAGTATGCATGTGTAGGATTTTGGTAGATTTTCTTAGTACTATTTTGCAAGTGCGGTTTTGTAGTATGCCATGAGTAGCTCTATGCTTAGGATTTTCTATCCCAATAGGTTATCCTGTTTTTCTAAGTTATGCATGCTATGCTATATACTTATCTATATCAAGTATCATTGGGAGGGTTCGAAAGACTCAAAATTTTCTAAGTATGAGAGCTCTCTCGAGCGAACTTTTATTCTCCAAAACCCCCTTCAAAATAAAACTAAGTTTTCTTCTGGGGTTGTCGGGACAACGAGTGAGATTTTGGTGGAGGACGGCCGCCCAAGAATCAAAGAAGTCTGCCATGTTTCAGAATTCAGAAGCTTCCCGTGCAACCACAATACATATGGGCTCTGTCTTGGTTAGTACTTAGTGGGAAACCTCACCAGGGTACCAACATTTGGAGGTTCTTGGCACGGTTGGATCTAGCTGGTAGAGGGGCTACTAAGGGAAGGCTTCGCCATGGTCTTGTCTGTAAAAGGACTTGATCGTGGATTGTGGGGAAAGTGCACAACCTCTCGAGAGTATTGCAATCTGATCGATCAGCCGTGTTAACGCAAACAGAACAACATTGAGCATCTGAAGGATGGAGCCTCTGAAAGATCTTCCTCTCTCTTTTCAAACAAAAGTTTTTCAAACCCTATGGCGTGTGTAATATCGCTAATAGGTGGGAATTAGGGAACTTGGTGTGTCATATCCAAGTAACTTGGTGCGTAATATCCAAGTGCCACCTGGTGTGTAATATCCAAGTGTTAGGTTGATTGGGCACTTGGTGAGTAATATCCTCGTGTTCCATTTGACCCTATACTATTTATCAAAGTTTACAAAGTAGGGAAAACTTTCTTCCTCTTTTCTTATTACATTGATAAAATTGGCTTTACACAAATGAACCCCAAAGCCTACTCTAGCCTTGCATGTAGAGTTAGTCCTGTTCTTTCCTTGGTGTAATTTGCCAATACATTCACAGTATTGACCAACTCGTTTGGTTGCACGTTTTATGTGTAGAATTTGGAGATCGTTGAAAGGTGCGCTAGGATCAGGAGTCTTCACTCAACCTGCCTGTGGCATTGATGGGACTCCAAGTTGTATATTTTTTGCTTCTGTGGTAATAATGTAAACTCTGGATTATTCGATTCATGTAATAAAGTCTTGTGTTTTACATGATATTTCATCGATTGTGAGTGCTAGCTAATGATCCAGGGACTAGCATGTTAATCACAGGGACTTAGGATCTTTATCGATCCGAGGTCACTACAAGTAGCTAGTGTTCTAATGGAAGTTTATTGGTGTTATAACTGAACCTAAAGACTTATTATCTTGAATGCACTAATGTTGCTAATAAAGATTGTGTGAAGTTTTGTATGAAGGAAAATTTTCAGGTGTATGGAAGGAATGAGTAATGAGATAAAACATGGACTAAAGCTCAAGCTTCGGGATACCATGCGTGTCACCCCAAGAAATATCCAAGAAGTACAAGCGTCAAAGCTTGGGGATGCCCAATGCATGCCCCTCTTCATCAATAAAAATCCCAGGTTTCTTTCAAACGCTTCATTTTTATTGTTTCATGCACAGTTGTGTTGTTCTTGGAGCGTCTTCTTTTTTGTTTTTGTTTGCTTTGTTTTATTAGTTTGCTGAATAAATTGGTTGGACCCCCTCTTTCATACGTTGGTTTTCAAATAGTTTGGTTTGGTTTGGAAAAGAGTAGGAAAGTGCATCCTTAAGTGGTAAAGAGAGCTTGTTTTTGACTCTGGCATATGCTTTGTCATGCCATGCTTGATTTTGTTTTGGCTTTATGCTTAGTATTCTTTGCTGTAGCATGACTTGTTATAAACAATTGAGATTGCTTAATGTGCCTTGGATGAATGATGCGTTGTTTTAGCATATTAAAGCATAGTGTTGTGGTATTCTCCTTTGATGCTTTATTTGGGTTGACTTGACGCATGCTCACACCATGTTATGACTATCCCAAGTCACTATAGCCTATATGATCCTTTAGTTTTCAACTTATAGTATCACTTTATGCTTTTATCAATGATGTTTTGTTGCTCTGCATGATTACTGCCATTATTGCTCTCTTAGTTTGTCGCTCCCAATCTTTTGCTAGCCTCCATAACCAAGTATGAGTTGCACTCATGCATCCAACCCCTTAAACCAAGTTATTACAAAGAGTCCACCATACCTACCTACTAGCTTATGCTATTCCAAGTATATTCATGTTTTTTTACCTTCCAAATTAAACTTGTTATGAGAAAACTAGTGATTAAATCTCTCACGAACTTGACGGCACACTTTACTTTCTGCATTTAATAAACTTGAACCATTGGGTCCTTCTTTGTTGCGTATATGCTTGCGCTTTATAAGTTGAAATTAGCAGAACCATGTATCATGGGGAACGCTTTCAACATTGCACTTGTACTTTGTACCCCATTGATATCATGTTCTTTTGCTTATGGAACCCGGCGGTGTGAAATAAAAGTGGAACTTGTAAGATAATGGAGTTTGTATGTGTGTTAGAGAAACGCCTGGTCCGCTAGCCTAAGCCATGCCTAATCATGGTGGAACCTTGCAGCATCACCATAATGAGCACTCTATGAAGCATCCTCAATAAAAACCTATGCAAATAGCAAATAAAAAGATCGTTGAGATGCTCATTGTTCGCTTGCCTTGTCATTTTGATTATGTGATAGCTCTTGTATCATGTGCAAGGGGTACCCGTTGGCGGTTCTTTATGATACATTTGTACTTACAATGACAAGATCTTACTTGTGACTAAAGTTGAGTAGCATGAGGATCGGTCTTCATAAGTAAGGGGCATGAGATTTCGGTTTATAACTTGTCAAGCATATCCTCTTAGTTGTGTCACTTCAACCTTAATCACCTTAAAGATGCTTATGATAGGGGCAATGAGAGCTGAAAGCTATAAGTACCATAATTTTTGGAAGTTCTTTATGAGACTTGAATCCCTACTTCCTTCTATGAAGGCCTTTCTTCCACCATTATATTGAGTCTCCACCTTCTACCTATATGGACCTAATTTGAGAGCATAGTGGCCATTCTTAGTTCTATGTGCATTGTCCCAAGACTAGTTGATTGATGCATAACTTGATATTGCTTGTTTTAAACTATTTGTATCTAGTCACTCTTATGAACTTTGATGGTGTCCTATGCATTTATATTTGCTACTCTATGAGGTACAAGCTGAATACTATTATGCTATGTTTTCTTTATGTGAAACAAACAAACGTCTTGCAAAGCATTGTTATTCATGAATCTTTTGTTTATGCCTTTTCATGTTGCAACATAGTTTCTTTGTCTTATTGCTAGAACTTTGTCTTTCATTTTATGATTGAAGTACTATGATCCCAGCTTTGAATGTTTTACAAATACTTTGATCAAGTTTATGATGGTGCATGTCACCTCAAAACTTATTCTTTCTTTTTATCACTTACCTACTCGAGGACGAGCAGGAGTTAAGCTTGGGGATGTGGATACATTGCAAATGTATCTATAATTTTTGATGTTCATGCTTGGTTTTATCTACTTTCTTGTGTTTTGTCCACACTTTGGAGTACTTTTCATATGATTTCTTGGACTAACCTATTAACAAAGAGCCACAGTGACAGCTGCCTATTTTCTGCTGTTTTTGGTTCCAGGAAGTTAGAAAATGAATATTCTCGGAATTGGACGAGACAAAAGCCAAAGTCACTATTTTATCGAGGGACACGGAGCTAGAATACGAGACGGAGAGGATCCAGGGGCGGCTACACCACCTGGTCGTGCGGGCCAGGTCTAGCCACGCCAGGGGATGGTGTGGCTAGCCCAAGCACCCCCTCGGCCTCTCCTTCCGCCTATAAGATTCCTCCAATACCAAAACCCTAAGTGTAGCACCCCAATTGTCTAACAATTGTAATGCTACTTGTCCTAGTAAGATATTGGCTACTTTATATATATTATTGTTGCATCATAATTATATCATGCTCATGTCATCATGCCACCTTGCATTTGAGCATCATATAAAACTCCTTTTTCTTTTGGTTCTTCTCTCACATGCATTATAAATTGTATTTGCCTCTTGATATTGTATGTGGTTGTTGATATATTGTCTAAATGCCCAAGTTGAGTTGGGGGCATATCTTTTATTTCCATTCCACCACCCTTCTCTTCCACCACTTTATAATTCCACCATCCCTTTAACAATGAGCTTGTCTTTCTTTCTCTTTGATATTTTAATTCTAGCTCATGTAGTTTGGGGTGGATCAATCTTCTAAATTCTTGTGCTTGGTTTTATCTCCATTTTTGGAAATGCATAAGAATAATGCCATCATATTATTATTGTTGTCACAAAATAAATAATGGCATTATTATTTTTGCATGGGCCATGCAAGCTTCTCCACCACCTTTCTCTCCATTGGTTTTTCTTTGGATTTGAGGGATTCTAACTTGGGAAATCATCTACCACTCCACCACCATCTTAGTCCCACCCATTTCTTTTTTCTCTTATTTCTATTCTCCATGCATGAATCATATAAGACCTAACCTAACTAGTTCTCTCTCTCTCTCTAAATTTCTTCTAAACCCCCTCTCTCTCTCACTAGCTTGGCCACCTCTCCCTCTCTCTCTAACCTGCTGATGGACACCAGACCCCTCTCTCTCCCTGGCCCACCTAGCTAACCCTAACCCTAGCTAAGCCTAACCCTAACCCTAGCCATGCCCTAACCGAACCCGAGCTCACCCGAGCCCCTTCCCTCCTTTTCTCTCTGCCGTGCGGGCCTAGCTGCACTACCCCGCCGTCCCTGGCCTACTGGCAGCCTCCACATGCCCTACCTGCCCCAGCCCGGCGAGCACGTGCTCGAGGAGAAGGAGGAAAAGGTGGCACCCGAGCCACCTTTATCCTGCCGTGCCCACCGGCCTCTCCTCTCTCTCCCTCCCACTTTCCCCTCCTCCTCACGCCTCTCTGGCCTCGCCCGGATCCGCCCCAAAGCGCCCCCTTCTTCCCCTCCTTCTTCTCCAACCACCAGCAGCCGACGCCGGTCGCCGCCAGCAACCACCTCGCCCCGACGATCCTGCCGGCGCGCTTGACCTGGAGGTGGCCTGGGCGACCGAGGAAGCCCCCTGCACCACCCCGACCCCGCCGACGTGGACGAGAAGGTCCCCCGCGCGCCAGTACCTCGCCGTCCTCGCGAAACCCTAGCCGCCAGTACGCCAGCCTCGCCGACGATCCACCGCGCCACTCCTCGATCCAGCACCACCAGGCGACCCGCGGTGAGCATCCCTTCCTCTCTGACAACCTCCGCCTCGCCGTACCGCTCTAGACTCGCCGTGCGTTTGGTCGAACGCTCTCAGTGCGCCAGAGTTCGCCGCCATCTGCCAGTTTTCCGCGCAGCAGCTCGCTTACCTAGCACCCGAACCCCCCCCTAACAGCTCCCCTAGCACCACCGCGCCGGTCAGCCCGCTCAGCGCGCGCTCCCGCGGCCCGGGATCGAATCCCCGCTCCGCGCCGCGCGCCCACCTGCCGCCAGACGCGCGAAGACGATAAACAGTACGGGCGCGTGGTCGATTTGCAAAAAGCCCCTCCCCTTTTTGATTACTGCGACCCGCGCTCCTTTCAGCCCCACCTGTCAGCCGCGCTAGCACCTTTGCAGAAAACCCCTCGGCTTTTCCCGGCCGCAACCCGCGGTCCAGCCGGCGACCCACCTGTCAGCCCCTGTCTCCCGCTTCGCTGGCACGTGGGCCTTCCGCCGCTGGTCCCGCCTGTCAGCGTCAGCGGCTAGCCAGAGCCGCGTGGCAAAAGTGTGTCTCGCGCGCGTGGCCCCAGTTCGCGCAGGCCCACCCGTCAGTGACTGGGTCTGAGTTTGCCTGGGTGCAAAAAGTATTTCTCCGTATCTGTTTTTATTCAAATCTTTTCCAAATTAATTTAAATTCAATTCTTTTCAGATTCAAATAATTTTTAAAATACAAATCCAAATAATACAAATAATATATGTTTTGGAATCAGAAAAATGTGAGGAATTCAAATATGCCCTTCAAATTATATTTTGAACACTTTAAATTTCGAGTAGATTAAAATTACAAGAAAATGCCCTTTTTACTTAATTAATTAATAACTTTTGTTTTATAACTCCAAATTTGACAAATAATATGTCTAAATCGATCAGCGCGACGAGCCCGTTCTATTTATGCAATCCTTGTTCTGAATCGAAGCATGCATCATGTTGTCATCTAAAATCTGAACCGTTTAAGACAATAAAACTTGGGCAAATAAATGATAAAATGCTTTACTTCTTGTATCCACACCTCACCTTTGCCATGCTACTTCAATGCCATGTAAATTGTGCATCATTCATCATGGCATGCTTGGTTGCTTGTTGCATTTCAATTTATATGCTTGCGCACTTTATTTATGTTGGCCCTTGTTTGTTTGGTTCTTCTTCGAATAGACGCCCAGCAGGAGAATTATCAGGAATCACAGGAGTAGTACCCAGATCCATCTCTCGCTTCAACTGAGCTGCCAGGCAAGCACTACCACATGCTTGCATACATACAGTACCTATTGCCTCTATCTTATTCTTGCATCATTGAGTCGCGGTTGCATAAAATTGAATCCCAAGTACTGCATAGCCTTTACTTTTAAACCACATTAAGCCTGTTCCGGTCCCATGAGCCATTACTACAGGAGTTGTTTGAGCCATGCGAGTCGTAGAAAAGCATGAGTAGGGTATGTGAGTGTCGGATGGATAACGAGGTACCTAAATAACATAACCTGAGTAGTAATGGGATAACTAAAGAAAGAGGCACCGGTGAGCAATATCTGCTATTTGGTTTTTCCTGCTCACTTGTGTCCCGTAGGACCCCGAGTACTTGATTCCTGTTCCTTGACTATTCGCACTATCCACATCCGGGAGGCCTATGGACCCCCCTGAGCCAGAGCTTGATTCAATCTTATTTCTTGGGGCCACAAGTAGTTTGGGGCTTTATTACTATTCTGTACTTATGCCATGTTACTGCTTTATTTAAGATTGTGCGTGGAGCACCTGTACTGTTTTGGATTGTGGAATGTTTTCGCGGTATCGACAAGCCCAGTCACATTTTCGGGTTCCCAGTCGTTTACAGCCATTGACACAAACCTTGGGTCCGTCTCGGAGCCGGCCAACTTCGTTGCGGGTAGCTTAATGGGGTGGCCCCCTGAAATATTTCTGAATCCTGTGATTGCTTTGTCGTGAATGCCTCGTTGGGTTTTAATTTGGTTTTTCCGAGGTTGATCGAGTGTGTGTTGCTATTCGTGCACCCCTGCAGGGTAAATCTTTCTGAAAGCCGTGTCCGCGGTTATGGACGACTTGGAGCACAGTTTCTCGATCATAGACAAGTATAACTAAAGTACCGCTTTTAATTTGACTAAGTACTTGACTAGTAAATAGCGCAATACTCATGGAATGGATAATAAAACTGCCAACGGATGATGGGGGTTGTTCGTCCGCTTCCTCGTTGGTAAGCGAGGAGGAGGATGGATCTGTTAACTATACTGTTATAACTGTTGATCTTAATTCACGGACTTCCGTCTATCATTGGTTAGGCGGAAGGTTAGCGAGTCTCTATAGAATTGTTAGGTATTATCTTTTGCTGCAATTGCGTCACCCCAGGTTGTGTCCCCTTTAGTGGCATAAAGACTTGCTGAGTACCCCTAGGGTCTCACACGATAAATTGTTTGATTCAGATGAACAGGTGTACCCGCAAGATGGATACTGGGTGGAAGAGTCAGATGATGTGGGCAACGATCATTCGGTGTAGAGATTCCGGGAACGGGGATCCGTGTGATCTGTGGGCGGGATGTGTTTATTTATGGGGCATCTTATGCCAATTTGCTTCTTATCCGTACTCGGATCTTGTTTTCCGCTTCCGCCTGATACTCTGATGTGTGATGTATGAGGAGCTATCCTAAATTATTATATCTATCTAGGACATTTGGATCTTGCCGTATGGCGTTGCAATATTTCTATTTCTTTTAGATGGAATGGCTCTGATGTACTGTTGTATGTGGCTTGCATACATACTCATTTGTGTATGTATTTGATCCCTTCGCCTGCCGATTACGCCGCTCGTTCTTGTCCCGTTGACTGAAAGTGGTTAGGACGGCCGAAAGGTCTACCGTGAGTGGCCCTGGGCCCCACCGTACTATTTTAACCACTTTCGTTCATCCAGGCATTAACTAAGAGCGTAATTCACCGAGGTAGTTACAATTGGTATCAGAGCCATCCCGCCCTTCAGGGTCTCAGCCAAAATGGTCGTTGTCTGTCTAGCAAATATTTTGGTAGTTATGTATACTAGGGAAAAACAAACGTGAGAGTAAGATTGCTTCCATTTTTCTTCTTACCCACCCACCCACCATTTTCTGGTAAGGAAGTGTAACGTTTTCAATCCTCTTCTAAACTTCAAACTAGGATTCACGTGTTCTGGGTTCCGTAGTACCATAGGTTATGTTTGTGTGTGTGTGTGTGAATTCCTTGTTTATCTGTTGCATCCAAATGTTAGCACTATCTGCCTTTTGGTCATCAACTGTTGGTACATTCCCTACCGACAGTCCTTTGTAAACCGACGCGATCTATTCTGATTCGTTGTACACCGATGCGATCTATCTTACTCTTTGTTATCCGACGTTATCTTGTTGGGGTGTTCTTTTCCGTAGTTACCAATCTTTAGGTTCACCTTAAGAAGAAGTTGTTGGGATATGTGTTTTACTGATTCATGTGCGAAGTAATGATTTGAGTGCGGGATGGAGTCGCGACCATACCACTACTTTTGTCATTTGCTTTTGTATATTGAACTAGTAGAGTTGCTAATCTTGATTCGTTAAGTGGTTTTGCGCATTTAGTGGTATTTTAATGCCAAAAATTGCGGAAATTTTTTTTTTCTTTGTTAGTTTGTATACCACACTCCTTGTTCAGTCGTGTGTGTTATGCTTAATACCTTCTAATTTCCTTGAACTTTGTTGATATTTTAATATCACCTCAGTGAATTGCATTCCTTAATCTTGATTAATTCCATTTTGGTACTATTTTGGATTATTATCATTCTCCATTATAGTACTGACTTGTGTTTTATATCAATCACAGGATGGCACCACCACGCCGTTCTGAGGAGGATATACCACCTGAACTTGGGGCCGCTTTGGCAAGTATTGCAAATGCTTTGGGCACTATGCAGCAGAACCAACAGCGCTTCGAGGAAAGTGTGAGGAGGAATGAGTTTGCTCCGCTACCTCCACCTCCCAAGCGAGGAGACATCAAGAGTTTTCTCAAGTTCAACCCACGCCAATTTGAGGTGTCTGATCAGCCACTTGATGCGGATGATTGGCTTCGTGAAGTGTCAAGGTTGCTCATCACTGCGGATGTTCCCGAGCAAGAATGGGTCAAGTGTGCTACTCACCTTCTGAAGGGAGATGCAGCTCTCTGGTGGGAAAATTACCTCAAGGCAGATCTTTCTGGTTTTCAGCCTACTTGGGAGCGGTTCACTGCTGCTTTCAAAGAGCAATATCTGTCAGAAATTGTCATGGAAAGGATGAAGGAAGTGTTTCTCAACCTCAAGCAGGGCACTGATAATGTCAACACCTACATCAGAAACTTCATGAACCTGTCTCGTTATGGTGGCGATGAGATCTCTGATGACAAGAAGAAGCAAAAGAGGTTTCGGCAAGGCCTCAATGCTTCCATCAAATATGCAATCACTCATGCAAGGCCAGCATCTTTCCTGGAACTTCAACACACAGCTCTGCAGGAAGAAGCAAGTAGGCAAGTGTTTGAGGAGTCAAAGAAACACAGCCGTGATACAGCAAGCTCTTCTGCTATGACAGCTCCTTCTAAGCGTCGTGTCTGGGTTCCTAACACCCCACCGTCGCTCCCTGCTCCACCAAGACCTTCAAGCTACGCACCAAGGCCACCAAACTCCTTCACTGCGGCTCCCAGGGGCTACAACCACAACTACCCTGGAGCGCCTGGCGGAGTCCCTGGCTACATTGCTCCACGTCCACCTGGTGCTTGTTATACTTGTGGAAACACTGGCCATCAGCAATGGAATTGTCCAATGAATAACAAAGCTCTTCCACCACCACCTCCAAGACCTGCGGCAAGTGCTCCTATGATTCGTGCACCTCCACCTCGGGCTCTCAACATCAACACTAAGCCGGGATCTACGGTTGCTCGTGCCAACTGTGTCAACGCCGCTCAAGCTGAGCATGCTCCTGGAGTTGTGATGGGTATGCTTCCTGTTAACTCAGTTCCTGCACGAGTTTTGTTTGATTCTGGTGCTTCACATTCTTTCGTCTCTCACAAATTTGCAAATGAGCATGAGCTTGTTATCGACCAGCTGGATAAAAAGTTAATGGTTCTTTCTCCCGGGGCAAGATTGTTATCTACTAAGATCAGCCATGGCAATCAAATTGAGATTGGTGGTTCTTCTTTTCCGGCTTCCTTAATTATTCTGGGCAATTCTGATATTGATGTTATCTTGGGCATGGATTGGTTGACAGCAAATGCAGCTGTGATTGATTGTGCTGAACGTTCGGTTTCTCTGAAAATTCCTGAAGGCCATATAGTCTATTCTCCAAGTCTGACTCCTGCAATTCAGCTTTATTCGTTGGCGGCTCTGAATGATGATGCTATGGAAGGTATTCAGAGTGTTCCGGTAGTTTGTGAGTTTCCAGATGTCTTTCCGGAAGAGTTGCCAGGTATGCCTCCGGATCGTGAGGTTGAGTTTGTGATTGAACTTGAACCTGGTACCGCTCCTATCTCCAAGCGGCCTTATAAAATGGGTCCTGCTGAGTTGGCTGAACTTAAGAGTCAGTTGGATGAACAAGAGAAGTTGGGTTTCATTCAGCACAGTACTTCTTCTTGGGGTAGTCCAACCATCTTTGTGAAGAAGCGAGACAAGACTGATAGACTTTGTGTTGACTATCGGGCACTCAATGCTAAAACAATCAAGAATAAATATCCCCTTCTGCGGATTAATGATCTCTTTGATCAGCTAGCTGGAGCTGTGGTATTCTCTAAGCTTGATTTGAGAAGTGGTTACCATCAAATCAAGATCCGCAAGGAAGATGTTCCCAAAACAGCTTTCACCACTCGCTATGGCCTGTATGAGTACACGGTTATGTCTTTCGGTCTAACCAATGCACCTGCCACCTTCTCGAGGCTTATGAACTCGGTTTTCATGGAGTATCTTGATAAGTTCGTTGTGGTCTATCTGGATGACATTCTAGTCTATTCTAAGTCAAAAGAAGAACATGAAGAACACCTTCGTTGTGTCCTAAGCAAGCTTCGTGAGAACCGCCTGTATGCAAAGTTCTCCAAGTGTGAGTTTTGGCTACCTCAAGTCACCTACCTTGGTCACGTTATCTCTGCCAAGGGCATTGCCGTCAACCCAGAAACTATTAAGACAATTATGGATTGGCTTCCACCCATAAATGTCAAAGAAGTCAGAAGTTTCCTTGGTTTGGCCAGTTACTGTCGTAGATTCGTTCAAAACTTCTCAAAAATTGCGAAGCCTCTTACCGATCTCCTCAAGAAAGGCAAGAAATATCTTTGGACTCCTGCATGTCAAGCAAGCTTTGAAACACTCAAAGAGAAGCTCACTTCCACACCAGTCTTAGTTCCTCCAGATACATCAAAGCCTTTCCAGATTTTCTGTGATGCTTCATTGCAAGGATTGGGTGCGGTCCTTATGCAAGAAAAGCAAGTTGTTGCTTACGCATCTCGTCAGTTGAAGACGCATGAGATCAACTATCCTACACATGACCTCGAACTCGCAGCAGTTGTCTTTGCTTTGAAAGTATGGAGGCATTACTTGCTGGGCAACCGTTGTGAGATCTTTTCTGATCACAAGAGTCTGAAGTATATCTTCACGCAGCCTGATCTCAACCTTCGTTAGAGGAGGTGGATCGAAACAATCAATGATTTCGATTTGACCATCAACTACACCCCGGGCAAAGCTAATGTCATGGCAGATGCTCTCAGCCGAAAAGCTTATGTCAACAACCTCATGGTGGAAGAACAACAACCTCTCTTGTGCGAGGAATTCCGCAAGCTCAACCTTGAAATTGTGGATCAAGGTTATCTTCTGAACCTTCTAGCAACACCTCTCTTGGAAGAAAAGGTCCGTTCCATTCAGCTTGGGGATCCTTACACTAAAAAGATCATCTCCAACATTCAACTTCCGAAGTATGAGTCTTTCCACGTTGATGACCAAGGCACTCTTTTCTTTGAACACCGGATGTTTGTTCCGAACTACCCGGGTTTAAGGGAGCAAGTTCTCAAGGAGGCGCATGATTCTGTTCTTTCCATCCACCCTGGCAGCACTAAGATGTACATGGACTTGAAAACACAATATTGGTGGCCTGGTTTGAAACGATATTGTGCCAAGTATGTCTCGGAGTGTGATGTCTGTCGTAGAGTTAAAGCTGTCCATCAGAAACCTTCCGGTCTTCTACAGCCATTGAAGCCTCCGGAATGGAAATGGGAGAAAGTAGAGATGGACTTCATCACTGGTTTTCCAAGGTCGCAAAAAGGCAACAATGCAATCTATGTTGTCATTGACAGGCTTTCCAAAGTAGCTCACTTCTTTCCAGTCAAGGAAACAATTTCTGCAATTCAGTTGGCTGAGCTCTATATCAACAGAATTGTTTCTCTGTATGGAGTTCCTCTTGAGATCAGTTCAGACCGTGGAAGCATCTTCACTTCCAAATTCTGGGGAAGTTTCCAAAATGCTTTGGGAACAAAGTTAAACTTCAGCACAGCTTACCACCCTCAGTCGCAAGGACAAGTTGAAAGGATCAATCAGATTCTGGAAGATATGCTCCGTGCTTGCGTTATCTCTTTCGGCATGAAGTGGGAAGAATGTCTTCCTTATGCTGAATTCTCTTACAACAACAGTTTCCAGAAAAGTCTAAAGATGGCACCATTTGAGGCTCTCTATGGTCGCAAGTGCAGAACTCCGATTGGTTGGTCGGGCGCAGGTGAAAGATTATTGTTTGGCCCCGACATTGTAACTCAAGCGGAGGAGAAAGTTCACATCATTCTTGAAAATCTGAAGATTGCTCAAAGTCGCCAGAAGAGCAATTATGACAGAAAGCACACGGACATGGAGTATGTCCCTGGTGATCTCGTTTACCTTCGTGTCACTCCCATGAGAGGCACACACCGTTTTGGTATCAAAGGAAAGCTGGCTCCTAGATACATCGGTCCTTTCAAAATTCGTGGAAGAAGAGGAGAAGTTGCTTATGCTCTTGAGCTCCCTGAACAACTCAAAGTCCATGATGTTTTTCACATCTCTCAACTCAAGAAATGCTTCAAGGATCCCGGCAGGACCGTGGACCATGAACTCATCAATCTCCAAGAAGACCTTTCTTATCAAGAGCACCCCACAAAAATTCTTGAAGTCGCAGAAAGAAGGACTCGCAACAAGTCCATCAAGTTCTGCAAGGTGCAGTGGTCGCACCATTCCGTTGATGAAGCAACCTGGGAACGTGAAGATGAGCTCCGTGCCAAGTATCCTACCCTCTTTGAGTCTTCTTTTTCCTAGAATCTCGGGGCGAGATTCCTGTTTAGTGGGGGAGAGTTGTAGCACCCCAATTGTCTAACAATTGTAATGCTACTTGTCCTAGTAAGATATTGGCTACTTTATATATATTATTGTTGCATCATAATTATATCATGCTCATGTCATCATGCCACCTTGCATTTGAGCATCATATAAAACTCCTTTTTCTTTTGGTTCTTCTCTCACATGCATTATAAATTGTATTTGCCTCTTGATATTGTATGTGGTTGTTGATATATTGTCTAAATGCCCAAGTTGAGTTGGGGGCATATCTTTTATTTCCATTCCACCACCCTTCTCTTCCACCACTTTATAATTCCACCATCCCTTTAACAATGAGCTTGTCTTTCTTTCTCTTTGATATTTTAATTCTAGCTCATGTAGTTTGGGGTGGATCAATCTTCTAAATTCTTGTGCTTGGTTTTATCTCCATTTTTGGAAATGCATAAGAATAATGCCATCATATTATTATTGTTGTCACAAAATAAATAATGGCATTATTATTTTTGCATGGGCCATGCAAGCTTCTCCACCACCTTTCTCTCCATTGGTTTTTCTTTGGATTTGAGGGATTCTAACTTGGGAAATCATCTACCACTCCACCACCATCTTAGTCCCACCCATTTCTTTTTTCTCTTATTTCTATTCTCCATGCATGAATCATATAAGACCTAACCTAACTAGTTCTCTCTCTCTCTCTAAATTTCTTCTAAACCCCCTCTCTCTCTCACTAGCTTGGCCACCTCTCCCTCTCTCTCTAACCTGCTGATGGACACCAGACCCCTCTCTCTCCCTGGCCCACCTAGCTAACCCTAACCCTAGCTAAGCCTAACCCTAACCCTAGCCATGCCCTAACCGAACCCGAGCTCACCCGAGCCCCTTCCCTCCTTTTCTCTCTGCCGTGCGGGCCTAGCTGCACTACCCCGCCGTCCCTGGCCTACTGGCAGCCTCCACATGCCCTACCTGCCCCAGCCCGGCGAGCACGTGCTCGAGGAGAAGGAGGAAAAGGTGGCACCCGAGCCACCTTTATCCTGCCGTGCCCACCGGCCTCTCCTCTCTCTCCCTCCCACTTTCCCCTCCTCCTCACGCCTCTCTGGCCTCGCCCGGATCCGCCCCAAAGCGCCCCCTTCTTCCCCTCCTTCTTCTCCAACCACCAGCAGCCGACGCCGGTCGCCGCCAGCAACCACCTCGCCCCGACGATCCTGCCGGCGCGCTTGACCTGGAGGTGGCCTGGGCGACCGAGGAAGCCCCCTGCACCACCCCGACCCCGCCGACGTGGACGAGAAGCTCCCCCGCGCGCCAGTACCTCGCCGTCCTCGCGAAACCCTAGCCGCCAGTACGCCAGCCTCGCCGACGATCCACCGCGCCACTCCTCGATCCAGCACCACCAGGCGACCCGCGGTGAGCATCCCTTCCTCTCTGACAACCTCCGCCTCGCCGTACCGCTCTAGACTCGCCGTGCGTTTGGTCGAACGCTCTCAGTGCGCCAGAGTTCGCCGCCGTCTGCCAGTTTTCCGCGCAGCAGCTCGCTTACCTAGCACCCGAACCCCCCCCTAACAGCTCCCCTAGCACCACCGCGCCGGTCAGCCCGCTCAGCGCGCGCTCCCGCGGCCCGGGATCGAATCCCCGCTCCGCGCCGCGCGCCCACCTGCCGCCAGACGCGCGAAGACGATAAACAGTACGGGCGCGTGGTCGATTTGCAAAAAGCCCCTCCCCTTTTTGATTACTGCGACCCGCGCTCCTTTCAGCCCCACCTGTCAGCCGCGCTAGCACCTTTGCAGAAAACCTCTCGGCTTTTCCCGGCCGCAACCCGCGGTCCAGCCGGCGACCCACCTGTCAGCCCCTGTCTCCCGCTTCGCTGGCACGTGGGCCTTCCGCCGCTGGTCCCGCCTGTCAGCGTCAGCGGCTAGCCAGAGCCGCGTGGCAAAAGTGTGTCTCGCGCGCGTGGCCCCAGTTCGCGCAGGCCCACCCGTCAGTGACTGGGTCTGAGTTTGCCTGGGTGCAAAAAGTATTTCTCCGTATCTGTTTTTATTCAAATCTTTTCCAAATTAATTTAAATTCAATTCTTTTCAGATTCAAATAATTTTTAAAATACAAATCCAAATAATACAAATAATATATGTTTTGGAATCAGAAAAATGTGAGGAATTCAAATATGCCCTTCAAATTATATTTTGAACACTTTAAATTTCGAGTAGATTAAAATTACAAGAAAATGCCCTTTTTACTTAATTAATTAATAACTTTTGTTTTATAACTCCAAATTTGACAAATAATATGTCTAAATCGATCAGCGCGACGAGCCCGTTCTATTTATGCAATCCTTGTTCTGAATCGAAGCATGCATCATGTTGTCATCTAAAATCTGAACCGTTTAAGACAATAAAACTTGGGCAAATAAATGATAAAATGCTTTACTTCTTGTATCCACACCTCACCTTTGCCATGCTACTTCAATGCCATGTAAATTGTGCATCATTCATCATGGCATGCTTGGTTGCTTGTTGCATTTCAATTTATATGCTTGCGCACTTTATTTATGTTGGCCCTTGTTTGTTTGGTTCTTCTTCGAATAGACGCCCAGCAGGAGAATTATCAGGAATCACAGGAGTAGTACCCAGATCCATCTCTCGCTTCAACTGAGCTGCCAGGCAAGCACTACCACATGCTTGCATACATACAGTACCTATTGCCTCTATCTTATTCTTGCATCATTGAGTCGCGGTTGCATAAAATTGAATCCCAAGTACTGCATAGCCTTTACTTTTAAACCACATTAAGCCTGTTCCGGTCCCATGAGCCATTACTACAGGAGTTGTTTGAGCCATGCGAGTCGTAGAAAAGCATGAGTAGGGTATGTGAGTGTCGGATGGATAACGAGGTACCTAAATAACATAACCTGAGTAGTAATGGGATAACTAAAGAAAGAGGCACCGGTGAGCAATATCTGCTATTTGGTTTTTCCTGCTCACTTGTGTCCCGTAGGACCCCGAGTACTTGATTCCTGTTCCTTGACTATTCGCACTATCCACATCCGGGAGGCCTATGGACCCCCCTGAGCCAGAGCTTGATTCAATCTTATTTCTTGGGGCCACAAGTAGTTTGGGGCTTTATTACTATTCTGTACTTATGCCATGTTACTGCTTTATTTAAGATTGTGCGTGGAGCACCTGTACTGTTTTGGATTGTGGAATGTTTTCGCGGTATCGACAAGCCCAGTCACATTTTCGGGTTCCCAGTCGTTTACAGCCATTGACACAAACCTTGGGTCCGTCTCGGAGCCGGCCAACTTCGTTGCGGGTAGCTTAATGGGGTGGCCCCCTGAAATATTTCTGAATCCTGTGATTGCTTTGTCGTGAATGCCTCGTTGGGTTTTAATTTGGTTTTTCCGAGGTTGATCGAGTGTGTGTTGCTATTCGTGCACCCCTGCAGGGTAAATCTTTCTGAAAGCCGTGTCCGCGGTTATGGACGACTTGGAGCACAGTTTCTCGATCATAGACAAGTATAACTAAAGTACCGCTTTTAATTTGACTAAGTACTTGACTAGTAAATAGCGCAATACTCATGGAATGGATAATAAAACTGCCAACGGATGATGGGGGTTGTTCGTCCGCTTCCTCGTTGGTAAGCGAGGAGGAGGATGGATCTGTTAACTATACTGTTATAACTGTTGATCTTAATTCACGGACTTCCGTCTATCATTGGTTAGGCGGAAGGTTAGCGAGTCTCTATAGAATTGTTAGGTATTATCTTTTGCTGCAATTGCGTCACCCCAGGTTGTGTCCCCTTTAGTGGCATAAAGACTTGCTGAGTACCCCTAGGGTCTCACACGATAAATTGTTTGATTCAGATGAACAGGTGTACCCGCAAGATGGATACTGGGTGGAAGAGTCAGATGATGTGGGCAACGATCATTCGGTGTAGAGATTCCGGGAACGGGGATCCGTGTGATCTGTGGGCGGGATGTGTTTATTTATGGGGCATCTTATGCCAATTTGCTTCTTATCCGTACTCGGATCTTGTTTTCCGCTTCCACCTGATACTCTGATGTGTGATGTATGAGGAGCTATCCTAAATTATTATATCTATCTAGGACATTTGGATCTTGCCGTATGGCGTTGCAATATTTCTATTTCTTTTAGATGGAATGGCTCTGATGTACTGTTGTATGTGGCTTGCATACATACTCATTTGTGTATGTATTTGATCCCTTCGCCTGCCGATTACGCCGCTCGTTCTTGTCCCGTTGACTGAAAGTGGTTAGGACGGCCGAAAGGTCTACCGTGAGTGGCCCTGGGCCCCACCGTACTATTTTAACCACTTTCGTTCATCCAGGCATTAACTAAGAGCGTAATTCACCGAGGTAGTTACACTAAGTACCAGATCAAAATTCCACGAAAGAGTTTGTAGCCGCCATCGTCTCTATGCCTAGATTGGGAGGGATCTGAAGCTCTTCCCGGCACCCTGCCAGAGAGGGGAATTCACACTGGAGGCCTTCTTCATCATCATGCAAGCCTCCGTTGTGATGCGTGAGTAGTTCATCTCTGGACTACGCGTCCATGTAGTAGCTAGATGGCTGGTTCTCCTCCTTTGTGCTTTCATGTCTAGATCTTGTGAGATCCATTCATGATCAAGATCATCTATTTGTAATTCTGCATGTTGTGTTTGCGGGGATCCAATGGATATTGAGATGCTATTTCAGATGGATTATTGATTCTATCATGTCTTTGTTATTTGTGATCTTGCATGATTTCCATTGTTAGTAGTTATCTTGGCCAAGTAGATGCTAGAAACTCCAAGAGTTAGTATTTATGCTCGATAGTGGGTTCATGCCTCTGGTAATCTGGGGAAGTGATAGAAATCTCTGTTGGGCCACGCAGAGATAAACAAAACTTTTACTCTAACACGGAACTCCCAAGATCCAACTCAGGTTATTGGCCACGAAATTACCGCTAGATGCGCGGATGCGGAAGTTGATGTTGCGCATCGAAGCAGTGTCGAACGATCCAACGAACATCCCCATCGGATCCCACGAACTCCCTCGTCAGATCCCCACAAGCTTCTCCGTCTACAGCACCGCACATGCAACGCCTCTACCTGTATCCACACATACAGGAAGGAGCTTCGGGCAGAGGACTGCTAGATCCTGTCTAGCCCGTTATGGAAGTGGAGAAAGTGACGGCTAGTCAAGGACTATCCCTTGTCACTCCACTTATATACACACCTAGTTGGGCTCAACGCTTAAGGCCCATCTAGGCTGTACTCCAATCTCCATATGGATCTAATCCACATGTGCTCCTTACCCTTAAGTGTGTGACCGTGTAGGTTCACGTGCACCTAGACACGACATGAGCTACTCCTCCAAGTATCCCGTCATGGCTTTGAGTCCAACTCACTCCCATGAACACTCGGCCTCAAGTCGATAGATGGTAGCGGCCTCTAGCAAGACGTGCCAACTCCCAAGTGCCGTAAACTCAGAAGACCAACCTTCAATGTGACTTTCGTCCAAGTCCCTTTGCCACACGATATATCTGTCAAGCTATAGGTGAGTAGTTGCCATCCCTTAAATAGCTTAACTCTATTCTCGTACCATGATATGTGATTCACTGGACTAACTCTTAGTCCGACTCCTCAGTTAACACTTAACTGAGTAGCGCATGGCCATGCTTCCGAATCATATCACACGAGAGGGCCTAGAGAATATCTCTCCATTACGGAGGAGCAAATCCCATCTTGGTATTCCACGTCACGCAGCTTGCTTCACGACCAACCCAAACTCTACCTTTATAACTTCCCATTTACGGAACATCGTTTGATAGAGCCTAAGTTGGCGATCCACAACTCGGATCATGTAATCACCTCAGGTCAAAGGATTCCATTGCTTGAGACTGCAAATGACAACATGCTCGTTGCATCTCAACTGTGGGTCAGTCCGACTCGCTAAACTCTTTAGCTGAATCAGTGTAAGTCGGAATAGCATCACCATGCCCATGACAAGTGGAACCGTGTCATCAACCGACTTACACATTGGTCTAAGTTGTGTGCCCAGCACAACCTCAATGACCAAGGACATTCTAATATGAACAATCATGAATACATAGTTCCACAACTGAATCTCGCATTCAATGATATATATCTGATGTTCATATAGGGACAACTTTACTTTATGAATACTTTGGGAAATATCATCAACCATGATTGCCTCTAGGGCATATTCCCAACAGTCTCCCACTTGCACTAGAGTCAATCATCCCGACATCACATGTCTAGGCATCTAATGCCCATGGCTCTTACATGCGCCTCATGCTTAGGCTGTGGAAGTGGCTTTGTCAACGGATCTGCAACGTTTGCATCCGTGTGTACCTTGCATAATCTGATATCACCTTGATCCACGAACTGGCGAATCAAGTGGTATCGCATGAGTATATGTTTGTTGTTCTCGTGTTCTCTAGGTTCCTTGGCTTGTGCAATAGCACTATTGTTGTCACAATACACGTCTAACGGATTGGACGAGCCTTGAACCACACCGAGATCAATCAGGAAGTTCCTGATCCAAACAGCTTCCTTTGCAGCCTCCGAGGCAGCAATATACTCAGCTTCTGTTGTAGATCCAGACACGGACTCTTGCTTGGAACTCTTCCAGCTCACAGCCCCTCCGTTCAAAATGAACACGTACCTAGATTGCGAACGAGAATCATTTGAGTCAATAAGGTAACTCTCATCCGTGTAACCCCTTACACTGAGTTCAACCTCACCTCTATAAACTAGGAACACATCCTTAGTCCTTCTCAAGTACTTAAGAATGTTCTTACCTGCTGCCCAGTGGATTTCTCCAGGGTCAACCTGGTATCTTCTCACTACACTTAGAGCATAGGAAACATCCGTCCTAGTACAAATCATGGCATACATGATGGACCCGACTGCCGAAGCATATGGAATCACACTTATCCTACTTCGCTCATCAGTCGCCGAAGGACACTGAGTCTTGCTAAGCCTTATGCCATGGGACATCGGTAAGAACCCCTTCTTAAACGATTCCATGTTGAACTTCTTCAACACTTTTTCCAAATATGCACTTTGACTCAGTCCAATGAGCCGCCTGGATCTATCTCTATAGATCCTGATTCCTAGTATGTAAGTTGCCTCACCCAAGTCCTTCATTGAGAAACTCCTTTCCAATGACTTCTTGGTTTCTTGCAACATCTGGACATCATTTCCAATCAATAATATGTCATCCACATATAAGATCAGAGAGTTTACTTTGCTCCCACTAAACTTCTTGTATAAACAAGAATCATGATCACTCTTGATGAAGCCAAATGATTTGACTACCTCATCAAAGCGAATATTCCAACTCTGAGATGCTTGCTTCAATCCATAAATGGATTTCTGAAGTTTGCATACCTTGTCAGCATTAGCCGGATCGACAAAACCCTCGGGTTGTATCATATACACGTCCTCGATTAATTTTCCATTAAGGAAAGCTGTTTTGACATCCATCTGCCATATCTCATAATCGAAATAGGCTGCTATAGCTAACATGATCCGAACTGATTTAAGCATCGCCACGGGTGAGAAAGTCTCATCGTAGTCAACTCCTTGAACCTCTCGGAACCCCTTCATGACAAGCCTTGCTTTATAGATAGAAACGTTTCCATCCATATCAGTTTTCCTTTTAAAGACCCATTTGCACTCGACGGGTCTTGCACCGTCTGGCAGATCAACCAAGTTCCAAACTTGATTATCATCCATGGACTTTAACTCGGATCTCATGGCTCCAAGCCATGACTCAGAATCAGAACCCACCATCGCTTCCGAATAAGTTGGCGACTCATCACTGTCTAACAACAATACATCGCGAACACTTTGCAATCTTGTCGATCTTCGCAGTGTAGGTGCAGCTGCCGGCTCAGCTACCATGACTGGATCAACCTCCAAGGCTTTCACCAAATCTCTACTGACCGGTTCCTCTCGAACTCCTTCGAGCCGCACCGTACTCCCACTGACTTCCCGACTGAGAAACTCTTTCTCAAGGAAGACACCGTTCCGAGCGACAAACACTTTTCCCTCTTCTCGGTTGTAGAAGTAGTAACCCAAGGTTTCTCTTGGATACTCAACAAAAATGCACTTATCCGACTTGGCTGCAAACTTGTCCGACTGAAGTCGCTTGACAAATTCTTCGCAACCCCAAAATCTTAAGAAAAGACAAACTCGGCTTCTTTCCTATCCACATCTCTTGTGGTGTCTTCTCTACAGATTTTGATGGTACTCTGTTTAGTGTGAACGCAGCCGTTTCTAGACAATAACCCCAAAATGATAAAGGTAGATCTGACCGACTCATCATTGATCGTACCATGTCCAACAAGGTCTGATTCCGCCGTTCCGACACACCGTTCCTCTGCGGTGTACCCGGTGGAGTGAGCTGAGGAACTATTCCACAACTCTTCAGATGGTCATCAAACTCGTGGCTCATGTACTCGCCTCCTCGGTCCGACCGAAGAAACTTTATTTTCTTGCCGAGTTGATTCTGTACTTCATTCTGGAATTCTTTGAACTTTTCAAAGGCTTCCGACTTATGTTTCATCAAGTAGACATATCCATATCTACTCAAATCATCAGTGAAGGTAATGAAGTACTCATAACCACCCCTGGCTGTCGCACTCATTGGACCACATACATCACTGTGTACTAGTCCCAACAAGTTAGACGCCCTTTCACAACTCCTTGCAAAAGGTGTCTTGGTCATCTTGCCCAGAAGACAGGATTCGCATGTCTCGAACGACTCCAAGTCGGACGAAGTTAGGAGTCCATCATCATGGAGCTTCTTCATGCGTTTCCAACTTATATGACCAAGTCGACAGTGCCAAAAGTAAGTCATATTCAGATCATTTGGTTTTAACCTTTTCACATTTACGATAGACGGACCCACCATCAAGATTCAAAATAAATAACCCGTTCTGAACGGGTGCAAAGCCGTGAAACATATCATTCAAATATAAAGAACAACCATTGTTCTTAATATTAGACTCATAGCCTTGTCTCATCAAGCATGAGGCAGAAATGATGTTTCGACTAAGCACTGGAACATAATAACAATTATTTAGTTCCATTAAGAATCTTGAAGGTAAATGAAGTTGCATCGTGCCGACTTCTAACGCAGCAACTCTTGCATTGTTGCTGACCCGAATGTCAACCTCGCCTCTTGCTACGCCCCTAGTTCTTACCAGTCCCTGTAACGGGTTGCAGATATGAATGACTGATCCGGTATCATATACCCAAGAACCACCAGGTGCATCAGCAAGATAAACGTCTATAACATTGCAAACAAGTGTACCTGAGTTGGAAGTCACACCTCCACTCTTGGCTTTATCCGCCAAATACTTGCTGCAATTCCTCTTCCAGTGGCCATCCGTCTTCCAATAAAAGCAAGCAGATCCGGCTGAAGGAGATGACTTAGGCCCTGAGGAAACGCTTGGGATATCAACCTGAGCATTACCTCCTGACTTAGCCTTCTTCTTCTTAGTCCAAGAACTCTTCTTAAACTTAGCCTTATTCTGTACCACCAACACTTGGCTAGTACCTTTCTTGAGATCAACCTCTGCCTGCTTAAACGTCCCATGCAATTCAGTGAGCTTCTTATCCATACCATGCATGTGGTAGTTCGATATGAACTGACCATATGCACTAGGAAGAGAGTTTAGAATTATATCTATAGCGAACTCTTCGCTAATGGGGTAGCCAAGCCTTTCCGGAGACTGCACATAACCAACCATCTTGATCACATGCGGACTTAGTGGATCACCATCCTTGAGCTTACAACTCAGCAAAGATTGAGAGACTTGATACCTCTCGGTCTTTGCCTGAGCCTGGAACATACTTTTGAGGCTTTTGATCATATCGTAGGCCTCAACATTCTCGAACTATTCCTGCAAGTCTAGTTCCATGTGAGCAAGCATAAGACAGCTAATTTCAGTAGACTCATCACATGTTCTATGATAGGCATTGGTTGCTGCGACACTCGCATTCTCATCTGGCGCATCTGGAAGCGGGTTGTCTAGAACATGGTCCCTCTTTTCTTGTTTGAGAACTATTATCAGATTACGATACCAGTTGGTGAAGTTTGTTCCATTAAGTGTATCTTTCTCTAGGATGGTCCTCAACGCAAAACTAGACAACTGAGGGAGACTGCTACTAGGTGCCATTATCTACAACAGAAATATGCAAAACACTTAAGACAAGTATTCATAAAAGAGCAGGCGTATTAAATAATTTAATACTTATGCTCCCACTAGAACCAACATCCCTCCGATGGTTACTTAGTGATTCAGGATCCTAAATAAGCAAGCCCACTAGTGAGCTTTAGCATCACCGCTAGTCGTCAAGTGATATAGGTAGGCAACTCCTTGCCAATCGCATCTCATCCGAATCCTGTTGGTCAGGTGGCATCGCATGCCCCGTCTCCCGACCGCCCTCTCCCCGAGCCCCATAACCGTTGTGATATACTCGTCTAGCTTACCAAGTGCTTCCGCTGTAAGAGTCCGACTCGAACCCATCTAGTCTAAGAGAATTGGTAGCACCTCAATTTTATGAGCCCACTACCAAGAATGTCCGACTTGTGATGGTGCAGAAATGGCGGAGAGACCGACTAAACCTTCTTTGAGGGATTCGAGTTCTACCAACTATCTCATAGAGGTAAAACTAGAGACATAACAACAACACAAAATAATCCAATTATAATGTGAAATGGTATGGCTCCCTTCTTGGTGGTCTCCATCTCCATGACCCTGTTCGTCAAGCCTTTGGCTGCAGTGTCCTTCAAGTCCTCCAAACATGCTACACTAGCACTAAGGAATTTACAAGAAGATGGCATCTCATGCCGACACGCAGGTCGTTATACAATAACAGTGACAGCACTTTGGCTCCAGCCGGCTGACAAACCGGTGATACACAAATCACGTATGGATTACACACATCACATGTACATAAGCCATACCATTCACAACTTCCTGCAATAACAAGTTATGCATAGATACGATATCTACCGGCGTTGTGAACCTCGCAACGACATCTAATATGCTACGACAGGGCGAAGCCGGCGGTCCCGCTAGGCGGATAGCGGGCGGGGATCGAAGGGGCAGTGCCCCACGATTTTTCTAAAATCACAGATCCAATCTGCATTCCGAGCCATGGATTCCTTCATTGGATAAAACACTTTTACCCAAATTTGATCCCTGTGCAGATCTGACCAATCTCATTGATCATCCGCACCTGATCTTCCATGCACCCTCAAGTGCGATTGATCCAATCAATCTTGCACAAAACCGATCTATCTCATAGATCGACCACCGAAACCCTAAGTGGATCTCATCCACCACCTCGTGCATGTCACATACGCACAGATCTAGAGCCTAAAACCAGAAGCTTTCGCTCTGATACCACTGTTGGGCCACGCAGAGATAAACAAAACTTTTACTCTAACGCGAAACTCCCAAGATCCAACTCAGGTTATAGGCCACGAGATTACCGCTAGACGCGTAGATGCGGAAGTTGATGTTGCGCGTCGAAGCAGTGCCGAACGATCCAACAGATAGCCCCATCGGGTCACACAAACTCCCTCGTCAGATCCCCACGAGCTTCTCCGTCTCCAGAGCCGCACATGCAACGCCTCTACCGATATCCACACGTACAGGAAGGAGCTTCGGGCAGAGGACTGCTAGATCTTGTCTAGCCCGAAATGGAAGTGGAGAAAGTGACTGCTAGGTCAGGGACTATCCCTTGTCACTCCACTTATATACACTCCTAGTTGGGCTCAATGCTTGAGGCCCATCTAGGCTGTACTCCAATCTCCATATGGATCTAATCCACATGTGCTCCTTACCCTTAAGTGTGTGACCGTGTAGGTTCACATGCACCTAGACACGACATGAGATACTCCTCCAAGTATCCCGTCATGGCTTTGAGTCCAACTCACTCCCATGAACACTCGGCCTCAAGTCGATAGATGGTAGCGACCTCTAGCAAGACGTGCCAACTCCCAAGTGCCGTAAACTCAGAAGACCAACCTTCAATGTGACTTTCGTCCAAGTCCCTTTGCCACACGATATATCTATCAAGCTATAGGCCAGTAGTTGCCATCCCTTAAATAGCTTAACTCTCTTCTCGTACCATGATATGTGATTCACTGGACTAACTCTTAGTATGACTCCTCAGTTAACATTTAACTGAGTAGCGCATGGCCATGCTTTCGAATCATATCACATGAAAGGGCCTAGAGAATATCTCTCCATTACGGTGGGGCAAATCCCATCTTGGTAATCCATGTCACGCAGCTTGCTTCACGACCAACCCGAACTCTACCTTTATAACTGCCCATTTACGGAACATCGTTTGATAGAACCTAAGTTGGCGATCCACAACTCGGATCATGCAATCACCTCAGGTCAAAGGATTCCATTGCTTGAGACTGCAAATGACAACATCCTCGTTGCATCTCAACTGTGGGTCAGTCCGACTCGCTAAACTCTTTAGCTGAATCAGTGTAACTCGGAATAGCATCACCATGCCCATGACAAGTGGAACCGTGTCATCAGCTGACTTGCACATTGGGCTAAGTTGTGTGCTCAGTACAACCTCAGTGACCAAGGACATTCTAATATGAACAATCATGAATACATAGTTCCACAACTGAATCACGCATTCTGTGATATATATCTGATGTTCATATAGGGACAACTTTACTTTATGAATACTTTGGGAAATATCATCAACCATGATTACCTCTAGGGCATATTCCCAACTATCTCTAAGGTACTAGATGTGCTATTGCTACTAGGTAGAAAACAACAATCTCCTTTGAGAACAATCCTATTTTTTACTTTACACGGAATTTGTAATGCAATAATCTGTTGCTTGCAACTTAATACTAGAGGGGGTTCAGATGATAACCTGAAGGTGGATTATTAGTCATAGATGCAGTTGGATGGCGGTCTATGTATACTGTTGTAATGCTCAATCAAGTCTCAAAGGAGTCAAGATGATTAGTATATGCATGTATTGCTTTCTCGATGTTTGTCAATTTCCCCACTGTAATTTGTTCACCCAGCATGTTATCTATTTTAAGGAGAGCCACCTCTAGTGAACTATGGACCCCAGTCCTTTCTTTTACGTTCAATCTAAAACCTGTTTACTACTTTGTGTTTACTTTCTGCAAACTATTACTTCTTTCCATTCAATACGTTTAATCCTTTGTTTTCAGCAAAGCCGGAGAGATTGACAACCTCATCGCAAGTTGGGGCAATGTCTTGTGGTTGTGTTGTGCAGGTCTCCACGTTGCTGCTGGCACCGGTAGTGCGCCCTGCCAACGTTCAGCTAGCTACACCTTTGGGATGTTTCCTTGCTCCTACTGGATTGATAACCTTGGTTTCTTACTGAGGGAAAACTTGTTGGTGTGCTCATCATACCTTCCTCTCAGGGTTCCCAAACGAGCTCGATATATTTGGGCCATCAGTTGCCCGGATGACTGCGCAACAGTCATCTTCGGAGTCTCTAGAGGACCATGTAAGCATCCCTTTGCTGTTTTGGCAGTCAAATATATATTTGGTGTTGTTGCTGAACTTTGTTTTCTTCTGATGCAACTCATCATGAAGGAAGCTGCTCGCCTGGCGGAGCAATTCCTGGACATGGGTCGACCGCATGCACGGCTGGACAATCGCCATCGTGTTGTTGAAGGTTAGTTTTGACTTTGTCTTTGTCTTCACGAAGTTTGTAGATTCGATTGATGATACATCTTGTGCTTGATGGGTTCGTAGCATGGAAAACAAAAAATTTCTACCGGAAGAACGAACAAAACCTAGATCTAATCTAGATAAAAGCCAAGATCTAATCTATTAGACATGACCAACGAGATAGATGGGAACTAACCCTCGTAGATCCGAAAGCGTTAACGAGATTAGATCTCGTGGTTGATGTAGTCGATCACTTGCCAATCTCAAGATCGTGTGGACGATCCTTCCGGCGTCGCGTTCCAGCAGCGCTTCCGCCTTCGGTCAAGTAGACGATCCTTCCGGCGTCGCGTTCCAGCAGCGCTTCCGCCCTTTGTCAAGTTGACGATCCTTCCGGCGCCACGATTCGGTAGCGCTTTTGCAGTCGGTCACACGTGCGGAGTCGAAGCAGACCTTCCTCTCCCCGTTCCAGCGAGCAGCGGAGGTAGTAGATCTTCTCCACGGAATCCCAGCAGCACGACGGCGTGGTGGTGGTGGTGGAGTAGAGAATTCTGCAGGGCTTCGCCTATGCCTGTGCAGAAGATGGTGGAGGAGAGAGGCGGCAGAGATTGGACGTTATGAGAGCGTGAGAGGAGGGGGCGCCCCTGCCCCTCTATTTAAAGAGGGGAGGGCGCGCCAGGGAAGGGGAGTCCTTGTAGGACTCCCCTCCTATGGGGCCGGCGGGTTGGGGAGGTGGGGAGGAATCCTCCTCCCCCACGACTCCTTATCTTAACCCAACAGGACTCCTTGATCCCTATCTTGATTTTCAAGCAAACTCCAAGATATCTTCTAGAACCTTCCGGAACATTCCGAAACCTTCTAGAATCCTCATACAAACACTCCGGAACATTTCCTATCTCATAAAATGATCTCCTATATATGAATATTATTCTCCGGACCATTCCGGATCTCCTCGTGATGTCCCGGATCCATTCCGAGACTCCGAACAACATTCGGTCTCCAAAGCACATTCCATATCTACTTAAAACAACTTCGAACCTTATGTGTGTCACCCTACGGTTCGTGAATATGTAGACATGATAGAGACACATCTCCTATCAATAACCATCAGCGGGACCTGGAGATCCATAATGGCTCCCACATACTCAACGATGACTTCGCGATCGATTGAACCACTTACATACGAAACTAATTCCCTTTGTCTCACGATACTATACTTATCCGAGGTTTGATCGTCGGTATCTCCATACCTAGTTCTACCTCGTTACTGATAAGTACTCTTTACTCGTTCCGTGAGATGTCATCCCTTGTGACCTAGTCACATGCTTGCAAGCTAACTAGATGACATTCCACCGAGAGGGCCCAGAGCATATCTATCCGTCATATGGATGGACAAATCCCAATCTTGGTTCATGCTCTTCAACACATACTTTCAGAATACCCAATGACACTTTTATAACCACCTAGTTACGAAGTGGCGTTTGATGTCATCAAAGTATTCATCCGGTGATGGTGATTAACATAACCTCATGGTCAAAGGAATAGGTTACTATGTGATTGAAAGCTTATAGCAATACGAACTTAATGACTTGATCTTATGCTACGCTTACTATGGGTGTGTGTCCATCACATCATTCTCCTAATGATATGACCTTGTTATTAATCACATCCTAATGTCCATGATCAGGAAACCATGATCATCAATTAATCAACAAGCTAGTTCAACAAGAGGCTTACTAGGGACTCTTATATGTTTACAAAACACACATGTATCAGTGTTTCCTAATAATACAATGATAGCATGGGATGTAAACATTCATCATAAACACAAAGATATAATAATAATCACTTTTATTATTGCCTCTTGGGCATATCTCCAACAGTCTCCCACTTGCACTAGAGTCAATAATCTAGATTACATGGTAATATACCGAACACCCTTGGCGTTTTGGTGTTAGTCATGCTTTGCCCTAGAGAGAGGTTTAGTCAACGGATCTGCCACATTCAGATCAGTGTGTACTTTGCAAATCTTTATGTCACCATCTCGGACATACTCGCGAATAGCGTGGAAACGTAGCTTGATGTGCTTCAGCTTGCTATGTGACCTTGGCTCCTGCGCATTAGCTATGGCACCTGTGTTGTCACAGTAGATGGCCATCGGGTCCAACGCACTGGGAACCACGCCGAGTTCAGTAATGAATTCCTTCATCCAAACGGCTTCTTGTGCAGCCTCCGAAGCAGCTATGTATTCCGATTCAGTTGAAGATTTCGCCACAACGCTTTGCTTCGCACTCCTCCAGCTCACTGCAGCACCATTCAAAATAAATACGTAACCCGACTGTGACTTTGAGTCATCCGGATCGGTGTTCCAACTAGCATCGGTGTAACCGTTTACAACAAGCTGTTCATCACCTCCATAAGAAAGAACCATATCCTTAGTCCTATTTAGGTACTTTAGGATATTCTTGACCGCTGTCCAGTGTTCCTCTCCAGGATCACTTTGATATCTGCTAGTCAAACTAACAGCATGTGCTATATCCGGTCTTGTACATAGCATGGCATACATGATAGAACCTATGGCCGAGGCATAAGGAATTTTATTCATTTTCTCTCTATCTTCTGCCGTAGCTGGACTTTGAGTTTTACTCAAGGTCTTACCTGACAACATGGGCACGAACCCTTTCTTGCTATCTTCCATTCTAAACTTCTTTAGAACTTTGTCCAAGTATGTACTTTGTGAAAGCCCTATTAGGCGTCTTGATCTATCTCTATAAATCTTGATGCCTAGAATGTATGCCGCTTCGCCAAGATCCTTCATTGAAAAACTATTATTCAAATAGGTTTTGACGCTATTAAGAAGTTCTATATCATTCCCAATAAACAATATGTCATCTACATACAGTACTAGGAATGCTACAGAGATCCCACTCACTTTCTTGTAAATACAAGCTTCTCCATAAGTTTGTATAAATCCAAAGTTTTTGATTACTTTATCAAAACGTTGATTCCAACTACGGGATGCTTGCTTCAGTCCATAAATGGAGCGCTGAAGTTTGCATACCTTGTTAGCATCTTTAGGATCGACAAAACCTTTGGGTTGTACCATATACAACTCTTCCTCAATGTCACCATTAAGGAACGCTATTTTGACATCCATCTGCCAAATCTCATAATCGAAATGTGCAGCAATTGCTAACAAAATCCTCACAGATTTTAGCTTCGCTACTGGTGAGAATGTCTCATCATAGTCAACTCCTTGAATTTGTCGGAACCCTTTCGCGACAAGTCGAGCTTTATAGACGGTAACATTACCATCAGCATCTGTTTTTCTCTTGACAATCCATTTGTTCTCGACAGCCTTACGGCCATCCGGTAAGTCCACCAAAGTCCACACTTGGTTTTCGTACATGGATCCCATTTCGAATTTCATGGCTTATAGCCATTTGTCGGAATCTGGGCTCACCATAGCTTGTTCATACGTCGCAGGGTCATCAGCGTTGTCCACCAACATGACGTTCAAGGCAGAGTCATACCAATCAGGAGTGGTACGAACCCTCGTTGACCTGCGAGGTTCAGTAGTAACTTCGTTCGAAGTTTCATGATCATTATCATTAGCTTCCTCTTCAATTGGTGCAGGCGGCACCAAAACATCTTCCGATGCTGCGCTACTCTCAAATCCGAGAGAAGGTTCAATACCCTCATCGAGTTCTACTTTCCTTCCAGTCACTTCTTTTGAGAGAAACTCCTTCTCAAGAAAGGATCCATTCTTTGCAACAAAAACTTTGCCTTCGGATCTATGATAGAAGGTATACCCAATCGTTTCTTTAGGGTATCCTATGAAGACGCATTTCTCCACTTTGGGTTCTAGCTTATCAGGTTGTAACTTCTTTACGTAAGCTTCGCAACCCCAAACTTTAAGGAACGACAAGTTAGGTTTCTTACCAAACCACAATTCGTATGGTGTCGTTTCAACGGATTTAGATGGTGCCCTATTTAAAGTGAATGCGGCTGTCTCTAATGCATAGCCCCAAAATGATAACGGTAAATCTGTAAGAGACATCATAGACCGAACCATATCTAAGAGAGTTCGATTACGACGTTCGGACACACCATTACGCCGCGGTGTTCCCGGCGGTGTCAACTGTGAAAGTATTCCACATTTCTTTAAATGCATGCCAAACTCGTAACTCAGATATTCACCTCCGCGATCAGAACGCAGAAATTTAATCTTCTTGTTACGATGATTCTCCACTTCACTTTGAAATTCCTTAAACTTCTCGAAAGTTTCGGACTTATGTTTCATGAAGTAGACATACCCATATCTACTCAAGTCATCCGTGAAAGTGAGAACATAACGATATCCACCACGCGATGCTACACTCATTGGACCGCACACATCGGTATGTATTATTTCCAATAAGTCTGTAGCTCGCTCCATTGTACCAGAGAATGGAGTCTTAGTCATTTTTCCCATTGGACATGCTTCGCATCTTTCAAGTGATTCAAAATCAAGTGATTCAAGAAGTCCATCTGAATGGAGTTTCTTCATACGCTTCACTCCAATGTGACCAAGACGACAGTGCCACATGTATGTAGAATTATCATTCAATTTAATTCGTTTAGTATCTATGTTGTGAACATGTGTATCACTACTATCGAGATTCAGTAAGAATAAACCATTCATCTCAGGTGTATTACCATAAAAGATATTACTCATATAAATCGAACACCTTTATTCTCAGACTTAAAAGAGTAACCGTCTCGCAATAAACAGGATCCAGATATAATGTTCATGCTTAACGTAGGCACCAAATAACAATTATTTAAATTTAAAACTAATCCCGAAGGTAGATGTAGAGGGAGCGTGCCGACGGCGATCACATCAACCTTGGAGCCATTTCCAACGCGCATCGTCACCTCGTCTCTTGCCAGTCTTCGTTTATTCCGCAGCTCCTGTTTCGAGTTACAAATATGAGCAACCAAACCAGTATCAAATACCCAGGCACTAATACGATTAATAGTAAGATACACATCTATAACACATATATCAAATATACCTTTATTCTTGATGTTGCCGTTCTTCAGATCCGCCAGGTACTTGGGGCAGTTACGCTTCCAGTGACCAGCTCCCTTGCAGTAGAAGCACTCAGTTTCCGGTTTAGGACCAGCCTTGGGCTTCTTAGCAGGTGCGGCAGCTTTCTTGCCGTCCTTCTTGGAGTTTCCCTTGTTCTTAGGCTTGCCCCGTTTCTTGAAATTGGTGGTCTTATTGACCATCAACACTTGTTGCTCCTTCTTGATCTCCACTTCAGCAGTTTTCAGCATGGACGACAGTTCAGGCAACGTCTTGTTCATGCAGTGCATGTTGTAGTTCATCACAAAGTTCTTGTAACTTGGTGGCAGTGATTGAAGGAGACGGTGAATCCCCAATTCATTAGGAATCGATATTCCCAACTCTTGGAGCTTCTTAGCGTACCCAGACATGGTGAGCACGTGCTCGCTAACGGAGCTTCCTTCTTCCATCTTACAGTTAAAGAATTTCTCGGAGGCCTCATAGCTCTCCATGGCCGCGCGAGTCTCAAAAATTAGCCTGAGCTCCTTAATGATCTCGAACGGGTCGTGGTGCTCAAAACGCTGTTGGAGCTCCGCTTCTAAACCGTACAGGATGGCACACTAAACTGTGGAGTAATGATTCTTCCGAGTGGCGAAAACATTCTTTTCGTCATCGGTGGCATTATCTGCAGGTGGGTCACCTAGCGGTGCATCGAGCACGTAGGTCAACTGACCAGCCCTGAGGACGATCTTCAGTCCACGGAACCAGTCCGTGAAATTGCTTCCATTATTTTTAAGCTTTTCTTTCTCTAGGAACGCATTGAAATTGATGGAGGGGGTCGCCATAATCTACAACAATTTGCAAGTAGTTTAGACTAAGTTTATGACAAATTGAGTTCAAATTTAATTATTAAACTAACTAGGTGAACTCCCACTCAAAACAACATCCCTCACATTGTCTTAGTGATTACACGAACCAAGTCCACTACACCAAGTCCGATCTTCACGAGAGAAGATGTAGTTTCATTGGCGAACAATCTTCATGTTCATCATATCAATTATATGACTCATGCTCTACCTTTCGGTATTCCGTGTTCCGAGACCATGTCTGTACATGCTAGGCTCGTCAAGATAACCTTAGTTTCCGCATGTGCAAATCTGGCTTGCACCCGTTGTATGCACACGTAGAATCTATCACATCCGATCATCACGAGATGCTTCGAAACGACGAGTCTTAGCAACGGTGCCAACTAAGGGTGAACACTTTATTACTTGATATTTAGTGAGAGGGATCATCTTATAATGCTACCGTCGTGAACTAAGCAATACAAGATGCATAAAGGATTAACATCACAGGCAATTCATAATTAGTGTCATATGATATGGCCTTTTCTTCTTGTGCCTTTGATCTCCATCTCAAAGCACGAACATGATCTCCATCATCACCAGCATTGCGTCAAGGTCAGTGGCGCCGCTTCATGGTTGTTCATCATCACCAGCTACTATTACAACTACTTGGAATAAAGCTATTACAAGATGAATAGACACGCAGGTCTTAACAGAATTAAAGACAACCATTAGGCTCCTTCCGGTTGCCATATTACAACAAGGATCATTGCATACATCAAATACAATCACAATCACATGTTGGCCATATCACATCACAGAACCCCTGCAAAAACAAGTTAGACGCCTCTAATTTTCTTTGCAAGTTTTACGTGGTTTGGGGCTTTCGCATAAGACCGATCTTACCTACGAACAAGGACCACAATGTTGACACAAGTGTTGTCAAGATGCTCATTGTAAATTGAATCTTAACTATGGTGGGAGAGACAGACACCCGCAAAGCCACTTGTGCAAGGCAAGTTGCACGTCAAGCGTGGAGCAAGTCTCATGTGCGATGACATGTAATGTTAGCCCGAGCCGCTTCATCCCACCATGCCGCAAGATGCAAAGTACACGCTAAGACACCGACAACAAAAGCATCAACGCCCACAAAACCATTGTGTTCTACTCGTGCAACAGATCTACGCATAGATACGGCTCTGATACCACTGATGGGTTCGTAGCATGGAAAACAAAAAAATTCTACCGCAAGAACGAACAAAACCTAGATCTAATCTAGATAAAAGCCAAGATCTAATCTATTAGACATGAGCAACGAGATAGATGGGAACTAACCCTCATAGATCCGAAAGCGTTAACGAGATTAGATCTCGTGGTTGATGTAGTCGATCACTTGCCGATCTCAAGATCGTGTGGACCATCCTTCCGGTGTCGCGTTCCAGCAGCGCTTCCGCCTTCGGTCAAGTAGACGATCCTTCCGGCGTCGCGTTCCAGCAGCGCTTCCGCCCTTGGTCAAGTTGACGATCCTTCCGGCGCCACGATTCGGCAGCGCTTCCGTAGTCGGTCACACGTGCGGAGTCGAAGCAGACCTTCCTCTCCCCGTTCCAGCGAGCAGCGGAGGTAGTAGATCTTCTCCACGGAATCCCAGCAGCACGACGGCGTGGTGGTGGTGGTGGAGTAGAGAATTCTACAGGGCTTCGCCTATGCCTGTGCAGAAGATGGTGGAGGAGAGAGGCGGCAGAGATTGGACGTTATGAGAGCGTGAGAGGAGGGGGCGCCCCTGCCCCTCTATTTAAAGAGGGGAGGGCGCGCCAGGGAAGGGGAGTCCTTGTAGGACTCCCCTCCTATGGGGCCGGCGGGTTGGGGAGGTGGGGAGGAATCCTCCTCCCCCACGACTCCTTATCTTGACCCAATAGGACTCCTTGATCCCTATCTTGATTTTCAAGCAAACTCCAAGATATCTTCTAGAACCTTCCGGAACATTCCGAAATCTTCTAGAATCCTCATACAAACACTCCGGAACATTTCCTATCTCATAAAATGATCTCCTATATATGAATCCTATTCTCCGGACCATTCCGGATCTCCTCGTGATGTCCCGGATCCATTCCGAGACTTCGAACAACATTCGGTCTCCAAAGCACATTCCATATCTACTTAAAACAACTTCGAACCTTAAGTGTGTCACCCTACGGTTCGTGAATATGTAGACATGATAGAGACACATCTCCTATCAATAACCATCAGCGGGACCTGGAGATCCATAATGGCTCCCACATACTCAACGATGACTTCGCGATCGATTGAACCACTTACATACGAAACTAATTCCCTTTGTCTCACGATACTATACTTATCCGAGGTTTGATCGTCGGTATCTCCATACCTAGTTCTACCTCGTTACTGATAAGTACTCTTTACTCGTTCCGTGATATGTCATCCCTTGTGACCTAGTCACATGCTTGCAAGCTAACTAGATGACATTCCACCGAGAGGGCCTAGAGCATATTTATCCGTCATATGGATGGACAAATCCCAATCTTGGTTCATGCGCTTCAACACATACTTTCAGAATACCCAATGACACTTTTATAACCACCCAGTTACGAAGTGGCGTTTGATGTCATCAAAGTATTCATCCGGTGATGGTGATTAACATAACCTCATGGTCGAAGGAATAGGTTACTATGTGATTGAAAGCTTACAGCAATACGAACTTAATGACTTGATCTTATGCTACGCTTACTATGGGTGTGTGTCCATCACATCATTCTCCTAATGATATGACCTTGTTATTAATCACATCCTAATGTCCATGATCAGGAAACCATGATCATCAATTAATCAACAAGCTAGTTCAACAAGAGGCTTACTAGGGACTCTTATATGTTTACAAAACACACATGTATCAGTGTTTCCTAATAATACAATTATAGCATGGGATGTAAACATTCATCATAAACACAAAGATATAATAATAATCACTTTTATTATTGCCTCTTGGGCATATCTCCAACAGTGCTTTGCAGTTGAGCATAACGAACTTCTTCGTCATGCTGCTTCCCTTGAAAAGGCACTTGCCGCAGCGGTGAAGAGTCACGACGAAGCAATCGCAGCCCTGGAGGAGTCGCAAAAGCGCGAACAAGACTCGCGAAAACGCAAAGAGGACTTGTGAGTCTCCAATGCCGAGAGGGAGAAGTTGCTCGAGGAGCAACTTTTCTCGATTGCCAAGTCCCTCTCAGGTACTCTTTCAGCTGAATTTTCGTTGTTTGTTGCTTTGACATTGTGTTATTGTGCTAACACTTTGCAGTATGTAGATGCTAGCGGCCTAAGCTTTGACGCCCAGGCCCTTCGTCGCCATGATGCGTTGGCTGGTGCTATCACCGCAGTCAAAGACCACAACGCTTCCCTTCAGGGGACACTAACGAAGGCCAAGGGTGTGCTCAGTCGCATACGCAAGGATCTAACCCCCAAGGCTAAGCTAGTTGACAACCTCAAGGACCTGGTGGAATCCCTTGCTGGGGGTATTCCCATGGACTTCAGGAACTCCCAGCGGTCTGTCAGCGCCACCATGGCACTCGCGATGGTGTAAGCACATGGCGTGGAGGTGGACCCTGCCACGATCTCTAAGGCGATGCCCATCGATGCGGATGGCCAACAGGTAGTGTTTGTTCCCTTCGCTACTAGCTCTGGTAAATATGGGCCGCAACTCATTAATACAGTCGCCAAATACTCCCAAGAGCTGAAGCGAGCGAAGAATGCGGTGAGGGCTTCGACATCAGGGGCTGGCACAGGAAAGTCTGTGAAGTTAGAGACCGCCACCGATTCGATGAGGCCCCCAAAGTCCAAGTCGAAGTCAATGAAGCAGACTGCTCCTCAGTAGCTATCCTGTAATAGTTGTAGTTTTACTTTTGTGTTGAAACCATGCTTTTGTGGGAGTATCCCTATTCAGCATTTTGTCATGTTGAATGCATTCGAGCCTTTTA
Organism: Avena eriantha; assembly: GCA_910589775.1. Taxonomy (NCBI): domain Eukaryota; kingdom Viridiplantae; phylum Streptophyta; class Magnoliopsida; order Poales; family Poaceae; genus Avena; species Avena eriantha. The sequence goes on from OU342746.1 coordinate 76,728,396, forward strand.
TCAATGTATTTCTTGGTCCCTTATTTGCTCTTGCTTGGTTTGTGATAGGGTACATCGAGTGGTCCTTCGAGTGATCCTCGTGATCTTCCACCCACCGATGAAACCTTGGCGCAACCTCGCTCAAAGGTGGAGGAGTTTTCCTTGCTATCGCGACTACGTGATCGTATTAAGCAACTGGAGCATGAGTTTCCCATCCTCCGTGGTAGCGCAGATGTATGGAAGTCGAAGGCGAAGAAGGCTACCGCCCGCGAGATGTATCTCTTGGAGGAGGTGGCGCAGCTGAGTGAGCAGTTCAAATGTTAGCTTTCTGCCCTCTTATCTTTTCTTTTAGTCAGTCACAACGATGCCTTGTCTTCATACTTTTCCCTTTTGGTTGGTGTAGTTCTCAGCGCTGGTCATCCGCAGGATGAGAAGGACCGGATTTATATTCGAATGAATGGCTTGACATAGGAGCAACTACAGGCGAGTGGGTACTTCTGGGTTGACCATGATCGTGCGGTTGCCTTGGCGACCCTACATGATCATTCTTCTCGAGTGCTTCATTTTTTGAAGAAGGCGCAGTCGTGCCTTAGGCATATTTACTAAATGATGTTTCTGCTAGACGTCGTCCGTTCAATCCTGTTGGCTCTTCTGGCGAAGTTCCAAGATTTGAGTGCAGTTCGTGAGTGTGTGCGGCAACAGCTAGTAGCTGGTGCGAAGGCTGTGTTATCGCTGGTGCGACTGTATAGGCCAGATGTAGATGTTGCAGCTCTTGCCGCTGGGCCGCCGCCTCCGCTAGAAGGTATGACCTGGGGCATGGTTCCGCACTACCAAGCGGTTGATCAACAGAAGAAATTGTCGATTTCTTCGAGGGACAAACAAACGTTCTTCTATTGTAGCAGTAGTGTGACTTGTATCCTGCACATATTTGTACAAGTGTTGTAAAGTTCATATGAATATGTTGGGTGTAACTAATACCCATTGATATGTGAAAAGCTTGTTTAGCTTATGTAATTTTTCGAGTGTATTATACTCTGCAGTTCCTTTTCGTTAGCCTGACTTATGTTTATTTCAGCACCTTGCCAACCTGTCAGGTGCATTACAACTGGGTTGGTGTTTATCAAGGGTTCGATTGATGTTGTGTCAGCTAGTCAGGATACTGTGATTTGTTCGTAGAAGTATAAAGGGTAGCGTAGCCCCCGAGTGATAAAATTTGCAAGAAAATAAGGAAAACTCAGATTTTTGGGGCACTTAGCTTTATTTATTCGCAGAACAGTACGAGGTACAATGTGTGGCTAAGCAGCCTGGCTGAATAGCCTTATCTGTAAATGTAAAAACGACAAAGGGTAGAAGCGACGCAGCTGCACGACGTTCCGGGGATTGGAGTATGCAACTCCTGTCTTGAGATCTTTAAGGCGATAGGTGCCACCTGGGATTACTTCTGTAACCACATAAGGTCCCTCCCAAGGGGACTCGAGCTTGAGATTCCCTTGCTACTTTAGTCGCAGGACCATGTCTCCTTCGATGAAGGATCTGGGGCGTAACCTTCTGTTGTGGTAGTTGCGGAGGCTTTGCTGGTAGATCGTTGATCTCTCCGCTGCGATTTCTCGTGCTTCGTTAAGGAGGTCGACGGAGTCTTCGAGTGCAAGAGTTGACTCCTTCTCGCTGTAAGCGACCACCTCTAGGGCTTTGTAGCGTACTTCTACGAGTAACACCGCTTCAGCGCCGTGCACCTTGAAGAACGGGGTGTATCCCGTGGCATTGTTTGGAGTTGTGCATAAGCTCCAGAGTACGGATTGCAGCTCATCTAGCCAGCATCCGGTGGCTTGTTCGAGTGGCCGGAGGAGTCATTTCTTGATTCCACCGCATACGAGGTTGTTGGCCTTTTCGACTTGACTGTTCGTCTGCGGGTGAGCCACCGAGGCGTAGCTTATGTTGATTCCCAGGTTTTTGCAGAATTCTTGGAACTCCTTAGAGGTGAAGTTCGTCCCATTGTCCGTGATGATGCTGTGTGGCACTCCAAAGCGGTAGACAATGGACTCGAAGAACTTGACGGTGCTGGCTCTTGATTGGTTTGTCACCAGCATGGCCTCGATCCACTTGGTGAATTTGTCGACTGCGACCAAGAGCTTGCCGACCATATCGAGTCCCCATTGCGCGAAGGGCCAAGCCAATGGTATTGGCCGAATTTCTGCACCAGGTGCGTGAGGTTTGTCCGTGAATCCCTGACAAGCGTTGCAGCACTGGACAATATCCTTGGCATCGCGTATGGCCGTGGACCAGTAGAATCTAGCTCGTAGAGCTTTGGCAACGAGGGCGCGACTGCCAGCATGGTTCCCGCAAGTGCCTTGATGGATATCGAGGAGGACGGCCATTCCGTATCTATTGGAGACGCACCGTTGGAGCACTCCTGTGATGCTACGCTTGTACAGTTCGCCATTGATGATGACGAATTCCTTGGATCGTTGCACGATGTGTCGCACGTCAATCAGATCGTCTGGCAGCCTCTTGCTGAGTAGATATGTGATGTAAGGTTGTGTCCAGGATGGTTCGATCATCATGACGCCCATTGGTCCTTTGAGTTTTGTACCAAGCTCTAGGTCATCGAGTGCCATTGGCTCGTTGGGTGGCATAGCCCCCGAGTCTGTTGACGTCCCTGCTTTCTTCTCTTGAGCCTTTGGCTTGATGGAGCGTTCGCAGATACGCTCGAGAAATACCCAGGTGGTATGGGGCGCAGGTGTTGCCAATATTGGCGAGTAGATCTGCCTCTTCATTGCTTTCACGACCTACATGTCGCAGCTCATAGCCGTCGAAGTCCCCTTCGAGTGTGTCATAGAGGTCGCGATAGGCGATCATGTTGTCACTCAATGCGTCGCACTCGTGCATCGTTTAGTTAACCACCAGTTTGCAGTCACCGTAGATGATGAGCCTCTTGGCGCCACAAGCTTTCGCCATCCGCATCCCATGGATTAGAGCCTCGTACTCAGCTTCATTGTTGGAGCCAGTGAACTACATTCGCAGAATGTATTTCAGCTTGTCTCCCTAGGGCGATGTCAGTATGACAGCAGCACCAGCTCCGTCCTTTCATTTGGACCCATCAAAATGCATTGTCAGAGGTAGGAGATATCTAGTTCTCCATCCAGTGCACGAGGAAATCAGGGAGGACTTGCGACTTGATCGTGTCGTGCTTTTTGTATGTGATGTCTCGTGGAGAAAGTTCGATTCCCCAAAGTGTGACTCGTCCGGTGGCATCAGGGTTATTGAGGATACGCCCGAGCGGGGCGTCATTGACCACCACGATTGGGTGCTCCTGGATGTAGTGGCACAGTCGTCTGGCTATCATGAAGACGCCGTATGCCAACTTCTGGTAGTGTGGGTACTGCTGTTTTGTTGGCGTGAGCAACTCGCTGATGTATTAGACTGGGCGTTGGACCCCGTGGACCTTGTTTTCTTCAGCTCGTTCTACCACAAGAATCGTACTGACCACCTGGTTGGTGGTGGAGATGTAGAGCAACAACGGCTCTTTTTCGCGTGGAGTCACTAGTACTGGCGAGGTGGATAATAGATGTTTGAGGTCTTCAAATGCTTCTTGCGCCTCGTCTGTCCACTCAAACTTGTCAGTTTTGCGAAGAAGTTGGTAGAAGGGCAGTGCCTTTTCGCCCATTTGACTAATGAATCGACTGAGCACCGCGATTCGCCCAGCCAGCTGCAGGACGCCTCTTACGTTCTTTGGCTTCTCCATGGCTAGTATGCCCTTTATTTTCTTCGGGTTTACTTTGATCCCTCTCGCAGAGATGAGATACCCAAGTAATTGCCTAGACGGTACGCCGAAGGCGCATTTGTCCGGATTAACCTTGATCCAGTAGCGGTCAAGGTTGGCAAAGGTCTCGCATAGATCGTGGATTAGAGAGGCTTCCTCTTTTGTTTTGATGACAATTTCATCGATGCAGACTTGGATGTTGCGACCAAGTTGATTCTTGAGGCAGGCCTGCATGCACCGCTGATAGGTGGCTCCTCCGTTTTTTTAGCCTGAAGGGCATCGTGTTGTAGCAGAACATGCCAAAGGGCGTCGTAAACGCCGTTTTGTCCTGATCCCCCTCCTTCATTCGAATCTGATTGTACCCTGAGTAGGCATCGAGGAAGCAGAGACGTTCGCATCCCGCGGTGGTGTCGATAATTTGGTCGATTCGTGGCAGCGAGAAGTGATCCTTTGGGCAGTGCTTATTCAGGGAGGTGAAGTCCACGCACATCCACAGGATATGCGTGTCTTTTTTGGGCACCAGCACTGTATTAGCAAGCCAAGTGCTTTCCTTGATCTCGCGTATGAATTTTGTGTCGAGGAGTCTGTTGATCTCCATTCCGACTGCTTTTGCTCTTGGTTCAGATAGTCGCCGTATTGTCTGCTTGACTAGCCTTGCGTCTGGATTGACGTTGAGTATGTGCTCGGCGAATTCCCTAGGAACCCCTGGCATGTCCGCTGGACAGCAGGCGAAGATTTCCCAGTGCTCACCGAGGAATTCGACGAGCGCGAGTTCCTATGCGGAACTCAAGTTGTTGGCAATGAGGGCCGTTTTGGTCGAGTCCGTCGGATGGACCTGGACTTTCTTCGTGTGCACCGACGAGTCGAAGAACATGTCGGGTGAACTTGTCCTGCTCAGGGGAGGCAGACTGTTGTCTGTGGACTCCTTCAATCTTGCGAGCTCCTCCTGCATGCCGAAGGACTGGAAGATTCTGTTGAATTCCCTGTCGCAGCTATCGGACCTTTCGAAGCTTCCATTGATTGTAATGACGCCATGTGGACCTGGCATTTTCATTTGCAGGTAGGCGTAGTGCGGCACTGCCATGAACCTAGCGAACACGACACGTCCGAGGATGAAGTGGTATTGCGAAGGCCAGTCGACGACTTCAAAGTCGATACGCTCTCGCCGAAAGTTTTTTGGCATGCCAAAGAAGACGTCGAGGTTGATTTTGCCCAGGGGTATATGCCCTTGCCTAGGACGATGTCGTGGAACGTCGTGTCACATACTTCCAGGCAAGTCAGAGGGATCCTCATCGCACGCAAGGTACTCGCGAACATGAGGTTGATGCCTCTTTGGCCGTCCATGAAGACGCGACTCATGTCGAAGCCTCCGATTTGCGCCCCGAGTACAAGGGGACAGTGGCCTGGACGAGGGACTTGACGCGGATGATAGCGTTCGTCCAAGGTGATGTAGGAGTCGCTTCCACTGAGGTACTCAATAGTGGAAGGTGGGGAATTGGTCGCTAAGTGGACTTGGCGAGTGATGGCCTTCTGCACTTGATTTGAGGGATAACCTTTTTAGATCATCATGTTACCCACGGCCCACGAGTATGGTTCACCTCCATGGTGCTGGACTGGTGCAGCCAGAGGTGGCGGTGGTGGAGGAGCTCCATGTGCCACAGCGCCTGGGGCAGCTCCATAGCCCCTGCTGACCGCCTCGTGGTCCATCCGAGCCAGGCCCTCGTGGAGTTTGAGAAACTTGCGATAGTCCTTGAGAAGGTGGCTAGATTTCTTCTTGCCTTCGTGCTTGTCGATGTAGAAGTACACGTTGCATGGCCCGGATAGTTTGTCCTCGATGGTTGTTGCGGGTGCCTCTTCGCGAGTATGGCGCTGCCACACCTGCGTGGTTTTCCCGTAGTCGCGGTATCCACCGCTGCGATAACTGTTGTTATGTTTTTGGTCATGTTTGTCGGCATAGCCGGCTCCGACCATGTTAACAATGTCGCAGTCATCGTAGATGCGCATTCGACGCTTGCCTCGATGGTCGCGTCTGCGCCCGAGGTCGTCGTCATCGTCGGAGTAGGTGCGGTCTTTCACCGAACCCTCTGCACCGGCCCACCGATTTGAGATTTCCATCAGGTGGTCGATTGTTTTGGGCTTAGTGCGCCCTAGCTCCTCCCTGAGCTCGATACGGCGGACGCCATCATTGAATGCGTCGATTGCGGGGTCGTCCGAGATGTTTTCCGCAGAGTTCTTGATGATGGACCACCTCTGGATGTAAGAGCGTAGTGACTCACCAGACTTTTGCTGGCAGCTTCTTAATTCCTCGATTGATGCGAGCTTTTATAGGTGCCCTTGAAGTTGCGCACAAAGCTTTAGACCAGCTCTTCCCAGCTGCGAATGTATCCACGCGGGAGGTTGTTGAGCCACGCACTAGCGGAGCCCTACAGCTATAACTACAGGCATTGCATGGCCATGCTTCGACTTCCACCGTGTAGCCTGACGGAGGAGATGTGGTCCTCCAACCAGATTTTCGGGTCCTGCAGGCCGTCAAATTTTGGGTTCTTTGATGGGAGTTTGAACCCTTTAGGCATTCTCTTCTGCTTGATGGCCCTGCTGAAGCATCTGGCGCCATAGAGCTTAGTCTTGTCCTCTTCCGAGACAGTCGAGCGAGCACGTCTAGCTCGCATCTAGTCGACTTTGCGCTGTGTGAGGTCATCATGCACATTGTAGTCGCGATCATGCCACCGTGAGCAATGTCGCCGTGACAGATCATGACTGTCGTCGCTAGACGAGGGCGAGGAATAGTGTTTTTCAAGAGCTTTGCTTTTCTTTGGCTCTGGCGTTGGCTCTTTGTCAAGGGCAGCCTCAATTAGCCCCAAGCCCCCGATCATAGATCGCAGCATGGTAGCTCGTGGATCTCCAGCTGGCGGCTGGTTGTTGAGGAGGTACATGGTGGCCGCCATAACCGCGGCTTGCGGCGTCTTCAGGAGCACGTTACCCCGCGTATCCACCGTCATGGAGCTGAAGTCAAGGACTTTCGTGGCTTCTACGTGCTCTTGCTCGGTGAGGTGAGCCAGTCGAGATCGCTGTTTGTTGGCAACATATTCGTTGCATTTGGAGGAGGATCATCCGTGGGAGGAGAGCCCAGCTCGTCGAAGACTTGACTCATCCGCCGCTTTTTTACGCGCCTCAAGTTGCGCGATTGCATGTCGCTGGCATCTGTATTCCTCCTTCAGCAGCCAATGGTAGCCCATGAGCATGTCCCGCGGGGAGTTGAGGGGCAGTGGATTACCCCGTAGAGCTTCTCGGCAGCGGGCCCACTCGTTGTCATTGAGCTTGATCACTACACGCTCTCCGGTGTTTTCGTTTATTATGGTCGGCGGTTCTCCTCCCACTCCATTGTTGATGGGAGCGCCGTTGCCACCATTGGTGGGGCCGCCCTTAGTTATGCCGCCATTAGGCGGGCCGCTGTTGGGTATGCCACCATTGGGTGGCCCGGTGCCAGATCCAGTGTCAGTGTTGTCGCGATTGGTGGTGGTGTCGCCCATGTTGATGACAGCGCACATGAAGTGGTTGGGGAAGCTGTTGCTCCCGCAACTTTCAGATTCGGAGCCGTAGGCTCCATCTTTTGTGGCTAGGACACCCAGATCAGATCCGTGACTGTTGTCGTTGTCCGTACTCCCAACTGTTGCTGAGGTGTTGAGCTCACTGAGGGTGCCGATTGGCAGCGGGAACCACGATGCTGGGGCAATCGCGGATGCCGTCTGCTGGTCAGGCATGTGAAGTGTGCCTCGCTGACCAACCTGGAACTAGAAGCTCCCAATCGCCAAGTTGAGCCCATCGCCCACGGACTCGAAAGCCAGGCGAGTGGCTAGCGTGTGGACGGTGAAGTCGAACGTGCCAAAGAGCTGGCGAATCTCTGCTGTTGCAGAGTTGTAGATCGCGGTTGATGGGGCCAGAGAAGCTGCAACATCAGCACTCCCAGTTCCCACAGCAACGCTAATTGATGAGGGTTTAACTCGTCAATGCCCATTGATATGGACTTGGGTTTTGGAGAAGGAGGGAGCGCTAGAGGCATCAGTCGGCTAGCAAACAAGCACACAGGGACGCAAGTTTTACCCAGGTTCAGGCCTCATGGAGGTCCCTACTCCTGCTTGTCTGCTCTTGGAATTAATGAAGAAATCGAAGATTACAGGGGCGTGCATATGCAATCTAGCGAGAATTGTGGAAACTAAGGTTGCGTGTGTCCTCCTTGCTTCCCCTCCTAGCCTTTATATAGATAGGCTAGATCTCGGGTAGCAGGTCGAGTCGGTTACAGATTAGGGTTTTCCCTTTGAACTTTCTATCTTAAACTTCTTGTTATCTCGCAAGCAATCGAGAGTCCGTGGGCCACTCGAATTCTCCACTAGGCCTTGGCAACGCCGTGGGCTTCTACGGTATCTGGACCGTATATACCAAGCTCGAGTAATGTAGGGTATACCCATGTCAAGTATATAGCAGGTAGTAGTAATATACTAGTATATGTTTATATTGTACTAACTCAACATACATTCAGGCAATCGACAAATGTTCATCTTGCGGTTCTGCTGCTACAGTGCTACTGGCAGATTTTCAGGTGCCCATTCACCCTCTGTCTTTCAGTAGTACTCTACCGATAAAATTATAATTTGCCATGTATGTTGATTGACAAGACAATTCATTCAAAATAAAAAGAAACTGCTGCAATTCCTTGCATTAATTGCGACTAGTATAGTACAAGTAGGATTAGTACCAAGCAAGGATATACCGACACGCAAAGATATACTCGTAGGTAACATGGTGTACCATTCTGAGTCTTCGTCTTCTTTTATGGTCTTCTTGCACTTTCCCTTGCCCTTGCCCTTGCCCTTTTTCCTTAGTTCTTTTTTTGGTTGAACATTTCGAGAGTTTGTTGAGCCCTCTCGAAGTTCACTATCCGCCTGTATACCTCGTAGGTCACGTAGGCGTTGAGGCTTGCATACTTGATCTTCTCTTCGGTAAGGGGCATGTTCCCTCACTGCTTGTGGTCCACATCCTCCTTCTTCTTCTTCATGACTTTGTAACGGATGTCTATGAGGGCCACCGCATAGTCAGCCAAAGAATCCTTCTCATTCGTGAAGCCGGAAGGCTTCCACCTCTTCTAGATGTCCACAAAGTTCGTCACTGGTACTAGAGAACACCAAAGCCTGATACGGTCGTTGCCGATGTCGACACCTGCAGAGTAAATGTTAGGGTTGACGAGGAACTCTGCTAGCTTTAAGCATGGTTGGTCGGCCTGGCAGATGTGGTAGACCAGGTAATCCATGCCCACACATAGCTGGACGACAACAACCTTCTACGTCGATGATTGCTCGTTGGTGTACACATTGTCGAGGCCAACAATCTTGTCGTCCATTTGCTCTAGGAGCTTTTGGACTTTCTCGATGTAATCGTTCACCACCGACGCTCTGTTGGTATATGCCACCTGTAGTGTGGTGTTGCCAGGATCCATGAAGTAGTACATCTTGTCCAACGGAGCCGCCATGTACTATGATAGGTGCCTTCTTTTGTTTTGCAAAGGTCCGGTTAGGTGACAGAAATGGAATGGGATAGAGAAGAAAGGAACTGCTAGGAAGATCGAGAGATGCATGCATGAGCGGTTCTAGAGACGAAAGGACATGCAATTTCCCCTGGCCCCGCCCACGTACTCCTATAGAATATAATTTATTTACGGATCAGTTTTACAGACGCGGATTATTAACGGCTATAGGTTGATTTCTAGATTATACAAAAACTACAAGAACCAAACACATGGGATACTTTATGAACGAAGCTCGAAAGTATAAATATTTTTTGAGTTTCACCTACTACTATAATTTTATATAAAAAATGATATGTCATACTTATATTATCTGATTCTCCAAACACACGGGTGTGGAGTAAGATAACATATGATGAATATGTCGAGAAAGCAAACATACAATGCAAATTTTATTGTTAAACTTAAGTGATCTTCTCAAGCTGCCGCCTCCTCCTGCAGCACCTGGTGCTGTACCTAGATTCAGCCCTACCGGTTGTCCTCCAACTTGGATAGCACCGGAATCGATTATGCATGTGGAAGTATTACTCTAGGCAATTCATTACATGCTGAAATCGTTTATATTCATGATATACCTGTTATATTTTTAAATTTTTACAAAAAATGTTCTGTAAAATAGCGTGTTATTAGCACGCTATAAGTTTCATATCGTCTGGAGAAAAGCCACGCTAAATTAAATAGCATGCTAGTATTTTTTTGCCTTGATCTCTAGTTGCTTGTCTAAATTTGGTAGTCTTTTAGGCCTTCCACAGCGTGTGAAAAAATTGGTGCCCAAATCACTTTACAAGAATCAGGCACCGGTGCCCTCTGTTGCCCGATCGATGCCACCAAAAATCTTCAGGGAACCTAGGTGCTCTGATGCCCCCAAACTCTTCACCCAATAGAATAGAAATATATGTGTACTATGCATGTTGTTGAGAGGACCATCACCAAAGATAAGTCATGGATATTGGTCTAGTTAATTTGTTTATCACGTTGTGGGATAACTATTTATTTTTGGTCAAAGTGATCACATTGTGAGCTTGGTGCCTCAAAAGAATTTCTAGGCATCGCTTATGAGGTGGCAACTTTTCTATCTATTGGGCATCAACCACGCTATGGAAGGCCTTAAAGCATCTCTAGTGGCTTGTCTAAATTTGGTAGTCTACATCTTCACTTTATAGATAATGGTGTAAAATAATTCCTTTTTACACGACTTTAGTTTTCTAGTGGATAGTCTTAATTTGATAGTCTATATGTCCATCTACACATAAATTTGATATACACAGCAAATCAGTACAACAAATGCTCCGATTTGGCACGGGAGCGAGCTCGCGAGCGACAACATTGCTTTAGACATGGTGGCTTGATTTGTTATATTAGGACAATGCCAATTTTGAAATTCTATGATAACAAACATGGTGTTTTTTTGCCTGCTTTGCTGCTCTAACTTAATATGTCTTAGTTTCAGCATGCAAATAACCTGTAGTGTTTCTTCCAGTGTGGCTATGATACTAGCACATGTATGCATCAGTCTAGGACATCGACAGTTCCTGTTATTCCGAAAAGAGATGTACGAGGCACATCATTAATTGTTCCTGTCCAATGATGAATTTGAATTATTTTACAAATAAGATGGCCGCTAGTTAGCTGGTATGCTATGGTAACTTGTTTTCTTTGTTTTAGGCTACACATGAAGCTATGGGGGCAGAAGGGAGGAATCCTACGTTAAGTATTGAGGTCATTTCACAAAGCAGCAGTGACAGTGATTATTGCTTGCATCGACCCATAGTTTCAGTTTTTCTAGTAGAAAGAGGTGTTACAGCTGCACTCCAAACAATTGATTTAATTGAACAAGAAACAGAGCAAATAGATGGAATAACCACGATTACACGTGAATAGATACAAGAACTGAAAGATCGACAAGATTTGACAGACCGTCTTCTTAATAATCTCTTGTGCAGCTGTCATGGTATGCTAGTTGTTACTTGTATGGGGATGTAAGCTCTGTAATAGAAACCATGTTCCAACACATGTCTCAGGATGTCTCTGTAATGTTTCATCTTGTTTTTGTTGAAAGTATGGTCTGTAATAAATTTCAAAAAATATATGTTGATGTAATAGGGTGATCCTAGCGCGGCCATTAGCGGGCTGAAATATTAACGGGCTATTTAAAACCAGAATTGCGCCATAGTTATTAGATACCAAAATATGCTGGCCAGCAGATGGGCCAAATAAACACTAAAAGGCCGTAAGTGGCAGGTCAGTATATTGGTGGGCCTCATAAGTGGCCAAGGCCCTGAAAATGTACAGGGCTGAACAACAACATGCGAGAACAGTAAAGGGCCCGAACTGTAATGGGCCCGAATATTGATATACCTGAACAGTAAAGAGCTGAAACAGTAAAAGGCCTAAACAGTAAAAAGCCCGCACAGTAGAGGGACCGCACAGTAAAACAGTCTGAAGAGTAAAAGGCCTAAGCAGTAAATGGCCTGAACAGTAAATGGCCATAATAGTAAAAGGCCATAAGAGCAAAAGGCCTAAATGGTGAACGGCCGGAAGAGTAGAAGGCCAGAATAGTAAAAGGCCAAAACAGAAAAGGATCCTAACACTGGCAACCCGAAAATGTAAAAGCCCATAACAGTAAATGGATAGACCAGGAGCGGACCCCATGGGCCGTAGGAACAGTATCGGGCTGCCTGCAGGCCTTAACAGTGCTTGACCTTCTGGCGCATGCCCCTAATGGGCCACATATTATTCTACCAAAGTGGGCCTTCTTTAGGCCAAAACTGTAGCGGGCCTGAAATCATATGGGCCCTGGAAGGGTTCATTAATGGGCCACGTCAAATAGTACACGTCGTGAGAGTAAAGGGCTGTAATCTTATTGGGCTCTCCTCGTGCATCAGCCCACTTAACAATTAGCAGGCCTTGTCAGGGCCAGGCTTCTGCCATGGTTTCTGTGACCGTTAATGGTGGTAACCAGCCGTTAACGGCGGGTGCCACGTGGCAGTTTTGCATGATGTCAGCAGTCAACGCGGGTGGCGAACAGATCTATGATGAAACAAGTTTTCGTGGCTGAAGGGTTCGATCCGCCATGGTCAAAAAAAACATGGTAGATTCTTTTGTGACGGGGCTTTTACCACGAAGGGCATCCGCCTTAGAAGACTTTTTAGCCACGAAAAACGGGCCTTCAACCACGAAAATCGTCCGTTGTGAAAGCCAACTTTTCTTGTAGTGCTAGTGGTGGTTTAGGAAAAGAACACACATGCAAAGACATGCAATGACATTGGTGGATCCATATGGTTTAGGAAAGGAACACACATGCAATGACACTAGTGGTGGTTTAGGAAAACAACACACATGCAAATGACTCTGGTGGATCCATGTGGTTTATGTAAAGAACACACATGCAATGACACTGGTGGTGGTTTAGGAAAACAACACACATGCAATGACACTAGTGGTAGTTTAGGAAAAGAACACTCATGCAAATGACTCTGGTGGATCATGTGGTTTATGGAAAGAACACACATGCAATGACACTGGTGGATCCATGTGGTTTCTAGAAAGAACAAACATGCAATGACTCTAGTTGTGGTTATGAAAAGTACACACATGCAATGACTCTAGTGGTGGTTTAGGAAAAGAACACACATGCAATTACACTAGTGGTGGTTAAGGAAAAGAACACACATGCAAATGACTCTGGTGGATCAAAGTGGTTCATGGAAAGAACAAACATGCAATGACTCTAGTTGTGGTTCCATGTGGTTTATGAAAAGAACACACATTCAATGACTCTAGATGTGGTTTATGAAAAGAACACACATGCAATGACTCTAGATGTGGTTTATGAAAAGAACACGCATGCAATGACTCTAGATGTGGTTTATGGAAAGAACACACATCCAATGACACTGGTGGATCCATGTGGTTTAGGAAAACAACACACATGCAATGACACTGGTCGATCCATGTGGTTTATGAAAAGAACAAACATGCAATGACTCTAGTTGTGGTTTATGAAAAGTACACACATGTAATGACTCTAGTGGTGGTTTATGAAAAGAACAGACATGCAATGACTCTAGATGTAGTTTATGAAAAGAACACACATGCAATGAAACTGGTGGATCCATGTGGTTTTTGAAAAGAACACAAATTAAATGACTCTAGTTATGGTTTATGAAAAAAACACAAATGCAATGAACTCTAGTGGATCCATGTGGTTTATGAAAAGAACACACATGCAATGACTCTAGATGTGGTTTATGAAAAGAACACACATGCAATGACTCTAGATGTGGTTTATGAAAAGAGCACACATCCAATGACACTGGTGGATCCATGTGGTTTAGGAAAAGAACACACATGCAATGACACTGGTGGATCCATGTGGTTTATGAAAAGAACAAACATGCAATGACTCTAGTTGTGGTTTCTGAAAAGTACACAAATGCAATGACTCTAGTGGTGATTTATGAAAAGAACACACATGCAATGACACTGGTGGATCCATGTGGTTTAGTAAAAGAACAAAAATGCAATGACACTGGTGGATGCATGTGGTTTATGAAAAGAACACACATGCAATGACTCTAGATGTGGTTTATGAAAAGAACACAAATGCAATGACATTGGTGGATCCATTTGGTTATGAAAAGAACACACATCCAGTGACACTGGTGGTGGTTTAGGAAAAGAACACACATGCAATGTCTCTAGTTGTGGTTCCATGTGGTTGATACATTGTAAACTTATCTATAATTTTTGATGCTCCATTCTTGTTTTTTACTAACTTTCTTATGTTTTGTTCACATTTTGAGGTATTTTTATACATTTTCTAGAACTAACCTATTAACAAGATGCCACAGTGCTAGTTGCCTATTTTCTCTTGTTTTTGGTTTCGGAAAAGCTAGTAAAGAAATATTCTCGGAATTGGACGAGACAAAAGCCAAAGTAAATATTTTACCTGAAGCAATACGGAGTCCGGAGGGGAGACGAAGTGGCGCACCAGGGCGGCCACACCTGGTTGCGGCATGGCCAGGGGGCGCGCCACCAGGGGGTGTGGGCCCCCTGGTGCTCCACCGACCTTGCCCCTTCTCCTATAAAAGCCTCCCGGGTCAAAAACCCTAAGAACGAGGATCATACTTCCATGAAAAGTTCCGCAGCGCTGCCGCCACCAAAGAGGAGATTCGGGGGATATAAGTCTCTGTTCCGGCACCCTGCCAGGACGAGGAAGTGCCCTTGGAGCCATCTCCATCGACTCCGCCACCATCTCCATCGCCGTTGCTGACTCCCATGATGAGGAGGGAGTAGTTCTCTCTCGAGGCCAAGGGCTCTACCGGTAGATATGTGTTCATCTCTCTCTCTTTGTGTGATCTTATGAGATCATGATCTTTGTAATCTATAGATCTATTCTGCTACTCAAGTGCTTTAATTAATCTCTGCTTATCCCCACGTGTGTGAAGTTGACAGTGTGCACACCTTGTGGCACTTTGGCTAAGGTTACAAAAATACTTATCATGAGTATAATTTGAGTTGGATGTCTCTATGAGATTGTGGTGTTTTTTGGAACCATCTAGCGCTCAATGTGACAGTGAGGGGTTATCTAGATGGGGAATGTGAACTTTAAGGTGTGTTGTTATAGCCCTACGTCGTCCAACCGAAGAGTAGTTTAGGGTAGCATAATGAAGAGAAGATATTTATGTAAGAGTGTGCACTAGTGAAAGTATGATCCCTAGGCCTTGTTTCTAAGCATTGAAACATCGTTTAATATTAGTCTTGTTACATGTTTGCTTGCTTCCACTCTTATTTCAGATTGCAATTACCACTTATAATCATCCATATTACTTGTATTTCACTATCTCTTCGTCGAACTAGTGCACCTACACACCTGACAAGTGTATTGGGTGTGTTGGGGACACAAGAGACTTCTTGTATGTTGATTGCAGGGTTGCTTGAGAGGGATCCCTTTGACCACTTCCTCATTGAGTTTGATAAACCTTGGGAGATCCACTTAAGGGAAACTTGCTGCTGTTCTACAAACCTCTGCACTTGGAGGCCGGACATTGTCTACAAGAATAGAAGCGTGTGTAGACATCAGTGGTTTAGTAAAATAATACACATTCAATGACACTAGTGGTGGTTTAGTAAAAGAACACACATGCAATGACACTGGTGGATCAATGTGGTTTATGAAAAGATAAAACATGCAATGAATCTAGTTGTGGTTTATGAAAAGTACACACATGCAATGACTCTAGTGGTGGTTTAGGAAAAGAACACACATGCAATGACACTGGTGGATCCATGTGGTTTAGTAAAATAACACACATGGAATGACACTGATGGTGGTGATTGAAAAGAACACACATGCAATGTCTCTAGTTATGGTTTAGAAAGGAGCACACATGCAATGACACTGGTGGTGGTTTATGACAAGAACACACATGCAAATGACACTGGTGGATCCATGTTGTTTAGTAAAATAACACACATGCAATGACACTAGTGGTGGTTTAGGAAAAGAACTCACATGTAATGTCTCTAGTTGTGGTTTAGGAAAGGAACACACATGCAATGACACTGGTGGTGGTTTATGAAAAGAACACACATGCAAATTACATTGGTGGATCCTTGTGGTTTAGTAAAATAACACACATGCAATGACACTAGTGGTGGTTTAGGAAAAGAACACACATGCAAAGACATGCAATCTCACTAGTGGATCCATGTGGTTTAGGAAAGGAACACACATACAATGACACTGGTGGTGGTCATTGAAAATAACACACATTAAAATGACTCTGCTGGATCCATGTTGTTTATGGAAAGAACACACATGCAATGACACTGGTGGTTTATGAAAAGAACACACATGCAATGAATCTAGTTGTGGTTCCATGTAGTTTTATGAAAAGAACAAACATGCAATGACTATAGTTGTGGTTTATGAATAGAACACACATGCAATGACTCTAGTGGATCCAAGTGGTTTATGAAAAGAAGACACATGCAATGACCCTACTCGTCGTTTAGGAAAAGAATGCACATGCAATGACACAAGTGGATCCATGTGATTTATGGAAAGAACACACATGTAATTAATCTAGTGGTGGTTTATGAAAAGAACACACATGCAATGACACTAGTGGATCCATGTGGTTTATGAAAAGAACAAACATGCAACGACTCTAGTTGTGGTTTATGAAAAGTACACACATGCAATGACTCTAGTGCTGGTTTAGGAAAAGAACACACACGCAATGACACTGGTGTATCCATGTGGTTTTGTAAAATAACACACATACAATGAAACTGGTGGTGGTTATTGAAAAGAACACACATGCAATGTCTCTAGTTGTGGTTTAGAAAGAAACACACATGCAATGACATTGGTGGTGGTTTATGACAAGAACACACATGCAAATGACACTGGTGGATCCATGTGGTTTAGTAAAAGAACACACATGCAAATGACACTGGTGGATCCATGTGGTTTAGTAAAAGAACACACATGCAATGTCTCTAGTTGTGGTTTAGAAAATGAACAAACATGCAATGACTCTAGTGGTGGTTTACGAAAAGAACACACATGCATTGACACTGGTGGATCCATATGGTTTAATAAAATAACACACGTGCAAATGACACTAGTGGTGGTTTAGGATAGGAACACACATGCAATGACACTGGTGGTGGTCATTAAATAGAACACACATGCAAATGACTCTGGTCGATTCATGTGGTTTATGAAAAGAACAAACATGCAATGACTCTAGTTCTGGTTTTGAAAAGTACACACATGCAATTACTCTAGTGGTGGTTTAGGACGAAACATGCATTTTACAATTTTTAAAGGAACACACATGCCTACTCTTTCTATTGTCTATTTGAATCCCTTATTCTGTCTTGCCCTTATTTTTTGATACTACTCAGTTTTGCCCTCTCTCGGGGTAAAAAATATCACAAAAGCCCAACCGTGTGCTCACTCTGGCTGCTACGCCCTGATTGGGTGACACAAATGTCACGCGGATTGTGCCCACCAACCGTTGATCCTTTATGATCCAACGGGCAGGATAACCCTCTCTCATCCACATTTTTTGCAGGGTCTATCCGTGCCACCTCTCTATCCATGCCACCGATACTTTACCTCCATAAACCAGTGAAAAACCATCTCAATAAATAAATAAATAAAATAAATGATCATATTTCAAATAAGCTCTCGTCTTTATCTTCCAGATCATCGTCATCTTCATCAATGTCATGGTCCTTGCCATCACTGTCATCGGTGTCCTCCTTTAATGACTCGACACCACCCCTTCTTCGTATAAGTGCGTTATCTCCTCGTAGGAGTCCTCCTCCTCTTCTTCGCAGTCCCATGGGTCCACGTCACTCTCCTCCGCTTCTGCCTCTAATTCATGTATGAACGCCTCCTCATTGGCTGAGTCGGACTCGTCCAAATAGCTGTCTCCTCTCTTCTTCCTGGTCTTCCTCTCGCTCCTCTTCTTGTCCGTACCCACCGGTGCAACACGTGCCCCCGTCCTGGCTATTGCTTTGCGCTCGTCCATCGCTACAGGTACCCCACGCTCCTCCTGTGCGGCCGGTACGAGATTCGACGTTGCGGTGTCCTCGAGTGCCGATGTCGATGGATCCTGGCATGGTCGGATATGATGTTTGTAACACCCAAAAATTATTAATCAAGATTTTCAAGTTCAAATCATTCAAGTTTAGGGTTAACAAAAACTTTTATTATTAAATATAATATGAGTGTATGTGTGAAATGCATTAGTGTATGAATGAGTGCAATTGCCATGTTTGATTACTACAAATGATAAATAATGGTTAAAGATGAATACTACATCATCTAGGCCAATTACAAACAAAATCCAAAGAAAACAACTGCAAATATGAATCATATGATCAAATGGTCATTTTGACCAAAATTAACCACTAGACCAGTTTGGGTGTTTCTAGTACAAGATTTCTAATATAAACTTTCTCAATTATTTTCACCCCTTGCTAGACAAGTAAAAGTGAACCCAAGGCCACCTTACAAACCAACATAAACAAATTCCAAATCTATTTAAAGGACAATTTGAAATTGAATCAAGTTCATATGCTAAGATCACCATTTTGCAAAAACCACTCAAATCAATTCACCTTGGCAAACCCAAGAAACCATAGACACTCAAGCATGTGACATCACACTCACCAAAATTTATCCAAAAATTCAAATCTTAATCTCATGCGGCCATTTGTTCGAACACATTGTAGACACGGATAAACCACTGCCTAACTTACACTGTTTTGAGTAGTGATCACTCACCCATTTGTCCCCTCTTCACTCCCCTGGTTTGCCCCGACACCCAGCATCGCAGGACATGCACCCCCTTTGCCATTGCACTAGTGCAGCACCGCCTGAAGCCGTCATGCCGGTCGACCATGGACAACTCGCCACCGCCAACACCGCCCTCTCCCACGATGTCCACGAGACATGCAACCGTCCACCGCCATCCCCTGTCCAACCCTCGACCGGAGGCAAGCTGTGGACCACCTGAAAAACGTCGCGCCCACTTCTCTACTGCCATGCTGAGAGAGCTCCAGAGCGCCGCAGCCGACACGCGCACACACGCCGCCCCTCGCCCTCTCCGCGCGTTACCGTAGTTACCTCCCAGACATGCCTGTTCGCTGTCACGCAACCCATATCCACTGTACACCGTCTCGAACAATGCCAGTTCCGCCCAGAGCACCGATCGTTCCCGACCAATCCTGACCGACCTGTGCCACGCCATTACTCGCACTACGACCGCCAGGACGCACCGCGCCAAACCCTACCTGCAGCCATGCCGCTAGCCCCATGTATCACCGTCACCAACGAGCCCGAGCCATCCCGCTCTGCCCCCATCGTCGGTGTATAAATAGAGGCCACCCCAGCCTCCATTCGACACACCATTCCACTCCCCACTCCTCACAAAACCTCCCACACCTCTCCCCGGAGCAAGGTGAGCACCAGCCCGCCAGAATTTGGCCAGAGTCCACCGCTGTAGAGGAGAAGAGGAGCCGTTGATTGGAGCCACCCCAGGAGCCGCCGTGACCACCATTCGAACCGCCGTCATCTACAACGTCATTCGCCCCCATCACCGATCCTAGTTGGAGCTTAGATGAGCCCCCACGTACCCCCACCGCTGCGTTAGGGTTAGAATCTCGCCAGAACCATTCGATGTAGAAGATGAACCCCAGCCATTAGATCGTATTCTAATCTTAAGGCCAGGATTAAAAGATACCGTTTCAGGTTAAATGACCCACTGACTAGTGGGACCCCCCTGTCAGTAGCCAGCTGCGCCAGCGCAGTGCAGCTGGGCCGTCCCATTTGGTTTCCCGCGTAGCGCCCGTAGATTCAAATAGGATTTTTCTAATTTAGTTAAAACTAGATTCTGTCGGTACATTTAAAAATCAATTCAAAGAGATTCACTGAAACAAATTGCATGATTCCAATTTTGTTAGAAAGGTATACAAAATATCTATCCAAGCACGTTGGACTCAAACCATTTGAAATTATAGATCACCTATAGTAAGTTAACAAGACAGAGATTTTTGAAATTCAAACTTTTTTGAAAATCAACCATAAATACTTTTGACTTGATTCCAACTCTCAAAAATCACATTTGACAAGATCTATCTAAATATGTAAAAATATTTAGGTTGACATGCAGTGACATTGGATTAGTACCAAAAGAATGCTATATAGGCATTTCTAGTCACTTTAATTCTATTAAATGATAATCTTAAACTTTATAAAATATGACCACCACTTTAAATCACATTCCCAAGGATTAGAATATGTGGTGATGACATGTGTCAACATGATCCCATGTTTTAAGTGGAGAATATTAAATCTTAAGTAATTTTCAATGAGTAGAAATTACTTTTCTAAAAATAAGATAGATAAAACTAGGTCTTTATTTCATGTGATGATTGTCATGATGCTAGATCATCAAGTGTGAGCCTTAGTGTGCTACATAGAAGTAGTTAAGTATTGTTTGGTGATTGTGTACCTCGTATTCATTTATAGACGATAGTACCGACCCGGGATACGAGGAGGAGGAGTACTACCAAGAAGAAGAAGAAGAGAACTTCAACCACCGCACTACTCAAGGCAAGCCTAACACTACAAGTTAACTATGCAAGCCATCACTAATTGCAAGCTAGAACTATGCAATTTAACACTTGCAAACTTGATAACCTATGCAAGATTCATTAGGCATGCTTAGTTATACAACTTTGATTATACCAATCCCAAGTTTGACTTGCAAGCTTTATTCTTTTACTTTTACCAAAGTTTTCTTTACTTTTACTTAGTGCTTTGTGAGTATTGGAACAATAATATAGATATCATAAAGAGTATAAAACTAGGCCTAAGTAGTTATACTTAGATGTCATCAAAAGGCATCAAACTAGAGTTCAATAGTTACACTTGATTACCAGCCCTCATTAGTGAATACCCGCAACTTTAGTGGCTAGTGCTAAGCATAAAAAATTGATCACTTTAGATGGGAATACTTGGTGAAAATGATTATGAAAACCTTGGAATGATGGTCATGGACATTTGGAGTGGCCATACTGTTCCATTGTCAGCTGTTTTCAAAATGACTTGAGAATTGAACAATGACCTTGACTTGACCACAATAGGGTTGTGAACATGAAAACTAAGTTCCCCACTTAGCTGATGTAGAAAATTAAATTAGTTTCTTTACTTCTTAACACAGTATGAAACAAACCTGGCTTTTTGCAAATAAACCTAGAGCTTAAGATTCCTACTAGAACTACCTTACTTGTTAGTGATAGTTTGTGAGTACTTAAAGAGTACTCATGACTTTGTCCCTGGCTATTCCGGTGGCCAGACTATGAGGAGGACTACCAGGAAGATGGACAACAGGTGGTCTATGACATCTAGGATCATGTCCCATTGTCAGCATTGCATGTGACCCTGAAGATGGAGCCCCTACTACGTTTATTTTCCGTTGCTTTCATCGTATTAAGACTGGATCATGAGATCCTTTATTTGTAAGACCTTTATTATGGTTTGTAATGGATGATGTTTTGTGGTACCAATTCTGTTATGTCTCGCAAAAATGGTAATCCTGAAATTGCGATGTATGGCATAACAGGCATCTGGGATTAAAAATCCAGTTGTTGAAAATGTGTTGCCTCGGTAAGGCGACTCGTAAGCACGAACGGTGCCGCGAAGAGTAGGGGACGCAGGACGGTCAGTGTCTGGCTTGGATCTGCCATTGCCACGATGAGTGGCCATCGTGCTCGAGAAAGATGTTCGGAATGAGCAATGGCGGGTACACAGAGTTGGGTGCCGATCTGATCAAGAGGCGAGCAGTGGTTTCGTGTGTCGTGTACACGCATGCATTTGTTGATTATTAGAAAAATGTAATATCTTGCGTACTGAACATAATTGATCACAAAAAAGTGGCACAACGTATTCTAGACTCGTAAATATCCTGTGTGTGCATGTCGACATGGAGTTCAACATGCGTTCAATCGATGTGTAGTTCGACCTGTTGACGTGATCGTGCATCAGTTGTGCGCGTCATTGCCCCATCAACACATGACACAAGCATGCAGGACATGCACGCCGATGCCCATGATTACCACCCTACCCCACTCATTTTTAAGGGTAATATCACACTCCTTTTATTATATACTGGCTTTTAGGCGGCGCCAAAGACCATTGAACTATCCATCGCAATAAAGACAAGTCCCATCCATTCCCTATCCCTGTCTTCTTTGAGAAGGTAGACCGTACATTGTGGTCTTGTATAATAGTGGACCATGGCATGTACTCTTTAACTCTTCTCCCACACTAACCACTATTTTCTTTGAGAAGGTAGAAAGTCAGGTATAAATTATGATTATGAATGCATTGAATCTTTTATGGGAACTGATGACTTTCAAAATATTAGTAATGCTTATGGTCTTGATTTGCAAGTTATTACGAATTGCTTTAGAGATTTTCCTTCTTATATCGAAATTCCAAAAAGGGGATGTAATAAATACCATGCACCTTACAAAGATATTGTTGACTATGTTCCTATTGCGAGTGCTGAGTATTGCATTATTGATCCCATCTTACCTGAACCTTATATCGAGAAGGTAAAGGACCATCCTATGATAACTAATGTAATCACCAAAACTGAAAAGAGAACTGTAAAACCTGATGAACAAATAAACATTGAACCTATGGTAGCAATTGTGAAAGACCTTGTCACTAAAAGCATAGAAGATGGGCACATAGTCTTTTGTGAGGATGCTTCTAATATTGTTTCACATCCTAATAGAACTAAAAAGGCTAGTGTTCTTGTGCTTTCTGTTAGAATTGGTGATCATTGCTATTATGGTTTATGTGATATTGGTGCAAGTTCCAGTGCTATTCCTTATGAGCTTTACAGAGAAATTATGCATGAAATCAGTCCCTGCGAATTGGAAGAGATTGATGTGGTTATTCACCTTGCTAATAGACATACCATCTCTCCAATTGGTATTGTACAAGACGTTGAAGTTCTTTGTGGTAAGATTAAGTATCCTTCTGATTTTCTAGTACTTGGTTCAGCTGCTAGTAAAACTTATCCTATCATTTTTGGTAGACCTTTCTTGAGTACTTGTGGAGCTATTATTGATTGCAAGAGGGAGAAAATCTTGACTAAGTTTGATGGGGAATCTTATGAGTTTAATTTCTCGAAATTTGCTAAAGAACCTTGTGAAGAGGAAACCCATAATGAGGATTTTAGAGTTGAACAACTTGCTTCTATTTCTCTTGCTCCTCACAATGCTTTGCAGCAATTTAAGGAAGATCATGAAAGTGAAATCTTCATGGAAGAAAGGAACGAGATTGACAGGATTCTCCGTGATCAGCCTAAGATGCTTAAGCATAACTTGCCTGTAGAAGACTTGGGTACCAGGTTGCCACCTAAAAAGGATCCGGTTTTCGATCTAAAACCTCTCCCTGATGATCTTTAATATGCTTATATTGATGATAAAAAGATATATCTTGTTATTATTAGCGCTAAACTTTCAGGAAAGGAAGAAGAAAGGCTATTGGAGGTTTTGAGAAAACACCGAGGAGCTATGGGCTATACTCTGGATGATTTCAAAGGGATTTCACCTACTATATGTCAGCATTCTATCAACATCGAACCATATGCAAATCCAGTAGTAGAGCACCAACGACGTTTAAACCCCAGGATGAAGGAAGTGGTAAGGAACGAGGTATTGAAACTCCTAAATGTTGGTATTATTTACCCTATTGCTGACAGTGAATGGGTTAGTCCTATTCATTGTGTTCCTAAAAAAGGAGCTATTACCGTTGTTCCTAATGATAATGATGAGCTTATTCCTCAAAGAATAGTAGTAGACTATAGGATGTGCATTGATTTTAGAAAAGTCAATAAAGTTACTAAGAAAGATCATTACCCGCTTCCTTTTATTGATCAAATGTTGGAAAGGTTGTCTAAGAAGACCCATTTTTGTTTTCTTGATGGTTACTCTGGTTTCTCTCAAATTGCTGTTAAACAACAAGATCAAGAAAAAACTACTTTTACTTGCTTTTATGGAACTTATGCTTATAGACGTATGCCTTTTGGTTTATGTAATGCTCCTGCTACTTTTCAAAGGTGCATGTCTGCTATCTTTCATGGTTTTTGTGAGCAAATTGTAGAAGTGTTCATGGATGACTTTTCTGTCTATGGAACTTCTTTTGATAATTGTCTGCACAACCTTGATAAAGTTTTGAAGAGATGTGAAGAAACTAATCTTGTTCTTAATTGGGAGAAATGCCACTTCATGGCTAATGAAGGGATTGTCCTTGGGCATAAAGTTTCTGAAAGAGGCATAGAAGTTCATAGAGCTAAGGTTGAGGCAATTGAGAAGATGCCATGTCCAAGAGACATCAAAGGTATTCATAGTATCCTTGGTCATGCTGGTTTCTATAGAAGGTTTATTAAAGACTTTTCTAGGATATCAAAATCCCTTACTAATCTTCTTCAAAAAGATGTACCCTTTGTTTTGATGATGATTGTAAGGAAACTTTTGAAACTCTTAAGAAGGCTTTAACTACAGCCCCTATTGTTCATCCACCTGATTGGAGTGTACCCTTTGAAATAATGTGTGATGCTAGTGATTTTGCTGTAGGTGATGTCCTTGGGCAACGAATTGATAAGAAGTTAAATGTTATCCATTATGCTTGTAAGACTCTAGACGCTGCTCAAAGGAATTATGCTACTACTGAAAAGGAATTTCTAGCTGTCGTTTTTGCTTCTGATAAGTTTAGGCCCTATATTGTAGACTCAAAAGTCACCATTCATACTGATCATGCTGCTATTAAATACCTTATGACAAAGAAGGACGCTAAGCATAGGCTTATTAGATGGGTGCTGCTTTTACAATAGTTTGATCTACATATAGTAGATAGGAAGGGTGCTGAAAACCCTATAGCTGATAATTTATCTCGATTGGAAAACATCTCTTTTGACCCTATGCCTGTTAATGATAGTTTCCCAAATGAGTAGTTAGCCGCAGTAGGGGTAAGCTCGCGAGGGAACCCTTGGTACGTTGATTATGCTAACTTCATTTTCTCCAAGTATTTGCCTCCAACTTTTACAGCTCAGCAAAGAAGGAAGTTCTTCTATGATTTGAGGCATTATTTTTGGGATGACCCACACTTATACAAAGAGGGAGTGGATGGTATTATGCGAAGATGTGTTCCAGAATATGAACAAAAGGAGATATTGCGTAAATTTCATGGTAGTGCTTATGGAGGACATCATGCAGGAGATAGAACTGCACAAAAGGTGCTACAATCAGGTTTCTACTGGCCTACCCTTTTTAAAGATGCAAGAAAATTTGTTTTATCTTGTAATGAATGTCAGCGTGTTGGTAATATTTCTAGACGCAATGAAATGCCTATGAACTACTCTCTAGTTATTGATCCTTTTGATTGCTGGGGATTCGACTATATGGGTCCTTTCCCTCCTTCGAAAGGTTACACTCATATTCTTGTTGCCGTTGATTATGTTACTAAGTGGGTAGAAGCCATTCCTACAAAGAGTGCTGACGGGGAGACCTCTCTAAGAATGCTTAAGGATGTTATCTTTCCTAGGTTTGGAGTGCCTAGGTATCTCATGACTGATGGGGGTTCTCATTTCATTCATCGTGGTTTTAGAAATACCCTTGCTAAATATGATGTTAGTCATAAAATTGCTTCAGCCTATCACCCCCAAACTAGCGGGCAAGTAGAGTTATCAAATAGAGAAATTAAATCCATCTTGCAAAAGACTGTTAATAGATCTAGAAAAAACTAGGCTAAAAAGTTGAATGATGCTTTATGGGCTTATAGAACTGCTTACCAAAATTCTATGGGGATGTCTCCTTATAAAATGGTTTATGGGAAAGCTTGTCACCTACCCTTAGAATTAGAACACAAAGCTTACTAGCCAGTTAAAGAACTAAATAGAGATTGTAAGCTCGCTGGTGAGAAAAGATTATTTGACTTAAGTTCTTTAGATGAATGGAGGAGTGAAGCCTATGAAAATGCTAGGCTCTTTAAGGAAAAAGTTAAAAGATGGCATGACAAGCGAATACTTAAGAGAGAATTTCATGTTGGTGAGAAAGTTCTATTGTATAGGTCTCGTCTCAGATGTTTTGCAGGAAAGCTACTCTCAAAATGGGAAGGACCTTTCATTATTGAAGAAGTATACCGTTCAGGAGCAATACAAATTTCTTCTTTAAAAGATAATACTACACAAGTAGTGAATGGGCAGCGACTCAAGCACTATATTGCTGGAGAATATTATAATGAAGATGTTGATGCCTTCAAGTTATAACTACGGAGAAATTCATAAAGGACCAAATTCATAGACCCGCAGAGTCTGTTTTCAAATAGGTAATAGTTCTGGTAAGAAAAGTTCCGCAAAAATACAATCCAACTATATTTTTACACTTTTCAGTCAATAAGGGAAGTTACGAAGCGAAAAAGGGACGGAAACGGAGCCAGGGTGGCCCACACCACCCAGTGGCGCGGGCCCACCCCTGGCCACGCCACCAGGTGGTGAGGCCACCCGGGACTCCGCCTCCGACCCGTTTTCACCCAGTACCTTCCTCTTGTTATGAAAATTCATAATATATAACCCCCCTGGATCTTCCGAGGTTCGTATATCGTGTTTTCATCGTGTTTTTGTTTCGATCTGTTTCTGCCAAGTAGAATCCCAGATTTGTAGCCACAATGTCTTCCACTGGATCAACCGAGGGAGATTCCTTAGAAGATATCATCAACCCATACATGAGAGAATTGAAGATTCATCCCAAGGAGTTGTTGCTTGAAGGTGGGGAGGTCCGGATTAAAGAGGTTCAAGGCCCTAAAGGTGAAGGAAGTCTGGAGGACAGGATGGAAGAACTGGAGCAAGAAGTCTTTAGGTACAAGAAGATGGCGGAGCGTGAAGTGGATATCATCCATAAGATTTGTTCCGAACTCATCACCGAGCACCAAACGGAGACTGCTGAACTCAAAGACGAAGTCCTCTCACTCCGCCAAACAACCAATGAACTTCAAGCACAGTTCTATGACGTTCAAAATACAAACTGTGAGTATGAGGCTAGATTTAAACGCATAAGTGCTGCTGCAAGTTTCAGGATGTTGGAAACCACGATGTCCTTTGTTGATGCGAAGCCTTTACCCTGGAAGACGGACGAAGATGAGAGGATACCACCACCTAAGGAGTAATTCTTCATCAGGTTTGGCATCCCCTTGGTTTGTTCCAAGCTTGGGGGAGTGATGCGGTATCACATCACTATCTTCTATCTTTTTACCTTATTAGAAGAGTCATATCATGAATAGAGGAGTTATTATGTAGTATGGTTTGCATTATGGAAGTGTCCCCTCTATCGTTAGATATGTATCCTTGGTGTGAGTTGCCGTTATGAAATATTAATGAGAAGTTCTATCATTCACTCTTTTTCATAGCTTATATTAGTTTTCAATTCGTGGTTATATGATTGATCTTGTTGTTAGTATTGGTATCACTTTGGGATCATTGAGTTAATTTAGTTGGTTTTGGCAAACCTGGCTCGGTCAGTAGCAACACTATTTTTGAGAGTTGAAAGAAAAGACAAAAATACCTTTAAAGAAAATAATTTCATCATCTTTCTTTCTTGATTTGCTCATAAGTCTAGTATTCTCTAGTTAAGATCTTTTGTGCTTCCAACGAAGATTGCATGTTTGTCTTTATCACTTGTATGTTTGTTTGTTTCCTTCAACTCTTATACTTGCTACCCAACCTTGCTAGCCAAAAACCTATACTGAGAGGGTATTCTTCTCGTGCATCCACTCCTTTAAACCAAAAACTTTGCCATTTGTGTCCACCATACCCACCTATTAGCATTATTGCTATTCCAATTAAATTCTTGTTTTATCTACCTCCCAAATTAAACTTGTTATGTGAAAATTAGTGATTAAATCTCTCAAGAACTTGATGGCACACTTTACTTTCTTGCACTTAATAAACTTGAACCATTGTGCTCACCTATGTTGTGTATATGCTTGCGCTTTGTAAGTTGTGAATTAGCAGAACCATGCTGTCATGGGGAATGCTTTCAACATTGCACTGGTACTTTGTACCAAGTTGATATTATGTTCTTTTGTCTATGGATG
Source organism: Avena eriantha (assembly GCA_910589775.1). Taxonomy (NCBI): domain Eukaryota; kingdom Viridiplantae; phylum Streptophyta; class Magnoliopsida; order Poales; family Poaceae; genus Avena; species Avena eriantha. The sequence goes on from OU342746.1 coordinate 76,756,407, forward strand.
TCGTCGGTGTGAAATGAAAGGGGAGCTTGTAAGTCCATGGAGTTATGCATATGTGTTAGAGAAACGCCTGGGCCGCTGGTCTAATCCATGCTGACATGGTGGAAACCTGCAGCGTAACCATAATGAGCATCTATGAAGCATTCTTCTTATAAAAAAGAGTTAGAGATTGAGAAAAGGAGAAAAAGAAAAAAAGAGATTATGAAAAGATGAAAGAGAGAAAAAAGCACCATATTCCCATGGTAAATAAGAAGATTGCTGAGATGCTTGTTGTCTACTTGCCTTGTCATTTTGATATGGGGATTCTTCTGTATCATCGGGCAAGGGGTACCTAGTTGACGGTTCACACATACGCTTACGATGAGAAGAACTTACCGGTGACTAAACTTGAGTAGCATGAGGAGAGGCCCTCCTATTCAAGGGACATGAGATTCTCAACTTACAACTTGTCCATGCATATCCTCATATTTGATCACTTTAACCTTAATCACCTAAAGATGCCTATGATAGGGGCAATGAGAGCTGAAAGCTAGTAAGGATCATAATTTTTGGGACCTCTTTATGAGACTTGCAATCCCTGCTTCCCTCTTTGAAGGGCCTTTCTTTTACTTTGTAGTTGAGTTAGTAAACTTATTCCCTTCTATCTCAGCAAGTATTTTGAGTTGTTGTGTTTCATTCATTCATATGATGGTTTATTCAATCATGTTTCTTATGTTCCTTGCTTTGCACATTGCTCTTATCTTGATGTTTACTACTTTGAAAGCTATCTTTGAAAACCAGTTATTTGTAAACTCCAGCAAATTATCAACTATTCTTCGACCAAGAGCTAAGTTTGCCATTACCAATTATGATTCACTTTATGTATCTTTATTGTGTTTTCTTTACTCATTGCAAGTTGAGTTATATAATATTGAGTTGTCTTCTATTATGATCTATGCATTTGATGGATGTGATGCTTCTTGTCCGTATTGTTTTATCGACTCTTCACTCCATAAACCTGAGGCCATGTTTATTGAGCTCAATTTCGCTTGAGGACATGCGAAGTGTAAGCTTGGGGGGAGTTGATACGTCCATTTTGCATCAGTATTCTATGTCTTAATTCACTATTATTCATTGATATATTTCATATTGAGAGGTGATACTTATGTTATTTCATCTGTTTTTGCAAGGTTGATGAATTTTGGAGCATGGAACGCTGCAATCAGGATTTTGATGGAAAAGGTGTTGTTTGGAGGCAAAATTCGCGAAGATCATAAAATTCGGGAAAATATACGGAAAATCCTATTTTTCCAGAAGACTAAAGATGCCAGAAGACGGAGTGGAGATGGGCCACGGGGGGCCCACACCACCCCCCTGGCGCGGGCAGCCCTGGCCACACGAGCAGGTGGTGTGGCCGCCCTGGCCCACCTCTAGCTCTCTTCTCTGACGTATATCATCCTCCTGAAACCCTAAGACTCAGGGAGTGACCATAGAAAGATTCCGCCGCCTCTGCGGGGCGGAAAACACCAAGAGAGAAAGATCTCTCTAGCAGACATATTTCTGCCGGGGAAATTCCTTCCCGGAGAGGGGAGATCGTCGCCATCAACACCACCATCAAGCTGGACTTCATCGGGATCATCATCATCATCACCACCATCATCACCATCAGCACCCTCATCACCATCTCCATATTGCTGTAAAAATTGTGTTGAATCTTGCATTAGTTCATAGGGGAAACTTTCCGGGTGTTCATTACTCTTTGTAGTTGATGCAATTGAGTGAACCATTGAATTATTGTTTATGTTCAGATTGTTATACATCATTATTCCATCTCTTATCATGATCCATATGATGTCTTGTGAGTAGTTTGTTTTGTTCTTGAGGACATGGGAGAAGGCATGTTGTTAGTAGTGGAGTTGTGTTGAGAAAGATTGAATGGTTTGATATTTAAGTTGTGGTGTACTTCTTCTAGTGGTGTCATGTGAACGTCGACTACATGACACTTCACCTATATGGGCCTAGGGGAATGCATTGTGTATTTGGCTACTAATCGTAGGGGTTGCCTGAGTGACAGAAACCTGAACCCTCGTTAGGAAACCATTGCACAAGGGACGTATGGGTCTTAGAGTTTAAAGTGGTGGTTAGGTTACTACCTTAATTACTTTCTTGTACTTACGGATGTTTGCAAGGGCTATAATCACAAGTATGTATTAGTCCTGGATGGATCGGTACAGTAGCACAGGTTCACCCACACAACACTTAGCAAGCTAAAGAAGATTAATCAACTATATGAAGTGAAAGCACTTGACAGTCTTCCCATGTGTCCTCGAGAACGTTTGGTCATCTTAAGTAATACAACCGGCTTGTCCTTTGCTGCATAAAGGATTGGGCCACTTGATGCATTTATTCCTACTGTCTTTTAGTTACTCGTACTTTGTTTACTTGCTTTATCAAAAACCCCTAAAAATCTGTTTGCTAAGTATTTGCAGAGAATTCCTGATCCATACCCTAGCCAGCACCTTCTGCTCCTAGTTGGGTTCGACACTCTTACTTATCGAAAATACTGCGATACACCCCCTATACTTGTGGGTCATCAGGAAGTTCTTTCTCTACCTGCCCCTCAAGCCCCCCTCTCACTGAGGCCCAATCTCCCCCAACAATGGCGCCGAATGTTCTAGAAGGGGAGGGCTCCTCCCGGTACGGTCTTCTTGTTCTACTTCTTCTCCATGTCCTTCTCCATCATGATCTTATTCTTCTTCTTCTTGTTTTTCTTGTTCTTCTTGCTCTTCCTCTTCTACGTATTATAGGCCGACCGTGGATCCAGAATCCACCATGACAGAGGCATTGCAGGACCTGTTCGGTCCCGTTCCACGTCTCAGCGAGTTAGCGAATCTCCACACTATTATTTCTCTGAGTTGTAATGTGGATTTCTTAGATCATGTCTGCCCCGCATTTTGTTTTTTGTGAGTGGTATTAGTTTTATGATTATGACTGGATCTCTTGGTCTTTCCTTAATACCGTTGTTCATAGATTCAATGGGGATTTTGTGATTAAGATTAGTTTATCATGATTATGACTATATATCTAGGTCCATTTTTAATACTGATGTCCATAGATTCAATGATTTTTTTATTTTTATTAGTATTCACCTGGAACCTGGAGTGTAATTATAGAATTTCTATTTCAATTAACATGAACGATGCAGCGATCGAAGGCCGAGTACCGTGACAAGGTGGCCGCGATCAGTGCCAAGATTGACAACCAACAAGAGCTTGCACGCTCCCTCACCCAAGCTAATGAGAGCCTAGTCAAGCAATTATCTATGTAAAAGGAGATCTCACTTGATTTTGCATGTGACATCGTGAGGCTACAGAAAGTGTTCGACCATAACTTGAACAAGCACGAACAGGCCATCAAGATAATAATCAAGCTCATTGAGGAGAAGAAGAATCTGGAGAAAAGGTGCACCCTCTTGTAGGACGAAGTCACCGAGGCACTCATAGGACGCATCGAGGAAACCAAGGCTGCCATCCGAGCCTACCATGATAGGAACCGTTGCCTGGATGCAGTGAAAGAGATGAAGGAGGAAATGAGCAGAGGGATCACCATACTCAAGGGTGTTCGGAAAGAGAACAAGGAGCTAAGGTCTTGTCTGGAGGCATATCGGAGCAATGCCCAAGTCTGATTCATGTTAGAGGGGGCACGAATATCAGTTTGTGCTCCACTTTTTTGTAATATTTAGAGTTCAGGGAGCAATGCCCAAGTCTGATTCCCATTATAGGGTACAATAAGAGAGAATCCTAGGGCAACTCTTTATCTATCTAGACATGTGTAGGTGTTCATGTTCATGAATGTACACCATGAGCTCTTTCCATTCTGTATCTAGACATGGGTTTCTAAATTATGAGTTTGCCACTACTATTTGGTGACATTGGAAAAAACCCACATCACACTAAACTACAAATAAACCTTATTTGTCTTTCAAATTATGATAGTGCCACTAGTCGATTCATAAAATGTTGATTAGTCCTAGATTGCTTCTTCCTTGAAATTATGTCAGTGCCACTAGTCGATTCAGTTAATTATGGAAACTAACCACCTTGTCCTAGTGAACTGAACAAACCATACTATATATTTTTGTTGTAGGGAAAGAGGCAAAAGCTCAACCAGGACCTGGTGACCTGGCTAAATGACAAGATAGCCATCCAAAGGGAGAAGCAGAATTCCCAGAAACTAGCCTTTGACCACCTCCGCGCTGAAGTCACGGTCCTTTTTGACAAATGCCAGAAACTGAAGGAGATAAACGCCGGCTGGGAGAAACTTCACAGGGAAGGTCGTACCTTGGCTAGTAAGCAGATGGAGATCATGAAAGGGATCATGAAGGAAAATCATATGGTTACAGACGAACTGCTCGAATCCCTGATGGAGCACTGGAACCTGCGGCAGGCGCACGACAAAGTACTGAAGGAGCTGGCCGATATTTGGGAGGAAAGCAAGCAGCTCCGGGCCAGGCTCTCTTGAACCCAACATATGTCTATTTAGTACTGAACTGCCTGTTTTATCCTCTGAAGTGCTGATTTTGTAAACGTGAACTTAACTCTATGCATGATATGTGTGTTCATCTGAAATTAATTTGCTTGAGGATTAAGTTTGGCTTAGTTAAGAAAGTGCAATTGCAAGTCTTACAGTTAACTATTTTCAGGCATTGGCACAGCATAAATTATTCATCTCGAATTTCCTTTATCCTCTTTAGTATGTCCTTGTTCACCCTCGCGTGCCTTCTTCAATTCCTTCAACAGATCCACAATGCAGTACTCTAGCTTCTTCTTGTCTTCCCTGAGCTGATCCTCTCCTTTTCTACATTATGAATCAGCAACCTGTGACTATCCTGAAGCTTCTTTGTAGTTCCAACAACCAATCTCCCATTGATTCTGTCACATAGTTCTGACTGCAAATTCTCGGTTTCTTATTCCATCTCCTTATTTCGTACAGACAACTTGTAATTTTCCAACTCATACATCTCCCATAACTGGGCCAAACATTTCTTAAGTGCATCTGGCCACTCAAGATCCACCCACTCTACTGCTTTACACACCGGGCCAACCTAAAAAAACACACTATCGTCTTATGGACACACAAGATACATTTTTCTTCATGTCACTGTTGTGCATAATGTAAACAAACCTGATTTGTACATCCCAAAAACCTTCTCCCAGTGTTACTGCCTTCGAATACAATGTATCCCCTCAGTTTTAGCCCATGGTCACATGATACTTCTCCATTGATATCTAGGCCCTCCCATTAGGAGTCTTGGATCGACCGTGGTACCTATAAGTAAACTCAAAGCTAGAATTGAACACGATTGCATGCACATATGGAGCTCAGATCGAGGGATTTACCAATTCCTAACCCTAGCCCGAGAAAATGGAGGGACTCACATCATGGAAGGAATACTTGGTGTCGGAGAGAAGGCTGTCGCTGCTCGACTGGTCGTCCTCGTCGTTCTAGGACAACATGGCGAATGCATCATTATCGGCGAGGGCGTCGGCGTCGATGAGGAGAGAGAGAGAGAGAGCAAAAGAGTGGCGAAAGTGAAGTGTGTCACCACTACAACAAGGACTAAATTGGCATGTTACAATAATTTAATGGATACCATGCCCTCTCCCTAGATTACTGTCTCCTGCCTAATAGGGTTTCTCTTCATACATTCTTATTTAAAATATTAAACCTGTACTCCCTCCATCCCAGTTTCATTGCCTAAGGAAAACATACTAGTATATTACATCATCTAAAGAAACAAAATCTTGTCAACTACAAGGTACTTATGCATCACTTGTTCAGTCATGGTTTCACAAAACATTATATTACAATCTCTCAACAAACATAATCATAGAAACAAGTATATTACATCAACTCAAGAAACAAAATCATGTCAACTACAAGGTACTTACACATCACTTGTCTAGTCATGGTTAAACAAAACATTACATTACAATCTCTCAACAAACAAAATAATAGAAACAAGTACAGTACATCATCTCAAGAAACATAATCATGTCAACCACTGTATTTATACATCACTTGTCCGGTCATGGTTTGACAAAGCATTACATTACAATCTCCCAACAAACATAATAATAGAAACAAGCATAGTACGTCATCTCAAGAAACATAATCATGTCAACTACAATGTACTTATGTCTTATTACAACAATGATGGTTTCAGTGAGTGACATGTCCGAAAATCTCAACAGCTTGCACAACATTATATCGCAATCTCTCAACAAACAGAATCATAGAAACACGGTCTAAATGCAACAACAGTCAATGTTACAAATACAGGCATGGGAACCCTGCGGTCCATATGACAAGCCTAGGGTAGCAGCTGTCATTAGATCTCATCAACGTCGACCACCTCATCCTGTTCAGCCACTACAGGGGCCTCTACATCCACTATAACCTGTTCAACAACATAAGAAATGGTACCAAGGAAGAACACCTTCTTGGTTCACTTCTTTCGTCGCATAATCTGCATAAGATCTTTAGTTCCAAAACATCTATGAATTGCTGCTTCTTATGATGCCACCACCGGATTTGTGCCATTTGCTTAGGGCCAATACTGATTTCCTTACTGATCATCTCTCTCATTTCATCAAGAGTTATGTTTTTGGAACCGATAGTGATCTCCACAGTACATGACAAAACTGGCTTATTAACTCCCTCATCATGTTTTGCCATGCATGAATCTAGATTAGCATCTATTAGTCTGTAGTCTCTAGGAGCGGAAGCTCGAGCAGCAAGATCTCCAGCATCTGCATACATATCATCAATGATCGCTTCAACTTTCACCTTACGATCAGCTTCACAACACTCCCAAACCATCTGAAGCTCATGGGAGTGCTCAATTTGCATATAGGTATCATTCATGTTGCGCCACACCAATTTTGTCCTCTGTCTAGAACCCTAGGGAATCCTAGCATGAAGCATATCTACCAACTGTGAAACAGACACAACCTCTTTGCAATTCACAAGCAGATGCACATCTTGCCCGAACACAACCCTCCCGCAACCAAAATCTAGTTTTGTAGTGTACTGGCGAACATGAACTGTGAACTCATATAGGTCCCTTGTATCAAAGCTGTGCCTAATTTGATTAAAAAGTGGAACTTTTCAGTTCATTCGATTCTATTATGCCGTAACTAATCTACTTGTAAGATAAGGTACAGATAAGAAAAATTCACCTCTCGCTCTTCTCCTGGGTTTTTCTCTTCAAGATATGGGTGCCGCATCCAACCACCGGAGCCGAACAATCTGCCGCCGGCCTTGCTTTTCTCTTCAATCCGCTGCTCGTAGGTAACTTGGGAGCAGAATCCTTGCTGACCTCCTCACTAACCGAGACTGAAGACCTCGCCCCGATGGACCTGAATCAGTTGGGATGTAGCTACAACCTTCGCCTTGCAAGACATGATGGGCCACCGCTGCTGGATTCAATGTCGGGGAAGGGAGAAAAAAGGACCTCCGCCGCCGGCAGATTTAGGGTCGGGGAAGGGAAGAAAAAGGACCGCCATCGCTGCATCCAGATTCAGTGTCGAGAGTTAGGAAAGTACAGTAATGGATTTGCCCCTACGACACGTGCAGGGTGGCTAAGAAGAGAGACTGACGGAGAAGGGGCACATTAGGAACTAGTGTAATGGAATATCCTAACTTAACGTGCGTGATTTGAAAATATTAGGTTTGGCCATCATTCACTCGAAACACCCCTCTCAGCAATTGGCGCCCCAACTTTTCGAATCATGGTGATTAAAATCAACTCGGGTACCGCCATGCACTGGGTTCTCAACTTTCTGGCCGCAAAATGATATTATCGTGGTCGTGGCCGGGGGATAGTCGTGTGCAGCAGTGGAGTGACTCTACACCTGCAGCACCCCATGTTCCCAAGCATACGAGGAGTACCAGGATATGTTGTGTTTCATCCATATCGATGCAAATGGCAAGGACACCCACACCAACCACCAATAAAAGTTTGTTAATGACCTCAAGGAAGACCCTGAGTCCGGCTACAAACAAAGTCAGAAGAACAGACCCCACCGAAAGGGCAAGGGGAAGAAGAAAGAGGAAGCGTCCCAGGATTCAGATGATATGGATGATGACACGGAGCCCAAGCCCGCCAACAAGGGAAATGGCAAGGGCAAGAACCCCTTCGAAAAGAAGGCTCTAGTCTACCACACTTTTCCTTGGCACTCCCACCGTCCGTGCCCAGAAAACCTCTCTAAGGATACTGTTGGTCATCGTACCTGAAGTTCCCTAGTACGTCAGGTGGTTAGAGATTCCAATTACTTGGGACATAAAAGATCACCCAGAGCTCATCCCAACAGAGAACCAGTATGCCATGGTCATCAACCCCCCGATTGATGGCAGCGAGTTCACCAAGTGCCTCGTGGACAGTGGAAGCAGCATCAACATCATGTACCTAGGTACACTACACAAGATGAACTTGACGGAGACCCAGCTAAGGCAGAGTAACACCATGTTCCATGGCGTCGTCCCTGGCCGACTATCTAACTCCCTTGGCTACATCACGCTTCTAGTCGCCTTTGGTGATGTTAATAATTACCACCAAGAGCGCATGGACTTTGAATTAGTGCCCTTCAAGAGCTTGTACCACGTCATATTTGGACACTACATCTTCCACTTCTTCCTCTCCATGCCATGCTTCGTCTACAACAAACTCAAGATAGCTAGACCAAAAGGCATCATCACCGTTGCCGGAAGCTTAACCAAGGAAAGTGCGAGCTGAGTGACGTCGCCTTCATCGAAGCGGTTCTCTATGGTGAAGAGTTCCAGGAGATCCAGCGCCAGGTCGACGCCTCGGAGATGCCGACTTCGAAGAAGCAGACTTCGGACTCCAAGCCCGCATTCAAGGCGACCATCAAGACCAAGCAGATGGAACTTGTTGAAGGAGATTCTTCCAAGACCACCTCCATCGGCACGGACCTGTATCCCTAATAGGAAAGCGCATTCGTCAAGTTCCTCCATGAGAATAGGGACATCATGGCCTGGCAACCTACTGACATGAAGGGTGTACCTAGGGAACTTGCCGAGCACAACTTAAACATCGATCCTGAAGAAAAACCAGTGAAACAACCTCTACGACGCTTCGGTGATGAATAACGACAAGCTATAGGCAAGGAGCTAGCTAGGTTAGTTAAGGATATTATTATCCGAGAAGTTATTCACACCAAGTGGGTGGCCAATCATGTACTTGCCCCAAAAAGGGAACGAAATAATAAAGAATGGGTGTTGATTACACCAGCTTGAACAAATCGTCCCCGAAGGATCCGGTTGCTTTGCCTCGCATTGACCAAGTCATTGACTCGATGTCTGTCTCGGGACTTCTGTGTTTTCTCAAGGCATACTCAGGATACCACCAAATCAAGATACGAAATTCAGACCAATTGGCCACTTCGTTCATCACACCTTACGGCACATACTGATATGTCACAATGCCCTTTGGGTTGAAAAATGTCGGTGCTACGTACCAGTGGATGATGCAACATTGCCTACATGACCAAATACGTCACAACATACACGCTTATGTGGACGACAATGCGGTGATGTTAAAGAAATCAAATGATCTCATCATCGACTTGCAGGAAACCTTCGACATCCTCCGGAAGTACAACATGATGCTTAACCCAAAGAAATGTGTCTTCGGGGTCCCATCCAGTAGCTTCATCATTTCACATCACGAAATTGAGGTCAACCTGGAGAAGATCAAGGCCATCCTGGACATCAAACACCCGACATGATTGAAGGACATACAACGGCTTACAGGCTGTGTTGCAGCAGTTAGCCGGTTCTTCAACTGAGTTGGAGAGAAGGCTATGCCGCTCTACAAGTTTCTCAAGAAGGCGGACAAATTCATATGGACGGATGAGGCAGATGCAACACTTCAAGAGTTGAAGAGAATACTCTCCCTGGCACCAATACTTGCAGTACCGGAGTCAATGGAGCTAATGTTAATATACATGGCGACAACCAACCGGGTTATCAACATCGTCATCATGGTGGAGCACAAGGAGCCAACACACGAGCACGGAGTTCAGCGACCAGTTTACTCTGTAAGCGAGGACTTGAGGGAATCTAAGCAGTGTTACCCGTACTACCAGAATCTAGCTTATGGAGTTTTCCTTGCTTCATGGAATCTAAGGCGCTACTTCCAGGAGCACCATACCATAGTGGTGAGCAAAGCTCAACTGTTCAACATCAACAACAACAACAATGCTACAGGAAGGATGGCAAAGTGGGGCATCAAGCTTGCCGCCTTCGAAATCACCTACAAGAGGCACGACTCTATCAAATGTGAAGCATTAGTGGATTTTATTGCAGATTGGATAGAACCACCGGAAGATACTCCTGTGCCAGAGTTAGAGTATTGGGTCATGCACTTTGACGGATCCAAGTTTACTCAATGGCTCCGGGGATGGTGTATTAATGCAATCACCAACAGGAGAGAAGCTATAGTACTGCAGATCCACTTCAACGCTGCCAACAACATGACGGGATATGAGACCCTCATTCGTAGACTTCGTGTGGCCAAGGGTATTGGCATCAAGTGCATAGTTTGTTGTGGAGATTCCAACTTGGTTGCCCAGCAAGTGGCTAGCACCTGGACCACGTGGAACCCTATGATGGCGGCATATCAAGACGAAGTAGACGAGATAGGCAAGTGCTTCGATGGCTAGGAAGTCAAGTGCGTCAAAAGGGAGAACAATGAGGCGGTAGATCTACTATCTAAGCTTGGATCAGCTCGTCGACCAAATTCGCCTGGCATTTTCCTAGAGCATCTACGGACACCATCCATGAAAGGAGCAGACCTTGACAACCTGGATAGAGTGGACTCATTTGTTAATGAAGTAACACTTACCTCTCCATCTTGGACGAAACCGTTCATGGACTACCTTCAAGACGGAACACTACCCGATGACAAAGTCGAAAGCCGACATATAGTAAGCAGAGCAAAAGGCTACGTCATAATTGATGGACAACTATACAAAATAAGTACCACATGAGTATTCCTACGGTGCGTCTCCCAGTAGCAAGGTATGGATATCCTTAGAGAGATACATCTCAAAGATTGCGGGCATCACGTCGCGCCCCAATCACTGGTCACCAAATCCTTCCGGCAAGGATTCTACTGGCTGACCGCCAAGGCGGACACTGATAAGTTGGTGTAGACTTGTATTGCATGTCAATTTTATGCAAGGCAAACACATGTTCCAGCCAAAGAATTGCGAACAATATCAATTACTTGGATGTTTGTAGTCTGGGGGATTGACATGGTTAGTCCTTTGCAAACAACACCTTGTGGATTTACGCATCTGTTAGTAGAAGTTGATAAATTCACTAAATGGATTGAAGCTAAACTCATTAGAAAGCTTGATTTTGGCAACAACCCTGAAATTTGTCCAGAATCTAGTGGTGAGATTAGGCCTCCCACATAGCATCATCACCGACAACAACATCAACTTGTCACTCAGAGAAGTTGAGGAGTATTGTCATGAAAAGGGCATACGCCTTGACCTAGCATCTGTGGCACATCCATAGTCAAATGGGCAAGTAGAGCGAGACAATGGACTAATTCTGCAAGGAATCAAGCCGCACTTATAGGCACCGCTACATAGAGCAGCTAGAGCCGAGGCGGAGGAGTTACCATCTGTCATGTGGACTTTGCGAACAACACCCAACAGATCTACGGCCTTGACCCCTTTCTTCATGGTCTATGGAGCAGAAGCAGTTCTACCATCCGACATACTCCATGATGCACGAAGATTCGCCGCCTATGATGAAGATGACGCTGAAGAATCCAGACAGCTATCTGTGGACCTGCTCGAGGAAGAAGATGTATTGTCATGATAGAGATTCGCCATCTACTAATAGAAGCTACATAGCTACCATAGTCACAGTGACATGGGTATACCTTATATGTACTTGAGATTAGCCTATACGGCCTAGCCCAAGAAGGAGTCCACGGTGCGAACGAGGCCCACTAAGGATTCGGGTGGCCCATAGGAATTCGACTTCTTGAAGGACACGGCAAAATGTAGATAGAAATTTCAAGGGAAAACCCTATTCTATAACCGACTCGACCAGCTATCCCGAGACCTAGCCTACCTATATAAAGGCTTGGAGGGGGCAGCGAGGAGGACAATCCACAACCCTCGCATACACCTCGCTAGATTGCATCTACGCACCCCTTGTAACTTTTGACTCTCTCGATAATCAAGAGCAGACAAACAGTAGTAGGGTCCTCTTCGAGGCCTGAACCTGGGTAAAACCTCCTGTCACCTATGTGCTTGTTTGCTAGCCGATCGATGCCTCCAGCGCTCCCCAATTCCTTGAACCTAAGTCCATCGACGATAAACACTGATGTGTTAACTCCTAGCACAAGCGCTATCCATGCACCCGAATATTACAAAAGGTTATAGAATTTCCATGATAGATGTACAAGACATTTATGTCTCAAGCCCCCTCTTTCGAATCAACGATTCGATTGCACACACCGGGGGCTCCTCCCATAGGGAGCGATGAAATAAAAATCGATGAAAGATAAAAAAAACGACAGCTATCAACAATTGTTCAAAGTCCCCACTCGAGTCTATGACTCGAGTAGGCACTCGGGGGCTACTCCCATAGGGAGTGGTGGTCGTGCACCCTATGAAAAAGAAAAAATACATTATACATGGCAAAAAGAATTGATCACATCCACACCATGGCCATTCGAAGCATTCGGCGACTCTGCCTCACAATAGCTGAATATAACCTATGAAGATACAATGTCTCCTGGGTCACCCGAATCACCTCCGCGGTGAATAAACTTTTGGATGCCGTGTTAATAATGTGAAGGTAAGACCTGCAAAAGGCCTGGCAACACACCTAATGTGCTCTACCAGAAATGATCGGTGCCGACATGTGCAATGAAAAAGGCCTCAATGGACGCATCGATTGCTCACACCCAAACACTGGAATTCGACACTATAAGACCTCCGCTGCAGGAGTTGAATTACACAAGAATTATTCCGAATTTGAGTCCGGGCTCGTAGTCTCTGAAGGATGAGAACCCACTATGTAGCATCTACATCGATAATTCAAGCATTGTATACGTCATTAGTCCGATTCTTTGTAGGAACTACCCGTAATAACGAACTTGCAAAATGGATCTGTTTATCATAAAGAGATTCGTTGTTCCTGACCCTGCTTCACCTTAATTGTTATTTGAACATGTTTCATTTGATTTAAGTATAGACGACCAGTTACTAGAAAATCAGAATCATCTGCTGGACTCGCTTTGATTCTTAACAATCTTATCTGGCTCGCTTTTCTTAAGTTACCTTACTTACAGACTTACTGACTGGATGTGGCACTCGAGTTTGAGTAAATAGCGTTGTGTTTCCCTAAGGCAGTTAACTGATCTTGATCCGTCAGATGAATCAGGCATGCATATCGATAATCCCTATGACATAAACTGTGGCACTCGAAAGAACTTTGGATAAGCCTATGCACTCAAAAGACTTATAGTCTCCACCCGAATCTACGATTTGGCTAGACACTCGGGGGCTACTAACATAGGTATAACTTAGAGGTACTTGACATTAGCCTATATGGTCTAGCCCAAGAAGGAGTCCATGGTGCGATCAAGGCTCACTAAGGATTCGGGTGGCCCACATGAATTCGACTTCTTGAAGGACATGACAAAGTGTAGAGAGAAATTTGAAGGGAAAACCCTATTCTATAACCGACTCGACCTGCTATCCCGAGACCTAACCTCCCTATATAAAGGCTAGGAGGGGGCGGCGAGGAGGACAATCCACAACCCTCACATTCACCTCGCCAGATTTCATCTGCGCACCCCTTGTAACTTTCGACTACCTCGATAATCAAGAGCAAACAAGCAGGAGTAAGGTCCTCTTCGAGGCCTAAACCTGGGTAAAACCTCATGTCCCCTATGTGCTTGTTTGCTAGCTGATCGATGCCTCCAGTGCTCCCCAATTCCTCGAACCTAAGTATATCAATGATGGACATTGATGAGTTAACCCCTTGTCACGCTGCATTAGGCATCCCTCATTTAAAGAGGGGGATCTGGTGCTTTGTCTCAAGCAGCAAAAGTCCCACAAACTATCCCTACTTTGGGAAGGACCATTTGTCATAAGCAAAGCATTGCTCAATATTTCCTATTACCTCGTTGATATTTGCAAGTTGAAAGATAGGCCAAAAGAACGCAAGTGCAAGCAACATTACCCCAATGATAACTATTCGGAGACTAATCGGCCAACATAGCATAGCTACATCTTTTTTCCACTAAGCATATTTTATATTATGTAATAAATACCTTATATAATCAATGAAATAAAGCTTTTCGTTCACTCATATTTGCTGAGTCTTTTGCCTCCTTTAGTTTTCATTTTTGGATGACGTAAACCCTTTATACACAAGTTTGCATTTGCACTTGTAAAAATTCCTCCTACGGGCTTTAGCTTAACTTTTCTACTCTACACATTTTCTGTCATTTTTATGTGGATTCCAAAGTAGTGACTTTTCAGCACTCAAAGATGGCGGTTTTGTTGTTAGGTTCATGATGGTGCTATTAAGCATCATCATCTGAGAACATGATTTTGTGTTGTGAGTCTTCTGTCTCACGAAAGGTCAAGCATATGAACTAGAATAATGGATAAGCCAGCACATGGTTTAAAAATATATACATGCTGGATATAGATAAGTAGTAGGAGGCTTGTAACCAAGTTTTATGCCATACTTCTACAAGTTATCCGCATACATACAAAATATTGTAGAGACACATTTAATACAATAAGTGTTTATGGCTCTACTGTAGGGGACTTCGAGGCTGCATGATCAGCCACAAGAGAATTAGACTTGGCGAGATCATCTAACTCGGAGGATCAGACGCTAGAGTCTGAATCTGCTGGTTCATCATCTAGATATTTGGCAGGCACGAAGACGTCCTCCTTAACCATCTTTGCAACCCTGGTGTCGTAGCCGGCGAGGGAGTTCCTGATAGTGTCGTTGTCAATTTCGCGCCCTTCCTTGTCAAACTTCGGCATGCCAGAGGTCACTAGATCTATGTCGGCTTTGTCGTAATGTGCCTTGACCAAGGACAATGCCATCCTTGCACTAGCCCGACCACAAGATGCTTTCTAGATCTTCACTTTCTCCAGGACTATATGCAGGATTTCAGAATACTTGGCAGAAGAATCTGCCGCCTTGATGGTAATGTCCAGTGGCTTTGCTATCTCCTTGTCCTGGGTGATGGCAGTGTTGATGAAGTTACCAGCAAGAATCATGCACTCCTTTGAATGCGGAGCACCTTCACCCATATTGGTTAAACCAATGCGAGCTGTGTTTTCGTAAGAGATAAGGGTCATGAGCACAACAATAATATATATTTATCTGATTTACTGAATTGACAAAGATGGAGGAAACTGACTGATGGGGATATACCAGTTGGGGTATACCCAGAAGGCCAGTTCGGCTGACTTGGGCCCATGGTGAGTGGGCCTGCATGCACTGTGACTGGAATGCGACTGAAGATAAAGCCTAGCAACTAGAAGCTAAAGGCCCAAGATCTTAGATAGGCCTAATCGGATTAGGTCAAATCCCGTGAAACCTAAACTGATTCGGTTGTAATCCTGTAAACCCTAGCGAGGTTCCCCTATTTAAACCTCCCTAGGGTACTCTGTATACTTATGTGATATTAGCTACCCCATCCAAGCGACTCGCTGCCTAGCCGTCGAGCTCGCCGATCTTGTAATCCACTCACCAGCAATACAATCTACCAGGAAGTAGGTCTTTACCCTACGGGCAGTAGAACCTGGGTAAATCCCTCATGTTTGCTCCCAATATTGCACCGTAGATGGCGACTCGCTCTTGACCCAATCGTATCAATCGCTACCCCTGGTAGCGACTGCCATGGTCATCCCCATGAGAGTGGCGACCACCGTGGGGCCTAGCCAGTCAAGCCTAAGATCTATGGAGAGACCCTACATTCCGATCGATCGGCCGATCGCCACCAGCCGCATGGTTGATAACGAAGGATTCCTCCAGATCCTGCCGAGCAGCTACATCCCGGCGTCGTGCCCGGTCACTCACGGCGTGGGGATGCCGGTCGACACCATCAATCTCTTCATCGGGTTCACGGACGCCATCGACACGGCGGAAACATCGATCATCGGTGGATCGCTGCCACACGATCTGCTCTTGGAGGAGAAGGTCTGCTCCATCACCCACCTTGCCTCCAAGTACGACTTGGCCGCCAGCGACGCGGCCGGGAGCGGCGCTGCTCTCTGCGGCGACGCCTAGGGATGGCAGCCGCAGGGTATGGGTACGGGGGGAGCTACCCCATACCCGTACCTGTCCACTCAGATCTTACCCGTCACCCGTCCCCGAACCCGTGAGTGAGTACAACTTTTTCCCATACCCGTCACCCGACAGGGTAAATGGGTACCCATGGGTCAAAATACCCATGTTTGCAACACATCAAATTTAGAAAAAATATAATTGTAAATCATCTCACATAGTCATGCACTTGAAGTTAATAAACTCATAGCAATGTATAAAGATAAATTGACACGACTCCAGCTAATATACTAGCTCTAAATTACTACACGACGAAAAAACAATTAATTAGTAAGTTTATCTATTTACTCCTGGTTCTGGATTGTCTTTTATCAGTTACTAATTAGCTAGCTAAAGAGGACCTTGCACCAACCGACCATCAATCAGCGCTTAGTTAGCTAGCTAGTAGACTAACTGCTGGGTAACGTACAGCTTCAGAGCCATTTATTCTTAGTGGCTACGTAAGCAAAGTAGTACTATTTGATGCAAAAAATGTGAATTAAACATGCAAACTCAAGCTCACCGCTTAGCAAATCTAGAAACCTGCAGGTCCTGCGTTCAGCACAAGCATCTTAACAGGTTATTTTAGTAATACATCGATCAGTACGTCCATTCAATTGCATTACAATCATTTTTGGATACTATAACAAATCCAACAAAAAATAAACTCGAGCAGTCCGGTGGTACGAGAACGAACATCATGATGCAACATTTTTTATCTTCACCATGACTCAACAAGATCATGGCATGCCTCCACAACTCCAAGCTCCTTGTCCTAATGGGAAACATAAATACATTAATGTATTATTAGTATTTGCATTGTAGAAGATGGATTCTAATACTCATGTTAGGGCATTACTAACCTGCATCCCTTTTGGATGTCTTGAAGGCAAGTCCAAAAGCTAGAATTCCCTTAATGGAATCTATAACAACAAAAAACGTATGCACATGATGCGAACTTGATTAGCAATAGTTAAATAAAGAGAAAGTATAAACATACTACTCTATTTCGTTAACTTTGTATTTGTTTCTTAGCCAATCTTGAGAGCACATCAAAACCTCCACCATATGAGGTGTTAGGCGGCTCTTATGCTCACAAAGTATTCGACCACTTATGCTAAAGGCTGACTTTGAAGCAACCGTCGTCACTGGTATAGCAAAAATATCCCTTGTGACCCGCAGTGTTTCGGACCAATGATCTGAGGCGAGAAATACCCCTCCAACTTCAAAGCGCCAAAGGACATCGAGAAGTATGATCCCATGTATGATGCACCGCTGTGGATTGACACGTACCCCATGGCATGGGGATCGCTAGCCACACGGACCTACTCGCCGCTCGCTACCGCCTACTGATGAAGGAGGGAGCGACCAACCACTGGATCAACACTCTCCCCGAGAACAACATAGACTCGTGGGAAGACATGCGAGATGCCTTCGTCAGACACTTTGAGGGCTCCTACACCCACGCCACCACCATCGCGGACCTAGAGCGTTGCATTAAGGAACACGCGAGTCGACTCGCCATTGGGTCCAACGTTGGCAGGACCTGTGGATCAACGCCTCCGGCATCCACCTGGATACGGCGATCTAGTGCTTCAAGAATGCGTGCCGCTATGAAACTCTAGTCGGCAAGATAAGGAGGGTCTACCAGACGCTCGACAACATCCCCAACCGCCTCAAGATTGCGAAGCGTTACGCGGAGGAGGACCCGAACCAGGACTCAGACGACGAGTCAGGTGGGAAACGCTGCTCGGGCGGCCACGACAACTGCAGGCGCCGTGAGCTGTGCTACAGCAATACTTGCCTTACCGGCAAGCGCCGCAGTGATGGACGAGTCGACTTTGTCGCCAATGCCAACTACAGGGAGCGCGACCCTAAGAACTACTGCCGCGACAGTGGCAACTACCACGCCAATAACGCGTGAGGCCGAAATTTGACCCTAATGCCTTACTTAACCAGCCCTGTGTCCCTGTGTCTGTCATAGTAGGAAGGGGAAGCCCCCCACTTACACCACTGCCGACTGCCACTCTCTCAAAGAGACTGAGAAGGCAAGGCGAGCCAAGGAAGGAGCCAACGACGAACCACCGAGGGACAACAGCAACGCTAGCGGATTCGGCCACATGGGCGGCTCACTGCATACATTCACTAGGCTCGACACAAAGCGCGAGAAGAAGGTGCTAGCCCGCCCAGTCACCATAAACAAGGTGACTCAAGTAGACGTCCCTCGCTTCATCAACTAGTCCGAGAAAAGCATCACCTAGAGCCGCAAGGATCACATGCCCAGGATCGAGTACCCCTGGTGAGTCACTCTGGTGGTCAAGCCCAAAGTGGCTGACTACTGACTCCCCAAGACTCTGATGGATGGCGGGAGCTCCATCAACATACTATACCTGGATTCCTTCAGGAGACTACATCTCGCATAGTCGATGGTCGAATCGACCCACACTACCTTTCACGGCATCGTCCCCGGTCGGAAGGCCTATCCGATAGTCATGGTGATGCTACCAGTCACCTTCGGCATGCCAGCCAACTTCCGCACTGAACGGATCGTCTTCGAGCTGGTGAATTTCCGCAGCCCCTACAACCGTGTTCTGGGGCGATAGGCGTTCGCCAAGTTCATGGCGCCCCCCACTATGCATACAACATGATGAAGCTCCCGAGGCCGCCGGGAATCATCACCATCCATGGCGACCCTGATATGGCTGTAGAATGCGACGATAATGGCGCCAAGCTCACCGATGCCATCATCGCCGAAGAAACAAACCATGCGGACGAGCTCGTGAAGTACGCAAGTGGCATCAACAAGGTCGACCCGACGATCCTGAAGAAGCCCAACTCGGCCAGCGGACTATTAGAAACTAACGGACTGAAGCAACCTTCGAGGCCTCCACACACACCCGCATCGTCGAGCTTATCCCAATCGACTCGAGCCAGAAGGTCATCGTGAGGACCAACATGAGCCATGCATAGGAAAGTGTTCTCATCGAATTCATACGTGAGAATCACGACATCTTCGCATGGAAGGCATTTTACATGCCTAGTGTCCCGAGGGAACTTGCTGAGCACAAATTGAACACCGACCCGAAGGCATGAACCGTCAAGCAGTCGTTGCGGCCCTTCAATGAAGAGCTTCGCCGTGCAATCTCCGAAGAAGTGCAGCGGCTACTAGACGTAGGATTCATTCGGCCCATCAAGTAATCCAAGTGGCTGGCTCATCTAGTCCTGGTTCTGAAGAAGAACAACACCTGGAGGATGTGCATCGACTACACTAACCTCAACAACGCCTACCCAGAGGAGGAGTTTGTCCTCCCATGCATCGACCAGATCATTGACTCGACCGCATGGTCCAAGTCACTCTACTTCCTCAATGCACACTCCAGCTACAATCATATCAAGGTGGTCATCGAGGATGAGGAGAAAACAGCCTTTATTATGCCGTTTGAAGCCTTCTGCTACACCGCAATGACGTTTGGCCTCAAGAATGCCAGCGCGAGTGAAGACTGCAAGTAAACAGATCGTTTGTAGCTATTTTGAAAAATAAAGATATCGATCTCACAGGAAGCTGGAGTCTAAAGTCTAATAACTCTTGAATTAAATACTGAAATAGAAATGCTAAATAAAGTTCGAAGTAACAAGATAAAATGCGAGTATTGTGTAAAAAGGTGTTTTTGGGTTTTTGGTATAAGAGAACAATAAGTAAAGTAAAACAACTGAACACAGAAAGTAAGTATCGCGTATGTAAAAGAGATTTGAAACTGCAATGGGGAAAAAAGCATTTTCTGGGAGTAGCGGATACACCTCTACCATTATAAAGAATATTATTATCGTGAACATTCTCAACTATGTATGTGTGGGAGGAACTCCGTATTTGGACAAATAGGCACAACCACTGCACATCATCCTCATAACCACATCAGACAACAATCGACCTCAATCGAATTACTTCGCTATTAAGGGACTTAATCTCGTATGACGTATTCCATGGCATGGATAGTGTTACGTGAGTTTCCAAGGTTCCCAAGTCGATATGTAAGGGGTTCCAACAGCTTTATAGTCACTATAAGTGCTAACACACCTCCGTTTACCAACAAGTAGTTCCCTCCATCAAGTCCCCACAAGAGGCAAATATTGAGAGGTCGACTTCTCCCAACATCAAGATGAAGACAATCTAACACATGGTCATAGCGATGAATATCATAATAAACTTTATCTTATTTCAATCTCATACTACGGTTTCTCCATCTCCCCAAGAACTAATGATCTACTCAGACATGGAGGCAATCAACATCATGTCAATAACAATGGACACTATCATAGATGAATAGTACTTGTATAAATCCACAACGAGTACAAAAATTACAATAATATCTAGACAAGATGTGGATTGGATGGATGGACATGGTGGTGATGCATCGGTTGATGATGAGGATCGATGCCTTAGCCTCTCGGATCTGTGCAGGGAGAAGATGGATCTCCAGTGGACGAGATCCCCCTCCGGAGGTGCGGTTTCAGTGATTTCTGGTTGTTCTGTATGTCGTCTCCCTGATCCAGTTACACAGGGTGAAATTATTTGAGGAGGCGGTGGCGGCACCAACTATACGGGGGGAACTATACGGCCGAAAAATTAATCCCCACTGTATAGTTGGTGGTTAAACCTTCTAGATGCCTCGATTGCTTCGGGTTTTCTTCTGGTGTTATTGATATTTCCCAAATACGCGATTTACATTGTTTTTGACTCCTTTTCTCCCCAATACAACTGCTCGAAGAATTGTGTCTATTGTATCCGTCATCTGTCCTAATCCTGGTGAAAATAGACATAAAATGTGCGCGTGAACGTTGTATAATACTAAGATCCTACAAATATAGTGCAAAATAATAATATAAAACATGATGCAAATATGCACTCGTCAACTTCCCCAAGCTTAGACTCTTGCTCATCCCGATCAAGTTTAGCTTAATGGATGTGATCCTCATATTCATGAAGCTGAGTCGATAAAATAAATGAGGCAGTTGTAGCATGTGATTATCATATATGATACATAGGAATAAGTTCATGAATAGTACCTTACTCAACCATCTGAATAATATTAGCAGGCTTCCACACCTTAGCATTCAACAATTCACAAAAGATTACTCTCAATATGATGTAAAAGTATTCAGTTCAACCGAATGAGTTAGTGAGGTAGTCCCAAGTGTTTTTGGATTAACATATTCACTTGGGATTTAAAATCTCAAAGGATTCTTTGTCATACTACAATGTAGTGGTGTATGCCTATTTTCTCTTTGTACATTCACTCTTTTTCATCTCTCTTTTCTTTTTTCTTTTTTTATACATATGCTCACACTTTTGTTTAAGTGTTATGCAAAGGAGCTAGCCATACATATGCTCACACTTCATGTAGGAATTCAAAGTTTAATGATCTCAGTTACTAAATTCCAATTGTATATGAAGCAATCTTTATAGCTTGAATGTTCTACCTCATCTTGTTCTCACTCTAATTTGATAGCACTTTTAATTTTCCTTTGTTCAACGTTTCTTTTTCAACTTAACTGATTAGATAATTTTTTATTTGTAAATCAAACCATGAACTTACAACATATTGACCAAATTATCTTTTTATGTTCCATTAATACCAATGGTGTGGAAGACTCCTATTGCTATCATCAAGTGCAAGTAAAATTATACTCAAGCCATTCATATATCCAATAGGACAAGCGCAAACTCAATATTGCTCCATATATGATAATAAACTTAGAATTTCATAAAAGGGACCGACTATTCCTGAAGGGAATTCTAATGATGCAACTTTATTTCTAATTTGAACTAATGCAAAACTAAAATAGTAATGTAAAACTTATAAGATAGATTACAAGGTCTTAAAGATCTCCCCAAGCTTGGAATCAAGCCAGGCGGGATCAAATAATCCCTTGCAATTATTTGATACCGTGATTATTGAGATTATTATGGAGCCATGGAATGTAACACCATGGTGCGTAGCTTCTTGTTGGTATCCTTCAGAGCAGCGATGCGGTTGTAGCACCTACGCAAATCAGATTGCAAAGTGTCCACTTTATCCGCGAGTTTAGTCACCAATGGGAGAAGATCATCCTTCTTCTCTATCTCCTTGAGACGGTGACGGACTTCAACACGATGGAGTAGCTCCTGCTTCATATATATCTCTAGTGCTTGCACGCGGTCCTTGGTTCTAGGAACAACTTCTACTTCCTCATCCATAATTGATGGATCAGGAAAGTAGAAACTGTTCCTCCACTATTCTTGAGGCTTCACCCTCATACGAGCACCAATGGTAGGCTTTAAGAGTGGCACTACGCTTGTGCGGTCTGGGGTCCGTGGCGATGGACTAGACCGTCTCCACACGCCCTTTTCCATGTGGCTTGTGACCTTCTCTCTCTTGTTGAGCTCTCTTCATTGCCGCCCAGTTGATCTCCGGGGGATCATAGACATCACGGCATATGTAGATGTCACTCCAATCTTCATCGGGATCGCTGTTGTAGAAGCTTCGCTCGACGTACTCCTTGTACCCCGGGCTAAAACTCTCCACCTCCTCGTTGTCGTCCTCCATGGACGGGCTGTGAGAGCGGTCCCTGGAAGGAGCCATGAGACCCATGGGTTTTCCACAGCCTGGGATGGGATAGAGCATGGCTAGATTGGTTCCTTGTGATTATGATTTAGAGAGAAACACAATGGTAGTATATAAGGGGGGTCAGAGGTCGGTAAAACTCGTGAGAAACACCAAATTCATGCCCAAGAAAAGAATCTTAACAGAACAAGGAAGGAAATCGTGGATTTGGGGAAGTCCTTCTACGTAACAAGCAACTATATGGGCGCGACCCGTATAGCTCCGACCGTATAGTTGGTTTTGGGCAGATATTTCCAAATATCTCGAGTCCAGGTTGATTAAGTTACTTACATATGTATGATTACTCGGGTGCTTATGATTTGTTACCCTGGACTGGGCAAAAGGCTTACGACCCATGAAGATTTCAGATGATAGCCCAAGGAAGCAGCCGACAAAGACTTTGACTATATTAGGAAAGAGACTATGAACCGACATTGTGTTGGTATTGTAATTACACGTATGTAAAACATATCCGCATACAACTTTGAGACCCAGCCTATTATATATAGGACGCGAGAAGCCCAAGCGAGGGTACCTAAAAACTCCCATGCAATTTGTAATAGTGCGATTTCCAAATATTCAAGCGACTTTGACTTCACTGTTTTCCTGACATCCGACAAAATCCCCATCGTTCTCTTTTCCATGAAACCCTAAGTCCTTCACCATGGACATTGTCGAGGTTACCCCTCGTCAATTGGCGCCATCTGTGGGAATCCTGAATGCTAGAAATATGGATTTGGAGGACTGCTCTCCACCAAGCATCAACCCAACAAACGAGGATCCACACCCGCCCACCCATGTATTGTTATCCGCCGATTTCAACGGCGGATCCGATCTAATCATCGGTAGCTTGCTCTTCCAAGTAGAAGACCCGCAAGAATCGCACCCTTCGGCCCTAATCACATCAGAACCGTTGGTGGAATAACCTACGCCTATGGAGGTACCAACATCATCCGTCGGATCCTCCATGGACATCATAGCACAGATCAAAGCAGGCGAGGAAAGCAAGCAAATCGAGACGGATCTAGAGGACCTTGATGGCCTTTATGGCAATATGTCCCTCGGATCAGGTCCTCAGCCAGCTCCACCACGCGAAGCAAGCCCGGCAAATGTAGAACCCGAAGAAAGCAGCGAAAACATCAACTTCAGAAAAAGGATGGAGAAGATCTACCCAGAACTACAATCTTAGAATATTACCAGTACATCCTTTGAAGAAGACAACGTCATCATCCCTTGCATAACACGCCACCAAGTGTGCATGGTCAACGGGAATACCTCAACACCACACGACTCTAACGATAATCCTATCCTCGACCCCTATGAAATTTTATCGGATGACAAGGCAGGAAATCACAGCAATGAAGGGGACCACGGAAACGAAGGGGAGACGGCGGATAACCGCATAGTCCAAGGAAGAGGCGGAGAACCACAAGGATGGGAGAGACAAACTCTTGGGCTACTAGCAACGGCATGGAAAAAAGCAAGGGAAGCAATTTCGGGAGTAGTTCCGATGACAACGGACGCTTCACATGAGGATCTATTAGCATACTAATATCTGCTTCATCACAAGAAGAGAGACCTACTCAGGATGCAGAGGCAACTCGACGAAAGAAAGAGATTAGCCGACGAATCCAGCTTACGACGGGCAGAGTTAAGCTCTACCCGAGGATTAGGGAGCGTAACAGGAGGAGCACCACCAAGAAGGGGAACATCTCGACTACAGAATATCCCCGAACCAGAAATAAGTGGACTCATCTGAGATCTTGATCTATCATTCATGTCGATTGACTAAGCAGGAAACATCAAGGCAAAAACGGCCCAGACAGCCATTGTGGTCGTGCAAACATATCCGATCACAACTCATCCTACACCCGGTGATCCCCGTTCGGCCCTCCACCGCTCCTCCCTGATGAACCTTGGCATGGTGGGAGCCTCTCTCGCGGAAGCAGAGCAAGGAACCACGTGACAACTTGATAGATCCCCATGCTGTTGCAGCAGCCCTCGGCAAGTGGGACACACCCGACGATCTCGAACGCCACACCAGGCACACCTCATAGGACCCGAGCCGCGAAGCAACAGAAGAAACGACAACAAGCAACACAGGAACGATAGATCAAGAGACGAACACCGCAGCCGACGATACCATGATGGCTACAACAAAGATGATTTCGAGCTATGCGGGGTTAGCTGTTGCACTCAGCGGATTCGCAAAACCTCAGTACCCAAGGACTTCAAACTTCCGCACAACCACCAAAAGTACGATGGACTTCAGGAACCCGAAGCATGGTTAGCAGATTATTTGGCCACTATTAAGTTACAAGGTGGCTCCACAGCTACCGCAATGCAAAGCTTACAACTACACTTCACCGGCACCGCAAGATCATGGCTCACACAGCTACCCGAAGATTCCATTGGCAGTTCGAACAACCTGGAAGATACGTTCATCCGGCACTTCCAATCCATGTTTAAACGACCTGCATCCTTGGAGCAGTTGCGGGCATGCAAACAAAAATCTGAGGAATCAATCAGAGCATTCATCCAACGATGCAATATCATAAAAAACTCAGCTGAGTCCATATCTAATGAAAGGGTCATCGATGCCTCCAACGACGGCCTCCGTCACCGAGAATTCATAGAAGAACTGGGACGAGTTAAACCCAAAACAATCTCACAATTAATGGAAATAGCAAATCGCTAGGCTGATGGAGAAGACGGGCTGCATAATAAGTGCACGCGATAACCTGAAGAAGACGGGGATAAACACGCAAACGATAGAAGAAGAAGGAACAACGATGGAAACACGGGACCAAGTTACATTGCAGCTAGTTTCTTGGGTGAAGGTAAGAATAGAAGCAACGACTACAACATCGGATACCGCCATAACAAGGACGACGTCAGAGGAAGCCAGTCAACATAGCGTACTAGCCAAGAGCTCGAGACCCACCCATCACTACAAGAAAAGTTTCCTTCCGCAACGACTTGGCCCGATGGTCGTCATAGAAGATGCGTCTTCCGCGACAAAATTCTCGGCTCGGCCGTGGCCAATGGAAAATGTTTTTTTCTGGTTTCACGGCCCTCTACTATGATAGATCTGCTAAAAACGTGGAGGAAGCTCAGCCAACACGTGGCAGAAGCAAGATTTTTGTTTCCTCGCGCGATGTTGACTCACCGAAGTCTTTTGAGGTGTGTGGGTCCCAGATGTCATTGTCTCTAGTGGACCATACTTTTTGGTCGCGCCTCCCTGATTTGAACTCGATAACATTGCTCGACGCGTCTGCCGTTTAGTCAGGCTGCTAGGTCCCACATGTCAGCCTCTCATTAGAAGGATCGTGTGTATGATGGAATTTTTTTCCTTCGCTCACACTACCCTATTCTAAAGTTGATAGCGCTGCTCGATGCATCTACCGTCTAATCAACCTCCTGGGACCACATGTCATCCTCTCATTAGAAGAAACATGTATATGATGGACTTTTTTTCTTCTCTCGTGCCTCCCCGTTTGTAATTTGGCAACGTTTCTCGATACAACACCTGTATAATGTCTTCCTGCTGGGACCATATGTCTGCCGCCTATGTAGAGGAAATGTGTGTATGTTTGACAATTTTTTAGGTCACGTCCACCGGTTTGACCTTGGTAACGTTGTTCCATACAGCATGCGTGTATGATCTTGCTGCTGGGGCCCACGTGTCAGCCTCTCTCGACAAGAAACATGTTGATCTTGGTCTTCTTTTTCCGGTCCTGACTGTTGTACAAGTACTTTTTAAACGCGATCGTTAAACTTGATCTCTTGTATGGTTAGATTGATGGGCGCTAGCTGCAGGCAGGTGGGTCGGCCATGTCAGCATCTCAGTACAAAAATATTGCTACATATAAACTGCATGCCTTGCCACTACATAAGAAAATTGTTATGCTTTTATAAAACTTAAAAAATGTATACTAACATCGTATATAACTTATTTATTTTTCTTCTTAAAAAATTGTTTGTCTATCTGCTTTGCGTGATTGCGAGAAGCTCAACTAAAAAATATTAAGTATAATTAATGTAGTAGGTAGTACTTGAAAAACATGGATAGGCAGAGTTTTTAGGGGTGGGTGGATGGTGCCCAAAAAGGCCGAATTGAAGAAAAATGGGCCTAGAAGGGATTGATGGGCTATTTTTCATGAGCTCTCGCCCAATATAACTGGGCTATTTGTGCGACCGAATAACCCAAAACATGGACGGGTTAGAAGTCCTTGGGCTATAATGAGGCCGGATGGGCTAATTTCTTGGGCTCGATAGTTAAAATCCCAAGGTACGTGCTGGGGCTCGGCCGGATTCGAAACAAAGCCGTCAACAAGGGAAAAAAGGTATAAAATAAGAGCGCCTAGATCCCAGGCACTTGAGAACTTGATATGTTAAGGTGTTGATGTCACCCTACTAATTATGCTCATACTTAGTTGTAACCTAGTAGTTGCAACTCATTAAATTCCCAGTTACAAGCTAGTTGCAACAAATGTGTAACCCTCATGTTGCACAAATCACGAGGTAAATCCAATAGCGAGAGAGGTGACTCTTGAGAACTGGCAAATTCGATAAAATATTCATAGATATTTCTGTGAAAATTGTGGACAAACACCCTGCGCCCGCCAAAACGTTCCGTCGAGACCCCAAACTTTCCTAAGCCCGCCCTCAATCGGGCGACCAGCCCCCGTCTCTTTAAATTTTGTGCCATTCTTATGGGAGATGCACCAGATTAGAACCAGGCTGCAAACTTCTCCATGCCTTCAAAAAAATTCTCGACACCTTTTTTATCAATAGTGCTGTCCTACCACCATTGGTCGTGCCGTTCTTCATGAGAGGCACCAGCCGGCGATCAGCTGGGCGATCCCCATGCTTCGCCTGCTAGATTCAGGCACTGAACATTCTTCTTGGCTTTGGTTTGTTCTCCACCTCTCCTAGAAATAGTTAAAGCTTGTGACCATCTAGATTTACAAGGTGCTTGCAGATTTCGGTAGGTACGTTCTTTAGGTAAATCTATAGTAAAGCTCTGGACAGAAGAGTTCAAAAACATCTTAAAAAGGACTTGGCAGAGAACCTATGCAAGCTTTTGACCTGATATATTCCCCATCCTTCTTTGATTCGATGGAGCATTTGGTTGTTGATGTACCTGATGAGGAAGTACTTAGAGGTACAGTACAATATAGATGGATGTACCCTATAAAATGTCGACTTTGCATTTCCAAGGAGCGGGAAGATATCCGTAGATAGTTTGATAAGTGAGTGTTATGCAAAGATATCTTCACATATAAGACTATAGAAAAGTTAGATATATTCAGATGTCTGACTTGGCTATGTTTTGTAGGTTCTTCGCAGAAATAAAAGTACTAGCAAATTTCGTTCCACCAATAAAAAGACCGGATGGACTAAGATCTAAGGATCATGTAAGACACTCAAATTGCACTATGAATTGTCTATGAATTGTCTAGATGGGGTAACCGCTTGTCTATTTTGTAACACTAGATTTCGGAGCTTGAATTTCTGGCCCTTATCTGTGGTCTTGATAGTAGTATAACAACAACGTCAGCTTGCATTTCCAATGGTGTCTGCCATAGCGCTGATGTACCTTCTGTGGAGACTGACGCAGTTGGAGGTTATCTGTCAACACCTGGATTTTTAATCCTAGATGCCCGTTATGCCATACCTCGCAATTCCAGGATTACCATTTTCGCGAGATATAACGGATTGGATATCACAGTACATCATCCATTACAAACCATACATAAGGTCTTACACAAATAAGGATCTCATGATCCAGTCTTAATACAACAAGCAGCGGAAATAAAAGATAAGCGTAGCGGTGGGGTCCATCTTCAGGGGCACAGGCAATGCTGACGAAGGCAGATAGTCCTAGTTATCATAGCCGTCCTATTGGCCATCATCTTGATATCTCCTTCATAGTCTGGCCATGATAATAGCCAGGGACAAAAGCCATGAGTACTCTTTAAGTACTCGCAAACTACTACCAACAAGTACTAAAATCTAAGATAAAGTGCTAACTCTAAGTATAACTATAAAGTTAAGTTTGAAACCTAAGCTGAGTTCAGAAACCAAGAAAGATAAAATAAAGTTGTAGAATCACTTAGGTGGGAAGCTAATGTCATAAACACAACCATGTTGTGGTCAAGTCAAGATTCATCATCATATCAAGTTATTTGGAAAACATCTGACAACGAAACAGTATGGCCATTCCAACTGTCCATAACCGCGGACGAGGCTATTTGAATAGTTTGACACTCTTCAGAGGTGGTACACTTTCACCATAAGATTCGATACATCTGTCAGGGATAACCCCGAATCATCATACTTAGTATGCAGATAATCAAACATAACCTTCCCTTTACACACTCTAGTATAAGCACCTCTCCTATGAGCATGGCCTCCCAACCATGACCATCAGTCATCTTGGGCACTGCAAAGGTGCACAACATTGAGAGGTAGCCTCAGCTCAGACCTCTCCCATGAGGGAACTAATACTAATGCATATAAATTTCCAGCTAAGCCTTACCCAATTCAGGTAGTGTGGTTGTACGGTAAATTTGGAATGGTATCGCATCCGAATCCAACCATTAGTTTTATAAAAGGGTTAAGACTCATGCCTCAACATTTTCATCACCATCAACCATTTGTGTTTCTCAACACATGTCAAAACATCTCAATAGAATGACTCATCATTCCAAGGTTTTCATAATTCATTTTCACCAAGTGTTCCCATCTAAAATGACTCAAGTTTTTGATCTACTCTAAACTACTAAGTTAAGAGTGTTCACTAAGGTGGAAAAGATGGGTTCAATCTCATGCCATAGAATGACATCTAAAGGGTTCTAATTAGGTCAAGTCTTATACTTTTTATGCTACCTTCAAAACAAGTAAAGAACTTGGTGTAAACTAAGGAAGTAAAACTTGTAACTAAGACTTGGGGTGTTACTAGTAAAAAGGGGGGTGTGTTCAAAGCATGTTTAAGGCATCTTTGCTAAACCATCTAGTTTGGTCCTAACTTGCTAAGCACTAAACTTGCAAGGGTTAGCTTGCACTGTTAATGGGGCTTGCACTTAGATAGTGCTAGCTTGCTAATAGTAGCTTGCCTTGGGTAGTGCAGTGGTTGAAGTTTTCTTCTTCTTCTTCTTGGTAGAACTCCTCCTCGAAAGCTTGGTCGGTACTATCGTCTAGAAATACATACGGAGCACACAATCACCAAACAATACTTAACTAGGCTAAGTTGCATTCTAAGACACACATTTGATGATCTATTATCATCACAAGCATCACAAGTTTAATTCAATAGTTTCATCCTTTTTATTTTAGAAAAGTAATTTCTACTCATTAAAAAAAATTAACTAAGATTCAATATTCACCACTTAAAATATGGGATCATGTTGACACATGTCATCACCACATATTCTAACATGTGGGAATGAGAATTAAAGGTCGGATCAATATTACTTTGGTTTAAGTTCATTATTTAATGATTTAAATCACCTCATGAGAATTATTTAATGATTTAAGTTCCTATATAGCATCATTTTGGTACTAGTACAAAGTCACAGCATGTAAACCATAATATTATTACATAGTTAGATAGATATGATGAAATTTGATTTTTGAGAGTTGGAATCAACTCAAAAGCTAACTTGGTTGATTTTATAAAAATGTTGCAAGTTGTAAATGCTTCTGTTTTGTTATTTTTATTAGGAGAGATCTATAACACTAATTGAATAAAATCCAACGGGCTTGGATATATCATCTCAATACCTTTCAGGAAAAATTGGTTTCATGCAATTTGGATTTCTGAAACTCCCAAAATTGAATTTTAAACTAGTGGACAGAAACTAGATTTAACAAAAAAGAAAAATCCAGATTTGAACGGGAGGGCTAGCACGGGAAAGGACTTGGGCCGGCCCAGTGGCGCTCCGCGGCGTGCGGCTCAGCTGACAGTGGGGGCGCACTTGTCAGCGGCACTTAACACGCGAAACGGTACGCGCGCTGTGGGCCGTAGGATTAGAAGGGGAATCTACAGCTGAGGGTCGTCGTCGACGACGAATAGGTCGCCGGCGAGCTCGAACCCTAGCGGCTCGATGGGGATCTACTGGGGACGTACGGGGGCTCCAGCGACGACGGCGAGGCGGGCAAACAAACTGGAACACGACGGCGAGCTCAGGGACGGTCGAAGTAGCTCCTGGGGTGGTCGCAATCAGCGGCGCCCTTCTCCTCCAGAGGCGGCGGCTCCGGCTCCAATTCTGGCGAGCTGCTACTGCCCATGCTCCGGCTAGAGGTGGGTGAGGTTCAGAGAGGTGAGGGGAGTCGAATGGTGTGGAGAGAAGAGGCTGGGGAGGCCTCCTTTTATAGGCCCGACGGTGAGACCGAGCGGGATGGGAAGGCGACGGTGGCGACATGGCTACGGCGGGGTAGAGGCATGGCTGAGGGTGGCGATCGACGGGCGATCCCCTGGTGGTTCTCTAGGAAGTGAATGCGGCCATAGGGGCAGTGTCATGCGGTCTAGGCGAGGTGGCACTTTGAGCGGCAGAGGCGGCGGTGTCCACGGGCCTATAAAAATAGTGAGCGGTGGCTGTGAGGCTTTGGGCGGCCAACGGGGGTGTCTGGGGTGTTCCCTAGGTCATGGCGGAGCGGTGGGCACGGGCTGCCGCCAAGGGGCGGTCTGAGCGAGTGGGGACAGAGCGTGCTTTGGGGGCGGCATCGGCATGGTGCGGTGGCACTGGGCGCGTGGTTTCCTCGGTGGTCCACGACAGGGCTTGGCTCAGGCAGGGGATAGAGGGTGGAGGTGAGGTGCTGGCTACCTCCTAGACATGGAGATGAAGGGGGAGATGGTCTGCTACTGTGAGGGCAAGGTTGGCCGGCGAGGGGTGGCTCAGCATGGCATGGCAATGCCACTAGGGGCTAGGGGAGTGGGTGCTAAGGGCCTGGTTAGATCAAGAGGGGACAAAGAGATTAAATGGAGATCAAATGGGGGCATAACCCTGTTCAAAACAGTGAGCTATGATTTAGGTTTAAACCTGCCTGCCAAGTGTTTGATTAAATGGCCGTATGAAACAAACTTTTGAATTTTGGTTTCAAAAATTTTGGGTGTTCTCCACTAATTCTAGGTAGTCTCTCGTTGCAAGGGTTTTGAAAATGGAGCTCAAAAAGATGGGTTTTGAAATAGGGGTGATCTATGCATATGCATTAGATTCAATTTTCAAATGCAAATAAAAATAGTTAACATAATGTTTTTAGCAAATCCAAAGGTGGGCCTTGGTACCTCATTATGTGTACTAGCAAGGGGTACAAAGATCATGAATTGTGTCTGTTAAGAAATGAGTGCTAGGAACACTCAAAGTAGTGTAGTGGATTAAAATGGCCAAAATGACCATTCCTCCTTTTTATTCTTTTTGATTTTATTTTCTTTAGGAAAAGCTTGGGAAAGATGTAGATGATGTTTAAATCACCTAAGAAACATTTTAGAAGCAAAGGATCACACAATCATGGCAATTCAAAACAATTCCTATTTTAAATGCACACACATATGAATGCTTTCATTTTAAATTTGCAAAAGTTTTTGTTAACCCCAAATTTGATGGTTTAGATCTTGATAAGCTTGGATTGAAGTTTTGGGATGTTACAAACCTTCCCCCCTTAAACAAAATCTCGTCCCGATATTTACAAAGAAAACTAGCAACTAAAGAGATCTGGGAACTCTGTCCTAATGTAATCTTCGCGCTCCCAAGTAGCTTACTCCTCGGTATGGTTGCTCCACTGAATCCTGAGAAACTTGATACTCCTGGTCCTGGTGGTTCTATAAGCTTCTTCTAAGATACGGATGGGTACTTCTCTGTAGGTTAAGTCATTGTTGATTTCTACAGCTCGATGATCGATATTCTTGAAAACTTCAGTCTTATCGGGCACTTCCAGACATTTGCGAAGTAACGAGATATGGAACACATTGTGGATGGCTGACATCTCTTCAGGCAGTTCCAGTTGATATGATACTTCTCCTCGATGGTTCAGAATCTTGAAAGGTTCGATATATCTGGGGGCTAACTTTCCCTTTAGACTAAAGCTTTGAGTTCCTTTCAATGGGGAAACCTTGAGATATACAAAATCTCCGACATTGAAAGTCAGGTCTCTTCTTCTCTTGTCGGCATAACTCTTCTGTCTGGATTAGGCGGTCTTGAGGTGCTCACGGACTTTGTGAACTTTCTCTTCTACTTCTCGGAGAATGTCGGGTCCGAAGATCTGACTCTCTCCTACTTGTGACCAATTAAAAGGGGTACGGCACTTTCTTCCGTATAGGAATTCAAAGGGTCCATCTGCAAACTAGCTTGATAACTGTTGTTGTATGAGAATTCTGGGAAAGGCAGGCAGTCTTCCCATTTTGATCCATATTCCAACACACAAGCTCTAAGCATATCCTCTAGGATCTGGTTGACTCTCTCCGTCTGTCCATCAGTTTGTGGATGATACGCTGTGCTTAAGTTCAACTTGGTTCATAGTCCTTCTTGGACCTTCTGCCAAAATCTTGAGGTAACTAGGTTCCTCGATCTGATACGATTGTCTTGGGGGTTACATGTAGACTAACAATCCTAGCAATGTACAGCTCCGCTAACTTTGCACTGTGGTAAGTTGTCTTGACAGGTATAAAGTGGGCTACCTTGGACAGTCTATCAACTATGACCCAGATTGAGCCATTTCCCCTACTAGAAGTAGGCAAACCGGTGATAAAGTCCATTCTGACGGAATCCCATTTCCATTCCAGAATGTGCAATGGTTGCAACAGTCCTGCAGGTCTCTGGTGCTCTGCCCTGACTCTTTGACAGATGTCACATTTGGCGATGTAGCTTCTGATCTCTCTCTTCATCTTGTGCCACCAAAATTGCTCTTTCAAATCCTGATACATCTTTGTTCCTCTGGGATGGATAGAATAAAGAGTATCATGAGCTTCCTTCATGATAACTTCCTTCAACTCCGAATCTGCTAGAACATAGATACGTCCTTTGTACCACAGTACTCCTTCTTTGTCTTCAGTGAATCCAGGTACCTTTCATGTACCTATACGACGTTTGATTCCGTCGATACTTTCATTTCCCCTCTGGGCTTCCTTGATTTGGCTGATGAAAGTGGGTTGAAGTTCAATGCTAGCTAGGAATCCTTTGCTAACTAATTCAGTTCTGAACTGCTCCAACTCTTCATACAAACTTGGTTGTTTCTCTTTGATCATGGTGTTAAGCCTACACGACAATCTGCTAAGAGCATCCGCTACCACATTGGCTTTGCCGGCGTGATAGTGAATGTCAAGGTCATAATCCTTGATTAACTCTATCCATCTCCTTTGCCTCGTATTCAGCTCCTTCTGAGTGAAGATATATTTCAAGCTTTTATGATCTGAGTAAATCTCATAGCGATTACCCATCAAATAATGATGCCATGTCTTCAGTGCTAGAACCACAACTGCTAGCTCAAGATCATGGGTCGGATAGTTCTACTCATGCTGCTTCAGTTGTCGAGACAGATACGCGATGACTTTTCCTTCTTGCATCAATACACATCCTAGACCAATCTTGGATGCGTCACAATACACATCAAAGGGCTTCTTGATGTCTGGCATGACTATAATTGGGGCAGATATCAATCTCTTCTTCAGCTCCTGGAAACTGGCTTCACATTTGTCTATTCATTCAAACTTCTTGTCCTTCTTAAACAATTGGGTCATTGGTCGGGCTATGCTCGAGAATCCTTCTACGAACTTGCGTTAATATCCCACTAATCCGAGAAAAGAACGGACTTGGGTTTGAGTGGTTGGAGCTTCCCATTCTTCGACATCTTTGATCTTGGCGGGATGAACAGAGACTCCTCCGGCAGACACAATATGTCCTAGGAATCCTACTTCTTTCAACCAAAACTCACACTTGCTGAACTTGGCATATAACTGATGCTCTCTCAGGGTTTCTAGGATAACTCTCATATGTTGCTCATGGTCTTCTTCCGCTTTGGAGTAGATAAGGATGTCGTCAATAAACACAACTACAAACTTATCTAGGAAATTCATAAAGATCTTATTCATGAGATTCATGAAATAAGCAGGGGCATTGGTTAATCCAAAAGACATAACCGTATACTCGTATAAACCATAGCGAGTAGTAAAGGCGGTCTTCGGAATATCTATTGCACGAATCTTAAGTTGGTGATAACCAGTCCTAAGATCAATCTTTGAGAATACCTGGGCTCCAGTCAACTGATCAAATAGATCCTCTATCTTTGGCAAGGGGTACTTGTTCTTGATGGTGACATCATTCAACTTTCTGTAATCTGTGCACAGCCGGTTGCCTCCATCTTTCTTGTCGACGAATAACACTAGTGATCTCCAAGGTCATGCACTTGGTTGAATCCATCCTTTGGCAAGCATAACATCCAACTGCTTCTTTAGTTCCACTGACTCTGAGGGGTTCATGCTATAGGGTCTCTGGGCTATAGGTCCGGTTTCGGGGATTAGTTCAATAATGAATTCAATATCCCTATCCGGGGGCATACCTGGCAATTCATCTGGGAATACGTCGGGGTATTCATAGACTACTCTGACTTGGTCTATGGTGGGTAGGGCTACACTCTGGTTGCACTTGAATTGACGGGGTAAGGTTTCAAAGATATGCTCTACTATTACTCCAGAACTACTGGTCATGGTGATGGCTTTCTTAGCACAGTCTATCAATCCTTTATGCTTTGACATCCAGTCCATACCTAGTACTACTTCCAATCCTTTGGTTCCAAGTACAATTAGGTTGGCATAATAATCTATCCCATGTATTCTGATGGTACAACTTTGCAAATTTTTCTAGCTTTGGTTGTTGAACCGGGGATTTGAACTATCATGACATGCTTCAGGTTGGTTGGATGAATCTTACAAGTGCATGCAAATTCTTCGGTGACAAATGAATGCGATGCTCCCGAATCAAACAATACTCTTGCTAAAACTGAGTTGACAGAAAACATACCCAGCACTACATCTGGCGCTTCCTGGGCTTCTTCTGCATTCATGTGGAAGAGACGACCATTGCGGTTGTGAGGGTTCCCTGGGGAAAATCTCCTTCCTTCTTGAACACGACGTTGCTGCTGAGCTGGGGCATTCACATTGGCATTGGCTGTAGTCTTCTTGGGACACTCATTGGAGTAGTGACCCTTCACTCCACACTCGAAACAAGTGATCTGGGACTTGTCTTTGACTGCGACAGGCACAACATTGCTGCCAGTTCTGGGTGCAGCGTTGTTGTTATTGAGGTTCTTGGGAGGTGCACGGTTGAAATTGTTGGCGTTGCCGGAGTTGTGATCGTTTCCTCCGGATTTCACATTGCCTCCGCTACGGTTGGGGTAGCTTGGGCGAGATGTTGGGGGTC
Organism: Avena eriantha; assembly: GCA_910589775.1. Taxonomy (NCBI): domain Eukaryota; kingdom Viridiplantae; phylum Streptophyta; class Magnoliopsida; order Poales; family Poaceae; genus Avena; species Avena eriantha. Next base: position 76,792,852 of record OU342746.1, read on the forward strand.
GGTTGTTCCTTGGTGCATATCCTAGTGAAGGGTTTGGATGGTACTTCTGGTGACTGTTGGATCCAGACTGCTGCATCATACGATGTTTGCGGTTGTCGTTTGCCTGGTTAATCTTCCCTTCCATATGGATGGCAGAATCGACTAGCTCTTCGAGATCCTGGAAACAGATGTTGACGAGGACAAACTGCATTTCATAATGCAGTCCGTTCAAGAATCTCTCCTTCTTCTTGGCCTCCGTGTTGATCTCATCAGGTGCATATCTGGCAAGTGACAGGAATCTGTCACGATACTCTACCATAGTTATTCTTCCTTGCTTCAATTCGTGGAACTCATCTCTCATTATGTTGACTAGTCCCTGCGGCACGCGGGTGCGGCTGAACTTGACTTTGAATGCTTCCCATGTCATCACTTGACCATGGTTCATATTGCAGATGCTATTCCACCAAGATCTTGCATCTCCTACCAGATAGTGGGTGGCGAAGAGAACTTTATTATTTTCATCAACTCTGGCAACTTCTAAGTTGTTTTCGATGGTCTGTAACTAGTCATCAACATCTAATGGGTTTTCAGATTGGTTGAAGATTGGGGGATTGGTGTTCTGAATTTTTTTGAGTTTGGATCCCTGGTGATCCTGATTTCCATGTCCTTGGTTGTTGAGAGCCATCTAGGCGATCTATTGAAGTGTTGCTAAGTTGGCTTGGCGTTCTGCATGCTTGTTTCATGGTCTGCGATGAGATTCTGTAGTATCTGTAGCATTGGGTCTTGCGACGAGCTGCTCCCTCCTTGGTTTCCACGAGTCATCTGAAGATTGAGATATAGGGGTAAGAGTGAAATTCTAAGGTTCCTGGTTTTGGGTTTTCAAAGCTAAAACTTTGAGTTAGACTCAGGTTTTTCAACTAACTTTGTTTTCAGTCATGCAAGCAAGCACACGATACAACACACACCACAACACTCAAAGGGAAAACAGATGGTTTGAAGAATCATTCTGCAAGCTACGATACAATGAGATCGATACATCTTAGGCTATGACAGTGCTCTAGTGCATCTACTCATCGTCGATGAAGTCGGAGTCATCATCGTCAGTGTAGAAGTCAATGACATCTTCCTCCAGAAAGTCATCATCGTTGCTGAGGTAAAAATCCATGTCTCCCTGGATGTCTTCACCCTCCTCTTCTTCTTCTTTTGCTGCAAGCTGAGCTTCCTGCTCCTTGATGGTCTTCTCGAGGTCGGCCACCTTCTTGCAAATACGAGTGATGGTGCGATCCTTCTTGGCACGTTGACGGCGAAGATACTGGCGGTCCTGGACGAGCAGGGCGAAAGTCTAGGCCTTCTGATCGGCAATGGCACGGTTGTGGTTGGCTAACTCTCTGGCATTGTCCAGTTCCTGTTGTCTGTCATGAAGCAAGAAGTCCAGGTTCTCCACTTGACGCCTCAACTCGGGGTGACCCGACATCTCCATTGGCATTCCCATGAAGTCACGTCTTGCATAGTGGGCAAAACGGGTTCCTTGGACCTTGTTGATGCTGAGGGCACATAGACGTGCGAGAGCTTCATGCATTGCCCTGGCTAATCCATCTAGCCAGTTATTCTCTCTCACAGAGAACTGAATTCTCCCAGAGGTTGGTGCTTCAATGCTTCCTCTAAGATCGGCGGTGACTAGCCACTGTAGGTCTCCTCCTAGGGGTCCTGGAAGTTGAGCTCCAAGAAACTCCGGATGCGGGCGTCCCAGTAACTACGATAGTGAATCCAGATCCCTCTCGAAAATTAGCTGACCTCCGTTTCCCAACTGGTAAAACTTGCTGAACTGAGTCTCCATCTACAAGAATTAAGGATGAGGAAGTTAGTGAAGTGATCAAGTGTGTCAAATTTTAAGTAGTAGTGGAAGAATTTTGAGGAACATGAATTTTTTTGAGAAAGAATCCACAAGGGTAAGAGAGGAGATAGTTTTTCATAAATACTTCCTTTGGTTTTGAAACTAAGTTTTTGTTTGAACGCCCATTCTAACTAGGGTCTCCAATGGTCAGGATGGCTCTGATACCAACTTGTCAACACCCGGATTTTTAATCCCAGATGCCCGTTATGCCATACCTCGCAATCCCAGGATTACCATTTTTCCGAGACATAACAGATTGGATATCACAGTACATCATCCATTACAAACCATACATAAGGTCTTACACAAATAAGGATCTCATGATCTAGTCTTAATACAACAAGCATCGGAAATAAAAGATAAGCGTAGAGGCGGGGTCCATCTTCAGGGGCACATGCAATGCTGATGAAGGCAGATAGTCCTAGTTATCATAGCCGTCCTGTTGGCCATCATCTTGGTAATCTCCTTCATAGTCTGGCCATGAAAATAGCCAGGGACAAAAGCCATGAGTACTATTTAAGTACTCGCAAACTACTACCAACAAGTACTAAAATCTAAGATAAATTGCTAACTCTAAGTATAACTATAAAGTTAAGTTTGAAACCTAAGCTGAGTTCAGAAACCAAGAAAGATAAAATAAAGTTCTAGAATCACTTAGGTGCGAAGCTAATGTCATAAACACAACCCTGTTGTGGTCAAGTCAAGATTCATCATCATGTCAAGTTATTTGGAAAACATCTGACAACAAAACAGTATGGCCATTCCAACTATCCATAACCGCGGACACGGCTATTCCAATAGTTTGACACTCAGCAGAGGTGGTACACTTTCACCACAAGATTCGATACATCTGTCAGGGATAACCCTGAATCATCATACTTAGTATGCAGATAATAAAACAGAACCTTCCCTTTACACACTCTAGTATAAGCACCTCTGCTATGAGCATGGACTCCCAACCATGACCATCAGTCATCTTGGGCACTGCAAAGGTGCACAACATTGAGAGGTAGCCTCAACTCAGACCTCTCCCGTGAGGGAACTAATCATAATCCATATAAATTTCCAGCTAAGCCTTACCCAATTCAGGTAGTGTGGTTGTACGGTAAATTTGGAATGGTATCGCATCAGAATCCAACCATCAGTTTTATAAAAGGGTTAAGACTCATGCCTCAACATTTTCATCACCACCAACCATTTTTGTTTCTCAACACATGTCAAAACATCTCAATAGAATGACTCATCATTCCAAGGTTTTCATAATTCATTTTCACCAAGTGTTCCCATCTAAAATGACTCAAGTTTTTGATCTACTCTAAACTACTAAGTTAAGAGTGTTCACTAAGGTGGAAAAGATGGATTGAATCTCATGCCATAGAATGACATCTAAAGGGTTCTAATTAGGTCAAATTTTATACTTTTTATGCTACCTTCAAAACAAGTAAAGAACTTGGTGTAAACTAAGGAAGTAAAACTTGTAACTAAGACTTGGGGTGTTACTAGTAAAAATGGGGGGTGTGATCAAAGCATGCTTAAGCCATCTTTACTAAACCATCTAGTTTGGTCCTAACTTCCTAAGCACTAAACTTGCAAGGGTTAGCTTGCACTGTTAATGGGGCTTGCACTTAGATAGTGCTAGCTTGCTAATAGTAGCTTGCCTTGGGTAGTGCAATGGTTGAAGTTTTCTTCTTCTTCTTCTTCTTGGTAGAACTCCTCCTCCTCGAAAGCTTGGTCGGTACTATCGTCTAGAAGTACATACGGAGCACACAATCACCAAACAATACTTAACTAGGCTAAGTAGCATTCTAATACACACATTTTATGATCTATTATCATCACAAGCATCACAAGTTTAATTCAATAGTTTCATCCTTTTTATTTTAGAAAAGTAATTTCTACTCATTAAAAAAATTAACTAAGATTTAATATTCACCGCTTAAAATATGGGATCATGTTGACACATGTCATCACCACATATTCTAACATCTGGGAATGAGATTTAAATGTTGGATCAATATTACTTTGGTTTAAGTTCATTATTTAATGATTTAAAGTGACTAGAAATGCCTATATAGCATTATTTTGGGACTAGTCCAAAGTCAGTGCATGTAAACCATAATATTATTACATAGTTAGATATATATGATGAAATGTGATTTTTGAGAGTTGTAATCAACTCAAAACCTAACTTGGTTGATTTTATAAAAATGTTGCAAGTTGCAAATGCTTCTGTTTTGTTATTTTTATTAGGAGAGATCTATAACTCTAATTGAATTAAATCGAACGGGCTTGGATAGATCATCTCAATACCTTTCAGGAAAAATTGGTTTCATGCAATTTGGATTTGTGAAACTCCTAGAATTGAATTTTAAACTAGTTGACAGAAACTAGATTTAACAAAAAATAAAAATCCAGATTTGAACGGGTGGGCTAGCGTGCGTAAGGACTTGGGCCAGCCCAGTGGTGCTCCGTGGCGTGGGGCTCAGCTGACAGTGGGGTCCCGCTTGTCAGCGGCACTTAACACGCGAAATGGTACGCGCGCTGTGGGCCGTAAGATTAGAAGGGGAATCTACGGCTGAGGGTCGTCGTCAACGACGAACAGGTCGCCGGCGAGCTCGAACCCTAGCGGCTCGGTGGGGGTCTGCTAGGGACGTACCGGGGCTCCAGCGACTACGGCAAGGCTGGCAAACGAACTGGAAGACTACGGCGAGCTCAGGGACGGTCGAAGAAGCTCCGGGGGTGGTCGCAATCAGTGGCGCCGTTCTCCTACAGAAGCGGCGGCTCCGGCTCCAATTACGGCGAGTTGCTGCTCCCCTTGCTCCAGCTAGAGGTGGGTGAGGTTCAGAGAGGTGAGGGGAGTGGAATGGTGTGGAGAGAAGAGGCTAGGGAGGCCTCCTTTTATAGGCCCGACGGTGAGACTGAGCGGGATGGGAAGTCGACGGTGGCGACATGGCTACGGCGGGGTAGAGGCATGGCTGAGGGTGGCGATCGACGGGCGGTCCCCTGATGGTGCTCTAGGAAGTGAATGCGGCCGTAGGGGCGATGGCATGCGGTCTGGGCGAGGTGGCACTCTGAGCGGCAGAGGCGGCGGTGTCCACGGCGAGCGGTAGCTGTGAGGCTTTGGGTGGCCAGCGGGGGTGTTTGGGGTGTTCCCCAGGTCGTGGCGGAGCGGTGAGCGCGGGCTACGGCCAAGGGGCGGTCTGAGCGAGCGGGGACAGAGCATGCTCTGGGGGCGGCATCGGCATGGTGCGGTGGCACTGGGCGCGTGGTTTCCTCGGTGGTGCACGGCAGGGCTTGGCTCGGGCAGGGGACAGAGGTTGGAGGTGAGGTGCTGGCTACCTCCTAGGCACGGAGAGGAAGGGGGAGATGGTCTGCTGCTGTGAGGGCAAGGTTGGCCGGCGAGGGGTGGCTCGGCATGGCATGGCAATGCCACTAGGGGCCAGGGGAGTGGGTGCTAAGGGCCTGGTTAGATCAAGAGGGGACAAAGAGATTAAATGGAGATCAAATGGGGGCAAAACCCTGTTCAAAACAGTGAGCTATGATTTAGGTTTAAACCTGCCTGCCAAGTGTTTGATTAAATGGCCGCATGTAACAAACTTTTGAATTTTGGTTTCAAAATTTTTGGGTGTTCTCCAATAATGCTAGGTAGTCTCTGGTTGCAAGGGTTTTGAAAATGGAGCTCAAAAAGATGGGTTTTGAAATAGGGGTGATCTATGCATATGCATTAGATTCAATTTTCAAATGCAAATAAAAATAGTTAACAGAATGTTTTTAGCAGATCCAAAGATGGGCCTTGGTACCTCATTATGTGTACTAGCAAGGGGTACAAAGATCATGAATTGTTTCTGTTAAGAAATGAGTGCTAGGAACACTCAAAGTGGTGTAGTGGATTAAAATGGCCAAAATGACCATTCCTCCTTTTTAATTCTTTTTGATTTTATTTTCTTTAGGAAGACCTTGGGAAAGATGTAGATGATGTTTAAATCACCTAAGAAACATTTTAGAAGCATAGGATGACACAATCATGGCAATTCAAAACAATTCCTATTTTAAATGCACACACATATGAATGCTTTCATTTTAAATTTGCAAAAGTTTTTGTTAACCCCAAATTTGATGATTTAGATGTTGATAAGATTGGATTGAAGTTTTGGGATGTTACATTATCCTGATGAGCCTACACTGGATTGCGTTTAGATTTGAAATACTGCATTTGACATTGTCGTCCCAAGGAAAAGAAGGTTGTGGATCTGATAATAACGCCTTCTATAGAACAAGATGCTGGAGGTGATGATTTCCTATGGCAATCCCTACCATTATGTGACTTGTACAAGTAGTTATCATAATTTAATTGAATTGCATGTCCCTCTCTATCAATGAAAATGGCATATCTTTTGCCTTGTTTCAAAAATAAATAAATATTTGCATGTATACTGTGTTAGTCAATGCAAAGAAGATACTGTTTTCTGTTCAAGTCATGTGAACAAATATGTTTGTATGTAGAGACATAAATGCGGATTGGGTGACAAAATCAACATAAAATTGCCAGATCAATAGCACATGCATAATGGCATTGCAAGAAAAGGAACAGAGCCATCTTTTCACCGTGCTTGTGAAAAGGATATCAGCCAGGAACCACGCCTGCAAGTGGCAGAGGCCAATTCTCGTGCAGCTCAGCTAGCATTGGTTTATCATCGATAATACTTAAGCATCTGAATATTATGATTACATACTAGGAGTAGTTCCAGTTCCACACTACAGTTCAATAGGAAAAAGTGTAAGAAATGCATAAGGTAGCTCCATAATACAGGTTTGAAAGAAAACCTTACAAATCATAAGAAAGAAAGATCTACATGATAGTTCACCACCTTCAGGTGCAACAGTTTCTACAGATTGTAAACCCAAATCACTGCCTCCTTCAGGTGGGACGATAATTTTGGGAGCAGGATCAGTAGCACCAACAGCAGCGCTAGCACCGGTAGCATGAGTCTCCACAATAGGTGAACTATCGAGCACCACAATGTCCTCTGAAGGCTCTTCACTTCCAGCTCCAGCTGCACAGGTCTCTGCAGATGGTAAAACCAATCCACCACCTCTATCATCTAGCACGACGATGGCAGGTGTAGGCTCATCAGTACCAGCTGTAGCTGCAATTGCATCAGTATCCACAGAAGGTAAACAAGGAGGCATCTTAGGTGTAGCAATCTGACATCCATTTTGTACTCCGTCATCAGGAAACTGAGAGTCTTCTTCAACTTTGTGCTTCTGCAGTTACAAGATAAACAGAGATTATAGCAAAAGCATCTACGCGGGACGATAAGAACATATGTCATTCTATTGATTTACCTTGTCATATGGGATAGCAGAAGTCACCTGATTGGAACCTATTTCATTGAGAATCCTCTTTTTCGCTCCTTCCCCTATCTCCTTCTGCAGCAAGTTGTAATATTGATTACATGATGTTGATTGACAAATATATGCAAATGTTCAAAAGTTTGCACTGTCGAACTACCAACTTCTAACGGATTCCCACTGTTATTAGTAATGGGATCTAGCCTAGAAAATAAGCTTCTATGCAATCCTAGTCTCCAAAAAAAGGATGCATACCCGAGATAAGAACTACTCTACACATGACAATGCTGCACAATCGATAATAAAAATTTAACCGCATCATCAACTCTATCATGTAAGTTCGGAGTGAATCTAGATACACTCGTTTCACATAAGCTAAAACATCTTATATTATAAAATGGAGGGAATAGGTACGAGTGTTCTAGTATTTCAGAAACCGCCATTGCTGCCTCAGGATAGAGATGACGGATGCTCCACCGCCCTACAGAAGGTTGCCGTGCCGATTTTGCTGCCACCTGTAGAGGACAGAGCCAAGGAGCTGGTCGACAACAATATGGAGGGAGAGCCCAGGGTGCGGTAGTGGATGGGAAGAAGGGACTGGGTAAAAGAGGTTGTGTGTGTGTGGTGGGTGTGTGAGGTCGGTGAGGGAGTTAAATCCAGCTTGTCTCGGAAGGAACGCACTGCCACGTGCACCGACGTGTGCAAAACTCCCTCCATGTCTCTACTATGGAAGAAACTGACAGTAGTACTCCAGCTAGCTTCATCGAGTTCTCTAGTACTCCTACTAGTAGACCTTTACTACTACTACTAGGTAGACAAGCAGTACTTGTTCAGAAGAAGAAAAAACTAGACTAGCACACCGCTGTATAGTATTGCCTTGTCAAATCACTGGCGGTGCCATAATGAACGACATGTTTTTACTGGGAAACCTCGAAACATCATGTTCCTTCCACCGCATGCAGTTTCTGGGCGAAGTACTTACCAACACGTCCCACTTAGGCTTATAGGACCCAAACTGCAGTGAAAAAGAAACAAAACTACAGACCTGTAAGGAGTAATACTAATAGTACTACTATTATACAACATTCAGGAAGAAATTATGTACGGAATAGTAGTAGTAGAGTACAACTGTACTCCTAATAAGGTTCTTTTACAAGCTTGGTGAAATATACATACTGGAGAAACTACTAAGTGTACAAAAGGGGTTTTTGGTCATACTGAGTATTTTACAAGCCAGACCGAGTGCGAAACTAAATGCTGAGTACTCGTACATCAGCTAAAAACCAGCCAAAAGAAAGAGTTCAACAGAAGGCCGAGACCAAATGAGTTATCCTTGAACATGCTTGTTCCAGTCCAAGGCATTAGAGAAGATTGGGATGAACCAAAATGGAGTCTCCGACCATATCCAGCAAGTGTTGGTGTGGAAACCAACAACTGCATCACCATTCAGACTGAAGCGGCAAATTTCAGGATGCGACCGGTACTCGTAGCCAATTTCTTGGTGTGATGTGTAAACATAGTTCATTCTCGTCAGATGTCTTGGCGGATCATTTGCATCACCTACTGCAATGATAATCGAATAGTTCACGCTAAGGAAAAGAGAATATGATCCAAGGTCAGTAACCCTTTTCCATCGGTTAGCTGTAGTTAACTAGCTTGTGTCCATCAAGAACACCATGCACCCAAACCCAAAAGAATAGGTGCGAATGGTGCGACCATAGTGAACAACACTAGTATCATCAGCAATTGCATTGCCTGAGACACCATATGTATAGACCAGAATAAGTCTTGAACCACCGGCAGATCTTGCTAACCACCACCTACCAGGATCATTCTTCTCGTCGTCCTCAACAAACCCATGTGTCAGGTACAGCACATCGCGTGGCGAAAGGATAAGGATAAGACCTTCAAAGGGAAAGGAAATGTAACATGGAAATAATATTGTTATTGATCTGACATTGTAGAAGTTGATATACAGTACTATTTTCAAAAATCTTGATTATACTTAAGATGTTTGATTGTGTAAAAAATGCCAACCTTGGGAGATGCTATGGAAATTCTAATTCTTTTCGAAATGGCGATATACTATGGAAATTCTCCTAAAATCACGGTTTGATTCATAGGATCAAATGGAATAGGAAATAATCCTATAGGATCTTGAATGTAAAGTTCATACGGAAAAATGCAAGGTTTGATCCTACAAGATTTTGGTGTCTTATATACCAAAGGAAAACCAACAAGCATTTTTTCTAGGAGGTTTAATATCTTATCTTATCTTACCACTATATAGTGTATGAATAACTTTGAATATTGACTGTTGGATTAGGACTTGCGAATCCCAACATTGCCAGCCATTGGATCTTGATACGTCCATTTTGCATCACTATTTTATATCATAATTTACTGTTGTTCATTGATATATTTCATATTAAGAGATGGTACTTATGTTATTTCATCTATTTTTGCATGATTGATGACTTTTGGAGGATGAACCACTGGAATCAGGATCCTGATGGAAAAAAGCACTATCCAAATACAATATTGGCGAAGATCAGAAAATCCCAAAAAATATATGGAAATTCCTATTTTTCCAGAAGACGAAGGAGGCCAAAAGGAGGAGTAGAGATGGGCCATAGGGGGCCCACACCACCCCCTGGCGTGGGCCACTCCTGGCCGTGCCACTAGGTGGTGTGGCCACCCTGGACCACCTCTGGCATCGCCCTTTGGCGTATATAATCCCCTCAAAACCCTAAGACTCGGGGGAGGAACCACAAAAAGGTTCCGCCACCTCTGCAGCGCAGAAACTACAGAGAGAGAAAGAGCTCTCTGGCAGGCAGAAATATGCCAGGGAAATTCCTTCCTGGAGAGGGGAGATCATCACCATCAACACCATCATAAAGCTATACTTCATCGGGATCATCATCATCATATCCACCATCATCTCCACCAGGACCATCACCACCACTCTATACCGCTGTAACAATTGGGTTGAATCTTGCATAGTTCTTAGGGGAAACTTTCCCGGTGTTGATTACTTGTTGTAGTTTATGCTATTGAGTGGAACCATCGAATTATTTTTCATGTTCAGATTGTTACTTATCATTATTTCATCTCTGATCTTGATCCATATGATGTCTCGTGAGTAGTTCGTTTAGTTCTTGAGGAGATGGGAGAAGTCATGTTGTTGAGAAAGATTTAATGGTTTGATATTTAAGTTGTGGTGCTATTCTTCTAGTGGTGTCATGTGAACTTCGACTACATGATACTTCACCTTTATGGGCCTAGGGGAGTGCATTGTGTATTTGGCTACTAATCGTCGGGTAGTCGGAGTGACAGAAACCTGAACCCCCGTTAGGAAACCTTTGCATAAGGGAGTGTAGGATCTCAAAGTTTAAGGCTGTGGTTAGGTTTTTATCTTAATTACTTTCTTGTAGTTACGGATGCTTGCAAGGGGTATAATCACAAGTATGTATTAGTCCTAGGAAGGTCAGTACATTAGCATAGGTTCACCCACACAACACTTATCCAACCAGAGAAGATTAATCAACAATATGAAGCGAAAATACTTGACAATATTCCCATGTGTCCTCGAGAATGTTTGGTCATCTTAAGTAATACAACCGGCTTGTCCTTTGGTAAAGAGAGGATTGTCCCACTTGCTGCAATTATTATTATTGTATTTTATTTACTCGCACTTTATTTATCTGCATTATCAAAAAACCCATAAAAATCTATTTGCTAAGTATTTACAGAGAATTCCTGATCCAAACCACTTGTCAACACCTTCTGCTCCTCGTTGGGTTCGACACTCTTACTTATCGAAAATAATACGATACACCCCCTATACTAGTGGGTCATCAGATCTTCTTTTTCATTCTAGCATCTACTTGAAGATTCTATTGTTAGTCTTTAGCACAATGAACACTATGCACAATCCTCAAAACACACTTCTCCATCATTCTAGAATCTTCTCCTTCATTTCTAGAGATCATGTTAACAAAATTTACAAGTACTAGTACCTAATAAATGTTGACTTCTACATGATAGAAAATAGAAGAAATAAATATGCACCCATACTTTATAGATGTCGATAAAATTTCTATTTTTTGAGCTTTACCTAGTATTATAATTCTATATAGTTATGATATGTCATATGTCTAGTATCTGAGTCTCACGTAAATACTACTAGTATATACCATATTTTCCATGGATATACTAGTACTAGGAGACAAGGTAATACTATCAGCAGAACTCAATCCTATGAATCAAATTACTTATATGTAAGAAAACTTAGTAAGGATTGCATTCCTCTGAAATTCCTAGGGAATTCATACGAATCAAAGAGGCTAAAATTCCTATGAAATTCCTACTAACCAACGAAACTTCAGAAAAATAGCTTCATTGATTAATGTCGGGGGGATGACCCCCGGGTAGGCCAAGACGGGACCAACCGACCGGCTCCAAGGAGCTCTAGCCGTCTGGGCCCAGAACAAGTAACCACAGCCGGGTGGAATCCCTCACCCGGTCCGCATCCAAGTTTCCCCGGCTGGCCCGTTTAGCTAGGTGGCCAGAACAACCGGCTGGGAGGCCTCTCTTAGCTGGCCCCCTCGGATCCACTGGCGATGGTACGATGGGTATGACGCTCATTTCTGAGCGCACCTTTGACCGGACAGGTTGTCTAGCCTGGCCGGCGGTACTGGACAACTGTGCCAAAGCTGGATGTTGACGAGCAAAGCAAGGGATGACGAGTAAAGCCCCGGCTTACGCATAAAGAGATGGCTGACGGATAAAGAATCGGCTGAGGAGTAAAGCAGGGGCACTGGATACTGTAGCGTTGTCCTTCCCTGTACTGGAGGCTTGACTGGACCCGGGCCTACCTTTTGGCCCTGTCTAGCCGGCCCACTTTGTAAGGCCCAGATCTAAACAGTAAACCCTATAACTCATCTTGTAAACTGCCCCCTCAACCAGTATATAAGGGGGGTAGTGCTAGGGTTCTAGGTAGACAATTACATGTTAGAAGTTCTCCACATTGGATAAGTTGAGTAGTTCCTTCTTCTTCTTCTAGCAAGGAGTAGTCAGGAAAACAGCTCAAGGAGAATCTGTATTAGGCGTTCGCCCCTTGATCGTAGACCCTTGCAGGAGTAGGGGGTTTACCTCGCCAAGAGGGCTCCGAACCTGGGTACATCGCTGTGTTTGCAGTATCTGTGCCCAACTCGTTGGGAGTAGCCACTGATAGCATCCTGATTGTCCCCTTCATGCCATCCCCGATGGCACTTCCATGTTCCACACCACAGCAGTTGGCGCCCACCGTGGGGCACAATGCTTCGGCAAGGATCGTCTTTCGCACGGGACTTCTGCTTGTCGCCGGTGAGCGAGTCGCCTCGGGCCTCGTTCTCACTTTCGGCTCCTTCGACTGCGTCCTCGACAATGCATCCTGTTTCACCAGGGGAACCTTCCCAAGCGGTGGCTCCATCATGCACTTCGGCGAGCATCGCGTCTATGTAGCCACCATAGCCGAGGCCTTCCCTCGCAAGATCGTCACCGTATCCGGTGCGCCTCCAGGCTTCTCTGCTTCGCGCGTCGCTAGTGGCAGCGTCGAGGTCATGATGGAGGGCTCGGGCGAAAACCATCGCCCACCTCTAGAGCGCAATGGGGAAAGCCGCGCCGCTAACCCGCGTCTCCCGAACCTAGACCTGCTCAACGCGTCCATCGAGCACCTCCGCAACCACATCACCCCAATCGAGGCAGATCCAGCTGGAGCTGCGGCAGCACTAGAGGCTACTTGCCAGAGCCTTCGAGAAGAAGCTGGCAAAGTGGCAGCCGCCCAGCGGTGGATGAACGCGACCATGCGCGAGTACAACATCGTGCATGGCTTCCCCCACTTACCTGGCACCAGCCGCCTGGCCCAGCCCCAAGGCCGAAACCTCGGTTCGGAGATGGATCGTGCTGCTGATCCGCATATACCCGTGGTGCAGCCAGTTTACAGCACTACCGCCAAAAACATGAGGGCCACGGAGGCGGAGTCGCAGATCTAAGCCACCTGGAGGGCGAGGAGCTGCTCCATCAGCAAGCACGTGTCCAGCTCCTCGTGGTCACGACAAACAAACAACATGCTGAGGCAGAACTCAGCATGGCCGGCAACAGCAGGACCCAACCGGCTCGCCGTATGGCGGATCTGGCTACAGGCGCTAGCAAAGCATCTTCCCCAAACGGAGAAAGGCCGAGCAACCGCCATTGTGGCGGATCAGAAGGCCATGGGCACAATGCCCGTGACGCGGCAGCTTTTACCAGCAAAAATCGCGAGCCAACTGACGAAGACGAAAAAGGCCAAGCGATGCCCAAGTCCCGCCTATCCGGTCGGCTGGGACCGCTCGAGCCGGAAGAACCACAAGACGCGCGTGCACACATCGACCTACTAGTCCGATCACGCGCGCTGGAAGAAGAAAGCCAGCCGGTCCAAGATGCTTCGGACCGTGAATCTGGAATGAACCGTTTCCAAAGGGATTTTCGCTCCCAAGGAATACGCTAAAGTACAACTGCTCGGTCAAGCCGGCGGACTGGCCGGTGGACTAGACCACCGCGGTAGGGATCACAAACGGCAACCGCCGCGTGGCTGTGCGCTACGCCCCCCTCATGCTCCTCGACTCGGCCAGGGTATGGCTCAACAGCCTCCCAACAACAGCATCAACACTTAGATTGATTTCGAACAGGCGTTCGTCCGCAACTTCACTGGCACCTACAAGCTCCCAGGTCGACCCGACGATCTCACTCTTTGCGTGCAAGGGCCGGATGAGTCTGATCGCTCCTACATCACCCGGTGGACGAGCATGCACAACTACTGCGAGGGGGTGCGCGAGCACCAGACGGTTGACTTCTTTGTCAACGGCTGCAGAGACGGCACCATGCTCAAGCACAAGCTTTGCCAGGTGGAGACCATCACCATGTTACAGACCATGGCCATCGCGGACAAGTACGCCACCGCTGACACGGCAATGAAAAGATCCGTCCGGGTGGACGACCAAAGGCAAATCATCGCCGACGTCGCTGTGGATCAGCGCCAGCCGGAAGGGAATGGCCATAACTCCAGGCGGCATGACAACTGCCACGTTAAGAGAAAGGACGACCAGCCGGATAACCAATATGGTTCCAGGCTAGTAGCAGCAGTGCTGGAGGATCCAGCTGCAGGCGAAAGCCGGAGACAGAAGCCCGATGACTAGCCTCTGAGGCCCAAGTACACCATCGAGTCAATGCTTGATGGGCCATGCAAGTTCCACAACGGAGGCATCAAAACGGCTACGCATACCACACGCCAGTGAACCTGGATGAAGAAGATGGCGGAAATCGCTAGCACGCCGGCCGCATAGGATCCACCGCCCCCAGCTGGTGGGCCGCCAGGCCAACACGATAACCAGCATCGTAGGGAAGATGGCAATAACAACTACCCCCGCTAGGTGGGAAACTACCACATCTTCATGACGGATCTGGAGTCCAATCACAACAGGAAACGCCGCGAGGCGGAGGTGGATGCAATCGTTCCTCCCGTCCCCCAGTACCTCAACTGGTCGGAACAAGAAGTTGCATGGAGCCGGAAGGACCAGCCAGCTGAGCTGCCTCATCCAGGCACCTACGTGATGGTTTTGGACCCTATCATTGTCTCCTAGAAGCAATCCTGCAGATTCTCTCGCGTCCTCGTAGACGGAGGGAGCAACATCAACCTCCTATACTGCAGGTCGCTAGACCGGCTCAGTATCAGCGAGTCGCAGCTAGAGCCATCAAGCACCTCCTTCCACGGAGCCATCCCGGGCCCGTCGCATTCGTCCATCAGAAAGATCCGGCTGGACATCTAATGTCTATGCACTTCTATTCTTGTAGACAGTTGTTGGGCCTCCAAGTGTAGAGGTTTGTAGAACAGCAACAAGTTTTCCCTTAAGTGGATCACCAAAGGTTTATTGAACTCAAGGAGGAAGTGGTCAAATGTATCCCCTCTCAAGCAACCCTGCAATCAAGATACAAGAAGTCTCTTGTGTCCCCAACACACCCAATACACTTGTCAGGTGTATAGGTGCACTAGTTCGGCGAAGAGATACTGAAATACAAGTGGTATGGATATAAGACAACGGTGCCAGAAAAGAGCTTGATGGCGTGGAAGAGACTAAAGGCAAACTGAAATAAAGATGGAAGCAAGCAAACATGTAATAGGTCTAATAGCAAACGGTGTTTCAGTGCTTAGAAACAAGGCCTAGGTATCATACTTTCACTATTGAACACTCTCATATAAATATATTCTCTTTATGATACTACTCTCCGGTTGAACACTCTAATCAATGGTTGAGCTATAATAGCACACCTCAAAGTTCGCTTTCCGCATCTAGATAACCCCACACTGTCACCTTGAGCACTAGATGGTTCCAACAAACACCATAATTTCATAAAGACATCCAACTCCAAATATAACTCATAACAAGTAATTGTAATCTTTAGCCTAAGTGCCACCATGGTGTGCATGCTGTCACTTTCACACACATGGGGAGAGAAGAGATCTAATAAAACACTTGAGTAGCAAGGTAGATCTATAGATTACAAGCTCATGATCACAATATGATCATGCATAGAGAGAGAGATGAACACATAGCTACCGGTAGAACCCTTAGCCTCGAGAGAGAACTACTCCCTCCTCATTATGGGAATCAGCAATGGTGATGGAGATGGCGGTGGAGATCAATGGAGATAGCTCCGGGGGCACTTCCCCGTCTCGGCAGGGTGCCGGAACAGAGACTTTCTGTCCCCCGAATCTCCCCTTCGATGGCGGCGGTGCTGCGGAACTTTTCATGGCTGGAGGCTTGTTGATTTAGGGTTTATGCATTGGGAGGCTCTTATAGGCGAGAGGGGAGACCGAGGGGGTGCCGGAGGGGCCCACACCACCCCCTGGCGCGGCCTGGCCTGGCCCGCGCCACCAGGTGGTGTGGCCACCCTCTGGCCCTTCTCCGTCTCGTATTCTGGCTCCAAGTGTCCCCTAGTAAAATAATAAATTTGGATTTTGTCCTGTCCAATTCCGAGAATATTCATTTTCTGACTTTCCTGGAACCAAAAATAGTAGAAAACAGGCAACTAGCACTGTGGCTCTTGTTAATAGGTTAGTCCAAGAAATCATATGAAAAGTACTCCAAAATGTGGACACAACATAAGAATGTAGATAAAACCAAGCATGGAACATCAAAAATTATGGATACGTTAGCAACGTATCAATGTCATCTTCGGCACGGAGGATAACTTCCGCCGCAAGCCCATCTAGTTTGAGGTGGTCAACCTCTACAGCGCGTACCACGCAATTCTGGGGCACCCAACGCTCACCAAATTCATTGCGGTACCATACTACGCATACCTAAATATGAAGCTACCAGGGCCAAAGGGTGTCATCATCGTGGCCGGCTGGTAAAGGCAGTCTGTTGAGTGCGCCACAGACGAGTCGAAGATAGCAGAAGCCATGATCATCGCGAAAGAGAAGCGCATTATCATGCAGAATGTGGCAGCCCTACAGAAGGGCATGCCGGCTAGCGAGCCCAAGCCGGCCGGAGAAGCACAATTCAAGCCGTCCAAGGGCACGAGAAAGATCCTGTTGGACGAGGCTGAGCCGGAAAAGTTTGTCCTGGTCAGAGACGACCTTGACAGCAAATAGGAAAGCGCGCTCGTCGACTTCCTCCATGAGGATCAGGATATCTTCGCATGGTCCCCCAAGGTTATGCCAGGTGTTCCAAGGGAGCTCGTCGAGCAGTCTTTACATGTCAGGCCGGATGCAAAGCCAGTCAAGCATTCACTATGCCGCTTCGCAGAAGAAAAAAGAAGAACCATCGGTGAAGAGATCACCCAGCTGCTCGCAGTCAGATTCATCATGGAGGTTTTCCACCCGGAATGGATGGCAAACCCCGTACTGGTGCTGAAGAATAACAAGACTTGGCGCATGTGTGTTGACTACACCAGTCTCAAGAAAGCATGCCCCAAAGACCCATTCGCCCTACCAAGGATAGACCAAGTGATCGATTCCATGGCCGGCTACGATCTATTGTCGTTCTTAACGCGTATTCTGGCTACCACCAGATCCGGCTAAACCCTACTGATCAAATAAAGATAGCCTTCATCACTCCCTATGGAGCCTACTGCTACACCACCATGCTGTTCAGACTGAAGAACGCTGGGGCATCGTACCAGCGCTGCATGCAAAAATGCCTGCAAACTCAGATCGGCAGAAATGTACACGCCTACATTGATGATGTAGTGGTCAAGACCAAGGAGCGCCAAACACTCCTTGAATATCTGAAGGAAACATTCACCAACCTTCGCCGGTACCAGATGAATCTGAACCTGGAGAAATGCATGTTTGGCGTCCCAGCTAACCAGCTACTCGGTTTTCTCGTATCAGAACGGTGAATCGAGGCAAACCCGGAGAAGATTGGTGCAATCGAGCACATGTAGCCGCCCAAGAACTTGCAAGACGTCCAGAAGTTCACCGGATGCTTGGCCTCCCTCAGCCGGTTCATCAGCCAGCTAGGCGAGAAAGCACTCCCGCTATACTAACTCATGAAAAAGACAGACAAGTTCGTCTAGACATCGCAGGCGGATGAACCCTTTCGCGACCTCAAGTGCATGCTCACCTCACCACCTATACTGGTAGCACTATATGCAAAGGAGCCCATTTTGATGTACATCGCAGCAACCAACAAGGTTGTTAGTGTGGTGCTGGTAGTGGAGAGCCCGGAAGAAGGAAAGGCACAGCCGGTGCAACGACTAGTGTACTACCTGAGTGAGGTACTCTCGCTCTCGAAGCAGAATTACCCTCATTACTAGAAGCTGGTGTACGGCGTGTATATGGTCGTCAAGAAATTGAAGCACTACTTCCAAGAACATTCCATCCGGGTTGTGGCGCTAGCGCCACTTTCAGAGATCATTGGCAACAGAGATGCCACAGGCCGGGTGGCGAAATGGGCCATAGAGCTCGCCGCCCACAACATATAGTATGAGCTAAGAACGGTGATGAAATCTCAGGCCTTGGTAGAGTTCCTATTTGATTGGGCAGAGACGCAGTACTTGCCGCCTTGCCCCGACTCCACGCATTGGAAGCTGCATTTCGACGACTCCAAGATGTATGGAGGGCTCGGAGCCGGAGTGGTCATCACCTCTCCAAAAGGAGACTGGCTGGAATATGTGTTGCAGATCCACTTCCGCACGTCCAACAACATCGTCGAATACGAGGCACTCGTCCACAACCTCAAGATGGCAAAAGAGACCAGGATCCGGGGCATTCTATGCTTCGGTGACTCGGATCTGGTGGTGCAGCAAGTGTCAGGCGATTGGGACGCTAGGGACGGAAACATGGCTCTATACCGCTTCTTCGTACAACAGCTATGTGCCTGTTTCGAAGGGTGCGAGTTTCACCATGTCCCCAGGGTAAACAACAAAGCCGCGGACACGCTCGCCCGCATTGGGTCAACAAGACAAGCAATTCCACCCGGAGTCTCCCTCGAGCACCTGCGCAAGCCGTTAATCACGCCGTCTCCGGAATCCGACTCCATCATACTAGACGCGGACCCGGGGACTGCCGGCTCCAAGACCTCCGCGACGGCTTCACCGCACCCGGGGACCGCTTCGCCCCAACCGAGGACTGCCGGCTCCAAGACCTCCACAACAACTTCACTACACCCGGGGACTGCTTCGTCGCACCCGGGGACTGCCGGCTCCAAGACCTCCGCGACGGCTTCACCGCACCTAGGGACTACTTCGCTGCACCCGGGGACTGCTTCGCCGCACCCGGGGACTACCGGCTCCAAGACCTCCGTGATGGCTTCGCCGCACCCGGGAACCGCCGCGTCGAGCCTAGAGGCTTCCGGCTCCACTACTCCATCCGGTCGGCCTCCAGACGAGCCCAACCCAGCTATCCACGCAGAAGTAAATCAGATCATGCAGGCGGTATGCGCCATCCGGGAAACCCCAACATTGGCCAAGCCGTTCATGGATTTCCTAGCCGGAGGAGAGTTACCCGAAGAGGAGGTAGAGGCAAGGAAAGTGAAGCGCGGAGCCAACGCATATACCATCATCAACAATAAGCTCTACAAGCGTAGCATTGGGGTCATCTATCAGCGATGTGTGAGCCACCAGGGCGAATGCGGACACCACGTGTCATCACGGGCCATAGTGGCAAAGGAATTTCGCCATGGGTTCTACTGGCCCACGGCAATTGAAGATGCTGAACAAATATTCAAGGCATGCAACGGTTGCCAGCGGTTCAGCCAGCAGAAGAACACCCCGTATGTGGCACTCAAGACGATTCCCATCACTTGGCCCTTTGCCGTCTGGGGGCTAGACATGTTTGGTCCTTTCAAAATAGCCCGATCCGGTATGACGCACCTACTGGTGGAAGTGGACAAATTCACCAAGTGGATAGGAGCAAAGCCAATAAAGAAGCTGGATGGACCAACAGTGCTCAACTTCTTCATGGACATAATCACGCGCTTTGGCTACCCCAATAGCATCATAACAGACAGTGAAACAAATTTTGCCAAAGGAATGCGGAGACAAGGGCATCCGCCTAGACCTTGCATCTATGCCACACCCCCAGTCCAACAGACAGTGCGTGCAAGCAAACGGCCTAGTCCTAGCCGGAATCAAGCCCCGGCTGATCGAGCCACTGATGCGATCCCCCGGCTGCTGGATTGAGGAGCTCCCGGCTATGCTTTGGAGCCTTTGAACCACGCTAAACTGGTCCACCGACTACACCCCTTTCTACCTCGTCTACGGGGCGGCGGCGGTCTTGCCAACGGACATCGAGTTCGATGCACGTCGCAAGTTGCTATACTCAGAGCAGCAAGCCAAAGAAGCACGAGAGGACAACATCGATCTCCTCGAAAAAGCACATGAGCTGGCCTTGTTCAGATCCGCCATCTACCAGCAGAACCTACGCCGCTACCACTCCAGCGGGATCCGCAGCATTTCGTTCCATGAGGGCGATCTGGTACTAAGGCTGGTACAAGACACCAAGGAGAGGAACACGTTATCTCCACCTTGGGAGGGCCCATTCATCATAAGCCAGGCACTGCAGAACAACTCATACTATCTCATCGAAACCCGCCAGCTGGAAAAGAACAAGATGGACCGTTCAGGCGAAGAAACTGAGCGCCCATGGAACGTGAGCCTGCTTCGCCCCTTCTACATTTGAAAAATAAGTGTATGTATCTTACCTTTATGTAAGGAACAAGTATGGGAGCCTCAACACAGTCTCAGGGACTTCGCAATAAATTAGCAAGTCATGCTGGACAATTTGGTTTTTCTGGCTGCATTATTCTAACCCCGAAGTCGGCGATCCATCTCGGGGACTCGCAAAGTACTGTACGGCCGCGCAATCCACATAGCAAAGTACTGTACGCGGCTCCTAGGGCTTCCTCTTCATTGCCGACTGCAGACCGCAAGCCGGCTGACAGATCCGGCAAGAGTAGAACGCTCAAAGACCCTTACACGAAAAAGCTACGAGGAAAACAAAAACGTCTGGACGTTCCGGTCGCGCTTTCTCGCCCAAGGACAATGACCCCAATCCAAAGTATTGTGCAGTACACCTACTAAGCTACCCCTTCGACTCTGTCTCGAAGCTGGCAAGGGCACAACATCAAATTGGCCAATGCTCACTGAGAAAAAGGCAAAGTCATTGGTTTCGTGCGAAACAACAAAGTTTCAAGACTAGCGAATCTCAGATTACAATTAAACTTGCATCTGCTTAACTAGGCAAACAACTTGTTTGTTTTTTCATCTTTGAATGAGCCAAAGTTCAACGACGAACACCCAAGCTAGAGGCCAGAAGCTTCCAGACGATAGTAGAGCAGGTCAAGGAGATTCGGCCTGGTTGTATCCTCCGGACGGCCCGAACCTTGGGCACCCCCACACAGAAACCTACAAACATGCAACATTATAAAGGAGCTTCGACCCGGCTGTATTCTCCGACCGGCCCGAACCTCGGGGACTACACCCTAGGGGTGCGCTCGCGCGCCCCACACAGAAACAAGGATGCAGCAAATGCAAGATAGAAATTGAAAATGAAAAAGCACAAGCAAATACCCAAAGGGACGATTGTTCAACAATGCAAAAACACAAGTTCTTCATCCACAAATACGCCCGGCATACCAGGGATCAAGTGGACTGATGGCTCAGTGTCGGCGCCAGAAAAATGCTGGTGCGATGTTGATATAGAGCTCGTTGGGAACCCCAAGAGGAAGGTATGATGAGCACAGCAGCAAGTTTCCCTCAGTTATGATACCAAGGTTAAATCGAACCAGTAGGAGCAAGGAAACACCCCAAAGGTGTTGGTAGCTGAGCCTTGGCAGGGCGCACTACCGGTGCTAGTAGCAACGTGGAGACCTGCACAACACAACCACCGAACTTTGTCCACAACTTGTGATGAGGTTGTCAATCTCACCGTGTTTTGCGGAAAACAAAGGATTAAACGTATGGAATGGAAAGAAGTAATAGTTTGCAGAAAGTAAACACAAAGAAGTTAAAGATTGTAGATTGTATGTAAAAGACAAGGACCAGGATCCACAGTTCACTAGAGGTGGCTCTCCTTAAGATAGATAACATGCTGGGTGAACAAATTACAGCGGGGAAATTGACAAACATCGAGAAAGCAATACATACATATACTAATCATCTTGACTCCTTTGAGACTTGATTGGGCATTACAAAATTATACATAGACCGTCATCCAACTGCATCTATGACTAATAATCCACCTTCAGGTTATCATCCGAACCCCCTCTAGTATTAAGTTGCAAGCAACAGATTATTGATTTAGGAACTGCGTGTAAAGTAAACAATACGATTGTTCTATGAACAAAGGATTGTTGTTTTCTCCCTAGTAGCAACAACACATCTAGTACCTTAGATATTTCGGTCACTTCCCCAGATTACCAGAGGCATGAACCCACTATCGAGCATAAATACTAACTCTTGGAGTTGCTAGCATCTAGTTGGCCAAGATAGCTACTAACAACGGAAAACATGTAAGATCACAAATAATAAAGACATGATAGAATCAACAATCAATCTGAAATAGCATCTCAATATCCATCGGATCCCCGCAAACACAACATGTAGAATTACAAATAGATGATCTTGATCATGAACGGAGCTCACAAGATCTAAACATGAAAGCACAAAGGAGGAGAACCAGCCATCTAGCTACTACATGGATCCATAGGCCAAGGATGAACTACTCATGCATCACACCGGAGGCTTGCATGGTGATGAAGAAGGCCTCCAGGGTGAATTCCCCTCTCTAGCAGGGTGCCGGGAAGAGCTTCAGATCCCTCCCGATATAGGGATCGAGATGACGGCGGCTACAGACTCGTGGATTTTTGATTGGGGGCTTACGGTTTTCATCTCGAGGGCATCTTATAGGCGGAAGGGGAGGCTGAGGGGGTGCCGAAGACGGCCACACCACCCCCTGGCACGGACCAGGCTGGGCCACGCGGCCAGGTAGTGTGGTGCCCCCTAGCCCCTCTTCGTCTCGTACTTCGGCATCTGATGACTTCCAAACAAATAGGCACTTTGGCTTTTGTCCCGTCCAATTCCGAGAATATTCATTTTCTGACTTTCCTGGAACCAAAAACAGCAGAAAACAGGTAGCTGGCACTGTGGCTCTTGTTAATAGGTTAGTCCAAGAAATCATATGAAAAGTAATCCAAAGTGTGGACAAAACACAAGAAAGTGGATAAAACCAAGCATGGAACATCAAAAATTATAGATACATTTGCAATGTATCAACATCCCCAAGCTTAACTCCTGCTCGGCCTCGAGTAGGTAAGTGATAAAAAGAAAGAACATTTTTGAGGTGACATGCACCATCAAAGACTTGATCAAAGTATTTGTAAAACATTCAAAGCTGGGATCATAGTACTTCAATCATAACATGAAAAGGTTCTAGCAATAAGACAAAGAAACTATGATGCAACATGAAAAGACACAAACAAAAGATTCATGAATAACAATGTTTTGCAAGACATTCGTTTGTTTTACATAAAGAAAATATAGCATAATAGTATTTAGCTTGTCCCTCAATAGAGTAGCAAATATGAATGCATAGGACACCTTCAAAGTTCATAAGAGTGACTAGATACACATACTTTAAAACAAGCAATATCAAGTTATGCATCAATCAAGTAGTCTTGGGACAATGCACATAGAACTAAGAATGGCCACTATGCTCTCAAATTAGGTGCATAAAGATAGAAGGTGGAGACTCAATATAAAAGTAAAAGAAAGGCCTTCATAGAAGGAGGTAGGGATTCAAGTCTCATAAAGATCTTCCAAAAATTATGGTACTTATAGCTTTCAGCTCTCATTGCCCCTATCATAAGCATCTTGAAGGTGATTAAGGTTAAAGTGACACAACTAAGAGGATATGCTTGACAAGTTATAAACCGAAATCTCATGCCCCTACTTACGAAGACCAAACCTCATGCTACTCAACTTTAGTCACAAGTAAGCTCTTGTCATTGTAAATACATATGTATCATAAAGAACCGCCAATGGGTTACCCCTTGCACATGATACAAGAGTTATCCCATAATCAAAATGACAAGGCAAATAGACAATGAGCATCTCAGCGATCTTTTTATTTGCTATTTGCATATGTTTTTATTGATGATGCTTCATAGAATGCTCATTATGGTAGTGATGCAAGTTTCCACCATGATTAGGCATGGCTTAGGCTAGCGACCCAGGCATTTCTCTAACACACATACAAACTCCATAATCTTACAAGTTCCACTTTTATTTCACACCACCGGGATCCGTAAGCAAAAGAACATGATATCAACGGGGTACAAAGTACAAGTGTAATGTTGAAAGCGTTCCCCGTGAAACATGGTTCTGCTAATTTCAACTTATAAATCGCAAGCATATACGCAACAAAGAAGAACCCAATGGTTCAAGTTTATTAGATGCAAAAAAGTAAAGTGTGCCATCAAGTTCGTGAGAGCTTTAATCACTAGTTTTCTCATAACAAGTTTAATTTGGAAGGTAAACAAAAGCATGAATATACTTGGAATAGCATAAGCTAATAGGTAGGTATGGTGGACTCTTTGGAATTACTTGGTTTAGGGAGTTGGATGCATGAATAGAACTCATACTTGGTTGTGGAGGCTGGCAAAAGACTGGGAGCGACAAACTAAGAGAGCAATAATGGCCATAATCATGCAGAGCGACAAAACGTCATTGATCAAAGCATAAAGTGATACTACAAGTTGAAAACTAAAGGATCATAAAGGCTTATGGTTACTTGAGATAGTCATAACATGGTGTGAGCATGTGCCAAGTCAACCCAAATAAAGCATCAAAGGAGAATACCACTATACTATGCTTTAATATGCTAAAACAACGCATGATTCATCCAAAGAACATTAAGCAATCTCAATTGTTTATAACAAGTCATGCTACAGCAAAGAATGCTAAGCATAAAGACAAAACAATATCAAGCGTGGCATGACAAAGCATAGGCCACAGTAAAAAACGAGCTCTTTTTACCACATAAGCATGAACTTTCCTACTCTTTTCCAAACCAAACCAATGTATGAAAGAGGGGGTCCAACCAATTTATTTAGAAAACTAAGAAAACGAAAAAACAAAACTAAAACGAAAAAGAAGACGCTCCAAGAACAACACAACTATGCATGAAACAATAAAAATAAAGCGTTTGGAAGAAACCTGGGATCTTTATTGATGAAGAGGGGGATGCCTTGGGCATTCCCAAGCTTTGGCGCTTGTACTTCTTGGATATTTCTTGGGGTGACACATGTGGCATCCCCAAGCTTGAGCTTTAGTCCATCCTTCATCTCATTACTCATTCCTTCCATACACCTGAAATTTTTCCTTCATACAAAACTTCACACAATCTTTATTAGCAACATTAGTGCACTCAAGATAAAAGGTATTAAGGTTCAGTTCCAACAACAATAAACTTCCATTAGAACACTAGATACTGTAGCACTTCCCTCAAAAATCTCAATTCCCCAAAAGAACTCAAAAAGGAACCAACAAGGAGCAAATGCAGAAAATGGCAGAAATCAGTCAAAACAGACCAGCAGATAAAGACGATTTTTTTCAAAGACCTTATGTTGCTCAAATAAAAAAGTGTTGAACTAACGAAAGTTAAAAAACTACATGGGTCAGAAGCACAAAAATTCACGCCTCACAAAGACGTTCAGAGATTTTACACGAATTTTTACAGTGAAGCACAGAAATCTGTTTCGGAACAGCAACTTTCCCAATCATTACTTCTCTCTCATTAGAGGTTACTCTTGGCAAAAAAAGCAAATAAAAAGGATAAGGAATGGTTATTACTGAAATAATAACTTCCAAGACTCATCTAAAACTTTTGGGTTATCTCCTAATAAGTACTTTTCTTTAACGCCTTTAAGTTAGGCATAAGAAGCAAGAAAACGGATCAAGTGTTTTTAAATGAAGAAGCATTAGGACCAAATTTTGTTTTCATAGGAGAAGCAAAATAAATCTTCTCTCTCTTCTTAGGAAAGTGTTCTATACCTTTTTTGAGTGGGAGTTGATATTTAATGGTGCCTTCTTTCATATCAATGATGGCACCAACAGTTCTAAGAAAAGGTCTCCCCAAAGTAATAGGACAAGAAGCATTGCATTCAACATCCAAAACATAGAAAATCAATGGGGACATAGGAATTGTTAACCATAATAAGAACATCATTAAGACTCCCCATGAGTTTCTTTTTAGCATTATCATCAAGTGGGACATTCAAATAACAATCTTCAAGTGGAGGCAAATCAAGCATATCATAAATCCTTCTAGGCATAATAGAAACATTACTATCAAGATCACATAAAGCTTTGAAATCAAAGTCATTCACTTTCATATTAATGATGAGTTCCCAACCATCTTCTTGTTTTATAGGAATATAAGCTTTATGTTTCATCTTTTCTTCTTTAATCTATATGAGAGCATCAGTGTGTTTTGTAAAGGCCATGTTCATAGAACTAGCATTAGGACTTTTAGCAAGCTTTTGTAGGAACTTAATAACTTCAGAGATATTGCAACCATCAAGATAAAAATCAAAATTATCATCTAAAGTAGTAGAACTATTACTAGCTTCAACACTAGTGGTGGTAATAGTAGAAACACTAATGTTTCTAGCAATTTCATCTTGTCTTTCACACTTAGCATGTAATTCAGCTAATAGTCTAACATTTTCATCAATTCTTACTTGTATAGCATTAGTAGCTGCAAGCGGATTATCATTAGTTTCAGGTTTAGCAGCCATTTTATTGATCAAAGAGGATTGAGCTTCAGACAAAGATGATATATTTCTTTCAGCATTAGAGAGTTTCAATTGTAAACTAGGAATTTCCCTATTTAGACTCTCAAGTTGATGGCTAATGTTCTTCAAAATGGTAGATTGTTCCTCCATAGTTTTAGTGAATAGTTTATTTTGCTCATATTGCATTTGCATGAAGTTTTTAGTGGCTCTTTCAACTTCTAAAATTCTCCCTTCACTGGGTAATCCAGGTTTACCATTATAGCCATAAGTATTATTAGGAGGGTAGGGCCTATAATTGTTATTACCATAAGCATTGTTTCCAAAGTTGTTATTTCTTATGAAGTTCACAACAACTTGATCTTCTTGAGCAACCAAAGAAGCTAAAGGAACATTATTTTGATCAATATGGGCTTTCCCATTAACAAGAATAAACATAATAATATCAATCTTATCACTCAAAGAGGAAGTTTCCTCAACAGAATTTACCTTCCTACCTTGTGGAGCTCTCTCAGTATTCCATTCGGAATAATTAACCATCATATTGTCCAGAAGTTTTGTTGCAGCACCCAAAGTGATGGTCATAAAGGTACCTCTCGCAGCAGAATCCAATAGGTTCCTTCAAGAATAGTTCAATCCTGCATAAAAAGTTTGGATGATCATCCAAGCAGTCAGTCCATGAGTGGGACAATTCTTAACCAAAGATTTCATTCTTTCCCAAGCTTGAGAAACATGTTCATTATCAGATTGTTTAAAATTCATTATTTCACTTCTCATAGATATAATCTTAGCAGGTGGATAGTATTTTCCAATAAAAGCATCTTTGCACTTAGTCCAAGAATCAATACTATTCCTAGTTAAGGATTTCAACCATTCTTTAGCTTTTCCTCTCAAAGAGAAAGGAAACAATTTTAGTTTAATAATATCACCATCTACATCCCTATGCTTTTGCATCTCACAAAGTTCAACAAAATTATTTAGATGGGCAGCAGCATCTTCATTACCAATAACAGAAAATTGTTCTCTCATAACAAGATTGAGTAAAGCAGGTTTTATCTCAAAGAAAGTATCTTCAGGCACTTGTGGAGCAATAGGTGTGCTCATAAAATAATTGTTGTTGTTGCTAGTGAAGTCACACATCTTAGTGTTTTCAAGAGTAGTCATTTTTTTGGGGTTTTGAATAAGAAAGAAAACTAGTAAAACTAATTTTGTGTGTGTTTTTGATAACAAAACAAGCAAACAAAGCAAAAGGAAACTAAGAAAAACAAAAATAACAATGTAAAGAGATTGGTTATGAGGGACTCCCCTTGTGAAGATGTCCTTGACTCCCCGGCAACGGCGCCAGCAAAATGCTTGATGGCTCAGTGTCGGCGCCAGAAAAATGTTGGTGCGATGTTGACGTAGAGCTCGTTGGGAACCCCAAGAGGAAGGTATGATGAGCGCATCAACAAGTTTCCCTCAGTTATGAAACCAAGGTTTAATCGAACCAGTAGGAGCAAGGAAACACCCCAAAGGTGTTGCTTGTTGAGCCTTGGCAGGGCGCACTACCGGTGCTAGTAGCAACATGGAGACCTGCACAAAACAACCACAGAACTTTGTCCCCAACCTGCGATGAGGTTGTCAATCTCAATGTGTTTTGCGAAAAACAAAGGATTAAACGTATCGAACGGAAAGAAGTAATAGTTTGTAGAAAGTAAACACAAAGAAGTAAAAGATTGTAGATTGTATGTAAAAGACAAGGACCGGGATCCATAGTTCACTAGAGGTGGCTCTCCTTAAGATAGATAACATGTTGGGTGAACAAATTACAGTGGGGCAATTGACAAACATCGAGAAAGCCATACATGCATATACTAATCATCTTGACTCCTTTAAGACTTGATTGGGCATTACAACATTATACATAGACCGCCATCCAACTGCATCTATGACTAATAATCCACCTTCAGGTTATCATCCGAACCCCCTCCAGTATTAAGTTGCAAGCAACAGATTATTGCTTTACGAATTGCGTGTAAAGTAAACAATACAATTGTTCTATGAACAAAGGATTGTTGTTTTCTCCCTAGTAGCAACAACACATCTAGTACCTTAGAGATTTCTGTCACTTCCCCAGATTACTAGAGGCATGAACCCACTATCGAGCATAAATACTAACTCTTGGAGTTGCAAGCATCTACTTGGCCAAGATAGCTACTAACAACGGAAAGCATGCAAGATCACAAATAACAAAGACATGATAGAATCAATAATCAATTTGAAATAGCATCTCAATATCCATCGGATCCCCGCAAACACAACATGTATAATTACAAATAAATGATCTTGATCATGAACGGAGCTCACAAGATCTAAACGTGAAAGCACAAAGGAGGAGAACCAGCCATCTAGATACTACATGGATCCGTAGTCCAAGGATGAGCTACTCACGCATCACACCGGAGGCTTCCATGGTGACGAAGAAGGCCTCCAGGGTGAATTTTCCTCTCCGGCAGGGTGCCGGGAAGAGCTTCAGATCCCTCCAGATCTAGGGATGGAGATGACGGCGGCTACAGACTCTTTCGTAGATTTTTGATCGGTGACTTAGGGTTTTCCTACCGAGGGCATATTATAGGCGGAAGGGGAGGTCGAGGGGGTACGGGAGGCGGCCACACCACCCCCTGGCGCGGGCTAGGCTGGGCCACGCAGCCAGGTGGTGTGGTGCCCCCTGGCCCCTCTCTGTCTCGTACTCTAGCATCTGATGACTTCCGGAAAAATAGGCACTTTGTCTTTTGTCCCGTCCAATTCCGAGAATATTCATTTTCTGACTTTCCTGGAACCAAAAACAGCAGAAAACAGGCAGCTGGCACTGTGGCTCTTGTTAATAGGTTAGTCCAAGAAATCATATGAAAAGTACTCCAAAGTGTGGACAAAACACAAGAAAGTGGATAAAACCAAGCATGGAAGTGCAAAAATTATAGATATTTTTGCAATGTATCATTGACTGGTTTGCAGAAGGGCCGGAGACATTGGCTGGAGCCTGGCTGCTGGAGGCGACATCGGCCGATGCGGTCTGGGGCGCAGCCAGGGCACCAGTGCACAGCGCATCCAGGCTATGGTGATACGGCTCCGTGCCAGGTGGGTCGCTGAATTCCCGGTCCAGCGTGACGAAGCTCCCAATCTTCACGCCACAGGAGCGGATGTTAGGACCTTGGCGCGAAGTTGGTCGTAGCTGGTCCCTTGGCGAAATCCTCGGGAAAGGCTCCGCAGATCCATGTCTGGGTACCAGAACTTTAGCAGCGCCAGCACCATCTCCACGCCGCCGCGAGCTGCCCACTCCCGAGCCACGTACATGAGGTCCGGACCACCCGAAAGCCGCTCAGCCAAGGCGTCCATGGTGGCCGGCTAGACGGTGTCAGGCCAGACGTAGTCGTAGACCTCGAGAGCAGCGGCACGAAGCCGGTTCGCCTCCTCGCTGACAACCGCCACCAGCTCCCCTGGGTGGAGATCCCGCTCCGGATCTCTCTCCCAGCTGGGTGCGGCAGCCGGTCTAGAAGATCACCGTTCACACCCTGTGGGTGGGGCCATCAGCTCCGTAGCCGGTAAACCCCAGCCAGGAAATGGTGAAGAATCTCAAGCTAGTACAAGACAAAGACTACAAGACAAAAACTATGAGACAAAAGAAAGACAACAAGGCCCCCGCATCATTAATCATTCCAAATGAGCATGCAAGAACTTCTTTACGGGGCGAAGTCCTAACGCGCTTGAGGACTAGTGTCGGGGGGATTACCCCTGGGTAGGCCAAGATGGGACCAACCGACCGGCTCCAAGGAGCTCTAGCCCCAGAACAAGTAACCACAGCCGGGTGGAATCCATCACCCGGTTCGCATCCAAGTTTCCCCGGCTGGCCCGTCTAGCCAGGTGGCCAGAAGAACCAGCTGGGAGGTCGCTCCTAGGTGGCCGCCTCGGATCCGCTGGCGATGGTACGGTGGGGATGACGCTCCTTGCTGAGTGTACCTTTGACCGTATAGGTTGGCTAGCCTGGCTGGTGCTACTAGACAATTGTGCCAAAGCTAGAGGCTAATGAGCAAAGCAAGGGCTGACGAGTAAAGCACCGGCTTACGCATAAAGAGCTGGCTGATGGATAAAGAACCGGCTGGCGAGTAAAGAAGGGGCATTGTACACTGTAGCGATGTCCTTCCCTGTACTGGAGGCTTGACTAGACCCGGGCCTACCATTTTGCCCTAACCAGCCGGCCCACTTTGTAAGGCCCAGATCCAAACAGTAAACCCTAGAACCCATCTTGTAAACTGCCCCCTCAACCAGTAAATAAGGAGGTAGTGCTAGGGTTCTAGGTAGACAATTACAAGTTAGAATTTCTCCACATTAGATAAGTTGAGTAGTTCCTTCTTCTTCTAGCAAGGAGTAGTCAGGAAAACAGCTCAAGGATCATCTGTATTGGGCGTTCACCCCTTGATAGTAGATCCTTGCAGGAGTAGGAGCTTTACCTTGCCAAGAGGGCTCCAAACCTGGGTACATCGCTGTGTTTACAGTATCTATGCCCAACCCATTGCAAGTAGCCATGATAGCATCCTGATTGTCCCCTTCATGCCATCCCCAATGGCACTGTCGTGTTCCACACCACGACAATTCATGAATAATATCTTAGTCTCACATATGTACTTACTACTAGTAGATACCATATTTTCCATGGCATGTACTAGGATACGAAGCAATACTATCAGCAGAACTCAATCATATGAAACAAACTACTTCTATGTAGGAAAACTTCCTAAAGATTGCATTCCTCTGAAATTCCCAGGGAATTCCTTCGAATCAAAGAAACTATTTTTTTATGGATTTCCTACTAACGAATGAAAGTTCATAAAAATTAGCTTGCATCGATTCAGGAATAAAGCTAATACAATACATAGGGAGGATAATTTACCAAGTTCCAGAGACTTCCATGCATAAACATAGCCGTTCTCGGTCACGGCGAACACATGATCGTGTTGGATAATAGCATCACAATATCTGAAGTAGCCCTAGAACTCGTTCACAGAAACTGACCATACATGACTATCATTCCCGTTAATGACAGCAATCTTGAATTTGAAAATGGCAACTAGAGATAATTCTTTGTATCCCCCACTAGCTGTTGGAACTTCGCAAATGACAATCTTTTCCAGTTTAGTACATCGACCTTCATCAGCATCATCCTGAAATGTAAGTGCAGAACC
Organism: Avena eriantha; assembly: GCA_910589775.1. Taxonomy (NCBI): domain Eukaryota; kingdom Viridiplantae; phylum Streptophyta; class Magnoliopsida; order Poales; family Poaceae; genus Avena; species Avena eriantha. Next base: position 76,824,615 of record OU342746.1, read on the forward strand.
TTCGATCGGTTCAAACCCCGACACTTCCGGAATAACAATCTTGTGACGAGTGTACATGTAATCGGGCCCAACTATGACGATCCAATCTCCATTGCCGCATGCTCGCTGCTCATAAAAACCATTTGGCATCACAACATAGGAGGAGAACCTGTCCAGCGGTGTCAGCTTGCACGGGCTGCCCGCCACTCCGAAACAGTCTTGGATTCCCACGGTCTCACCATCGGGTGAGAATGCAGAACACATGGGAGGCCAAAAGGATGAGTAGTTCCGCTCTCTTTTGATGATTGAAGAATATGTTTGGACGAACCAACGATGCTCACGGCGGTGGTGGCGTCGCAATAGTTGATGAGTACTTGAAGAGGGCCTTCGGTGAACACCTTCTGAAACTGCTCAGGATCTTTACAGACGTTGCTCGATCTCACCATGGAAGGAGGATGCGGATGGTGTTTTGGGGGCTTTTGGGTGGGGTGGGGGAGGAAGGGAAGATCATTGGCGTGAGCTGGCGGCTGGGGTGCGATGGAGAAGACAAAGGATGATGGTGCGTAGTAGTACCACTAGTAGTACTGCAGAAGGTGGGCGAGTGGTATGTGCAACATTTGTAAGAAATAATGTTAAGAGGGCTAATCGAGAATTTTGTGCTATGTGCAGCATTTGTACCCAAAATTAATTGTAGTAGTTTCTTGCAACTAGACTATCCTGATTATCTGGAGTTCCCTACAATTTTAAATCCAATTGTTGGAGGTTTGTGCAATGTCCACCCTCCCCGTGTTCCGAGGAAGCTCTATGACCCTATGTTCAAACAAAATAATGATCAAAGACAAAAAAAGAAAGACCATCTCTTAGGGCTCGTTTGATCTGCAGGATTCTCAAACCATAAAAAGAGGAAACTACAGGAATTTGGAATAAAAAAAGGTTTCCTCTCTCTGGAAAAAGGAACTCCACCTCTTGGATAATTCACTGTGACGAGAGTAGCTACTAGAGTCTATGTCTAGTACTAGCTGTAGGCCCAATCGTGGCACATTATTGCTAGTAGTATACTAGTACAGTAGTGTACGTATCGCTCTATGAGGTGTCTCGAAGGAAACAAAATAAAGCTCTGCAGGTAATAAATGGCCATGGCAATTTCCAAGATACACAATCTTTTGCTTGTTCATTTTGATCTAGGCGACAGCCGGAGGATAGAGGAGTACTAGATGCTTCGCGTCGTTAGCCATCGAGCTGGAGTGGAAATTTGGATATCTAAAAACCTGAATTGTCCTGTCAAACCAATGCTCGTTGCATGTAGCTTGACCAAACAGACTTACTGCACTACTTTACTGCACGTCCGAAAAACTAAGGAGTACAAGAAGTACTAGTGCAGTAATGTTACACAGAGAGTTTTTTTTGAACGGACACAGAGAGTTCCACATTCATCTTGTAGAGCCAAAAGCAGAAGTTGTGCTAATATAGTACTATAGTAGTCACATCCAGGTTGCCTTACAGAGGAAAAAAATAGTACGATGAGCAACAAGATCTATCTATTTTTGTACTCCTATTTGCGTATACTAGTAGTACTACGTACTACTCAGGAACGACATGAGCGTGTGCTCCACTAGTGCGCCTCCGCACGGAGGGTAATCCATTACGGAGTAGATCGTAACCGCATGGTCGCGTGATTATTATGCATTGGTCCATGCTCTAGTCATGGGCACGTGCCCTTGCAGTAAAAAAAGTCTGAAAAAGAGATTACTCATAAATAATTACTCCCTCTATCGTAAAATAGTAGTTATAGACTTGGCTTTTTCTAGATACACATGTATTTCGACGTATTTTAGTACTTAGATGCTCCGTCATTTCCAAATTAGAAACCATACTAGGTTTTGTGGAAGTCAATACTTATAAAGTTTGACCAACTATATGGACAAACATACTAACTTACATAATGTCAAATGTATATAATATGAAACCATGGTTCGTGATGATTCTGATAACATTGAGTTGATGTTGTAGATATCCATATTATTTTCTAGATATTTAGGCAAAATTTTAGGACAGCCTATCCTGCACACTGGACCCACGTCGATGTGTCGTCCATACCAGCATAATTTCGACGGCAATCTTAGTTCAAGACTTAAATCAAGTCAAATTGACAAGTTCGGGCATAAACTTTCGTAATCAGTGAGTTAGATGACTAAAATCAAAGGACCGTAAGAACGGTTAGTGTGTTTATCTCTAGTCTATGTTGTAGAAGTGAACAATTACATAAAATTCATACTGAACCCCTAAATACTCTGTAATAACATTAGCAGCAAACTTTATTTACATCCAAAATGCATCTTTCCTAGTACCAAAAGAGAACCTACATGTGACTACTACTAGTAAACTGGAGTAGTAAAATAGTACTACTAGTAATACTATTTATCTGCTAATACACCATTACAGTCTTGATCATCAGCCGTAGTTTAAGATTATTTTTTCCTATCGATGCAAATCCAGAAAGATACATGGGTGGACTATCCAACCTTCATCGGGAACCATGGTGGCATCCCGAGGTACGTCATGAGCTTGTCGGACATGAAGTTGGTTGGCGACGAGCTGCTCGTTAGCTCGATTACTTCATTAAGGATCTCAAACATCGACGAGTCCGTCGACCCCGGTGGGCCAGGCGCACATAGTTTCACCGTGTACCGCGACCACAAGCACTTGTCCTTCCTAATGCACACCAAGGACACTATGGCGGACGGGCCGAGCGCGCTGATGGTCCGATCGAACATGGCACCGTCATCCCCACAGAGGAAGCACGTGAATCTCCTCATGCTTGTTGGTAGCAGAGTCGGGATGAGGCAAAAGAAGGCGCTACCGTAGATGGCCGTGGTTACTAAGACCCCGTGGGACTCCTTCATGTGGGAAAGGATCCCTGCCGGCGAGGCAATGAAATCACAGGCGGAATCAATGCAGGAGCACGGGCCGTGCGAGCATGCGATCTTGTGCTCGTTGAGCTTGTCGAAGGAGACCAAGCTAAAGCAGCAGTCGTAAGGGCACTCAATCATCGCCTCAGGCTGGACGACATCCATAGCAGCCGGCTCACGATCGAATCCGCCAACGTGGTACACGAACTTGTGGGAGTGGTTACAGAGGGAAGATCGTCTCGCCGACGTAGTTCCTGCCGGCCAGGATTCCTGGTTGGGTGGGTATACTGAAGAGTATACTGATTGAGTTTCGTACTATACTGGTACGGTTGTACAGGAATAAGCTAGGCATCAGCGCACCAGCGGGGGCTGCACTCAGCCACTTTTTTCTTAGACAGTGTCCACACGCTGTATATGCTTCATAAAAAAAAAGGCTGCAGAAAGTTGACATGAGTAATAAGGCATGTGTCACGCTGTACTGGACCAGACAGTACAATACATACAGAGGGAGAGACCGAGGCAAGAAGATCCAGGTAAGTGAGAGGCAAGAAGATCTAATCTTGGAGAGAGACGAAAAGCATGCGGCCTGCTGCAGGGTGTACAGTGCTACAGGGAAGAGACTGAGGAATGCATGCATGTCTTCGACACCAACCTGTAATTAACTTTTTTGGTCTTATCAAATTTAAATAGCCTTAATAATCCCAGACAGAGGGAGTACTAGTAATAGTAGTAGTACTACATCTTAAAAAAAATCAGACAAACTAGTACTACATTTATTAGTGAGTTAAATCTATAGTTAGTCATTGAACTTGCTTAGCAAAGTTAATACAATCACTGTACAATGAAAATATAAATTTACGGTCACTAAACATGCGTCAGAGTGTCGCTCGCCATCACCGCTCGTGGCGTAGCGATGTATTTGACAATTTGGCGTTGAGTGGACCCACTGGCAGATCGTGTTGTTTTTCATAAAGACACCTCAAATAAAATACATCAGCAGGCAACCCATCCATATCTACCTCCCCCGCTCTGTGCCCCTCTCCAACCTCTAGAGCTCGCCGCCAGCCGCCTCCCTACTCCGTGAGCTGCTACTACGGCCACCTCAGCACGCACACCAGCTCCATCGTGTCGGCCAGGCCGAGCGTGTCGAGCCGCTCGCCCATCTCCAGAACCCTCGCGGCGATGTTGCGGTCGGCCGTGACGTGGTCCTCCTCCGCGAGCCGAACGACTTCCCAGATGACGGTGTTGGCCCGGGGCGCGCGTAGGAAGGGGGCGAGGCCTGGCGAACCGCCGCGGCGACGGAGGCGAAGGCGGTGAGCTCGGAGACACGGTCCTCCTCCGCGAGCCGCGGCGGAAGGCGAGGAGCGCGTCTAGGTGGTGCGCCAGCGGCGGAGGTCGTGGAGGCGCTGGCGGTTCCTAGGAGAGGAGGGTCGCCGTGAGCCGCAGGAGCTTGATGGGCAGAGGCAGCCGGGACATCGCCGCCGACCTCCGCTAGCCAAGACCTCAGAGGTGGGTAGAGGCGGTTGTTCGATACCCGAGGGTGCAGCCGCTACCGACGCGCAAGGGAGGTCGTGGACGAACCCGATGGGATGGGGAAGATAAGCAGAGGAGCATCGGGTTGGGATGGGGAAGAGAGGAGAGAGAGGGGAGGACGAGAGAGTCTGGGTGGGACTGACAAGTAGGTCCCACCAGTCAGTCTGACTGAGTTCTCACTGGGCCAAATAATTAAGCAATTGACTAGGATAGAAAATAAATTAGAGGGGCTTTTTTGCAAATGAAACACACATAGAGGCTGACAGTGGGTCCACTCAGCGCCACGTCGTGTAACATCCCAAAACTTAATCCAAGATTAATGAATATCAAATCTATCCAATTTAGAGTTAACAAAAACTTTTCCATTTAAAATAATTAAGCATTCATATGTGTGTGTGCATGTAAATTAGGAGTTGATTTAAATTGCCATGTTTGAGTGATCCATTGGTTGTAAAATGATTCTAAGGTGAATTAAACATCATCTAGATCATTCCCAAACAAATCCGAAACAGGTCATTTGTGCCATTTTAATCAACTAGGTCACTTTAGGTGTTCCTAGGACTCAAATGCCAATAGATATAATTGTGGATCTTTGCACCTCTTGCTAGTACAAGTAGTGATGTGCCAAGGCCCACTTTGTGATCTCCCAAAATCATTCAAACTCTAATTTTAAATGATATTTGAATATTGAATCAAGTTGATATGCATAGATCACACTAAATCAAAACCCACCCAAATAAACTCCATTTCAAAAACCCAAGCAAACCTAGATGCTTAAGCATGTGACAAACCACCCCACCAAAAATCTTTCAAAAATTCAAAGGTTTCTTTCTTTTGGCCATTTTTACAAACACCTTATGGGCACAAATCAAACAAAAACCAAAAACACTAGTGTGAGCAGTGTTCTGGCCAAACTTGTCCCCCACATTACCACCAAACCGTCACCACTGCTTCCCTTACCCTTACCTAGCTCGGCCAAGCACTATGCCCACGACCAAACGGTCATGGACATCAATGCTGAGCCCACTCGAGCACGTCACCGACGATAGCACGCCACAGCAGCCGCCAGCCTCGCCCACCTTGCCCAACGTGTCGCTCGTGGTCCACCTCCATCGCCAGGCTAGCCCCAGCTCGAGGACAGAGCGAGGAACAGCCAGAAACCCCCGCGCCCAGAGCTTGTCTGCCATGCCGACGCAGCCCGCAGAGCACGCATCGTCCCCCGTTCAACCAGATCACGCCTCGCTCCCGCCGCCCACCTACATAATCACCACTACCCTAGGAAGCTGCTAGACACGCCCGTTTCCTCCATCGTGACATGTAGCCGCCGGCCACCGCGAAACTCGTCGTCGACACAAACATTGTGCGCACCACACTGCTTGTTTATCTCGACCACAATCCACTGCACACGCACCTCCGTGACACTCGACAGGGCACCGCCCACCGTCCTAGTCCACCGCCCAAGCCCCTAGCCCATTGTATCGTCGTCACCGACGAGCTTCGCCCATGCCGCACTGCCGCCTCGTCGTGCCTATTTAAGGAGGCCTCCCCAGCACCGTTTCCTCACACCACTCTCATCCACTCCACCTCAGAACCCTCCCAGAGCCCCACCGGAGCAAGCCATAGTCTGCAGCGCCAGAATTTCGCCGGATTCTGCCGCGGAGGGAGAAGAAGGGAGCCGTTGATCCAGGCCATCTCCCGGGATGCCGCCAGTACCAGGAGAACCGCCGTCGTCGACTTGTTTGTTCGCCCACCTCGACGCACTAGCTGGACCCCTCGTACGTCCCTAGTAGACCCCCACCGGCCGTTTAGGGTTCGGTGTCGCCGGCGACCAGTCCGTCATCGACGACGACCGTCAGCCGTTGATCTAGGTTCTAATCGTAGCGCCTAGATCGTCCCATACTGCTTCGGGTTTTATGTCTCGCTGACATGCAGGACCAGCCTGTCAGTAGCCCTCTGTGCCGCTGAGCGTTACTGGGCCGGCCCATTTAGTTTCCCGCGTTGACCCAGAAATTCAAAATAGGTTTTTTCTATTAGGTTAAAAATCAATTATGTCCCTTAGTTTAAAAATCAATTCAGAGAATTTTATCAATCCAAATTGAGTGATTCCAATTTTGTGGGAAAGCTAATGAAAATCTTTATTCAAGCCCATTGGATTTAAATCATTTAGAGTTAGAGATCTCTCCTAGTAAAAATAACAAGACATAAGCTTTTGCATATTCAAATATTTTTATAAAATCAACCATAATAGCTTTTGAGTTAATTCCAACCCTCAAAAATCACATTTAACCATACCTATATGAATATGTAATAATATTAAGGTTTGCACGCACTGACTTTGGACTAGTACCAATGCTATTTAGAAATTTCTAGTCACTTTAAATCATTAAATTTTAAACTTAACCTTATTAAAATATGATCCAACCTTTAAATAACATTCCCATATGTTAGAATATGTGGGGATGACATGTGTCCACATGATCCCATATTTTAATTGGAGAATATTAAATCTTAGTTAATTTCAATGAGTAGAAATTACTTTTCTCAAATAAAAGGAGTGAAACTAGTAAATTAAACCTTGTGATGCTTAGGATGATAATAGATCATCAAATGTGTGTCGTAGTGTGCTAAGTAGACTAGTTAAGCTTGTTTGGTGATTGTGTATCCCGTATGTATAGACGATAGTACCGACCAAGCTTTCAGGAGGAGGAGTTTTACCAAGAGTAGGAGGAAGAAAACTTCAACCACTGCACCAACCAAGGCAAGCCATCATTAACAATCCAAGCTAGACCTTGCAAACTAGATAACCTAAGTAATAGCATTAGGCATGCTTTAGTTATGCCCTTTTACTTACACCTATTCCAAATTCTATTTCCAAGCATTATTTTCTTTACTTTATTAAAGTCCTTTACTTGTTTGAAGGTAGCAAAAAAAGTATAAAACTTGGCCTATCTAGATAAACTTAGATGTTATTCTATGGCATGCGATTGACATTAGTATCCCACATTAGTGAACACTCTTAACTTAGTAGTTTATAGCTAAACTAAAACTTGAGTCACTTTAGATGGGAATACTTGGTGAAAATGACTTGTGAAAACCTTGGAATGCTGAGTCATTCTATTGAGATGTTTTTACATGTGTTGAGAAACAAAAATGGTTTATGATGTTGAAAATGTTGAGGAATGAGCCTTAGCCCTCTTACAAAAGTGATGGTTGGGTTCGGATGCGATACCATTCCAATTTTACCGTTCAACCACAATACCTGAATTGGGTAAGGCTTAGCCGGATGTTTATATGCATTAGTATTAGTTCCCTCGTGGGAGAGGTTTGAGCTGAGGCTACCTCTCAATGTTTTCCACCTATGCAGTGCCCAAGATGACAAATTGTCATGGCTGGGAGGCCATACCCATAGGAGAGGTGCTTATACTAGGGTGTGTAAAGGAAAGGTTATGTTTGATTATCTGCATACTAAGTATGATGATTCCGGGTTATCCCTGACAGATATATCGAATCTTGTGGTGAAAGTGTACCACCTCTTTAGAGTGTCAAACTATTCGAATAGCCGCGTCTACGGTTATGGACAGTTGGAGTGGCCATACTGTTTCGTTGTCAGATGTTTTCAAAACAACTTATGAAATGAATTGTGACATGACTTGACCACAACAGAGTTGTGACTATGACAATTAAGTTCCCACTTAGGTGATTTCATACTTTATTTTATCTTTCTTTGTTTCTGAACTCAGCTTAGGTTTCCAACTTAACTCTACAAATAACCTTAGAGTTAGCATTTCCCACTAGAACTACCTTACTTGTTAATGATAGTTTGCGAGTACTTAAAGAGTACTCGTGGCTTTTGTCCCTGGCTATTCCTATGGCCAGACTATGAAGGAGACTACGAAGATGAAGGACAACAGGACTGCTATGATAACTAGGACTATCTTCCATCGTCAGCATTGCTTGTGACCCTGAAGATGGACCCCACCATGTAACATCCCAAAACTTCAATCTAAGCTTATCAAGATCTAAATCATCAAAATTTAGGGTTAATCAAACACTTTTCCAAATTAAACATGAAAGCATTCATGTGTATGTGCATTTAAATTAGGAATTGGTTTGAATTGCCATGGTTCTGTGATTCTTTGGTTGTAAAATGTTTCTTAGGTGATTTAAACATCATCTACATCATTAACTTTTACTAAAGAAAATCAAATCAAAAACATTTAAAAAGGAGGAATGGTCATTTTGGCCATTTTAATCCACTACACTACTTTGACTGTTCCTAGCACTCATTTCTTAACAGAAACAATTCATGATCTTTGCACCCCTTGCTAGTACACATAATGAGGTACCAAGACCCACCTTTTGATCTGCTAAAAACATTCTTTTGCTTATTTTAAATGGCATGTGAAAATTGAATTAAATGCATATGCATAGATCACCCCTATTTGAAAAGCCATCAAAATGAGCTCCACTTTCAAAACCCTTGCAACCAGAGACTACCTAGCACTAGTGTAGATCACCCAAATTTTTTGAAACCTAAATTCAAAAGTTTACTTCTTGCGGCCATTTCATCAAACAGGTGGAAGGCACAAATCTGGCAATATTCAAAACACTATTTTGACCAGTGATTTTGGTCACCATTTGGGCCTAACTCGGTCCCCTTGTCCACCCCAGTGCACCCCCTACTCTTGCTAGCCCGGCCAAGCCCTGTGCACATGACCAAATGGTCATGGCCATTAAGGCTGAGCACGTTGAGCACCCTCACCGGCGACATCACACCACAACAGCCGCCAGCCTCTCTCACCTTGTCCAGCACGTCGCCCGTGGTCCACCTCCACCGTCCAACCAGCCCCAGCCCAGAGACAGAGACTAGAACGGCCAAGAACCGCTGCGCCCGGAGCTGGTCGACCATGTCGACGCCGCCCGCAGAACAGGCCCTATCCCCGCGTGCATAGACCACCCCTCGGCCGCAGCCCGCGCCTACCGCTTCGCCAGGACCTAGGGAACACCCCAGACACCCCTGCTGGCCGCCCAACGCACCACAGCCACCCCTCGCAATCGAACCCGCAGCCTCTGCCGCCCAGAGCGCGTGACGCTCCCGACCAACACAGAGCTCGCCTTGCCATGCCATTAAGCCTAAGCGCACCACCAGGAGACTGGCCACCGTCCCCTACCTCGAGCCACGCTGCTAGCCCCCTGTGTCGCCCTCGCCGGAGTCGCCTGCCAACACCGCTCGGTCTCATCGTCAGGCCTATATAAGCTGGCCTCCCCAGCCTCTTTTCTCCACACTCACTCACTCCCCACCTCTCACTGAACCTCACCCACCTCTAGCCGACGCTGCTCAAGCTCTGCCTTGCCGGAATTGGAGCCGGAGCAGCCGCAGCAGGAGGAAAAGGGCGCCTGCAATTTAGGGCACCCCAAGCTCCGCCGCAACCGCGCCTCGCCTCGCCGTCGTCTTCCAGCCCATTTGCCCGCCTCATCGACCTTGCTGGAGCCCTGGTAGGCCCCAAGTCGACCCCCACCGCTGCGTCTAGGTCAAATTCTCACCGGTGTAATCCGTCGACGACGATGAACCCCCACTGTTAGATCCCCTTTTAATCGTGCGACCTAGAATGCTAGATACCATTTCGGTGTTTTTGTACCGCTGACTGGTGGAGCCCGCATGTCAGTTGAGCCCCGCGCCGTGGAGCGCCACTGGGCCGGCCCATGTTCGTTCCCGCGCTAGCCCAGCCGTTCAAATTTGGTTTTTTCTTTTCAAATTGAATCTAGTTTCTGTCCTCTAGTTTAAAAATTAATTCAGAGAGTTTTACAAATCCATTTTGCATGAAATCAATTTTTCCTGAAAGATATTAATATGATCTATCCAAGCCCATTGGATTTAATTCAATTAGAGTTATAGATCTCTCCTAATAAAAATAATAAAACAGAAGTATTTGCACCTTGCAACATTTTTATAAAATCAACCATGTTAGCCTTTGAGTTGTTTCCAACTCTCAAAAATCACATTTCATCATATCTATCTAAATATGTAATAATATTAAGGTGTACATGTAGTGACTTTGTACTAGTACCAACATAATGCTATATAGGAATTTCTAGTCACTTTAAATCATTAAATAATAAACTTAAACCAAAGTAATATTGATCCAACCTTTAATTCTCATTCCCATGTGTTAAGATATGTGGTGATGACATGTGTCAATATGATCCCATATTTTAAATGGAGAATATTAAATTTTAGTTAATTTTTCAGGAGTAGAAATTACTTTTCTAAAATAAAAAGGATGAAACTATTGAATTAAACTTGTGATGCTTGTGATGATAATAGATCATCAAATGTGTGTCTTAGAATGCTATTTAGCATAGTTAAGTATTGTTTGGTGATTGTGTACTCCGTATGTCTTTATAGACGATAGTACCAACCAAGCTTTCGAGGAGGAGGAGTTCTACTAAGAAGAAGAAGAAGAAAACTTCAACCACTGCAGCAACCAAGGCAAGCCACCATTAACAATGCAAGTTAACACTTGCAAGTTTAGTGTTTAGCAAGCTAGGATCAAATTAGATGGTTTAGCCAAGATGCCTTAGGCATGCCTTGATCACACTCCTTTGACTATTAGTATCCCAAATCTTATTTACAAGTTTTACCTCCCTTAGTTTACACAAAGTTCTTTACTTGTTTTAAAGGTAGCATAAAAAGTATAAAACTTGACCTATTTAGAAACACTTTAGATGTCATTCTATGGCATGAGATTGAACCCATCGTTTCAACCTAAGGGAACACCCTTAACTTAGTAGTTTAAAGTAGATCAAAAACTTGAGTCACTTTAGATGGGAACACTTGGTGAAAATGAATTATGAAAACCTTGGAATGATGAGTCATTCTATTGAGATGTTTTGACATGGGTTGAGAAACACAAATGGTTTATGATGGTGAAAATGTTGAGGCTTGAGCCTTAACCCTTTTATAAAACTGATGGTTGGATTCGGATGCGATACCATTCCAAATTTACCGTACAACCACACTACCTAAATTGGGTAAGGCTTAGCTAGAAATTTATATGCATTAGTATTAGTTCCCTCGCGGGAGAGGTTTGAGCTGAGGCTACCTCTCAATGTTGTCCACCTATGTAGTACCCAAGATGACAGATGGTCATGGTTGGGAGGCCATGCTCATAGGAGAGGTGCTTATACTAGGGTGTGTAAAGGGAAAGATGTTTGATTATCTGCATACTAAGTATGATGATTCAGGGTTATCCCTGACAAATGTATCTTATCTTGTGGTGAAAGTGTACCACCTCTACATAGTGTCAAACTATTCGAATAGCCGCGTCCGTGGTTATGGAAAGTTGGAATGGCCATACTGTTTCGTTGTTAGATGTTTTCCAAACAACTTATGAAATGAATGATGAACTTTGACTTGACCACAACAAGGTTGTGTTTATGACAATAGCTTCCCAACTTAAGTGATTTTAGAACTTTATCTTATCTTTCTTTGCTTCAGAACTCAGCTTAGGTTTCGAACTTAACTTTATAGTTAAACTTAGATTTATCACTTTAATTTAGAACTATATTACATGTTAGAGGTAGTTTGCGAGTACTTAAAGAGTACTCATGGCTTTTGTCCCTGGCTATTCTCATGGCCAGACTATGAAGGAGACTATCAAGATGATGGCCAATAGGACGGCTATGATAACTAGGACTATCTTCATTGCCTGTGCCCCTGAAGATGGACCCCACCGCTTCGCTTATCTTTTATTTTCCGCTGCTTGTTGTATTAAGACTAGATCGTGAGATCCTTATTTGTGTAAGACCTTATGTATGGTTTGTAATGGATGATGTACTGTGATATGCAATCCATAATGTCTCGCAATAATGGTAATCCTGGGATTGCGAGGTATGGCATAACGGGCATCTGGGATTAAAAATCCGGGTGTTGACAAGTTGGTATCAGAGCCATCCTGTCCATAGGAGACCCTAGTTAGAATGGACGTTCAAACAAAAACTTAGTTTCAAAACCAAAGTGAGTATTTATGAAAAACTATCTCCTCTCTTACCCTTGTGAATTCATTCTTTCTCAAAAAATTCATGTTCCTCAAAAATTCTTACATTACTACTTAAAATTTGACATACTTGATTACTTCACTAACTTCCTCATCCTTAATTCTTGTAGATGGAGACTCGGTTCAGCAAGTTTTACTAGTTGGGAAACGGAGGTCAGCTGATCTTTGAGAGGGATCTGGACTCACTGTCAGAGTTACTGGGACGCCCGCACCCGGAGTTTCTTGGAGCTCAACTTCCAGGACCCCCAGGAGGAGACCTACAGTGGCTAGTCACCGTAGATCTTAGAGGGAGCATTGAAGCACCAAGTTCTAGGAGAATTCAGTTCTCCGTGAGAGAGAACAACTGGCTAGATGGATTAGCCAGGGCAATGCATGAAGCTCTCGCACGTCTATGTGCCCTTAGCGTCAACAAGATCCAAGGAACTCGTTTTGCCCACTATGCAAGATGTGACTTCATGGGAATACCAATGGAGATGCCAAGTCACCTAGAGTTGAGGCGTCAAGTAGAGAACCTTGACTTCTTGCTGCATGACAGATAGCAGGAACTAGACAATGCTAGAGAGTTAGCCAACCAGAACCGTGCCATTGCCGACCAGAACGCCCAGACTTTCGCACTAATCGTCCAGGACCGCTAGTCCCTTTGCCGCCAGCGTGCCAAGAAGGATCGCACCATCGCCCGTCTTCGCAACAAGGTGGACGACCTCGAGAAGACCGTCAAGGAGCAGGAAGCTCATCTTGCCGCCAAGGAAGAAGAAGATTAGGGTGAAGACATCTAGGGAGACATGGACTCTTACCTCAGCAACGATGATGACTTTCTTGAGGAGGATGCCGTGGACTTCTACACTGATGATGAGGACTCCGAGTTCATCGACGATGAGTAGAGGCACTAGAGCATTGTCGTAGCATGAGATGTATCGGTCTCACTGTATCGTAGCTTACATAATGGTTCTTCAAACCATCTGTTTTCCCTTTGATTGTTGTGGTGTGTGTTGTATCGTTCTCTTGCTTGCATGAATGAAATGGAGTTAGTTGAAAAACCTGAGTCTAACTCAAAGTTTTAGCTTTAAAAACCCAAAACCATGAACCATAGAATTTCCCTCTTACCCCTGTATACTTCTCAATCTTCAGATGACTCATGGAAACCAAGGAGGGAGCAGCTCGTCGCAAGACCCAATGCTGCAGATCTTGCAGAATCTCATCGCAGACCGTGAAGCAAGCAGGGCGGAGCGCCAAGGCAACTTAGCAACATTGCAGCAGATTGCCGAGATGGCTCTCAACAACCAATGGCATGGAAATCAGGATCATCAAGGATCCAAGCTGAAGAACTTCCAGAATACCAATCCCCAATCTTTAGCACTTCTGAAAACCCATTAGATGCTGATGACTGGTTACAGACCATGGAAAACAACTTAGAAGTTGCAAGAGTTGATGAAAATGAGAAAGTTCTCTTCGCCACCCACTATCTGGCAGGAGATGCAAGAGCTTGGTGGAATAGCATCCGCAATATGAACCATGGTCAAGTGATGACATGGGAAGCATTCAAAGTCAAGTTCAGCCCCACCCACGTGCCGCAAGGTCTAGTCAATAGAATGAGAGATGAGTTCCACGAATTGAAGCAAGGAAGAATGACTGCGGTGGAGTACCGTGACAGATTCCTGTCACTTGCCAGATATGCACCTGATGAGATCAACACGGAGGCCAAGAAGAAGGAGAGATTCTTGAACGGACTGCATGACTGTCCTCGTCAATATCCGTTTTCAAGATCTCGAAGAGCTAGTCGACTCTGCCATTCAGATGGAAGGTAAGATTAATCAGGCAAACGACAACCGCAAGCGTCATATGATGCAGCAGTCTGGATCCAACAGTCACCAGAAGTACCGTCCCAACCCTTCACCAGGATATGCACCAAGGAACAACCGACCCCCAAATTCTCGCCCAAGCTACCCCAACCGTAGCGGAGGCAATGTGAAGCCCGGAGGAAACAATCACAACTCCGGTAATGCCAAAAATTTCAACCGTGCACCTCCCAAGAACCACCACCACAACAACAACAACAACATTGCACCTAGAACGGGCAGCAATGTTGTGCCTGTCGCAGTCAAGGACAAGTCCCAGATCACTTGTTTTGAGTGTGGAGTGAAGGGTCACTACTCCAATGAATGTCCCAAGAAGACTGCAACCAATACCAATGTGAATGCCCCATCTCAGCAGCAACATCATGTTCAACCAGGAAGAAGATTTTCCCCAGGGAACCCTCACAACCGCAACGGCCGTCTCTTCCACATGAACACAGAAGAAGCGCAGGAAGCGCCAGATGTAGTGCTGGGTATGTTTTCTGTCAACTCAGTTTTAGCAAGAGTATTGTTTGATTCGGGAGCATCGCATTCATTTGTCACCGAAGAATTTGCATGCACTAGTAAGATTCACCCCACCAACCTGAAGCATGTCATGATAGTTCAAATCCCCGGTTCAACAACCAAAGCTAGAAAATTTTGCAAAGCTGTACCTATCAGAATACATGGGATAGATTTTTATGCCAACCTAATTGTACATGGAACCAAAGGATTGGAAGTAGTACAAGGTATGGACTGGATGTCAAGGCATAATGGACTGATAGAGTGTGCTAAGAAAGCCATCACCATGACTGATAGACTGTGCTAAGAAAGCCATCACCATAAAAGTAGAGCATATCTCTGAAACCTTACCCCGTCAATTCAAGTGCAACAAGAGTGTAGCCCTGCCCACCGTAGACCAAGTCAGAGTAGACTATGAATACCCCGACATATTCCCAGATGAATTTCCAGGTATGCCCCCGGATAGGGATATTGAGTTCATTATCGAACTAATCCCTGGAACCGGACCCATAGCCTAGAGACCCTATAGCATGAACCCCTCAGAGTTAGCGGAACTGAAGACACAGTTGGATGCCATGTTAGAGAAAGGCTTGATTAAACCAAGCGCATCGCCATGGAGATCACCAGTGTTATTCGTCGACAAGAAAGATGCAGGCAATCGTTTGTGCACAGATTATAGAAAGTTGAATGATGTCACCATCAAGAACAAGTACCCCTTGCCCAAGATAAAGGATCTATTTGATCAGTTGACCGGAGCTCAGGTATTCTCAAAGATTAATCTTAGGACTAGTTATCACCAACTTAAGATTTGTGCAACGGATATTCCGAAGACCGCCTTTACTACTCGCTATGGTTTATACGAGTATCCGGTTATGTCTTTTGGATTAACCAATGCCCCTGCTTATTTCATGAATCTCATGAATAAGATCCTTATGAATTTCCTAGATAAGTTTGTAGTTGTGTTTATCCACGACATCCTTATCTACTCCAAATCAGAAGAAGATCATGAGCAACATCTGAGAGTTATCCTAGAAACCCTGAGAGAGCATCAGTTATATGCCAAGTTCAGCAAGTGTGAGTTTTGGCTGAAGGAAGTAGGATTCCTAGGACATATTGTGTCTGCCGGAGGAGTCTCTGTTGATCCCGCCAAGATCAAATATGTCGAAGAATGGGAAGCCCCAACCAATCAAACCTAAGTCCGTGCATTTCTCGGATTAGCGGGATACTACCACAATTTCGTAGAAGGATTTTCAAGCATCGCCAGACTCATGACCCAATTGTTGAAGAAGGACAAGAAGTTTGAATGGACAGACAAATGTGAAACCAGTTTCTAGGAGCTCAAGAAGAGATTGATATCAGCCCCAATATTGGTCATGCCAGACATCAAGAAGCCATTTGATGTGTACTGTGATGCATCCAAGATTGGTCTAGGGTTTTTATTGATGCAAGAAGGCAAAGTTATCGCGTATTTGTCTCAACAATGAAGCAGCATGAGAAGAACTATCCGACCCATGATCTTGAGCTAGCAGCCATGGTTCTAGCATTGAAGAAATGGCGTCATTACCTGATGGGCAATCGCTGTGAGATTTACTCAGATCACAAGAGCTTAAAATATATCTTCACTCAGAAGGAGCTGAATATGAGACAAAGGAGATGGATAGAGTTAATCAAGGATTATGACCTTGACATTCACTATCACCCCGACAAAGCCAATGTGGTAGCAGATGCTCTTAGCAGATTGCCGTGTAGGCTTAACACCATGATCAAGGAGAAGCAGCCAAGTTTGTATGAATACTTGGAGCAGTTCAGGACTGAATTAGTTAGCAAAGGATTCTTGGCTAGCATTGCACTTCAACCCACTTTGATTAGCCAAATCAAGGAATCCCAGAAAGGGAATGAAAGTATCGACAGAATCAAACGTCGTATTGGTACAGGAAAGGTACCTCGATTCACTGAAGATGAGGAAGGAGTACTGTGGTATAAAGGACGTATCTGTGTGCCAGCAGATTCGGAGCTAAAGCAAGTTATCATGAAGGAAGCTCATGATACTCTCTATTCTATCCACCCCAGAGGAACGAAGATGTATCAGGATTTGAAAGAGCAATTTTGGTGGCACGAGATGAAGAGAGAAATCGTAAGCTACATCACCAAATGTGACATCTGTCAAAGAGTCAAAGCAGAGCACCAGAGACCTGCAGGACTGTTGCAATATTGCAGATTCTGGAATGGAAATGGGATTCTGTCGGAATGGACTTTATCACCGGTTTACCTACTTCTAGTAGGGGAAATGACTCAGTCTGGGTCATAGTTGATAGATTGTCCAAGGTAGCCCACTTTATACGTGTCAAGACAACTTACCAGAGTGCAAAGTTAGCAGAGCTATACATTGCTAGGATTTTTAGTCTACATGGAACCCCCAAGAAAATCGTATCAGATCGAGGAACCCAGTTTACCTCGAGATTTTGGCAGAAAGTCCAAGAAGGATTAGGAACCAAGTTGAACTTCAACACATCGTATCACCCGCAAACTGATGGACATACCGAGAGAGTCAACCAGATCCTAGAGGATATGCTTAGAGCTTGTGTGTTGGAATACGGATCAAAATGGGAAGACTGCCTGCCTTTCGCAGAATTCTCATATAACAACAGTTATCGAGCGAGTTTGCAGATGGCACCATTTGAATTCCTATACGGAAAAAATTGCCGTACCCCTTTAAATTGGTCGCAAGTAGGAGAGAGTCAGA
The DNA here is from genome assembly GCA_910589775.1 of Avena eriantha. Classification (NCBI taxonomy): domain Eukaryota; kingdom Viridiplantae; phylum Streptophyta; class Magnoliopsida; order Poales; family Poaceae; genus Avena; species Avena eriantha. Next base: position 76,842,190 of record OU342746.1, read on the forward strand.
TCTTTGGACCCGACATTCTCCGAGAAGCAGAAGAGAAAGTTCACAAGGTCCGTGAGCACCTCAAGACCGCCCAATCCAGATAGAAGAGTTATGCTGACAAAAGAAGGAGAGAACTGACTTTCAATATCGGAGATTTTGTATATCTCAAGGTTTCACCATTGAAGGGAACTCAACGCTTTAGTCTGAAGGGAAAGTTAGCCCCCAGATATATCGGACCTTTCAAAATTCTGAACCGTCGAGGAGAAGTATCGTATCAACTGGAACTGCCTAAAGAGATGTCAGCCATCCACAATGTGTTCCATATCTCGTTACTTCGCAAATGTTTGGAAGTGCCCGAGAAGACTAAAGTTTTCAAGAACATCGATCACAGAGCTGTGGAAATCAACAATGACTTGACCTATAGAGAAGTGCCCATCCGTATCTTAGAAGAAGCCTACAGAACCACTAGGACCAGGAGTATCATGTTTCTCAAGATTCAGAAAAGCGACCATAACGAGGAGGAAGCCACTTGGGAGCGAGAAGATTACATCAGGACAGAGTTCCCAGATCTCTTTAGTTCCTAGTTTTCTTTGTAAATCTCGGGACGAGATTTTGTTTAAGGGGGGAAGGTTTGTAACATCCCAAAACTTCAATCCTAGCTTATTTAGATCTAAATCATCAAAATTTAGGGTTAACAAAAACTTTTCCAAGTTAAAAATGAAAGCATTCATGTGTATGCGCATTTAAATTAGGAATTGGTTTAAATTTCCATGGTTTTGTGATTCTTTGGTTGTAAAATGTTTCTTAGGTTATTTAAACATCATCTACATCATTCCCAAACTTTTACTAAAGAAAATCAAATCAAAAACATTAAAAAGGAGGAATGGTCATTTTGGCCATTTTAATCCACTACACTACTTTGAGTGTTCCAAGCACTCATTTCTTAACAGAAACAATTCATGATCTTTGCACCCCTTTCTAGTACACATAATGAGGTATCAAGGCCCACCTTTTGATCTGCTAAAAACATTCTTTTGCTTGTTTTAAATGGCATGTGAAAATTGAATTCAATGCATATGCATAGATCACCCCTATTTGAAAAACCATCAAAATGAGCTCCACATTCAAAACCCTTGCAACAAGAGACTACCTAGAACTAGTGTAGATCACCCAAATATTTTGAAACCAAAATTCAAAAGTTTACTTCTTGTGACCATTTCATCAAACAGGTGGCAGGCACAAATCTGGCCAAATTCAAAACACTATTTTGAGCAGTGATTTTGGTCACCATTTGGGCCTAACTCGGTCCCCTTGTCCCCCCAGTGCACCCCTTACTCTTGCTAGCCCGGCCAAGCCCTGTGCACACGACCAAATGGTCATGGCCATTAAGGCCGAGCACCTTGAGCACCCTCACCGGCGAGATCGCGCCACAGCAGCCGCCAACCTCTCTCACCTTGTCGAGCACGTCGCCCGTGGTCCACCTCCACCGTCCAACCACCCCCAGCCCAGAGACAGAGACAAGAACGGCCAAGAACCGCCACGCCCAGAGTTGGTCGACCATGCCGACGCTGCCCGCAGAACGCGCCTTGTCCCCGCGTGCACAGACCGCCCCTAGAGCGCGTGACGCTCCTGACCAGCACAGAGCTCGCCTTGCCACGCCTTTAAGCCTCAGCGCACCACTAGGAGACAGGCCACTGTCCCCTACCTCGAGCCACGCCGCTAGCCCCCTGTGCCACCCTCAGCGGAGTCGCCTGCCCACACCGCTTGGTGTCACCGTCGAGCCTATATAAGCCATCCTCCCAGCATCTTTTCTCCACACTCACTCACTCCCCACATCTCACTGAACCTCACCCACCTCTAGCCGACGCCGCTCGAGCTCTGCCTCGCCGGAATTGGACCCGGAGCCTCCGCAGTAGGAGGAGAAGGGCGCCTGCAATATTGGGCATCCCAAGCTCCGCCGCAACCGCGCCTCGCCTCGTCGTCGTCTTCCAGCCCGTTTGCCCGCCTCACCGACCTTGCTGGAGCCCTGGTACGCCCCTAGTGGACCCCCACTGCCGTGTCTAGGTCAAGTTCTCGCCGGAGTAATCCGTCGATGACGATGAACCCCCACCGTTAGATCCCCTTTTAATCGTGCGACCTAGAATGCTAGATACTATTTCGGTGTGTTTGTGCTGCTGACTGGTGGAGCCCGCATGTCAGTTGAGCTCCGCGCCGCGGAGCGCCACTGGGCTGGCCCATGTTCCTTCCCGCGCTAGCCCAGCCGTTCAAATTTGGTTTTTTCTTTTTAAGTTGAATCTAGTTTCTGTCCTCTAGTTTAAAAATTAATTCTGAGAGTTTTACAAATCCATTTTGCATGAAATCAATTTTTCCTGAAAGGTATTAAGATGATCTATCCATGCCCGTTGGATTTAATTCAATTAGAGTTATAGAGCTCTCCTAATAAAAATAATAAAACAGAAGCATTTGCACCTTGCAACATTTTTATAAAATCAACCAAGTTAGCTTTTGAGTTGTTTCCAACTCTCAAAAATAACATTTCATCATATCTATCTAAATATGTAATAATATTAAGGTGTAGGTGCAGTGACTTTGGACTAGTACCAAAATAATGCTATATAGGCATTTCTAGTCACTTTAAATCATTCAATAATAAACTTAAACCAAAGTAATATTGATCCAACCTTTAATTCTCATTCCCATGTGTTAAGATATGTGGTGATGACATGTGTCAATATGATCCCATATTTTAAATGAGTAGAAATTACTTTAGTTAATTTTTAGTTAATTTTTCAATGAGTAGAAATTACTTTTCTAAAATAAAAAGGATGAAACTATTGAATTAAACTTGTGATGCTTGTGATGATAATAGATCATCAAATGTGTGTCTTAGAATGCTATTTAGCCCAGTTAAGTATTGTTTGGTGATTGTGTACTCTGTATGTCTTTATAGACGATAGTACTGACCAAGCTTTTGAGGAGGAGTTCTACCAACAAGAAGAAGAAGAAAATTTCAACCACTTCACCAACCAAGGCAAGCCACCATTAACAATGCAAGTTCACACTTGCAAGTTTAGTGTTTAGCAAGCTAGGATCAAATTAGATGGTTTAGCCAAGATGCTTTAGGCATGCCTTGATCACACTTCTTTGACTGTTAGTATCCCAAATCTTATTTACAAGTTTTATCTCCCTTAGTTTACACAAATTTCTTTACTTGTTTTAAAGGTAGCATAAAAAGTATAAAACTTGACCTATTTAGAAACACTTTAGATGTCATTCTATGGCATGAGATTGAACCCATCATTTCAACCTTAGTGAACACTCTTAACTTAGTAGTTTAAAGTAGATAAAAAACTTGAGTCACTTTAGATGGGAACACTTGGTGAAAATGAATTATGAAAACCTTGGAATGATGAGTCATTCTATTGAGATGTTTTGACATGGATTGAGAAACACAAATGGTGTATGATGGTGAAAATGTTGAGGCCTGAGCCTTAACCCTTTTATAAAACTGTTGGTTCGATTCGGATGCGATACCATTCCAAATTTACCGTACAACCACACTACCTGAATTGGGTAAGGCTTAGCTGGAAATTTATATGCATTAGTATTAGTTCCCTCGCAGGAGAGGTTTGAGCTGAGGCTACCTCTCAATGTTGTCCACCTATGTAGTGCCCAAGATGACAGATGGTTATGGTTGGGAGGCCATGCTCATAGGAGAGGTGCTTATACTAGGGTGTCTAAAGGGAAAGTTATGTTTGATTATCTGCATAATAAGTATGATGATTCAGGCTTATTCCTGACAAATGTATCGTATCTTGTGGTGAAAGTGTACCACCTCTGCAGAGTGTCAAACTATTCGAATAGCCGCGTCCGCGGTTATGGACAGTTGGAATGGCCATACTGTTTCGTTGTCAGATGTTTTCCAAACAACTTATGAAATGAATGATGAACTTTGACTTGACCACAACAGGGTTGTGTTTATGACAATAGCTTCCCAACTTAAGTGATTCTAGAACTTTATCTTATCTTTCTTTGCTTCAGAACTCAGCTTAGGTTTCGAACTTAACTTTATAATTAAACTTAGATTTATCACTTTAATTTAGAACTATATTACTTGTTAGAGGTTGTTTGCGAGTACTTAAAGAGTACTCATGGCTTTTGTCCCTGGCTATTCTCATGGCCAGACTATAAAGGAGACTATCAAGATGATGGCCAACAGGACGGCTATGATAACTAGGACTATCTGCCTTCATCAGCATTGCATGTGCCCCTGAAGATGGACCCCACCGTTGCGCTTATCTTTTATTTTCCGGTTCTTGTTGTATTAAGACTGGATCATGAGATCCTTATTTGTGTAAGACCTTATGCATGGTTTGTAATGGATGATGTACTGTGATATCCAATCCGTTATGTCTCGCAAAAATGGTAATCCTAGGATTGCGAGGTATGGCATAACGGGCATCTGGGATTAAAAATGCGGGTGTTAACACACCGCTACGCTTATTATTTTATTCCGATGCTTGTTGTATTAAGACTGGATCATGAGATCCTTTATTCATGTAAGACCTTATTATGGTTTGTAATGGATGATGTACTGTGATATCCAATCCGTTATGTCTTGCAAAAATGGTAATCCTGGGATTGCGAGGTATGGCATAACAGGCATCTGGGATTAAAAATCCGGGTGTTAACAAGTTGGTATCAGAGCCATCCTGACCGTAGGAGACCCTAGTTAGATTGGACGTCTGAACAAAAAATTTAGTTTAAAAACCAAGGTGAGTATTTATGAAAACTATTTCCTCTCTTACGCTTGGGAATTCTTTCTCTTAAAAAAATTCATGTTCCTCCAATTCTTACATTACTACATAAAATTTGACACACTTGATCACTTCACTAACTTTCTCATCCTTAATTCTTATAGATGGAGACTCAGTTCAGCAACTTCTACCAGTTGGGCAATGGAGGCCAGCTGATCTTCAAGAGGGATCTTGATGCACTATTGGAGTACTTGGGACGCCCGCATCCGGAGTTTCTTGTTGCTCAACTTCCTAGACCCCTAGGAGGAGATTTACAATGGCTAGTCACCGCTGATCTTCGAGGAAGTATAGAAGCACCAACATCTGGGAGGATTTAGTTCTCCGTGATAGAGAACAACTGGCTAGATGGATTAACCAGGGCAATGCATGAAGCTCTTGCACGTCTGTGTGACCTGAGTGTCAACCAAATCCAAGGAACCCGCTTTGTTCACTATGCAAGGCACGGCTTTATGGGAATGCCAATGGAGATGCCAAGTCACCCGGAGTTGAAGCGTTAGGTGGAGAACCATGACTTCCTGTTGTACGACCGCCAGAAGGAATTGGACAACGCTAGGGATTTCGCCAACCACAACCTTTCCATTGCCGCCCAGAAGGCCCAGACTTTCTCACTGCTTGTCAAGGACCGTCAGTCTCTTTGACGCCAGCGTGAAAAGAAGGATCGTACCATCGACCGTCTTTGCAAGAAGGTGGCCGACCTCGAGAAGACCATCAAGGAGCAAGAAGCTCAGCTTGCAGCAAAAGAAGAAGAAGAGGAAGGTGAAGACATCCAGGGAGATATGGACTCTTACCTCAGCAACAATGATGACTTTCTGGAGGAGAATGTTGTGGACTTCTACACCAACGATGATGACTCCAACTTCATCGATGATGAGTAGAGGCACTAGAGCACTATCATAGAATGAGGAGTATCGGTCCCATTGTAGTTCACATAATGGTTCTTAAAACCATCTGTTTTCCCTTGTTGTTCTGGTGTGTGTGCGTTTGTATCGTGTGCTTGTTTGAATGAATGAAAAGAAGTTAGTTGCAAAACCTGAGTCAAACTCAAAAGTTTTAGCTTTGAAATCAAAACCATGAACCTTAGAACTTTCCCTCTTACCCCTTTATCTACCTCAATCTTCAGATGACTCGTGGAAACCCCGGAGGGAGCAGCTCATCGCAAGACCCAATGCTGCAGATTATGCAGATGCTAGTTACAGACCGTGAAGCAAGCAGGGCAGAGCGCCAGGCCAACTTAGCAACACTACAGCAGATAACCCAGATGTCCCAAAACAACCAAGGGCATGGAAATCAGGATCATCAAGGATCCAAACTAAAGAACTTCTAGAATACCAATCCCCCAATCTTTAGCACTTCGGAGAACCCACTAGATGCTGACGACTGGTTGCAGACAATGGAGAACAATTTAGAAGTAGCCAGAGTTGATGACAACGAGAAAGTTCTCTTTTCCACCCACTATTTGGCAGGAGATGCAAGAGCCTGGTGGAACAGCATCCGCACGATGAACCATGGTCAAGTGATGACATGGGAAGCCTTCAAAATCAAGTTCAGTCGCACCCACGTGTCGCGGGGTCTAGTCACCCGAATGAGGGATGAAATCAGAGAGCTGAAGCAAGGCAGAATGACTGTAGTGGAGTATCGTGACAGATTCTTGCCCTTAGCAAGGTATGCACCTGATGAGATCAACACGGAGTCCAAGAAGAAGGAGAGATTCCTGAACAGACTACATGATGAGATGTAGACTGTCCTCATCAACATCCATTTCGAGGATCTCGAAGAGCTAGTCGACTCTGCCATTCAGATGGAAGGGAAGATTAACCAAGCAAACGACAACCGCAACCGTCGTATGATGCACCAAGCTGGATCCAACAGTCAACCGATGTATCGTCCCAACCCGTTTGCAGGATATGCACCAAGAAACACCGACCCCCAATGTCTCGCCCAAGCTACCCCAACCGTAGCGGAGGAAATGTGAAGTCCGGAGGAAACAACAACCACCTGGGCAGCACTAGCAATTTCAACCGTGCACCTCCCAAGAGCAACAACAACAACAAATACACTGCACCCAGAATTGGAAGCAATGTTGTGCCCATGGCAGCGAAAGACAAGTCCCAGATCACTTGTTTCGAGTGTGGAGTGAAGGGTCACTATTCCAATGAGTGCCCCAAGAAGACTGCCGCCACTGCCAATGTGAATGCCCCAGCTCAACAGCAGCGTCGTGTTCAACCAGGAAGAAGATTTGCCCCAGGGAACCCTCACAACCGCAACGGTAGTCTTTTCCACATGAATGCCGAAGAAGCCCAAGAAGCGCCAGATGTAGTGCTGGGTATGTTTTCTGTCAACTTAGTTTTAGCAAGAGTGTTATTTAATTCTAGAGCATCGCACTCATTTTTCACCGAAGAATTTGCATGCACTAGTAAGATTCACCCAACCAACTTGAAGCATGTCATGATAGTTCAAATTCCTGGTTCAACTACAAAAGCTAGAAAAATTTGCAAAGTTGTGCCTATCAGAATACATGGGATAGATTTTTATGCTAATCTAATAGTACTTGGAACCAAAGGATTGGAAGTAGTACTAGGAATGGATTGGATGTCAAAGCATAAATGACTGATAGACTGTGATAAGAAAGCCATCACCATGACCAGTGGCTCTGGAGTCTCAATAGAGATATATCTGAAACCTTACCCCGTCATTTCAAGTGCAACAAGAGTCTAGCTGTACCCACCATAGACCAAGTCAGAGTAGTCTGTGAATACCCGACGTATTCCTAGATGAATTGCCTGGTATGCCCCTAGATAGGGATATTGAGTTCATTATCGAACTAATCCCCGGAACTGGACCAATAGCCCAGAGACCCTATAGCATGAACCTCTCAGAGTTAGTGGAACTAAAGAAGCCGCTAGATGCTATGTTAGAGAAAGGATTGAATCAACCAAGCGCATTGCCATGGAGATCACCAGTGTTATTCGTCGACAAGAAAGATGGAGGCAACCGTTTGTGCACCGATTACAGAAAGCTGAATGACGTCACTATCAATAACAAGTACCCACTACCAAAGATAGAGGATCTGTTTGATCGGTTGACCAGTGCCCAAGTGTTCTCAAAGATTGATCTTAGGACTGGTTATCACCAACTTAAGATTCATGCAACAGATATTTCGAAGACCGCCTTTACTACTCGTTATGGATTATACGAGTATATGGTCATGTCTTTTGGATTAACCAATGCCCCTGCTTATTTCATGAATCTCAGGAATAAGATCTTTATGAATTTTCTTGATAAGTTTGTCATTGTGTTTATCAACGATATTCTTATCTACTCCAAATCAGAAGAAGACCATGAGCAACATCTGAGAATCATCCTGGAAACCCTGAGAGAGCATTGGTTGTATGCCAAGTTCATCAAATGTGAGTTTTGGCTGAAAGAAGTAGGATTCCTAGGACATATTGTGTCTGCCAGAGGAGTCTCTGTTGATCCCACCAAGATCAGAGATGTTGAAGCATGGGAAGCCCCAACCATTCAAACCCAAGTCCGTGCATTTCTCGGATTAGCGGGATATTACTGCAAGTTCGTAGAAGGATTTTCGAGCATCGCCAGACCCATGACCCAATTGCTGAAGAAGGACAAGAAGTTTGAATGGACCGACAAATGTGAAGCCAGTTTCCAAGAGCTCAATAAGAGATTGTTTTCAGCGCCAATATTGATGATGCCAGATATCAAGAAGCCGTTTGATGTGTATTGTGATGCATCCAAGATTGGTCTCGGATGTATATTGATGAAAGAAGGCAAAGTTATCGCTTATCTGTCTCGGCAACTGAACCAACATGAGCAGAACTATTCGACCCATGACCTTGAATTAGCAGTCGTAGTTTTGGCATTGAAGACCTGGCGTCATTATCTTATGGGAAATCATTGTGAGATTTACTCAGATCATAAGCGCTTGAAGTATATTTTTCACTCAGAAGGAGCTGAATATGAGGCAAAGGAGATGGATAGAGTTAATCAAGGATTATGACCTTGACATTCACTATCACCCCGGCAAAGCCAATGTGGTAGCGGATGCTCTTAGTAGAGTGCCGTGTAGGCTAAAAACCATGATCAAGGAGAAGCAACCCAGTTTGTATGAGGAGTTGGTGCAGTTTAGAACTGAGCTTGTTAGCAAAGGATTTTTAGCCAGCATTGAACTTCAACCCACTTTGATTAGCCAAATCAAGGAAGCCAGAAGGGAAATGAAAGTATCGACAGAATCAAATGTCGTATTGGTATAGGAAAGGTACCTGGATTCACCGAAGATGAAGAAGGATTTATGTGGTACAAAGGACGTATCTGTGTGCCAGCCGATTCCGAGCTAAAGCAAGTTATCATGCAGGAAGATCATGATACTCTTTATTCTATCCACCCCGGAGGAACAAAGATGTATCATGATTTTAAAGAGGAATTTTGGTGGCACAAGATGAAGAGAGAAATCGGAAGCTACATCGCCAAGTGTGACATCTGTCAAAGAGTCAAAGCAGAACATCAGAGACCCGTAGGACTGTTGCAGCCATTGCAGATTCTGGAATGGAAATGGGTATTCTGTCGGAATGGACTTTATCACCGGCTTGCCTACTTCTAGTAGGGGAAATGACTAAATCTGGGTCATCGTTGATAGACTATCTAAGGTAGCTTACTTTATACCTGTCAAGACTACTTATCAGAGTTCGAAGCTAGCAGAGTTGTACTTTGCTAGAATTGTTAGTCTGCATGGAACCCCCAAGCCCATAGTATCGGATCGAGGAACCCAATTTACCTCGAGATTTTGGCAGAAAGTCCAAGAAGGATTAGGAACCAAGTTGAACTTCAGCACAACTTATCACCCACAAAATGATGGACAGACTCAAAGAGTCAACCAGATCTTAGAACATATTTGAGAGGTTGTGTTTTGGAGTATGGATCAAAATGGGAATATTGCCTACCTTTCACAGAATTCTCATATAACAACAGTTATCAAGCCAGTTTGCAAATGGCCCCATTTGAGTTCCTATGCGGAAGAAAGTGTCGTACCCCTTTGAATTGGTCGCAAGTAGGAGAGAGTTAGATTTTTGGACCCGACATTCTCCGAGAAGCCAAATAAAAGGTTCACAAAATCCGTGAGCACCACAAGACTGCCCAATCCAGAAAGAAGATTTATGCTGACAAGAGAAGGAGAGACCTGACTTTCAATGTCAGAGATTTTGTGTATCTCAAGGTTTCGCCGTTGAAGTGAACGCAACGCTTTAGTCTGAAAGGAAAGTTAGCCCCCAGATGTATCGAACCCTTCAAGATTCTGAATCGCCGAGGAGAAGTATCATATCAACTGGAACTGCCAGAAGAGATGTCAGCCATCCACGATGTGTTCCATATCTTGTTACTTCGCAAATGCCTAGAAGTGCCAGAGAAGACCGAAGTTTTCCAGAACATCGATCACCGAGCTGTTGATATCAACAAGGATCTAACATATCGTGAAGTGCCCATCCGTATCTTAGAGGAAGCTTACAGAACCACCAGGACCCGGAGTATCAAATTTCTAAAGATTCAATGGAGCAACCATACTAAAGAAGGAGCCACATGGGAGCGGGAAGATTACATTAGGACAAAGTTTCCATATCTCTTTAGTTCCTAGTTTTCTTTCGTAAATCTCGGGACAAGATTTTGTTTAGGGGGGAAGGTTTGTAACATCCCGAAACTTAATCCAAGGTTAATCAAGATCAAATCTACCCAATTTAGGGTTAACAAAAACTTATCTAGTTAAAATAATTAAGCATTCATATGTGTGTGCATGTAAATTAGGAGTTGATTTGAATTGCCATGTTTGAGTGATCCATTGGTTGTAAAATGATTCTAAGGTGAATTAAACATCATCTAGATCATTCCCAAACAAATTGCAAAGAGAAATAAATCAAAAAGAATAAAATAAGGAAATGGTCATTTGTGCCATTTTAATCAACTAGGTCACTTTAGGTGTTCCTAGGACTCAAATGCCAACAGATATAATTGTGGATCTTTGCACCCCTTGCTAGTACAAGTAGTGATGTGCCAAGGCCCACTTTGTGATCTCCCAAAATCATTCAAACTCTAATTTTAAATTACATTTGATAATTGAATCTAGTTCATATGTATAGATCACACTAATTCAAAAACCACCCAAATGAACTCCATTTCAAAAACCCAAGCAAACCTAGATGCTCAAGCATGTGACAAACCACCCCACCAAAAATCTTTCAAAAATTCAAAAGTTTCTTTCTTTCGGCCATTTTTACAAACACCTTGTGAGCCCACTCGAGCACCTCACCAGAGACAGCGCGCCACAGCAGCCGCCAGCCTCGCCCTCCTTGCCCAACATGTCGCTCGTAGTCCACCTCCACCGCTAGGCTGGCCCCAGCTCGAGGACAGAGCGAGGAACAACCAGGAACCGCCGCGCCCAGAGCTTGTCTACCATGCCGACGCCACCCGCAGAGCACGCACGGTCCCCCGCTCAACCAGACCACGCCTCACTCCTGCCGCCCACCTACATGATCACCACCACTCCAGGAAGCTACCAGACACGCTCGTTTCCTTGACTGTGACCCGTAGCCACCAGCCACCATGAAACTCGTCGTCGACAGAAACATCGTGCACGCCGCACCGCTTGCTTATCCCGACCACAATCCACTGCACACGCACCTCCGTGACACTCTCCAGGGCACCGCCCACCGTCCTAGTCCACCGCCCAAGCCCCTAGTCCGCTTTATCATTGTCACCGACGAGCTCTGCCCATGCTGCACTGCCGCCTCGTCGCGCCTATTTAAGGAGGCCTCCCCAACACCGTTTCCTCACACTACTCTCATCCACTCCCCCTCAGAACCCTCCCAGAGCCCCACCGGAGCAAGTCGTAGTCCGCAACGCCGGAATTTCGCCAGAGTCTGTCGCGAAGGGAGAAGAAGGGAGCCATTGATCTAGGCCATCTCCTAGGACGCCACCAGTACCAGGAGAACCATCGTCGTTGACTTGTTCGTTTGCCCGCCTCACCGCACTAGCTGGAGCCCTGGTACGTCCCTAGTAGACCCCCACCGGCCGTTTAGGGTTCGGTCTCGCCGGCGAACAGTCCGTCGTCGACAACGACCGTGAGCCGTTGATCTAGGTTCTAATTGTAGCGCCCAGATCGTCCCATACCGCTTCGGGTTTTATGTGCCGCTGACATGCGGGACCAGCCTGTCAGCAGCCCTCTACACCGGTGAGCGTTACTGGGCCGGCCCATTTAGTTTCCCGCGTTGACCCAGAAATTCAAATTAGCATTTTTCTATTTAGGTTAAAAATCAATTCTCTCCCTTAGTTTAAAAATCAATTTAGAGAGGTTTATAAATCCAAATTGAGTGATTCCAATTTTGTTGGAAACCTACTGAAAATATTTATCCAAGCCCATTGGATTTAAATCATCTAGAGTTAGAGATCTCTCCTAGTAAAAATAACAAGACAGAATCTTTTGCACATTCAATCATTTTTATAAAATCAACCATAATAGCTTTTGAGTTGATTCCAACTCTCAAAAATAACATTTAACCATACCTATCTGAATATGTAATAATATTAAGGTTTGCATGTAGTGACTTTGGAGTAGTACCAAAATAATGCTATTTAGACATTTCTAGTCACTTTAAATCATTAAATTTTAAACTTAAACTTACTAAAATATGATCCAACCTTTAAATCACATTCCCATATGTTAGAACATGCGATGATGACATGTGTCCACATGATCCCATATTTTAATTGGAGAATATTAAATCTTAGTTAATTTCGATGAGTAGAAATTACTTTTCTCAAATAAAAGGAGTGAAACTAGTAAAATAAACCTTGTGATGCTTAGGATGATAATAGATCATAAAATGTGTGCCTTAGTGTGGTAAGTAGACTAGTTAAGCTTGTTTGGTGATTGTGTATCATGTATGTATTTATAGATAATATTACCGACCAAGCTTTCGAGGAGGAGGAGTTCTACCAATAGGAGGAGAAAGAAAACTTCAACCACTGCACCAACCAAGGCAAGCCATAATTAACAATGCAAGCTAGACCTTGCAAACTAGATAACCTAAGTAAATGCATTAGGCATGCTTTGGTTATGCCGTTTTACTTACACCTACTCCAAATTCTATTTCCAAGCTTTACTTTCTTTACTTTATTAAAGTCCTTTACTTGTTTGCAGGTAGCATAAAAAGTATAAAACTTGGCCTATCTAGATAAACTTAGATGTCATTCTATGGCATGAGATTTACATTAGTATCCCACATTAGTGGACACTCTTAACTTAGTAGTTTATAGCTAAACTAAAACTTGAGTCACTTTAGATAGGAATACTTGGTGAAAATGACTTGTGAAAACCTTGGAATGATGAGTCATTCTATTGAGATGTTTTGACATGTGTTGAGAAACACAAATGGTTTATGATGATGAAAATGTTGAGGCATGAGCCTTAGCCCTCTTACAAAACTGATGGTTGGGTTTGGATGCGATACCATTCCAATTTTACCGTACAACCACAATACCTGAATTGGGTAAGGCTTAGCCGAAAGTTTATATGCATTAGTATTAGTTCCCTCGCGGGAGAGGTTTGAGCTGAGGTTACCTCTCAATGTTCTCGACCTATGCTGTGCCCAAGATGACAGATGGTCATGGTTGGGAGTCCATACTCATAGGAGAGGTGCTTATACTAGGGTGTGTAAAGGAAAGGTTATGTTTGATTATCTGCATACTAAGTATGATGATTCCGGGTTATCCCTAACAGATGTATCGAATCTTGTGGTGAAAGTGTACCACGTCTGTAGAGTGTCAAACTATTCGAATAGCCGCGTCCGCGATTATGGGCAGTTGAAGTGGCCATACTGTTCCGTTGTCATATGTTTTCAAAACAACTTATGAAATGAATTGTGACATGACTTGACCAGAACAGAGTTGTGACTATGACAATTAAGTTCCCACTTAGGTGATTTCATACTTTATTTTATCTTTCTTTGTTTTTGAACTCATCTTAGGTTTCAAACTTAACTCTACAAATAACCTTAGAGTTAGCATTTCCCACTAGAACTACCTTACTTGTTAATGATAGTTTGCGAGTACTTAAAAAGTACTCATGGCTTTTGTCCCTAGCTATTCCAATGGCCAGACTATGAAGGAGACTACTAAGATGAAGGACAGCAGGACGGCTATGATAACTAGGACTATCTTCCATCATCAGCATTGCCTGTGACCCTGAAGATGGACCCCACCGCTACACTTCCGTTGCTTGTTGTATTAAGACTGGATCATGAGATCCTTTATTTGTGTAAGACCTTATTATGGTTTGTAATGGATGATGTATTGTGATATCCAAACTGTTATGTCTCACAAAAATGGTAATCCTGGGATTGCGATGTATGGCATAATAGGCATCTAGGAATAAAAATCCGGGTGTTGACACGTCGTCAAATACATCGCTATGCCGCGAGCGATAACCGTGAGTGGTGCTCTTACGCGTCTTTAGTGACCATCAATTTGTATTTCCATTGTAATGACTGTATTAACTTTGCTAAGCAAGTTCATTGACTAACCATAGTTTTAGCTCTTTTATTAGTGGTACTTTTTTTGAGAAATTATAATTAGTAGTAGTACTTAGATTTGTGAAAAACAAAGTTACTACTCCAATAGAGAGTACGATCACTCGGTTTTATGGATTCTTGTTTACTATACGTACTAGTAGTAAACGCTAGAATGTAGATTATTCCAGAACCAATTTTGGCTCTAGAATATCTAGCATAGGTGCAAACCTCAAAAGACACTTCATTGCTTAGTTTCAGGGGTCTTGTGCTAAATGCATGGACTTGGATGTAATTTTCATTTTTATGAGTTCCTTAATGTAACTTGTACTTCCACGGACCGCGTGTTAACTAATAAAGCACCTCGCTCCTACAGGACCTACCACAATTAAAAAAATAATTACACTGCCCCAATTATGAGACAAAGTAGAATATGGTTTCTTATAATTCCAAAGTTTTTAGAAATAGGATGTTTCAAGCTTCCTAGCTAACTTTTCACACTTTAGTGACTTTTTGCCGATTTAACGAAATTAGGTCAAATATTTGCTACACAAGTAAGGGTAATTCATTTCTATTGAACTAAATGTATTTTTAAAGGTAGATGTGTGATGTAGTAAACAATATCGTCGATGTTAGTTTCCAACTAACACGAAAGAACATTTAATTCTCAATTTTTTGAGTGATCACGAGATTGTTCTTTTACGTAAAGAAACTCCGAAGAATATGGATCTGAATACCACAAGACAAGTTTTCATACATAAAGAGTGGACCAACGTGTTGTACTAACGATACCCACGTTTTATGAGCTTTCAATCCTCCAAGCTAACTCCGCCAACTTGAATGACTTTATGCCAATTATTTATTGAATTTATGTCAAATTTGAACTACAAGTAAATTGTAGGTTGCTTTGAAAGTTTTATGAAAACTCTTCTCGAGGTACCTATTCACGGGTCAATTAATATATCATAAACCACTGAGAGTTTTGATGACACATTCAACTTCTTGCTAAGATTTTGCATCTTGAATGTTTAACAAAATTAGGTCAAACTTGAGCTACAAGTAAGCGCGAAAGATCGCTCTTGAATTAAATGTTTGTCGATATTTGAATGACTTCCTAGCTAACTCTGCCCATTTGAATGACTTTATGTCGATCTATCGAAATTAGGTCAAATTTGAAACTACAAGTAAATTGTAGGTTGCTTGAAAGTTCAATGAAAAATCTTTTGGGGGCACCAATCGAGGGGTCAAAATCAATATGTCAGAAACCACCGAGAGTTTTGATGATAGTTTCAACTTCTTACAAAGATTTTAACGAAATTAGGTCTAAATTGAGCTATAAGAAGCAAGTAAGCACGATAGATTTCTCTTGAATTAAATGTCTTTTCAAGGGTAGATGGGTGCATATTGTTGTAGTAAACAATGTTGTCAGTGTGAGTTTCCAACCAGGAAAGAACATTCTCAAATTTTCGAGTTATATCGAGATTATTCTCTCCTATAAAGGAAGTCCGAAGAATATGGATCTGAATGCCACAAGCCAAGTTTTCACACATATATAGAGGACCTACATATTGTACTTAGGATTTCTCGTGTTTTATGAGTTTTCAAACTTCCTATAGCTTATCGCTCTGCCCGCTTGAATGACTTTATATGTCGATTAATCAAAATTAGGTCAAATTTGAACTCTACAAGTTTTGTAGGTTGCACTCAAAGTTTTATGAAAAATCTTTTGGAGGTACCCATCAAGGGGTCACAACCAATATATGAGAAACAACCGAGAGTTTTGACAACTGGTTTGACTTTATGCTAATATTTTGCATCATAACACTATTTAAAAAAATTGGGTCAAACTTGAGCTACAAAGTAAGCGCGATAGATTGCTCTTGAAATATATGACTTTTCATAGGTAGATGGGTGCATTTTCCTGTAGTAAATAGTGTCGTCGGTGTATTTTCCAACTATCAGGAAAGAATATTCAATTCTCAATTTTTCAAGTGATGATGCGCGAGGTTGTTCTTTTCTATAAAGAAATGTCCGAAGAATATGGGATTTGAATGCCAGAAGCCAAGTTTACCGACATATATAGTGCACCAACATGTTGTACCAACGATTCCCATGTTTTATGAGTTTTAAAACTTTCTAGCTAACTCTGCCTATTTGACCGAATGATTTTATGTCGATTTATCAAAATTAGGTCAAATTTGAAACTTCAAGTACATTATGGGTTGCTTTGAAAGTTTTAAAAAAAACTTTTGGTGGTACCCATCGATGGTTCACAATTAATATATCATAAAACACTAAGAGTTTTGACGATAGGTTCAACTTCTTGCTAAGATTTTGCATCTTGACAATTTAACGAAATTAGGTCAAACCAAAGCTACAAGTAATTAAGCGCGATAGATTTCTCTTGAAATTAAATGTATTTTCTGAGGTAGATCGATGCATCCTGTTGTAGTAAACAATGTTGTTAATGTGAGTTTCCAACTATCAGGAAAGAACATTCAACTCTACATTTTCCAAGTGAAGACGAGCGAGGTTGTTCTTTTTCGTAACAAGTCCAAAGAATATTGGATGTGAATACCACGCCAAGTTTACAGACATATATAGTGGACCAACATGTTGTACCAATGATTCCCATGTTTTATTTGTTTAATTTTCAAACTTCCTAGCTAACTCTGCCCATTCGACCGAATGACTATATGTCAATTTATCAAAATTATATTAGGTCAAATTTGAAACTACAAGTAAATTGTAGGTTGCTTTGAAAGTTTTACGAAAAACTTTTGGAGGTACCCATCAAGGGGTCACAATCAATATGTCAAAAACCACCGAGAGTTTTGATGATAGTTTCAACTTCTTGCAAAGATTTTGCATCCTCACTATTTAACGAAATTAGGTAAAATTAGAGCTATAAGAAGCAAGTAAGCACGATAGATTTCTCTTGAATTAAATGTATTTTCAAGGGTAGATGGGTGCATCTTGTTGTAGTAAACAATGTTGTCAGTGTGAGTTTCCAACTATTAGGAAATAACATTCTCAATTTTTCGAGTTCTATCGAGATTATTCTCTCCTATAAAGGAAGTCCGAAGAATATGGATATGAATGCCACAAGCCAAGTTTTCACACATATATAGTGGACCTATATATTGTACTTAGGATTTCCTGTGTTTTATGAGTTCTCAAACTTCCTATAGCTTATCGCTCTGCCCACTTGAATGACTTTATATGTCGATTAATCTAAATTAGGTCAAATTTGAACTATATACTACAAGTTTTGTAGGTTGCTCTGAACGTTTTACGAAAAATCTTTTGGAGGTACCCATCAGGGGGTCACAATCAATATATCAGAAACAACCGAGAGTTTTGAAAAATGGTTTGACTTTATGCTAAGATTTTACATCATAACACTATTTAACAAAATTGGGTCAAACTTGAGCTACAAAGTAAGCGAGATATATTGCCCTTGAAATATATGACTTTTCAGAGGTAGATGGGTGCATTTTCTTGTAGTAAATAGTATCCTCGGTGTATTTTCCAACTATCAGGAAAGAACATTCAATTCTCAATTTTTCAAATGATGACGAGCGAGGTTGTTTTTTCTATAAATAAATGTCCAAAGAATATTAGATATGAATGCCAGAAGCCAACTTTACCAACATATATAGTGGACCAATATGTTGTACCAATGATTCCCATGTTTTATGAGTTTTAAAACTTCCTAGCTAACTCTGCCTATTTGACCGAATGATTTTATGTCGATTTATCGAAATTAGGTCAAATTTGAAACTTCAAGTACATTATGGGTTGCTTTGAAAGTTTTACAAAAAAAAACTTTTGGTGGTACCCATCGACGGGTCACAATTAATATATCATAAAACACCGAGAGTTTTGATGATAGTTTCAACTTCTTGCTAAGATTTTGTAACAAGTCCAAAGAATATTGGATGTGAATACCACGCCAAGTTTATAGACATATATAGTGGGCCATCATGTTGTACCAATGATTCCCATGTTTTATTTGTTTAATTTTCAAACTTCCTATCTAACTCTGCCCATTTGACCGAATGACTATATGTCGATTTATCGAAATTATATTAGGTCAAATTGGAAACTACAAGTAAATTGTACGTTGCTTTGAAAGTTCTACGAAAAAAAATTTGGAGGTACCCATCGAGGGGTCACAATTAATACATTATAAAACACCAATAGTTTTGACGATAGGTTCAACTTCTTGCTAAGATTCTACATCTTGACAATTTAACAAAATTAGGTCAAACTTGAGCTACAAGTAAGCGCGATAGATTGCTCTCGAATTAAATGTATTTTCAGAGGTAGATCGGTGCATCTTGTTATAGTAAACAATGATGTCAGTGTGAGTTTCCAACTATTAGGAAAGAACATTCAATTCTACATTTTACGAGTGAGGCCAGTTGTTATTTTCCGTAAAGAGAAGTCCAAAGAATATTGTATGTGGATGCCATAAGCCAAGTTGACAGACATATATAGTCGATCGACAACATGTTGTACCTGCGAATCCCATGTTTTATGAGCTTTCAAACTTCCTAGCTAACTCTGCCCATTTTAATGACTTTAAGTCGATATATCGAAATTAGGTCAAATTTGAAACTACAGGTAAATTGTAGGTTTTTCTTTGTAATTTTTATGAAAAAGCTTTTAATTTGGATGTACCCAGCGAGTGGTCACAATTAATATATCTGAAAACAACGAGAGTTTTGACGATAGGTTCAACTTCATGCTAAGATTTTGCATCTTGACAATTTAACAAAATTAGGTCAAACTTGAGCTAGAAGTAAGCGTGATAGATAGCTCTAGAATTAAATGTCATTTCAGAGGTAGATGGGTGCATTTTCTAGTAGTAAGCAGTGTCGTGGGTGTGAGTGTCCAACTACCAGGAAAGAACATCCAATTCTACATTTTCTGAGTGAAGACGAGCGAGGTTAGTTATTCTTTTCTGTAAACAGAAGTCCAAAGAATATTTGATGTGGATGCCACAAGCCAAGTTGACAGACATGTTGTACTTGCGATTCCCATGTTTTATGGGTTTTCAAGCTTCCTTGCTAACCTCGCACATTTGAATAACTTTATGTCGATATCTCAGAATTAGGTCAAATTTAAAACTACAAGTAAATTATAGGTTTTGCTTTGATAGAGTTACGAAAAAGCATTTAGACGTACCCATCGAGGGGTCAAAATTAATATACTAGAAACCACCGAGAGTTTCGACGATAGGTTAAACTTCTTGCTAAGACTTTGCATCTTGATAATTTAACAAAATTAGGTCAAACTTGAGCTAGCTACAAGTAAACGCCATAGATTGCTCTTGAATTAAATGTCTTTTCATAGGTAGGTCATTGGTGCATATTCTTATAGTAAACAGTGTCGTCGGTGTGAGTTTCCAACTATCAAGAAAGAACATTCAATTCTACATTTTCCAAGTCAAGAATACGAGCGAGATTGTTCTTTTTCCTAAATAAAAGTCTAAGAATATTAGATCTGAATGCCACAAGCCAAGTTTACATACATATATATTGGACCAACATGTTGTACTAACGATTCACATGTTTTATGACTTTCCAAACTTCCCAGCTAACTCTGCCCATTAGAATGACTTTACATCGATTTATCGAAATTAGGTCAAATTTGAAACTACAAGTACTAATAAATTGCACGTCCCTGCACGTGAGACTCAGATAATAAACATCTGGCATATCATCACTATATAAATTTATAATAGGTAAAGCAGAAAAAATATAGTTGGTAAAATTTGAACTACAACAAGTAAACTATGTAGGTTGCTTTGAAAGTTTTATTGGATAGCTCTTAGAGGTACCCATCGGAGGGGGCGCGCGCGGGGGGGGAGGGGGAATTAATTTACTATCAGAAACCAAAAGAGAGTTCTCACGATATGTTCATCTTCTTGCTAAGATTTTGCGTCTTGACAGTTTAATGTAATTAGGTCAAACTTGAGCTACAACTAAGTGCGATAGGTTTCTCTTGAATTTAATGAAATTAGGTCAAACTTGAACTAGAAGTAATAAATTGTAGGTTGCTTTGAAATTTTTATGAAAAAACATTTTGGAGGTACCCATCGAGCGGTTAATTAATATATCAGAAACCACAATGAGTTTTGAAGAGCGGTTCGACTTCTAGCTAAGATTTTGCATCATGAAAATTTTGAACACCTTTTGAAAACGATCACCTGAAATAGGGAGAGAGGGGAAATGATTTTCTATTCTCTATGGGCAACCCACAAGCTTGAGGTGCACATTAGGCTTAAGATAACTTTATTTTTTCCACTATGTATAAGGTGAACCTTAGCGGATGCCACATAGTAGGCCTTATTAAGGTGTTTTTTTATCTACTACTATAATGGAGAAGTTTTGAATTAGATCTATAGCACCAATCCTGACTGTTGGGCTGTAAGATCCATTGGTTCAGAGTAGTTGGATTCGTGTTGAATAGTACCTAGAGCAAACTCCATCATGTTCTAGAACCATCATGTCACCAATCCCAAAATTCCAAAGCACAGTAGGTTGTATTCTCAATATGTGTAGATAGTTATTATTAATAGACTTAATTTATGCATTTTGGGGGTGGTGACATGATGGTCTAGAACATGGTAGAGTTTGCTCTAGGTCTGTACTCCCTCCGTCCCAAAGTATAAGGCGCCTAAGGTTTGGTCAAAAGTCAAACCTTACTAACTTTGACCAAACATTTAGAAAAAATATCTACATCTACAATATTGAATGGACATATTAAGAAAATATACTTTATGGTCAATCTATTCATATTAATTTACTATTATAATTTTTTTATTTTTGTGTATAATCATGGTCAAACTTAAAAATGTTGACTTTTGACTAATCCTTAGGCGCTTATATTTTGGCGCAGGGAGTACTATTCAACACAAATCCAGTTTCTCTGAACCATTCAATCCAACAGCCCAACAGTCAGGATTGGTGCTATGGATCCAATTCAAAACTACTCCACTATAGTAGTAGAGATAGAGATAGTGTGCGAATACCTTTGAATATTGACCGTTCGATCAAGACTCGTGAATCCCAACATTTCCAGCCTTTGGATCTTCTTTTCCATTCTAGGATCTAGAAGATTCCTTTGATAGTCTTCAGGATAATGAATGCTATGCACAAACGTCAAAACACACTTCTCCATCATACTAGAATCTTCTCCCTTCTAGCTAATAATAGTTGACTTCTACATGATCTTATCTTATCTTACCACTATATAGTGTACGGATAACTTTGAATGTTGACCATTGGATCAAGATTTGTGAATCCCAGCATTTCTAGCGGTTGGATCTTCTTTTCCATTCTCGCATCTAGAAGATTCTATTGATAGTCTTCAACATAATCAATGTTATGCACAAACCTCAAAACACACTTCTCCATCATACTAGAATCTTATCCCTTGTTTCTCTATAGCATGTTATAAAAAATTTCATGTGTTAGGTAGCAAATAATCTTTGACTTCTAAATGATGATACAAAGTACAAGGACCAAATATACACCCATACTTTATAGATGTTGATCAAATTTATAATTTTTTGTGGTTTACCAATTATAATTTTATATAGTGATGATATGTCATACGTCTACTATCTGAGCCTCACGTGCAAGCCACGTGCAACTTACTAGTTTACACAATGCAGGAGTAGTATATTTCTTTGCTTAGACATATGGTTACCTTCGTCCACGCGTTGTACATGCTGAGAGAATAAAACGTTAGAAGGGGAAGAGGGAAGCACCGAAGAGAAGTTGAAGGTGGTTCCATGTCAGAGCAAAGTTATGATGGATTTTTGGCACGAGGTACTTCCGCGGCCTTACATTATACTACACTATACTAGTACTAGAAAATTTCAGGACCTATGCATGCAAAACAAATTGTGTGTTTTCTCTCTCCTTTGCTGCCTATCACCATCCATCCTCCCTCTCTCCTATCCTTTTCCCTCGTGAACCAGCCCGACTGATCTCTCCCTGGTCCATAGCATGGTGCTGCGCACGTGTGCCTTGGTACGGCGGCTCTCTGTCTCTGGCGTGTTCCGCAGCCGTGTTGGTGCGGAGTAGGGACGAGGAGTACATAGGAAGGAAACACTTTGGTCCTTAGCGGCAAAAAAATTCAAAATTTTCCGGTTTTCGAAATTTTCACTTGCTTCCCAAACATTGGAGGGAAGGTTACTCAAAATATCGGCCATTCGTAGTACTTCTTATCTTATCTTATCTTTATCTTGTCTTATCTCTTACAATACCATACCATACCACTTTATAGTGTACGGATAACTTCGAACATTGACCGTTGGATTAAGACCGGCAAATCCAAACATTGCTAATCGTTGGATCTTCTTTTCCATTCTTAGCATCCACAAAGATTCTACTGACAGTCTTTAGCACGATGAACGCTAGTATGTGCAAACCTCAAAACACACACTGCATTGCTCAGTTTCAGGGTCCTTGTGCTAAATGCATGGACCTAGGTGCAATTTTCATTTTTATGAGGTCCTTGATGTAACTTGTACTTCCATCGACCGTGTTAACTCTCAAGCACCTCGCTCCTACGAGACCTACCACAGTTAAAAGAAAATGCAACCACCCCAATTATCAAACAAACTGGACCATAGTCTCTTATATGTAATACCCAAGTTTTTAGTACTAGGATTTTTCAAGCTTCCTAGCTAACTTCGCACATTTCAGTGACTTCTTGTCAATTAACGAAATTAGGTGAAACTTGAGCTATAAGTAAGCGCGATAGATTGCTCTTGAATTAAATGTATTTTCGGAGGTAGATGGGTGCATCTTATTCTAGTAAACAATGTCGTTAGTGTGAGTTTCCAATTGCCAGGAAATAAAACTCCCAGTTTTTTGAGTGATGATGAGATGGTTCTTTTCCATAAAGAAGGCTCGAAGAATATGGATCTCAATGCCATAAGCCAAGATTCTAGTCATATTAAGTGGACCAACGTGTTTTACTTACGATACCCATATGTTTTTTGAGTTTTCAAACTCCCTAGCTAATTAACTCTGCCCACTTGAATGACTACATGTCGATCTATCGAAATTAGGTCAAACTTGAACTATAACTAAATTGTAGGTTGCTCTCAAAGTTTTACGAAAAATCTTTTGGAGGTACCGTACCGATCGGGGGGTGTCACAATCAATATATGAGAAACAACCTAGAGTTTTGACAACAGGTTTGATTTCTTGCTAAGATTTTGCATCGCATGACACTATTTAACGAAATTGGGTCAAACTTGAGCTACAGGTAAGCGCGATAGATTGCTATTGAAATATATGACTTTTTAGAGAGGTAGATGGGTGCATCTTCTTGTAGTAAACAGTGTCGTCGGTACGGTGTGATTTTCCAACTATATTAGGAAAGAACATTCAATTATTGTAAATTTTCCAAGTGATGACGAGCGAGGTTGTTCTTTTTCATAAAGAAATGTCCAAAGAATATTGGATCTGAATGGATAAGCCAAGTTTAAAGACATATATAGTCGACCAACATGTTGTATTGTTGTACCAACGATTCCCATGTTTTATTTATGAGTTTTCAAACTTCCTAGCTAACTCTGACCATTTGACAGAATGACTTTATGTTGATTTATCAAAATTAGGTCAAATTTGAAACTACAAGTAAATTGTAGGTTGCTTTGAAAATTTTACAAAAAATCTTTTGGAGGTACCCATCGAGGGGTCACAATATATCATAAAACACCGAGAGTTTTGACGATAGGTTCAACTTCTTGCTAAGATTCTGCATCCTGACAATTTAACGAAATTAGGTCAAACTTGAGCTACAAGTAGCGCAATAGATTGCTCTTGGATTAAATGTATTTTCAGAGGTAGATCGATGCATCTTGTTGTACTAAAAAATGTCGTGAGTGTGAGTTTCCAACTATCAGGAAAGGACATTCAATTCTACATTTTCTGAGTGAAGACAAGCGAGGCTAGTTCTTATTTTCCGTAAAGAGGAAGTCCAAAGAATATTGGATGTGCATGCCACAAGCCAATTTGACAGACATATATAGTCGACCGACAACATGTTGTACTTGTGATTCCCATGTTTTATACGCTTTCAAACTTCCTAGCTAACTCTGCCCATTTTAATGACTTTAAGTCAATTTATCAAAATTAGGTCAAATTTGAAACTACAAGTAAATTCTATGTTTTGCTTTGTAATTTTTACGAAAAAGCTTTTAATTTGGATGTACCCCATCGAGGGGTCACAATTAATATACGAGAGTTTTGATGATAGGTTCAACTTCTTGCTAAGATTTTGCATCTTGACAATTTAACGAAATTATGTCAAACTTGAGCTACAAGTAAGCGTGATAGATAGCTCTTGAATTAAAAGTCATTTCAGAGGAAGATGGGTGCATTTTCTAGTAGTAAGTAGTGTCGTGGGTGTGAGGGTCCAACTACCAGGAAAGAACATTCAATTCTACATTTTCGAGTGAAGACGAGCGACGTTAGTTGTTCTTTTCTGTAAAGAGAAGTCCAAAGAATATTGGATGTGGATGCCACAAGCCAAGTTGACCGACATATATATAATATATATGTATATATATGTATATATATAGTGGATAGACAACATGTTGAACTTGTGATTCCCATGTTTTATGGGTTTTAAAGCTCCCTAGCTAGCCCACACAGTTGAATAACTTTATGTCGATATCTCAGAATTAGGTCAAATTTGAAACTACAAGTAAATTGTAGGTTTTGCTTTATAGATTTACGAAAAAGCTTTCGGACGTACCCATCGAGGGGTCAAAATTAATATACCAAAAAGCAGCGAGAGTTTCCACGATAGGTTCAACTTCTTGCTAAGACTTTGCATCTTGATAATTTAACAAAATTAGGTCAAACTTGAGCGAGCTACAAGTAAATGCCATAGATTACTCTTGAATTAAATGTATTTTCATAGGTACATCATCGGTGCATCTTCTTGTAGTAAATAGTGTCGTCGGTGTGAGTTTCTAACTATCAAGAAAGAACATTCAATTCTATATTTTCCGAGTGAAGAATGCGAGCGAGATTGTTCTTTTTCCTAAAGAAAAGTCTGACGAATATTGGATCTGAATGCCACAAGCCAAGTTTACATACATATATATTAGACCAACATGTTGTACTAACGATTCCCATGTTTTATGACTTTTCAAACTTCCCAGCTAACTCTGCCCATTAGAATGACTTTATGTTGAGTTATCATGGTAAAAGCCCTGTCAAGAAAGCATCTACAACTGTTTTTTCCTGACTGTGGCAGATCACACCCTTCAGCCACGAAATATTGTTCCATCGTAGATCTGTTCGCCAGCCGCGTTGACTGCTGACGTCATGAAAAATGCCACGTTGCAAACATCGTTAACGCCATTAATGACCATAGAAACTGTGGTAGAAGTCAGGCCTAGCCAAAGCCTGATAATAATTAAGTGGGTCGGCCCATTAGGGGAGCCCAATAAGATTATGGCCCGTTACTATTTCGCCCTGCAGTGTTTGAAATGGGCCCAAAAGAAGAAACCAGCAGCGACCCGAGAATGTCAGGCCTGTTACTATTTCGGCCTACAGAAGCCGACACTGTTCGAATACTGTGCGGCCAGTTAAAAGCCTTCGTTATGTAGGCCCGATACTGTTAAGGCCCACGGTCAGCACGTCACTGTTTGCACAGGTCGTCCTACGCCGGCTACGAACGGCCCACTTTTGAGAAGGTCCGATACTGTTTTGGCCTTTTACTATTCTGGCTCGTTACTATTATGGCCGTCTTCTATTCATGTCCGTTACTATTGCGGTATTTTACTGTTCTGGCCTGTTACTATGCTGGTTGCCACTGTTCTGGCCAGCTATTGTTCAGGCCTGTTACTGTTCTGAAATGTTGATTTTCTGGTCTGTTACTGTTCTGGCCTGTTACTGTGCTACATTGCCACTGTTGTGGTCTGCTAGTGTTTTAGTCTGCTACTGTTTTTGCCTGTTTCTATTTTAGCATATTACTGTTTTAGACTGTTACTATTCTGGCCTGTTACTGTTCTGGCATGTTACTGTTCTTGCCTGTTACTGTTCTGGCCTATTGCTATTCTGGCATGTTACCGTTCTGGCATGTTACTGTTCTGGCATGTTACTATTCTACCTAGTTATCATTACTGTTTCGGTATTTCTGAAGGCCATGCAAATATCATAAAAGGAGTATAATTAGCGATCATCTTTTACGGTTCATGGAAGGCGCAATACAAGAAGGGGAAATAACAAAACCCTATATAGTTACCTGATCGACATGGCTGGTGCAGTTATGGTACCGCCATTCGTGGACGGCGTCAACTAAATGCCTACATGGCCTATGCGAGTTATCTGGATATTACATCAGATGCAAACTTCTTAAAAATATTACATAATATGAACAAAGGGAAAGAAAATTCAGCATTTTAGTTGCCAATCAATTTGATAGCAGAGTCCTCAATTTGCTTTCTCAATCCATCAACTGGATCTCCCTTTGAGTGTGACAACTACATTGGAAAACCACCTTGACACATGATCTTGCAGCCCCTTCTTTGATGGCGATAGAAATAATTGCAGTCTGAAACTAACTAATAACAAGTTAATACAACAAAGAAGACAAACTACTCATAGCTAAGAATGAACCAGATAGGAATTATAACTTCATAATACGAACATGTAGAGCAGGAATGCAAACCATGAATTAACTATATAGTAGAGGATAGTTATGTTGTTGCCTAGGAGGAACCAGAACCAGATACAAGATATAATGGTGTGGCTTGTGAACCTGTAGAATAGGACAAACAAACATCATACAAGTATGCCAACAATGAAATGGGCAATCAAACAAAGTGTTTCTTAGAATTTCTATATAAACTAGCCATGTCATTTCAGCAAATATATATGGATGAAGTGGTATCTCCTGTAATGCAAGAGACATTGGGTGACTCAGAATTTGCGGTGAGCTACACAATGGCATGCAATTACCGTCGTAGCTAAGAATGAATCACATAGAAATTATAACCACAGCATACCAGAACTTGTCGAGCAGGAATGGAAAACACGAATGAACTATGTAGTAAAGAATTATTATGCCGTTGATTTGGACGAACCAGCACCAAATAGAGAAAATATATAATGGCATCGCTGGTGGACCTATAGGCTGTGCAAACCAACATGTTCAGTGTTGCCTTTTTGAGCTCTACGCAAACAAAAAGAAAATAGTTAGTGTTGCAGCTTTTGAAAAACTAGATGGCAACAACAAAATTATAATCGAACTAGTACGAAGAGTTTGAATGGGTACTACAGGATAGCAGAACGATGATAGGGAGGAAATAATAGTAGGAACTTAGCTCAGGAATAACCAGATAGAGTCAGTAACTGTGGAGTAGGGAATCCACACTAATATTTTCCACTGACATTACATTTTGCAAGAGCTACACAATAGCAGGCAATTACTTGTGTACGGAGCAGCTAATATAAGAACATGTGCATGACAATATAACAGACATGTGCATGCCAATATAACAGACATGTGCATGACAATATAACAGACATGTGCATGCCAATATAACAGACATGTGCATGACTTGAAATTTATAGAGAAGCGAATGCAAACCAACATGTCTAATGACACTGTATGTACTAGCACAAAGAATAGGAGTACCAGTGACTTGCATGTACTAGCACGATTAAAAAAATGTAGTTCACTCTGACAGGCTTGAACCTGCTATACCGCTGAAAAAACAAAAACAGTTTGGAGATTTGGTTACCTTTGTCGGAGAGGCATCTAAGCATCGTCAGTACTGTGTGAGTGATGTCCAGGTCACCGAGGGTGCTATGGTTGCGGTAGCTGTTGGCATCAGGGAAGCAGATCTTGGGCGGTCCATACTGGTGTAGTCAACGGCGATGACTATGTAGCTAGTCTGGAGCAGTGGACATAGAACTTGTTGAACTAGATCCCGTCTCGTGGACAACGATGAAGCTGCTCTGGTACTGTTGGGTAGCTTTTGGCGGCAGGGAAGCAGAGCATGGGCGGTCGACGACGCCATAGGCGCGGTCTGTGGGACCACAACTGTGGTGGAGTGGCAGAGAGACCCGATGAACTAGATCTTATGGGATGGGCATCGATGAAGCGGCTCTGATAGTCATGGAATTGCCGCCAGGCGGTGCGCGCGGTGGTCATGTGGTGAGGGCATGGGAGAGAAACCTGGGATTTTGGGAGGGCCGGCTAGAAAAACTACACGAATCGGGACTATGGAGGTGATCAGAAAATAATTATGATCGTGCCCCCAAGCTACCAACTTTAGCGTGCCCATAGGGCATCTGGACAATGGGTAGAATGGGAATTTTAAAGTCAAAAGTTCTTGAAATGGAGGAGCACGAAATGCTTTAAAGTCGGTGTGTTATTTTGCCATTCGACAGAGATTTTGAATTTTGCTACCGGCCAAATAATACTAATAGAAATCTGGTACTTCCCGGTGGGAGATTTCGACTCAAAGTTTTTGAAACAGTGGGGCGGAAAATGCTTCAAAGTTGGTTTTTGATTTTGCCGCTCGACAGAGATTTTGAATTAGGCTACGGGCCAAATAATAATTAATAGAAAAGTGGTACTCCCCGGTGGGAGATTTCGGCTCAATGTTTTGGAAATAGTGGGGTTGGAAATGCTTCAAAGTTGGTGTTTGATTTTGCCGCTCGACAAAGATTTTGAATTTGGCTACCGGCCAAATAATAATTAATAGTAAAGTGGTACTTCCCGGTGGGAGATTTGGCCTCAAAGTTTTTGAAACAGTGGGGCAGGAAATGCTTCAAAGTCGGTGTTTGATTTTTTCACTCGATAGAGATTTTGAATTTGGCTACCGGCCAAATAATAATTAATAGTAAAGTGGTACTCCCCGGTGGGAGATTGGGCCTCAAAGTTTTTGAAACAATGGGGCGGGAAATGCTTCAAAGTCGGTTTTTGATTTTGCCGCTCGACAGAGATTTTGAATTTGACTACCGGCCAAATAATAATTAATAGAAAAGTGGTACTCCCCGATGGGAGATTTGGCCTCAAAGTTTTTGAAACAGTGGGGCGGGAAATTCTTCAAAGTCGGTTTTTGACTTTGCTGCTCGATAGAGATTTTAAATTTGACTACCGGCCAAATAATAATTAATAGAAAAGTGGTACTCCTCGGTGGGATATTTGGCCTCAAAGTTTTTGAAACGGTGGGGCGGGAAATGCTTCAAAGTCAGTGTTTGATTTTGCCGCTCAACAGAGATTTTGAATTTGGCTATCGGCAAAATAATAATAATAGAAAAATGGTACTCCCCGATGGGAGATTTTCCCTCAATGTTTTTGAAACGATGGGGCGGGAAATGCTTCAAAGTCGGTTTTTGACTTTGCCGCTCCACAAATATTTTGAATTTGACTACTGGCCAAATAATAATTAATAGAAAAGTGGTTCTCCCTGGTGGGAGATTTGGCCTCAAAGTTTTTGAAACCGTGGGGCGGGAAATGCTTCAAAGTCAGTGTTTGATTTTGCCGCTCGATAGAGATTTTGAATTTGGCTACTAGCCAAATAATAATAACAGAAAAATGGTACTCCTTGGTGGGAGATTTTGCCATAAATTTTTTGAAACGATTGGGCGAGAAATGCTTCAAGGTCAGTGTGTGATTTTTCCGCTCTATTGAGATTTTGAATTCGGCTACTAGCCAAATAATAATAGAAAAAAGCTAGTAGACCGTACACTATCTCTCCAGGAATTCAAGTCCTAGAGTCACATCAACTAATCATCCATGAGCATAACAATTGTGTAGACTGATATTTTCAATTTGGCTAGCGTCCAGGAAACATTTGGATAAAAGGTGTACTCCCTATTCAGGAATTGAAGGTCGAGAGTGACATTAACTCTGATTCAAACAGGGTTGGCTGCAGGTTTTGCTGCTCGACTGAGATTTTTAAATTTCGTTAATGGTACTCCCTCGTTACGAATTTAAGGCTGATTCACAACAACTGATCATCAAAATACTGACCATATTGGCAAAGAAATTGGATACATAATCTCCGATTCAAACGCGGTAGGCGGTAGGATTTGTCGATGGACTAAGATTTTGAATTTGGCGGTTGTCCAAAGAAGAAAAAACCTTTGTGAGGTTCATGAATCCAAGGCTGAGAGAGTGAGGTTGGGGCACAGGATTTTTGTGCATCGAGCATACGGTAAACAGATAAAAGCATGATGCGAAACAAATACTCCCTCCGTTTTTGTTACATGGCCCCAAAAACAACCCAGGCTCTGTAGCAGGAACCATTTCACATGACCATTGTACTCACCTATCATTGTCAGGGTTCATCTTCAATTTAGACAAATCTCTTCATCTATGGGCTCTCGAGAAT
This sequence comes from Avena eriantha, assembly GCA_910589775.1. Classification (NCBI taxonomy): domain Eukaryota; kingdom Viridiplantae; phylum Streptophyta; class Magnoliopsida; order Poales; family Poaceae; genus Avena; species Avena eriantha. Next base: position 76,872,948 of record OU342746.1, read on the forward strand.
TCTGCTGATCTCGTAACATCTTCAACTCTGCATCACATGCTAATGCTTTCTGTCTCATATCATCGATTGCTCGTCTATGAACTTCCTGTTCAGCCTATAGTGCTACAATTTCTTCCTGACTAGACAAATACGGCGACTTGGACATGGACTTGGACTTGCACTGCCACAACCCAGCATTATGCAGGAACATGCTTTTAAGATGACCTTCACCTTTTATTACTATTTTATATGTTTCTAGACATTCTTCTTGGGTGTGTTCTAGACCATGTTTCCTAGGTTTTGCCATCTCCTCATTCAATTTAATCTGTATGGTTATTAGTTGGTAGACATGGGTGAGAGAAGAAAAGCTAATACAGAGAAACATGCAGACAAAACATTTAACCTGTCTATGAACAAATCTTACAAGTTGGCATGGCTGATTATGCATCATATATATTGTAGTAAAAGTATAGATATCTAATCATACTGATAAGAATTTTAGCACTAGCACGCAATAACAGGACTATGCCAACATGGCATCTGTCTGTTTCTTCATCGCCGAGTGCATGATATACACAAGACAACTCTTTGTACATCTGAAAACTGAAACTCGCACTAGTTGGAAATCATCTAGTACTCAAATTAAAAAGAAAAGTGGGCAGAAGTTCAGGCAGTGTTGCACATCTAACTATACATATAAATCATTGCGGGTGTGTCATCACAAAATATCAATCGAATAGAAGACTTACAGTAACACTCTTAGCATAGGGATTGAGCCTTTCTTTTTTGCTCATTTGGCATGCTTGGAATTTTTGCTACAGACTTACCGCACCTTTCTGGAAAGTGGACGGCACACATTATCAAAATATAAGAAGCACAAAGTATGTAGAAGATTAAAAACTAATTCTAGTGCGTTAGGTGGCCAACCAATGCATGAGATCCAGTTCGGTTTGTTAAGCATTTTGCGACACCGTTTCTCTTGTTTTTTCAGTGTTCATCTGCAAAAGGAGACTAGTGATACAGATGTGCAAATAGGAATTTTGAATGTGATATGGTATCACTCTTCACAAACCATACCGTAATTGGTCAAGAAGATCTATCTAGTGTTGGTCAGTCATAGTGTGTTCCATAGGAGTCGTTCTTTGAATATCCTTGCTTGCCTTACCATCAAAGTATTTACTCTTTAGACTATGGTGCTGCTGGCGCAAAGAACAGGAGAACATGTCCATGAGAAGATACTCTACATCCTCATTTTCCTGATTGAAGTTGAATTTTGTCTGTCGGCAAGAATGGAACATTTGATGTGTTATGTGACTTAGATTAGAACCAAGAGAAAGCTTGAATGCATGGGACGGAGCTCCATGACTTACATGTAACTTCTACAGTAATAAATTGTAATGTTCAGGGGTCAGTTGGTGGAGCTTGAACGATGCGAAGATGGGAATATCATTCTTGTCAAAAATGCCTATTTTGGATGCTAGAAAAGTAGATTCTTCTTGATCTTATGGCCTTCACTTTCCAGGCACAATAGAATTGATGCAATATCTAGATTGCGTTCCGGAAATTTTAGCTTCCAGCTTTTTTCCTACAATTGGCCCCCTTTTCTTAAATCTTCATGTAGCTGCCAATTCAACCATTACATCAAGCTTGCACGGTATATATAAGGAAGCATGCATCGATAATCCTTGGAAGACATACCTTGTTTAGCGACGGGCTGATCAACATGTTGTTGATCATCGCTAGCTTGTTGGTGTTGTGCCAGCAGTGTTACGCAAGTATAGGTCAAAACTTGTTCGGCTGTCAAATGTTGCTGGGTATCTTGATTGGCAATTGGTGATTGTGGAATGTGTGGGATGGTATTTGCTACGCCTACTACTATTGGAACCTGTGGTATGCCGCCAAGACGATACTTTTTAGCCGTATGTGAGTTTCCTGATTTTCGTTTATTGTATTTCACGGCGTATATTTGTGTTCCACCGGTAGCATTAGCAAGACGGCTTGTCGACGCTTCGCGTTCGGTACCTTAATGTGTCTTACATGAACCAGCTGATTCCTGACACACATAAACAATACTTCAATTTGTCATAGTTCTATATGTAATGATATGCACATGGAACAGAAGAATAGTAAGGCAAAATGTGCTCCGTATATATATGGTACATGAACTAGGCAGAGGGTATTGCAAAATATTTGGTGGGATTGAAATACAAAACATGGAAAATGCAACATATATCACAATTAAAAAATAGAGGAAGCACCTTGGGGCTGGACAAGCTGGCGGACTAGCAGGGAGGTCCTTGACGGGTCCAACATCCCGAGTCAGGTCTCCCTCGAAATATTGTTCATCACAGAAACTAATGCTGAATCACACACATGCCGATCATAGTTTTTCTCCCTACTGGTACCTGGAAGGGTCTTCGGTGAACCTGCTGATTTCTGAGACACATAAGTGATACATTAATCTATCAAAGTCCTATGTAAAATGAAACACCGATAGAACAGAAGAACAGTAAGGCAAGATATGCTGAACATATATGATGCATGAACTAAGCAGATGGCATTGCACAACATTTGGTGGGAATTGAGGTATGAAACATGGAAGATGAAAAAATATCACAATGATAAGACAGAGCAAGCACCTTGGGCAGTGGACAAGCAGGAGGATTAGGGAGGGGGTTCTCGACCGGTCCATCTTCCAGAGTCAGGTCTCCCTCGGGGTTTTGTTGATCTTGAGGATAAAATTCTGCATTAGAATCCTGGACTTCATGATTGGTGGTGGTAACTACGAAAGATCTAACTCTCTGCGGGCCGAGCGACCTTGCATATTTGGAATTTCTTAATAATATATCTTCCCTAATCATACGTTCTTCCTCATCAGTTAGCCGCAAATCACCTTACATGCATCAACAAAAAATATATCTTATGAGATTTAAGAGCGAGGTGTGTGTAGAAGAGCAAGTTAGTACAGTGCTAGCAAGCAGTTGAAATCTCTCAAGGAACAATGACAGACATATGCTTATACGATGTCTCGACAAGAAATGTCAGAGTACAAGATAAAAAACTCAGTGCGAGAATGAAGTGAAACAAGCAATGAACTACTTTCAGACATCAAATGCGTAAAGAGCATATGAAGTGTATGGTGGAAACCTTTGTGACCGTGATTACGCGATTTCCTTCCCGTGCCTTTGCCGGACTTATGGTGAGTTATGACCTCGCCGTTCCCCCTTGAGCGGGTTTGCCTCCCCATCTCTTCGGCGCCGTGGACAAGGTCGAGGAAGCAAATCCGGTGACGTGGAGTCCGGGAAGTGGATCCAACGAAGCTGCGACGACATTGCTGAGCCAGCTGCAGTGTCATGGACCTCGTGTATAGAGGAGCTGATCTGGTGTGGGCCAGCGTCGGGAGCTGGTAAAACATCTTCGGTCGCTACGGTGGCATGCCGGTGGAGAGGTTGTGAAGGGGAGATGGGACGGAAGTAACACGGCCATGGTCGTGCAAGGTAATCTCGAGGGATTTGGCCCGAAGGGCGCGGGTGGTACTAGTATGTTTGAAACACTGAATTGTGTGGCGCGTGGAAATTTACAAGAGAAACCATTTTGAGGAATGGCCTTTGGCGCCTTGTTTCTGGACCGAAGGGCGAGATGAAAATTTAGTACCGTTTGAATTTTGGACACAGGAGCCCATTGTGGCAGGTGTCTCTGGCGCACTGCTTGGTGGAAGAGGTGATTGCGGCTTGTGGTTTTGTCGCTTAGTTGATTTTTTTGTACTCGATCTACTACTGTAGTCTAAAAGTTTGACTTTAGGGCCACACAAGTATATAGTGCACGAATTTATTCACGATAATGGGCACGAACTACCTTTCATGGTAATGTGTTAATTTTCGGCAAACATGTGTCTACAGATCTAAATGAAAGTGCAAAATAAGGTTTCAAGTTTATCACGGGAAAATGTTGCTTTTCCATTTTTCGAATGGCTAGAATGAGACCGGGATACATTGTCTAGATGCAGCAATTTGGTACAGTACAGTTTCATACAACATGCCAAAAAAATATCAGGCTGACAGCAAAATGAAAGTCATCATCATTATTCGAAATAACAATCTATTCGCATGGTGGATCTTTCATCACCCTTCGAAAATCATCTGCCTGCAAAGATGCGCGGAGAATCTCTGGTCGTGCTTTCACCTGTTCCAAAACCGTCACGTTGATCTCATTGACATCTGCATCTACCGAATTGGGAACACGATTTTCAATGACTAACTTCTGAAGATCAGCAACAACATCAAGGCCATCTTCAATAGTAGAAATCCATCCTCGGTTCAATTCTCTGATTCGCCAAGTGGCTGTGTCCAAATCCTTTTAGAGAAGCCTAATATTAGCTTCGGCCATGCACCATACTTCGGTTTGGTCATAGAAATGGTTGTATCACTGGGACACTAAATATCTATGTTGTGAACCTCCTTGCCAGGTACATGATCATGCACTTGCTTTTGTAGATTGCAATGCATCGAATAAAACAGTAAATAACATGCAAGATGCAACAACTAGCCATATTTAGGGTACTCGACGAGGCCATGTTTCTATACCAGTTGTGTTGTTCCGAGGGCATGTTTTGGCAGTACATCATCTTCCATGCCTTACAAAAAATATATACTAGTATGACAAGACAGGGCAAGCAAAGGCTAAACTACTCTAAAAAATAAAATGCATAACAACAGCATGCATATATGCAAAATGGAGGCAAACCATTGTCTAGGGAGGATTGTTGGGGGTTATCATTGGGCTGGCGACACTTCATACTAGTGCGAGATAACCAATTTGGCTTGACGACTAGCAGTTTCCTTCTTTTCTCTTTGAACCAATCCCACAGTACTGCAACTAGCATGCATTAGAAATAATTGGTAACGAGAAGGCACAGCAAGAAAGCGATGAACTACATTCGGAAGTAGTAGTAAATTGCAAGGAAAGTGGGCATAGGAAGTGTGCAGCAACCCTCGTCTCGGTTGTACGGAGTTCTAACCACCACCCTGGTGAGGGGTCTGTGTGGCGTATGCATCTCGTGGTTGGGGTGGCGGGGAAGTTGACACTCTTAGTGGGGGAAGCAGATGTGACGAAGCAACGGCGGTAGCCTGGATGACGGCATCGCTAAGTAGACTCCAGCGACCTAGAAGTCGGCTAAGGAGGGATGGGATAGAGGATGATGTGAGTATGGATTATGGATTCGGCAGGCGAGCGAGCGAGAGGCCCCATCAGTATGGAGGTAGCTAGCGTTTGCCGAGAACTGAGAAGTGAAGGAAGGGTTAAATTTTAGGAAAGGTAGAAGGGAGGGTCCCACCAATAATCCTCTAAAATTTTGAACTAGAAGATCCCGCCAATATCACGCGAAAATTTAATGCTGAATCGCGCTTGGCTCACCTCTCAAGTAGTATTAAAAGGAAGGCTCAAAAAGCAGCACGCATCGAATGCGATGGGACGGTGGCGTGTGCAGCTTGAGAAGAAAAATTGGAGTTTAGTACGATGGCGGATAGATGAAAAAGAAAATTGTGGTGGTGTTGGCTTCCAGGCGTGGGCCTCATAAAAAATAAATAAATATTTCAAATTCATGTAAATACATCAAATAATTGATCAAACGGTCAGCATTCAAAGTTATTTGTATGAATGGGGCCCATATACTGTAGTGAGCGAAACGGCTAAGTGAACTTGTGTTTCTTAGCTAAAAGATGCGCATATGCATATGCCAAGTCATTTGAACTAATTTAGGCAGACAACACTGCAATTTAAGTGGTTTAATTTAGCTACGAATCATAAAAACACATAGAACCTAGGAATCACAAGGAAAATATGCATGCTCCACAATGTCCGGAAACATGGCGCGCTTGTCGCATTCCGAGCTAAATTCTTCTGATTTTCTTTACTAGTAATCCCTCCGTTCACAAATACTTCGTGTTATGGGTTTAGTCAAACTCAAACTTGGTAAAGTTTGACCAAATATTTAGAGAAAAATATCAACATTTATAATATAAAACTATATAGTATTGGAATCTTCATAAAGTATATTTTCATATTATATGTATTTGTAATGATGAATATTAATATATTTTGTAATATTTTTGGTCAAACTTGAGAAAGCATGACTTTTACTAAACCCAGAACGCGAAGTAAATAAAAACGGAGGGAGTACGAAACATCCTCGTAATCACTTGGAAAAGTGAAAAATGTTCTTTCATAATTGTTCAAAACTAGCACGGTCAACATTGTTTACTACGCCAAGACGCACCCATCTACCCGATGTGAGAACCGTATCATAAAGTGTAGCTAGGGTATCGATATATATGGCCATGACCTTATTGGTCCTTCGGACTGAAACCCAAGAATGTTCATACATTGTAGGCTACTAGTAAATTGCACGTGCCAAGCACGTGAGACTTAGATAATAGACATATGACATATCATCATTATATAAAATTATAATCGGTAAAGCACAAATAATTATAAATTTGATCAACATATATAAAGTATGGGTGTATATTTGGTTCTTATACTTTGTATCATCATGTAGAAGTAAAATATTATTAGCTACCTAACACTTGAAATTTTTGGTGACATGGTATAGAGAAACGAGGGAGAGGATTCTAGGAGTATGATGGAGAAGTGTGTTTTGAGGTTTGTGCGTAGCATTCATTCTGCTAAAGACTATCTATAGAATCTTCTAAATGCTCAAACGGAATAGAAGATCCAATGGTTGGAAATATTGGGATTCACGAGTATTGATCCAACGTTAATCATTTAAAGTTATTCGTATCTTACCACTATTAGTAAATTGCACATTCCCTGCAAGTGATACTCAGATAATAGACGCCTGACATATCACCACTATATAAACTTATCTCTACTATTATAATTGAGTAGTTTTGAATTGGATCCATAGCACCAATCCTGACCGTTGGGCTGTAAGATCCAATGGTTCAGAGCATCTGGATTCGTGTTGAATACTACCTAGAGCAAACTCCACCATGTTCTAGAACCATCATGTCACCAACCCCAAACTTTCAAAGCATAGTAGGTTGTATTCTCAATATGTGTAGATAGTTATTATTAATAGACTTAATTTATGTATTTTGGGGATGGTGACATGATGGTTCTAGAACATGGTGGAGTTTGCTCTAGGTCTGTACTATATATTCAACAGGAAACCAGTTTCTCTGAACCATTAGATCTAATAGCCCAATGGTCAGAATTGGTGATATCGATCCAATTCAAAACTGCTCCACTAAAATAGTAGAGAGAATACAGCCTACTGTGATATGAAATTTTGGGGGTGGTGGCATGATGGTTCTAGGACATGCATGGTGGAGTTTGCTCTAGGTACTATTCAACACGAATCTAGCTTCTCTAAACCATTACTTGATCTAACAACCCAACAGTTAGGATTGGTGCAATGGAGCCAATTCAAAACTGCTCCATTATAGTAGTAGAGATAGAGATATCTTACCACTATATAGTGTACGAATAACTTTGAATATTGACCGTTGGATTAAGACTCATGAATCCCAACATTTCCAGCTGTTGGATCTTCTTTTCCATTCTAGCATCTAGAAGATTCTATTGATAGTCTCCAGCATAATGAATGATATGCACAAACCTCAAAACATACTACTCCATCATACTAGAATATTCTCCCTCGTAGCTAATAATTGTTGCCTTATGCATGCTCTTATCTTATCTTATCTTACCACTATATAGTGTACGAATAACTTTGAATGTTGACCATTGGATCAAGATTCAGGAATCCTAGGATTTCTAGCTATTGGATATCATGTAGAGGTCAATGATTAGCATGTTAGCATGCATGGTATAGCTAGTTCGGTAGCTTTTTTTGGAAGGAAGTGCGATCAATATGGCTTAGAGTTCATAGCATGTGCCATTTATTTACTATAGTACATAAAGTGGTTAGATAAATTACATGTTATATTTTTCAAGCTTAATTTTCTAGCTAATTTCACCCACTCAGATGACTTTCCGTCGATTTGTCAAATTAGGTCTAAATTAATATTCTACAAGTGCGTGAGAGCTAGTTCAATAGTATTTCCGAGTGTTAGGTATAACAAAGTGACACGTCATCTATTGTCAGCTTTATACCATCAGGTACAATACCTAACATTTGAACTATAGAACAACTAGCATTACATGCAGCAACCTCATCAAAAAGTAAGAAGACTAAACAGGAATAAAATGAAAAACATTTCTATGCCCGTTTGAAAAATGCTAAAAATTGGGAATTGTAAGAAAGCATGGTACACTTAGTCTAAAAATTGGGGCAGTGGCATTCTTTATTTATTTTTTGGAACCTGGGTACCATAGGTCCTGAAGGAGCAAGACACTCCAATTAGCGCACTAAGGTTTGTAGTCGTCGCAATATGGTATGAGGACCTTTTTGTTATTATTATTATTATTATTACTTTTGAGACTTTTGGTATTGGTGTTGATGATTATTAATCCAGTAGATGGCTTGAATTTTTTTGGGGGCGGTTGCTGGAAGTACATCAGTGTGCCATACCAAGGCACACGTGCACAGCGCCACGCTGTGGACGAGGAAGAGATAAGCCAGACTGTGCACCCGCGGCTGTGGAGAAGAGATTGATGGAGGATGGATGGTGAGAGCCAGCGAAGGAGAGAGAAAACACAACTTGTTTTGCATGCATATTACTACTAGTAGGTCCATATATTTACTACTAGTGGAGTGTACCTAGTGTCAGCAGCCCATCATAGCTTTCCTCTGACATCGCACCGCCTTTCGACTCCTCATCCCGCCGCTCTCGCCCTGCCTCCTTTTTTTTGGGAAGAAGTCGTCTCCCTTTTCGAGTAGTACTAGTACAGAAGTGGAGTACTTTGCTTTATAGAAAAAATGTTTCTATTGCTTAGAAATTTGGAGTTGTTACTTTTCCTAGTATTTGGGAACTTCCATTGGCAAATCTGTTTACCAACGCCAAGATGCGCACATCTACTTTCTTGTAGTACTACTACAAAATTCCCATAAACATGGATATGTCCGTGACCTTGCTTGGTCGCTCCTCCTGAAACTTGTTCATACTTATACATGGTAGGCTATTTTTGTGAAGCGGCTTTTTTCAAAAGTTATGAAAAACTCATGTTTATTATTTTTCATGGTAGGTAATACAAGCAAAAGGACGACATGCATGAATCCCCTTGTTATTTTGACCTATTTGTCTCTCTTTTTTCAAAGCAGGGTCAACTTTGTCGGCATGCATAGTCTAGAAAGAAGTTGAATCTTTGAAAACTCTCGACCGTGTTCTCCATATATTAGTTGTCTGGTGGGCAAACTAAAAAGATTTTGGGGGGGGGGGGGGGTTGCTAGAAGTAGATTGGTGTGCCGTAGCAAGGCACATGTGCGCAGCGCCACGCTGTGGACGAGTAAGAGACAAGCCGGACTGTGCACCCGCGACTACAGAGAAGAGATCGATGGAGGATGGATGGTGAGAGCCAGTGAAGGAGAGAGAAAACACAACTTGTTTTGCGTGCATATTACTACTAGTAGGTCCATATATTTACTACTAGTAGAGTGTACCTCGTGTCAGCAGCCCATCATAGCTTTGCTCTGACATCGCACCGCCTTCCGACTCCTCCTCCCGCTGCTCTCGTGCTACCTCCTTTTTTTAGAAGGAGCCACCTCCCTTTTCGAGTAGTAATAGTACAGAAGTGGAGTACTTTGCTTTACAGAAAAAAATATTTCCTTTGGATTTAGGAACTCCCATTGGCAAAGTTGTTTACTAACGCCAAGATGCGCACATCAACTTTCTTGTAGTACTACTACAAAATTCCCATAAACATGGATATGTGTGTGACCTTGCTTGGTCGCTCGTCCTGAAACCTGTTCATACTTATACATGGTAGGCTATTTTTGTGAAGCGGCTTTTTTCAAAAGTTGTGAAAAACTCATATTTATTATTTTTCATGGAAGGTAATACAAGAAAAAGGACGCCATGCATGAGTCCTCCTATTTTTTTGGCCTATTTATCTCTCTTTTTTCAAAGTAGGGTCAACTTTGCCGACATGCAAAGTCTAGAGAGAAGTTGAATGTTTGAAAACTCTCGGTCGTGTTCTCCATATATTGGGTATCTAGTGGGCAACTTCAAAAGAATTTTGTGGAATTTAAAGAACAATTGAAAACTCACATGTGGTTCGAAATAATTTGACAAAATTTTGACAGACTCCCTCCGATCCATATTAATGTTCGTAGATTCATCTAGATTCAAATGTATCTAGTCATGTTTTTGTGCTAGATACATATACCCGAATCTAGACAAATCTGAGAACATTAATTTGAATCAGAGACAACCGTGTAATTTAAGTGGGTTAAATTATCTACGAACCTTGAAAACTCAAAGAACCTAGGAATCGCATGTAAAGCATGGGTGGTTCGCTATGTCCAGAAACATGAGAACCTCAAAACACTTCTCCATCATTCTAGAATCTTCTCCCTCGTTTCTCCAGACCATGTTACCAAATTTTGATGTTTTAGATTAGCTAATAATTGGTCACTCTACATGATATACAAAGTATGAGAACCAAATATACACCCATATATTATAGATAATGATCAAATTTATATTTTTCTGCTTTACCTATTATAATTTTATATAGTGATGTTATGTCAGACGTCTATTATCTGAGTCTCACATGCAGGACACGTGCAACTTACTAGTTTATTACTAGTACTACATGAATTGGTTGGATAAATTACATGTTATATTTTTCAAGCTTAATTTTATACTCCCTCCAACCCAAATTAGTTGACTTAGTTTTATCTAGATTAAGATGTATCTAACACTAAAACAATTCAAGATACATTCAAATCTAGACAAATCTAAGTCAACTAATTTTGGTCAGAGGGAGTAGCTAATTTCACCCGAAAGTGCATCATGCTTCAATCAACACGTTTGGTGGAATTAAAAGGTTACATCAAAAAATAGAAAATTACATCCAAGTCCATAAAATTGGCACAAAGGCCCCTAAAATTTAGCTTGGAAAGGCAGTCGGGTCTAGCTCAATTTCAACGGAGCAGCTAAGCCATACTCTTGCTACTACTGTTTTCTTCACACACGAAGCACAGCGCACACCTGCGTGTTGATCATGGTGGAAGGGACGAGATTGCTCGGAACAAGTAGAGGATCACACCGCCCCCTACCGAGTCGATTCCCCCAGCCACACCTTCGCCGGCCGTAGGTTCCTCACGCTAGAGCTCAAACTTGAGCATGTCCTGATGGTGAGAAAGGGCCAACATAGGATCGAAGACTCGAGGGGATCCAGGATTGTGTCGTTTGCTATGGCCACGGTGACCTGGCGCCCACCCGAGTTGTCTGCTCCGGTCGCAGGCTCGCTGGATGCAGGTTCGTCGAGCATGTCCTGATTGTAAGCAAGCGCCATCATAGGCTCGATAGGCTCGAGGGGACCCAGGACGGAGTTGCCACGGCCACGACAACCTAGCACCCACCCGAGGTGTCTGCCCCAGTCGCATTATCGCTGGCTGCAGGTTCTCGGTGGAAGTTTTAGCTGCTGTTTTGCATGGGCTTAACTTGGCCACGGTTGATCTCCAGCTAGTGCGCCTGCCCGGATGTAGCTCTGTCACAGTCGAAACGGAGGCACACCAGGACCGATGCTTTGTTGTAGAGGTCCACTTTTGTTCGCCTGTCGTGTTGACGCTGCTGGGAATATGCCCTAGAGGCAATCATGGTTGATGATATTTCCCAAAGTATTCATCAAGCAAAGTAGTCATTGTATGAACGTTAGATATATATTACTGAATAAGCGATTCAGTTGTGGGACTATATTCGTGATTTTTCATACTAGATTGTCCTTGGTCGTTGAGGTTGTACTGGACACACAACTTAGACCAATGTGCGGGTCAGCTAATGATACGGTTCCACTTGTCATGGGCATGGTGATGCTATTCCGACTTACATTGATTCGACTAAAGAGTTTAGCGAGTTGGACTGACCCACAGTTGAGATGCAACGAGAATGTTGTCATTTGCAGTCTCAAGCAATGGAATCCTTTGACCTGAGGTGATTGCATGATCCGAGTTGTGGATCGCCAACTTAGGTTCTATAAAATGTTGTTCCGTAAATGGGCAGTTATAAAGGTAGTGTTCAAGTTGGTTGTGAAGAAAGCTGCGTGACGTGGATTACCAAGATGGGATTTTCCCCTCCGTAATGGAGAGATATTCTCTGGACCCTCTCGTGCGATATGATTCGGAAGCATGGCCATGCGCTACTCAGTTAAGAGTTAACTGAGGAGTTGGACTAAGAGTTAGTCCAACGAATCACATATCATGGTACGAGAAGAGAGTTAAGCTATTTAAGGGATGCCAACTACTCGCCTATAGCTTAACAGATATATCGTGTGGCAAAGGGACTTGGATGAAAGTAACGTTGAAGGTTCGTCTTCTGACTTTACGACACTTGCGAGTTGGCACGTCTTGATAGAGGCCGCTACCATCTATCGACTTGAGACCGAGTGTTCATGGGAGTGAGTTGGACTCAAAGCCATGACGGGATACTTGGAGGAGTAGCTCATGTCGTGTCCAGGTGTACGTGAACCTACAGGGTCACACACTTAAGGGTAAGGAGCCCATGTGGATTAGATCCATGTGGAGATTGGAATATGGCCTAGATGGGACTCAAGTGTTGAGCCCAACTAGGAGTGTATATAAGTGGAGTGACAACAGATAGTCCCTGACCTAGCCGTCACTTTCTCCACTTCCATTTCGGGCTAGACAGGATCTAGCAATCCTCTGTCTGAAGCTCCTTCCTGTATGTGTGGATACCGGTAGAGGCATTGCACGTGCGGTGCTGGAGACAGGGAAGCTCGTGGGGATATGGCGAAGGAGTTCGTGGGATCCGGTGTAGTTGTCCATGGGATTCGGAGGGCTGTCCATGGGATCATTCGACACTGCTTTGACGCGCTACATCAACTTCCGCATATGCGCGTCTAGCGGTAATCATGTGGCCTATTACCTGAGCTGGTCCTTGGGTGTACCGCGTTAGGGAAATTTTTTTGTTTATCTCTGCGTGGCCCAATAGACGCCTCCGTGACGCCTCCAGCGTAGGATCGGTAGCCTCGAGTAGGCCCAAAATTGCGTCGTTTGCCGGCAGGGCCAATGCACGTTTACCGCGAGCGACTAGGTGCTCTATAGAGGCGGCTCGAACGGTGGCTCCAACGGCGGCATGTTCCTGCCGGGTGAACTATTCTAGGGCTTGGCCTCGTGCCGAAGCAAACCTCCGAGGATGACGCAGCCAATCCACCGGGATTCCTTCAAGTATTTGTGAGGGTAACATGCCTTTGGTGGAAGAAAGAAATTTCGCCGGAGAGTAGAATGACGGAGAAAGTATAGTACTAGTAGTACTACTAGCGGTGCTACTCAGTTTTACTCCCACTGCTAGGCGACCTCTTTTTCGGTGTTTTTTCTTTGACCCAGCATTTCTCCAAGGAGTACTTTTTTAGATGCTCTAAGGAGTATGCAGGGCGACCGCTTGGCAGCGTGTGAGTTTTTCCGTAGTCGGTGGTTGTCCGGGGCATTAACTCACAAGAGAAATCTCATATCGGTACTTGTAGCGTCCGTACTTTTAGCTGGCCACAGTCTAATCGGATAGTAGGAGTAGTAGTACTATACACTCTAGAAATAGAGGTGGCGAGTAGTTGGCAGCTCGAGCAACGAGTCTGGTAAATTCTTGGAGTATGTACTCCAGTATACAGTAGTAATAAGTTGCACATGCCTTAGTGCTCCGGCACATGATAGAACTATAACGTACATTATATCATATTATCTCTACTACTATAATGAAGCTGTTTTGAATTGGATCCATAGTACCAATCCTGACCGTTGGGCTGTTAGATCCAATGGTTCAGAGAAACTAGATTCGTGTTAAATAGTACTAGACCAAACTCCACCATATATATTCTAGAACCATCATGTCACCATCCCAAAAATTCCATAGCATAGTAGGATGTATTCTCTCTACCACTATAATGGAGCAGTTTGGAATATGAATAATCCATAGCACCAATCCTTATCGCTAGAGTAGCTGGATTCGTGTTGAATAGTACCTAGAGCAAACTCCACCATGTTCTAGAACCACCATGTTGAATAGTACCCATAATATGTCATATGTCTATTATCTGAGTCTCACGTGCATGGAACGTACAACTTATTAGTCAGTATATAGAAGTAATCCGACACGTGAGACTCGCGTATTCATATTTTTTAAGCTCTACCTATATTATATAATCTTACCGCACTATATTGTGTACGTAGTACTTTGAACTTTGAAAAATCGATCAAGCCTGGCAAATCCCAATATTGCAAACCGCTAGATCTTCTATCCATGCTAGCATATAGAATATTCCATTGATAGTCTTTAACATAGTGGATGATATACACAAACCTCATAACACACTTCTCAATAATTCTAGAATCTTCTTCATCATTTCTCTTGAGAATAACGAGTAATAGGTAGCTAGTAGTAGTAGGTTAATTTCTACATGACACAAGGTACACGAATCAATTATACACCCTATAATTTATGGACGTGGCACAAAATTATAATTATTTTTCAGTGATACCAACATAATCTCTTTCATCATTAATTGCCATGACACATAATAATTTTCCATGCATGTAATAAGGTCTTTGACAATGGGGGGTCTCTTAGCACGGCATACAAGGCAAAATGCTTTTGTGGCATGTCAATTAAGGAGGAGAGAGGGTGTTGTTGTATCTTAGTACATACTAGCTAAGATACACCCCTTGCACGTAATCATAGTCAAAAAAGTTAATTGCCCAATAAAATGCATGCATCAGAGAAAAAACATTAAATTAAGATACAATCTCTAAAATACAATGCATTGGAGAGGTTTTCTATTAGGTATTTACAACTCCTATGGTAACGTGCTAAGCTACATCCCATTGTGAAAGGCCTAATGCATGATATAGTACGTACCACCTGATAACCCCATTGGAGCCAGTCTCATACTCTCATCCAAAACAGAGGTAGAGTAGTAGAACTAGTACCTCCATACCGGAGTAGTACTGGAGTACAATATTAAGTCTTCCACGTAACCTTAGGTCATCAAAGCGACGTGTATACCGGGTTAGAGGGAGATAATTAATCGAGAAACACAACGCTTCCCTAGTTTTCTCTGTGCATGTCTCTTGCCAAAGATATAAGGTATCAGTTCATGGCCGTTGAATTTGGATGGACGGACAATATTGCCTAGAGTGAGATGAGGAGTCTAGTACTCCTAGTATTTAACTATTGTACCAGTCTCTCTCGCTTGCTCTCATCAACCCTCTCAGATCTATGCTCCTCCCTCTGCTCTCTCGCTCGGTCTCAAAATCCCTCTCAGATCCACCGCAGTTGAAGAAGGCGGATCTATGGAGGACGTGTGTTTTGAAGCTATGATTGACATGAGTGCAATGAGGCAGGTCTTCAGCTATAGGCTGTGTTCTCAAATTGTTCGTCGTCCCGCATACATTGTTATTACTAGTTCTTTCTTCATGATGTTTTCCACACTGGTTCGATAGAACTCATGTTTTGGGCTAAATCTCTTTTCCTTGCATGAGCAGTGCTTTGGCAAGGCCGCGGCGCACATTTCATGCGCACAATGTGTTGGAAAATTGTCCGATGGCCAGTGCCCGGGATGTGAATGCGAAGGCGTCTTCGAACCAACCACTACCGTGGATCATATGTCCTCAAGAATGAAGCTCAAGTGCAGCAAAAAAGGTTGCGACATGGCTGGCAGCTTCCTCGAGTTCATCGAACACTAGACAGTGTGCCTGCACGAGCACAGGGCGACATAGGTTCTTGACAAAAAAGAACCGTATAATATTCAGGTATCTATGTGTGTGCTGATTCTGTCTAGAGTAAGGTTTAGTTTCTGCCATGGTTGTGTTGTACCTATACTAGTTACGTTATGTACAAATTGAATCATCATCGCATCCACATAGTTTCACTCTTTTACGGATAGCAAGGGGAAGTACCACCAGCATGTGCATCTACATAGTTGCTCTCTTTTAAAAAAAAGCTTGAAAATCCGTAGAACTTGGGTGGCCCTCCACAGCGTATGCAAATATCGGTGCCCAAACCACTTCTCATCCATCCGGCACCAGTGCCTACGGTGCACAGATGATGCAAAAAAATCAAGAATATGTTAAAATATTGGTCTTCCATGTCCAGCTCAACAACCCTTCCTCTATTTAACGCAGAGACAACAGCCATTCCTCTCGTCACGTGGGAGTACTAACTTGCATGTACATGCAATGCCAACTAAGCAAATTGGTGACATGACATGATAATTAATGATGAAAGAGAGGGAGGTATTACCATAACATCACATATTTATATGAGTCTAGAACCTAATTAATTATGTCTTGCATGATACCACACACATGTTATCACCCACTATGAAGACAATAACATATGCAAGTTACTATATTTAGGCTGGTCATGGTGGGGAGTAACTTAGAGTAGTAACATGCATATGTTACTAGTCTAAGTTGCTACCTCCAATTTCGCAAAATAAAATAAAATAAGTTACTACCTCCATAGTGGAAAATAACATAGGTGTGGTATCATGCAAAGTCTCATTTCTTGCAATGTAGACTCATTTTGTCTTGAAATTCTGCCGCGAGTGCACTGTGTAGTGAGGAGAGAGAAACAATGATTTTCTAGTTCTTATGGCCGGGTCATACTGGTATGGTCGATCGTAAGGTTTCTTAGCTTAAGACCGAGTGATACAATGTTTAAATTCCACTAAGGTCGACCACATGTGTCTTATATCTGACCTTATTTTCACATTGGAGACGCCCTTATGGTAACATAGCTAGTTACCCCAAGGCTCTCTCTCATCATTTAATTGCATTCCATGTCATCTAAATGCTTAGTTAGCAATACATGTAGGACTATGTACTACCCAAATTACTCCCACTAGCACTATGACGAGCCTAAATATATCCATGAAGAGAGGACGAGCCAAGGATGACGTTGGGGAGTGACAAGGTAGCGTGGCCCCACCTTTTGTTCGAGTAGTCCACTCTCAGGGCCCATTTGATTCAAGGATTTGCCTAGGAATTTTGTAGGATTAAATCCTATAGGAAATTTTCCTATGATGATTGTTTGATTTGTAGGATTGATTCCCATAGGATTTTTTCCTAAGGATTCCTTTGTACAGTACTAGTTTTGAAAGGAAATCAAACATTCACCCATACCTCTTTTTTAGATTCCTATGGTGGAATCAAACACACTTTGGTGCATATGAATTCCTATAGGATTGGAGTGAACATGACAATGCAATCCTACATTTTTCCTATTCCTACGATTTTCCTATCCTACAAATCAAACAGGCCCTCACCCATTTCCCCTGGCCTCTTCCCCCTCATCCAGGCCAGCACCATCGACTAGCCCCCGCCGCCCTCCCGTCCCCCCTCCCCTCCCCCCACCCCCCAAAAAATCCCCAAATGGCGCCGAAGCCAGAACTAGAGAGCTCCTCACAGGAGCGCATCATCGAGTCTGACCCCCATGTCTTTCGTGCGTGCCACATCTACATAGCCACAACCGACTTCTCCGTCGTCGAGCTACAGTTTGTTAACGAGGCGATGTCACACACAATGACACTGAAGATCTTCTTCTCGAGGACGTACGAGCTCAGGAGGATGCATGGATCCATCCCAGCCCCTCTGGAGGAGGACGATGTCGCGACTACACTCTGTGAAGAGGAAGTGTTGAATCTCAGCCTGCCTCCCAGCAAGCTGCGAATAGCAACCAAGGTCATGGGAACTATGCGCAAGGTTCTTGGCCGTGTATGGCTGCTGAAGAACCTGCAACTCACGGCGGAGGACTGGGACATCATCATGCCATACAAAATTTTGCACCGGCTCTAGCTTGAGGCGTGTATGTGGGTCGACGGTTTCCACTTCGACCTAACCCTTAGCCTGAATCTCCGGCTCATTGTCAACTTGTCGGTGCTTCAAGACTGTTGGTATCTGGTTGAGCAGGAGGATGGCCACTGCAGCATATGCATGCAAGCACTATCGAAGCGCACAACGGTGCGTCTCAGGGATGCAACCATATGTACAACTGCAAGTGCATCTTCACTTGGTTTGAGACCAACGCCAGCTGCCCTATCTGCCGAGACAATGTGCTCATCCATCTCTACTAACACGAGGTGCATATGCCCCCTTCTGTATGAAACTGGTCATGTGGTTGATAATTAATTAATGTACTGAACCAATGTTTCTGCTCCACGCCAAGTGAACCTGTTATACATATGTTTACACTTGTCGAATTAAGCTTAATACAATTTAGACAGGAAAAACAATTAGTCTAGAATTACAATCCAATAGGAAATTGTCATCATGTCTCATACATTTTACAAAGAGAAAACCAATACGAATCATTTTTCATCATATCACTGGATAATATGAAACAACAGTCTAATCATCATCACCATCATCACTTTTTGCACCACCGCATTCTAGATCCACATATTCCGACTGGGTTGGATATTCTTCCCCTTGTCATTCATCATACATGTCCTGAGATTCATCAGGTAGAACTAGTTTATTCATGTCTTTGTTGAGTACACTAACCTCGACAATGAAATTTACTTGTCCATCATGCACTAAGCCTCCTCTGGCAATCAAATTTTCATCGACGTTAGCCAGTTCAGTTACCATACAACCACTGGGATCATCTTGGTGGGCAACATCTGTGTTGACTGGATCGTCATACTCATTCACATCATAGGTGCTCCTTGCCTTAAACGTTTGCACATATTACCAGTCCTTATTATCTCTGTCATCCAAGAAAATTACCTTGGAAGCTTGAGTTACCAAAATATAAGGTTCCTCCTTGTACCACACAACATTAGTATTGATCGATATGAAATTCCCATCATTTCTGGGGCCTCTTTCCTTGTTCGGATCTTGGTCATACCAATAACACTTGAATAGAACCACGGATCGACCACCAGTATTGTCATTATAATTCAACTCAATAACCTCTTTCATGCGACCAATATGATCATAGTCATCTGACTTCTTCATTTTGGATGTCAAGTGCTCTCCACTAGTCATGATGCCATTGTTTTGTGTCTTTAGATGTTTCTCACGCTCATAAGTGCTGTAGTGGATACCATCGTCATTGCAAGCTGAAGTTGTCTACACCCTCTTTGTTGGACCACGTGATAGGGCATAGAGACCATCACTAACATCGCCTAGATTCTCTTCACGTAGCTTCATGATCTGCGGTTATACAAAATAATCAAGAGGTCATCTCATGTGCACAATTCGTATGCAATTCAAAGTTCAATTGACCATCTTACATGATTCCTAAACCATTCCTAAAACCAACCCCCACATACTGGTGCAGCATAATCTTTTCCTTTGGTTGCTTTAAATAACCTACAAAAACGATACTCAAGTAAGACATCAGAACATATCTTGCTACAAGTTTCATTTCATATATGTGAGGATATGTATGAATAGTGATCACACAACAAAGTTTCCAGCCTCATTAGCTTTATTCAACACATACCAAGTAAGTTGGTCATATTCGTGTTGCATTAATGTTCTATGTTCCTTCTTTCCTACTAGGCGAACACCATGGTTAAAAATAGATTTTTCAACTTCTTCAATTCTGCCACCCATACTGGATCTCGTTTTACGATAAGGAATGTATCTTGAGCAAAATGCAAATGCTTCAGCAGCAATGTATGCATGTACAATGCAAGCCTCTGCTCTAGCCTTGTTCCTAACAGTACCCTTCAAAGTGCAAAGTCGACGTTCTATAGGGTACATCCATCCGTACTGTACGGGACCTCTATAAAGTGCATCTTCAGTCAGATGAACAGCCAAATGCACCATCACATCAAAGAAGGCTGGTGGGTATATCAGCTCAAGCTTGCACAGGATTTCTGCTATGTCCATCTAAAGACACGCTACAACTCTTCTGTCTAGAGTTTTGCTACAGATTTCCCTAAAGAACTTTCCCAACTCTGCAAGCACGTTGTACAAATCCTTGTTCTCTAAACCTTTGATGCCAAGAGCTATAAGCCTTTGTAGTAGGATGTGGCAATCGTGAGTTTTCAACCCTTGGAGCTTGTTCCCCTCTACATTTATACAGTTTGCAATGTTGGAAGCAAATCCAGATGGGAACTTCACACCTTAGAGGAAGTCACAAAATAGTACCCTTTTATTCATCGGCAAAGTAAATTCCGCACCTCGGAATTTGTAATGTTTTTCACCGCCCTTATCAACCGTATCTTCAGGATCCAACTTCAAGTTGTTTTTAATGTTGAGTTTTTCGCAGTCAAGCCTAGCATTATAGATATCTTTTGTCTTAGATGGAATGTTGAGTAATGTGCCTATAATGCTGTCACATATATTTTTCTCCATGTGCATTACATCAATATTATCTCAAAGTGTCTTACCAGCCCAATACAGCAAGTCCCATAGAGTGGATCTGCATATTCTCGGTTCCTTTTCCTTCCCTTGGGAATCTGCTGCTACTTCTTCCGCTATCTTCCTTTTGGATGCTGCTCCTACTATCGGTGCATCTTCTGTATTCTTTCTTTTACCTCGTCTGGCAGCTGGTTGGTTTCCTGGTTTGACATTTCTGACCTTTTGTAAATGTGCCTACAACTCAGCTATAGTGAACTTTTGTGGTGTAGTGCCATATTCAGTCCTCTTTCCATAGAACTGCAATTTTTCAAGTTTTTTCGGAATTTGTGGCCTTGAGGAAGAAAAACCCGGTGGCCAAGGAAAGCAGTCTTATTTTATAGCCTCATTGTGACTTGTTTTGTCTCATAGAGAACACATGCGTTATAACCTTCAGTCACTCTACTTGACATAGTGCCAAGAGCTAGAAAATCATGGGTGCAGAATAACACACTAGTATGCATAGGGAACTTGGCAGCTTCATGGTTGCTGGCAAAGATATCAGGAGTCAGGAAACCCTTCCATAGTTCCTGCAAGTCTCGTATAAGAGGCTACATGAATAGATCAAAATCCTTCCCAGGTGATTTGGGACCTAGGATGAGTAAAGCCAGCAAGCAGTTTGACTGATTAGTGCATGCCTAGGGAGGCAGGTTGTAAATTGTAACAAGTACTAGCCACATGCTGTACGAGTTACTCATGTTGCCAAATGTGTTAAATCCATCTATATCTAGGCCACGTCTCAGGTTCCTTGGATCTGCTGCAAATCCTGATCCTTGTCAAAGTTCTTCCATTCATCGCCATCAGATGGGTGTCTGAGTAAGTAATCGTCTGGCTTGAGAATCTCTTTGTGCCATCTTGTGTCCTTAGATGTTTGTTCTGACTGAAACAACCTCTTTAGTCTATCTATAATTGAAAAATATCTCAGAACCTTACAAGGATCTTTCTTCTTTTTATCACCATTTTCCATCTTGATTCGTTACATATTGGGCATTCATCGAGGTTTTCATAATCCTCCCAAACCAGTACAAAGTTATTTGGACAAAATGGATCTTCTCATATGATAGTCCAAGTACCTTGATGTATTGTTTCATCTCATAAAAGGATTTTGGCAGTCCTTCCCTAGGGATTGACTCGTTGTACACCTTAATCACTAAATCAAAAGCTTTGTTGGTAATCTTGTTGAATGACTTCTCCTTGAGTAATTTCATTACCAGTTTGAATCTTAAGATACCAGAATCAGGGTCCCCTGAACACTTGGCATTTTCTATCAGGTCAGAGAAAAGTGATCTTTGAAGAGAAGGAGCACCTTTTTTGCTTGAAGTGGGGTACAGGTCCCTTAACAAACCAGAAAGGTCCTCATCATCGATCTGAGGAGCTTTAGGCGGATCAGCATCAGCTAGAGGATCAAGAACAGGCTGATCATATGATTCACCATGTTTAGTCCACCTAATATATGTGTGTTGCATCCCATTAACGAAAGTATGGTCTGCGACTGTGCTCTGACTCAGCTTTTTTATAATTAAGGCATTGTCGGCATGTACACAACACATCTGAGTCGCTGTTATGCTGTCTAACAAACTTCATGAAGTCATTAACACCTTCCCAATATGAAGGTGTTGATTTTTTCCATTCAGTATCCAATATCTGTCCATCCATTGAGGATAGAGATGGTCACAAGCTTTCAAGATATTTCACCGAACAGGTTGATTACATATCTAATTAAGCCAAGATATATGAGCAACCTGATTGAATATAGAACTACAAATGCCACGTAGTTTTAGCTTATTTCAGAAATTAAGTGCAGAACTATGTTACATATTTGAGAGAACATATCGACTGACAAAAATGACAACCAACTCGAACAAACAGATCAAGTGCAGAACAATGTCAAATGAGCAGATCGAGTATGAAACTACTTCTTGGGAATGATTGAGCGAACTAAGGATATTATAAGCGTACCGTGGGGATCGACCAGCTGACTGCCGGCCTGTGTGCATATCAAAAAGAACAGGGCCACCAGCAATGGTGTGAGGCCGCCCCGGCTGATAGGCAGAGTGCGAATGTTTTGGTGCGTGGTTTATGGTTGTGACCGCCTGCGTGTAACATCCCAAAACTCTAATCCAAGGTTATTAAGATCCAAATCATCAAAATTAGGGTTAACAAAAACTTTTCCATTTGAAATTATCAAAGCATTCATATGTGTATGCATTTAAATAGGAGTTGTTTTGAATTACCATGATTAAGTGATCCATTGCTTGTAAAATGATTCTTAGGTGAAATAAACATCATCTAGATCATTCCCATACAAATCCTAAAGAAAAACAAATCAAAATGAATAAAAGAAAGAAATGGTCATTTGTGCCATTCTAATCAACATGCCTACTTTGGCTATTCCTAGGACTCAATTTTTAATAGAAATAAATATGGATATTTGCACCCCTTGCTAGTACATGTAGTAGTGTACCAAGGCCCACCTTGTGATCTGCCAAAATATTTCAAATACTAATTTTAAATGACATTTGAAAATTGAATCTAGTGTAGGTATCAAGATCACCCTATTTCAAAAACCACTCAAATGAGCCCAAATTTTAAAACCCAAGCAACCACAGGAGCTTAAGCATGTGTATAGCAAACCCACCAAAATTCATCCAAAAATTCCAAACTTGATTTCTTTGGGCCATTTTCACAAACACTTGGTGGACAGAATTCAAACAAAACACAAAACACTATTTGGAGCAGTGTTTGAACCGAATTCGTTCCCCATTTTGCAACCACAGCCAACCCACACACTCCCCTACCCCTCACTAGCCTAGCCACTCACTGTGCCACGACCAAATGATCATGGCCATTAAGGTCGAGCCCCCATTTGGGCACCTCACCGGTGACAGCACGCCACAGCCGCCGACAGCGCCATCCACCATGTCCAGGAGGTAGCCCATGGTCCACCTCCACCGCCCAACTAGCCCCAGCCCGAGGACAGTGACCAGAACGGCCAAGAACAGCCGCGCCCGGAGACGGTCGGCCATGCCGACGCCGCCCACAGAGCGCGCACTATCCCCGCGTAGCCAGACCTCGCCTCGCTCCAGCCACCTGTCTACACGATCCCCACCGGCCTAGCAAGCTAAAGGACACGCCCTTTCCCCCAATCATGCCCCGTAGTCAACGGCCGCTGTGAAACTCGCCGTCGGTAGAAACTTAGTGCGTGCCGCGCCATTCACTACCCCCGAGCGCAAACCACTACACACCGTGACACTCGCCAGGGCACCGCCACCGTCCTAGCACACCGCCCACGCCTCTAGCTCGCTGTGTCGTCGTCACCGGCAAGCACCGCCCATGCTTCTCTGTCGCTTAGCCGCGCCTATAAAAGGAGCCCTTCACCGCACCAACTACTCACACCATTCCACTCCCCTCTCCTCACTGATCCTTCCCCACCTCTCACCGGAGCCGCTCGAGCCTGGGTTCGCCGGAATTTGGCTGGAGGATCCTACTACAGAGGAGGAGAAGGCGCTGTCGATTTCGTCAACCTAGGAGCTGCCGCGACCACCCCTAGGTCCGCCGTCGACAACACGTTCGATCGCGCCCATCGCCGCAGTAGCTGGAGCCCTGGTATGCCCCCTGAGCACCACCACCGAGCCGCTAGGGTTAGACCTCACCGGCGACCTGTCCGTCGTCAATGACAAGCCACCGCCGTAGATCTCCCTTCTAATCTAATGGCCCACATCGCCCCGTACCGCTTCGCGCGTAAAGAGCCGCTGACCGGTGGACCCCCCTTGTCAGCTGTTCTCTGTGACGCGGAACGCCACTGGGCCGGCCCGTTTTCCTTCCCGCGCGACCCATTTAATTGAAATTTAGATTTTTCTAATTTAGTTTGAACCTAGTTTTGTCCCTTAGTTTGAAAATCAATTCAGAGATATCTAAAAATCCAAATGGAGTGATTCCAATTTTGTTAGAAAGCTACTGAAAAGATCTACCAAATACCGTTGGATTTAATTCATTTAGAATTAGAGATCTCTCCTAGTAAAAATAACAAGACAGAAGCTTTTGCACAATCAAACATTTTTATAAAATCAACCATGATAGCTTTTGATTGATTCCAACTCTCAAAAATCACATTTAACCATACCTATCTGAATATGTAATAATATTAAGGTTTACATGTAGTGACTTTGGACTAGTACCAAAATAATGCTATATAGGCATTCCTCTACTTTACCCAAAGTCTTTTACTTGTTTTGAAGGTAGCATAAAGAGTATAAAACTTGACGTATATACATAACTTTAGATGTCATTCTATGGCATGAGATTGATCCCATCTTTCCACCTTAGTGAACACTCTTAACTTAGTAGTTAGAGTAGATAAAAACATGAGTCACTTTAGATGGGAATACTTGGTGAAAATGAATTGTGAAGACCTTGGAATGATGAGTCATTCTATCGATAGATTTTGACATGTGTTGAGAAACACAAATGGTTTATGATGGTGAAAATGTGGAGGCATGAGCCTTAACCCCTTTTACAAAACTGATGGTTGGATTCGGATGCGATACCATTCCAAATTTACCATACAACCACAATACCTAAATTGGGTAAGGCTTAGCCAGAAATTTATATGCATTAGTATTAGTTCCCTCGCGGGAGAGCTTTGAGCTGAGGCTACCTCTCAATGTTGTCCACCTATGCAGTGCCCAAGATGACAGATGGTCATGGTTGGGAGGCCATGTTCATAGGAGAGGTGCTTATACTAGGGTGTGTAAAGGAAAGGTTATGTTTGATTATCTTCATACTAAGTATGATGATTCAGGGTTCTCCCTGACAGATGTATCGAATCTTGTGGTGAAAGTGTACCACCTCTGCAGAGTGTCAAACTATTCGAATAGCCACGTCCGCGGTTATGGACAGTTGGAATGGCCATAATGTTTCGTTATTAGATGTTTTGAAAATAACTTATGAAATGAATGATGACTCTTGAGTTGATCACAACAGGGTTGTGACTATGACATTAGCTTCCCAACTCAAGTCATTCTAGAACTTTATTTTATCTTTCTTTGCTTCTGAACTCAGCTTAGGCTTCAAACTTAACTTTATAGTTAAACTTAGAGTTAGCACTTTAATCTAGAACTATACTACTTGTTAGTGGTAGTTTGCGAGTACTTAGAGAGTACTCATGGCTTTTGTCCCTGGCTATTCTCATGGCCAGACTATGAAGGAGACTACCAAGATGATGGCTAGCAGGACGGCTATGATAACTAGGACTATCTTCCTTCATGAGCATTGCATGTGCCCTTGAAGATGGACCCCACCGCTACGCTTATCTTTTATTCCGCTACTTGTTGTATTAAGACTGGATCATGAGATCCTTATCTGTGTAAGATCTTATGTATGATTTGTAATGATGATGTACTGTGATATCCAATCTGTTATGTCTGGCAAAAATGGTAATCCTGGGATTGCAAAGAATGACATAACAAGCATCTGGGATTAAAAATCCGGGTGTTGACAAGTTGGTATCAGAGCCATCCTGACCATAGGAGACCCTAGTTACAATAGACGTCCGAACAAAAACTTAGTTTCAAAACAAAAGTGAGTATTTATGAAAAACTATTTCCTCTCTTATCCTTGGGAATTCATTCTTTCTCAAAAATTCATGTTCCTCAAATTCTTACATTACTACTTAAAATTTGGCACACTTGATCACTTCGCTAATTTCCTCATCCTTAATTCTTGTAGATGGAGACTCAGTTCAGCAAGTTCTACCAGTTAGGAAACAGAGGCTAGTTGATCTTCGAGAGGGACCTAGATTCACTGTCGGAGTTACTAGGGCGCCCACATCCGGAGTTTCTTGGAGCTCAACTTCCAGGACCCCCAGGAGGAGATTTAAAGTGGCTAGTCACCGCTGATCTTTGAGGAAGCATAGAAGCACCAACGTCCGGGAGAATCTAGTTCTCAGTGAGAGAGAACAACTGGCTAGATGTATTAGCCAGGGCAATGCATGAAGCTCTCGCACGTCTATGTGCCCTTAGAGTCAACCAAATCCATGGAACCCATTTTGCTCACAATGCAAGACGTGACTTCATAGGGATGCCAATGGAGATGTCAAGTCACCCGGAGCTGAAGCGTCAAGTGGAGAACCTTGACTTCCTGGTGTACGATCGCCAGAAGGAATTGGACAATGCTAGGTAGTTTGCCAACCACAACCGTGCCATTGCCTACCAGAAGGCCCAAACTTTCTCACTGCTAGTCAAGGATCGTCAGTCTCTTCGCCTCCAGCGTGAGAAGAAGGATCGCACCATCGCCCATCTTCGCAAGAAGGTGGCCAACCTCGAGAAGACCGTCAAGAAGCAAGAAGCTCAGCTTGCAACAAAGGAGGAAGAAGAGGAGGGTGAAGACATCCAGGGAGACATGGATTCTTACCTCAGCAATGATGATGACTTTCTAGAGGAGGATGCCGTGGACTTCTACACTGACGATGAGGACTCCGACTTCATCGACGATGAGTAGATGCACTAGAGCACTATCATAGCATGAGATGTATCGGTCCCAGTGTATCGTAGCTTGCAGAATGGTTCTTCAAACCATCTGTTTTCCTTTACTGTTGTGGTGTGTGTTTGTACCATGTGCTTGTTTGAGTGAATGAAATGGAGTTAGTTGTAAAACCTGAGTCAAACTCAAAGTTTTAGCTTTGAAACCAAAACCATGAACCTTAGAACTTTCCCTCTTACCCCTTTATCTACCTCAATCTTCAGATGACTCGTGGAAACCAAGGAGGGAGCAGCTCGTCGCAAGACCCAATGCTGCAGATTATGCAGATGTTAGTTGCAGACCGTGAAGCAAGCAGGGCGGAGCGCCAGGCCAAGTTAGCAACATTACAGCAGATAGCTCAGATGGCCCAAAACAACCAAGGGCATGGAAATCAGGATCACCATGGATCCAAACTCAAAAACTTTCAGAATACCAATCCCCCAATCTTTAACCAAGCTGAAAACCCACTAGATGCTGATGAATGGTTACAGACAATGGAAAACAACTTAGAAGTTGCAGGAGTTGATGACAACGAGAAAGTTCTCTTCACCACCCACTACCTAGCGGGAGATGCAAGAGCTTGGTGGACTAGTATCCGTAATATGAACCATGGTCAGGTGATGACATGGGAAGCCTTCAAAACCAAGTTCAGCCGCACCCACGTGCCGCAAGCTCTAGTCATCCGACTAAGGGATGAGTTTCGCGATTTGAAGCAAGGCAGAATGACTATGGTGGAATACCGTGACAGATTCCTATCGCTTGCAAGGTACGCCCTGATGAGATCAACACAGAGGTCAAGAAGAAAGAGATATTCCTGAACGTACTGCATGACGAGATGCAGACTGTCCTCGTCAACATCCGCTTTGAGGATCTCAAAGAGCTAGTCGACTCTGTTATTCAGATGGAAGGGAAGATTAATTAGGCAAACGACAACCGCAAACATCATATGATGCAGCAATCCGGATCTAGCAGTCACCAGAAGTACCATCCCAACCCCTCACTAGGATATGCTCCAAGGGAAAATCGACCCCCAATGTCTTGCCCAAGCTACCCCAACCGTAGCGGAGGCAATGTGAAGTCCGGAGGAAACAATCACAAATCTGGCAACGCCAACAACTTCAACCGTGCACCTCCTAAGAACAACAAAAACAACAACAACACTGCAGCCAGAACTGGGAGCAATGTTGTGCCCATCGCAGCAAAGGACAAGTCCCATATCACATGTTTCGAGTGTGCAGTGAAGGGTCACTATTCCAA
Source organism: Avena eriantha (assembly GCA_910589775.1). Taxonomy (NCBI): domain Eukaryota; kingdom Viridiplantae; phylum Streptophyta; class Magnoliopsida; order Poales; family Poaceae; genus Avena; species Avena eriantha. The sequence goes on from OU342746.1 coordinate 76,901,212, forward strand.
TGAGTGTCCCAAGAAGACTGCCGCCACTGCCAATGTGAATGGCCTAGCTCAACAACAGCGTCATTTCAACCAGGGAGAAGGTTTTCCCCAGGAAACCCTCACAACCGCAACGGTCGTCTTTTCCACATGAACGCCGAGGAAGCCCAAGAAGCGCCAGATGTAGTGCTGGGTACGTTTTCTTTCAACTCAGTTCTAGCAAGGGTATTGTTTGATTCGAGAGCAACGCATTCATTTGTCACCGAAGAATTTGCATGCACTAGTAAGATTCACCCAACCAACTTGAAGCATGTCATGATAGTTCAAATCCCCGGTTCAACTACAAAAGCT